>JAJHZJ010000155.1:2133712-2733712 GCA_023548195.1 Bettongia penicillata ogilbyi | reverse complement strand
CTTGCTGTCAGAGGAACATTTTTTTTTTTTTAACAAGGAAATAAATCTGGTCTTAGAGAAAGACTATACCCTCCATCCTCCCCATGGGCCTCCCTGCCCTCAGAGCCCTTCTGGATGCCCAACTATTCTGGCCGGCATTTCATATCAGGACCGTAGGCAACAAATGAAACTTGACAATGACTGAATAATCCAGCCATTTAAGAGTTAAGGCTCTCTCAACTCTTTGGGATGGAGTGGATTATTAGTTAAGATCTTGGAGAGCTGAGCTAAGGCTCCTCCCCTGTCGCCCACACGCCCCTTTTACAAGATGTTTGGCTGTGGCCCCAGGAAAATAAAAAGAAAAAAAACCAATTAAAAACAATTAAAACGTTCTGATAAAAGCTTATGTTTTCATTTAGTCGTCCAAATACAGGGCAGGAACCGACCCTCCGAAGGAGCTGCTGAGTGGGGGGATTTGGTGGCGCAAAGGGATCCGTGGCGTTTGTGTCTGTGTGTGTAGAGTTCGTGTGGAGAGCAGAGGAGTGATGTGCCCAGAGGATTCATGGCGGTGGCACCTTCGTGGGCACATTGCTGCAAATCCTCTCCATGTGTTCTTCCAAAGTATTTTGGAAGCTCCACGTTGTTAAAGTGGAAAAGGAGCCAGCCCTTCAGTTTTGTTTGTAATCGAAGCCCAAGTAAGGAAAATGAGGCAGGGGGTGCGGGGTGGGGAGAAAGACTCTGAGGATGGGAGGGGGCAGAGAAAGGAGAGAAGGGCTGGGGGAGGCGGAAAGCAACTCTGTCTTTAAGGGTGTCCCATGGTTATGCATATATTTTTCTTCTATGAATGGGTTTTGCTGTAAATTATAGCTTTGCCCGTGGTCCCTTGGGTCAAGAGAAATAGTCTTTAAACAGAAAACAGCTCTGATTGGTGACTTTCCTGCTTCCCTCCCCCAACCCCTTCCTAATTGAAACCAAATGTGCAATATGTTGGATGCTGGGATCCCTGGCCCTGGCCCAGGAATCCTCAGAATGCGAGGTTTCTCTCAAAGGCATCTTGCATTAGCCTGTGGATGGATGTATGCTCACTCCAGCCTCCTTCATCAGCGAGCAAGGGAGAAGCGGGCTTTCCCACCGAACTTTGCCTGCTGGCTTTGGGGGAGTACGCTGGAGCAGAACTGTCCACTAGCCCTGGGCTCAAGTGGTTGCTGGCCTTGGACTCAAGTAAGTTAACTGTTTTCTCCCCCTCCCCCCTCTCTTTTTGGGCGGCTTCAAACCGAAAGTTAAACGAGAGAGAGAGAGAGAGAGAGAGAGAGAGAGAGAGAGAGAGAGAGAGAGAGAGAGAGAGAGAGAGAGAGAGAGAGAGAGAGAGAGAGAGAGAGAGAGAGAGAGATCCCGTTATCTCTAGCTGAAAGTTTTAGAGAGCAAAAGGAGAGCGGAGAGGGGAGGGCAGGGCAGGGCAGGGGCCCCACGTCCTCGGGGACTTCACATCTGGTCTGAATCCCCTGGTGTGAGCAAACGACGGGGAACGGCAGCTGCCCAAGAGAACCAGGGAGGTTTCATAGCGGGGGCTGAGAGCAGACAGATGGAGGAGCTAGGGGCAGGCCGGACAGGCCCATTGCGGGGCCACTTTGGGGACCCCGAGCAGGAGACTGGGGTCCAGCTCTGGGTGGGTGGGATAGGCGAGGTTCTTTCGAGTAGATTTCCCCCCACCCCACCCCCAAATAGCGGGCCAGACAACTCTGCCTGGAGTTTGGAGAGTGGATGGGGGGAGCGAGTGAGGCAGGGCGCTAGAGGCGGCCCAGGGCCATCTTTCCAAAAGTTTCACGGGTTTTAGAGGAGGAAGGGACCCTAGAAAGCATCTTCGCCAAGCACACCTCCTCCTCCAATTTTGCAGAAGAGGAAGCCTCTTATTCTTTTTCTTGGAGATAAGGCTTTGGTGTCTCTCTTTGTTCCCGGCCCCCTCCTCCTTCCTCACCACTGTTTTCTGTTGGGATCTCTGAGTCTTGGCTCCTGTTCAGGAGTCTCATCCAAAGGAAAAGAACATTTTTCCAACTGGCTGGAGTTCTCAGTCAGCTCAGCCATTTGAGAGGAGAGTTCGGCATAGTTCAAGCCAGCAGGGGGTACAGCACCATTTTCCCAACTTTCTTTCTTTTTCCTCTTTGAATAACATAGAGTGATGATCCTGGAGGGGTCCATAGAGAGTCTTTAGGCTGACCCGAATTTTGCAGATGTGGGACATGAGACCCAGAGGGGTGTAGCCACTTGTTCAAGGTCACAGTGTGACATAGCCAGGATTATCAGTTGCCTGTCCTGATTGCCAGTTCATTGCTGGTGCTGTGGTACCATGTTGCTTTCATAAAATGAGCGTGGCAGAGTGGAGAGGGCTCCAGACTTAGAGTTAGGATGACCTGAGTTCAAATCCTGCCTTGGACACTTACTAGCTGTGTGACTCTAGGTAGTTGCTTATCCTTTCCTTTGCCTCAGTTTCCTTACTTGTGAAAGGACAGTGCTGGACTCGAAGCATTCCAAGGTTCCTTTAAGTTCTGAGTCTAAGTTCTTAGGGACTGGGAGATAGCATGCTAGACTTGGAGTCAGCAAGACCTGGGATGAATCCTGTCTTTCGCTCTTGGTCAAGTCACATAATTGTCCTCTGCCTCAGTTTCCTCATATGTAAAATAGATAATAATACATACCTATAGTATAGAAGTGAGGCTCAAGGGAGATGATATATGTGAAATCCTTTGCAGATTTCAATATGCTATACAATTGTACCTTATTATTATTCTTGGATATAATGACAGATCATACAATTCAGTTCTGGAAGGGACCTTAGGGGATCCCATCTAGCCTCACTCCTACATTTTACAGATGAGAACAGAGGTCCACAGGGGTAACCTGGGCTTACTCTAGGTCAAACAGGTACCAAGTAGCAGAACTTTGAACACCCAAATCAGTACATCCCTACTTTCTGGGACAAAACATTTTTTGTACCATGAAGGCTTCATAATTTTTTCCCCCAAAATCAGTCAACCTAAATATCATGTAATGTAAGTTAGTGGCTACCAAGAGAAATTGATCAATCAACAAGCATTGATTAAGCACCTACTATGTGTTAGATAAGAGCTGAAAGAAGAAAGATCATTGTAGCAATATAGCTGTTCTCCTTTTGTTGTATTTGGTTATGAGTTGGTTTTCTATTCTGGTAATTTTTGGAATATTGGGAGGTTCAAAACCCCCATTATATTTGGAATCAGAGGACTTTCCTATGTATTTCATGCCGCCATTTCTTACTTATGTGACATTGTCATCTTCCCCCTTTGGGCTTCATCTTCCTACTTATAAAATAAGGAGTTAGACTCCATCAGAGGGTCTTCACCCTTGCTGTGACATTGACCCCTTTGACAGTCTGGTGAAGCATGTAGATGTCTTCTCAGCATAATCTTTTAAAAAATCATAATGAAATGAAACAATAGGTTTCACTTAGAGGTTATTGAAAACTAAGATGTATTTTTTTCCTATCTAAATTCACAGAGGAAATCAGGTTAAGAATAATCTCTCTAGTCCCTTCTCATTCTAAATCTTTTGGAATGGAATGAAAAAGCTTTTATTAAATGATTGCTACGTGCCAAGCACTGTGCTGAATGCTGGGAATAAAAACAGAAAAAGGAGATAGGTTTTGCTCTCTAGGAATTCATATTCTAATCGAGGGAAACAGTTTTAAGAGGGTTCAGATGTGGGGCAGAGGGCAAAGCTCAGTGGTCCTTGGGGGTCAGAGATGGGGCAGATTTCAATGCCTGACAATCTAGAGGGCACAGGCAGCCTTCCCCTTCCTTCCTTCTTCCTTTCCCCTTTTCTTTCCCTTTCTAACATACAATATACGCATGTGCATGAAACATAATAGAAAAAATTTCAATAGGGCATAGCAGGGCAGATTATAACACCCAGTGGTCCTTAGAACCTAGTGACCCTAATTGGGGCTGGACAGAAGGATGGGGTCTCTTGAAGGAGGCAAAATCATTCAAGTTGTAAATGATAGAGCCAAGAGTTGAACCCAGGTCCTCTGATACCAAATAAAGCACTAAAAAAAGCTGACCCTACAGAATTGAATTTTACTAGACCTTATCATGGAGTTGGGACACCATCAACATCTTTTAAAGTTTTTTAGGTCCTTCTCTATCAAGAAAAATGGCTACTTGAAACAAGGACATTACTGAGGTTAGGCAATCAGCACTTTGCCTCAGGATGCCAAAATTTAGAAGGTGCTGACAGCAGTTAATCTCAGAAATAACTGAATTTAGCTCCTCCTTAGCAAGAATGATGCACTCTTCTTCCCCTGCTTGCCACAACTCAGATTTTTCCCCCCATAAACTCCTTCCCTTCCATCTTTCTATTAATCGATCAATCAATCAGCATCGCTGTCCCATCCCCCAGTTGAGTTTGTTTATGAACTTTGATTTAAGGTAAATTTCATACTGATTGGAAATACACAATTCACAGGCAAATGAAAATGAAAGCAAATACATATCCTAAAATGGATTCACCACAAGTACATGCTAACTCATAGGGTCATCCCCTATAAACGCTGGCTTCTCTATGGCCTCTCTCCATTTCCTGAAATGTGTGCTCAATCAACCTTTGCTCACTGAGTACCAGCACTGAACTGATACTTGGGGTAGAACTCTGGTCTTGTTTCTCCAATGAGTTGTTTCACATTATCTTCTATTTTTTCAAATTTTTGGTTTTGTTTACTAACTTCTTGGTTTAACTCATAGCCATTTGTTTCCCTGAACTCAGTTCTTTCTTTCATTTTGTTCAGTGAGCTGTTGAACCTTCTCCTCCATTTGGCTAATTCTGCTTTTTAAAACCTCCTTCTCCTTGTTGGCTTTTTGGATCTCTTTTTCCAATTGAGTTAGCCTCTTTTTAAAACTGTTATTTTCCTCAGCATTTTTTTGGTTCTCCTTTAGTAAGCTGCTAACTTGTTTTTTAAGGTCTTCTATTGCCTGAGCCCATTTTAAGTTTCCTTTGGAGGCAGAGGCCTTGAGTTCCTCTGACAGTATTCCTTGTTCTTCCTCATCTGAAAGGATGGGGGGAGATACCTGTTCCCCAAGAAAGTAACCTTGTATGGTCTTATTTTTTTCCCCCTTTTTTGGGCATTTTCCCAGCCAGTTACTTGACTTCTGAGTTTCCTCTCCACAACCACCTTGCCTCCAGTTCCACCCAGTCAGCACTTGGGGGCTGAGATTCAAATGTGCTGCTCCCAAACCTTAGGGGTTTTTGGTGGGGGCTGGGCTGCTGTTTGGTGTGAGATTAAGATCAGCTGCTTAGGTGGGGGCAGGGCCACCACACAGGGCTCAGTTCCCTCAGGGGGTTTATGAAGAGATTTTCAACAATGCATGTGGGCTACTGCCTGCTTTGGTAGCCCCTGTCTGCTGCTGCCTCCTGAGGGGGTCTGTGTTATGGGGACACCCCACTCTCCTCTCAGCCAGCTGAAAAGACCCTCTCACTGACCTTTGGTGCCTATGGATTGAAGGACCTGCACTGCAGCTGGAGATTCTGTCCCTGAAGCATGCTCAGATCTGCTCCTCTTGGTGCCTCGTGGCCAAGGCTGAACTCTGGTCTTGTTGATGGAGGATGCTGTCTTTAGGGATACAGGCTGTGACTGGTCTGGGACTGACCATCATATATGACTCTTGCTTTTGCCCTCCTTTAAATTCTCTGCAACAGATTGGGAGCTTTTCACTAGTTCCTTTGACATCGCATATTAAGGAGCACAGAGGTCCTTCTTTGAGCATCACTGCCTCTTGTTAAATGACTATCCCCACTCTTTGGTTGAGTCTTTCTGACAACATCCTTTATAGATACCTTTATTTTGGGTACAACTCTCAGTTGGCAATGTGAGTGGTAACTAACTGGTTGGGGCTACTTAGAACCACTCTGGAGATGGGTCCATGGAAATTCTCCATTAGTTGTGTAAAGAGCATGACATCTCAATGTCCACCTTTACTTTCTCTTTCTCCTGGTAATCAGATCTTTACTACTACTCCAGGAGTGTGAGAGAGTCAACTTATACAAGCCTGTGAGTGTTTACTGTGAAATTTTCAGCGTGAGCATGTACACCTCAGCAATTGCTACAAATCAGGGATGGATTTATTGACTGCTAGACATAAGAAAATGATGGAGAAAATGTTAATAAGCAGATTAAATTTACAAGTGTATATGTGTGTATATATACATATCTGTATACATATATAATATTTGGAGAGAGGGAAAGAGACAGAGAGACAGTGTGTCCCTTCCTGAAGAGGTAGTGGTTGAACATTTACTAACACATCCCTGCACTGCTCCCTGAACCTACCCCATTCTTTCTTCCTTGGTATCCTTGGGTTTCTCTGCAACACATTTGATTTAGGGATATCTGTTACATCTGTGACATACACCTTCTTATGGGGTCATAGGTTTAGAGACTGAGTCCTTAGATACCATTTAATCTATAGGGAAACTGAGACTCAGAGAGATGAAGTGCCTTTCCCAAGATGACACAAATAGTAAGGAGTAGAGCTTCATTTCAAACAGAGACCTTCTGTCTCCAAATACAAAATTCTTTTCATTGTCCCACACTTTCTCTTCTAAACATGTTGCTAGAGTCAGCAGCAGGTCTAGGTTCCTCTGCTTAGATGTCCCATTTTTTTTCTCTGTCACTGAACTCTAGAATGACTTGATGATTAATGGGCACTTCAACTCTCCTCGACCTACTTCCTTGGATTTGTATAGATCTCCAAAAATTATGACTTAGTTGGCATTGTTTAGAAATATTTAGACTGGAGGTAATTTCAACTCTCTATGGCTTCTTTTTTGTTGCCCATCCCTTGTTTCTTCATTCTAATTCATTTCCTTTCTGTTCAGGTGGTTGTTCCCTGCCTCTCCCCCAAAGTATGCAATTAGTTCTTTCTTAACTATCTACATCCCAATTGAACTTCTGAACTTTTCTGTCTTGAGGATATCTGGAGAGTTTAGCCTTGAAATCAAGTTATTTCCCCAAATGTGAAAGACCTTTGCTGGGGGAAGATAAATTCATGAACTACTCAAGGCATACTCTGAGAGTATGGGCTACTCCTGCATCTCTTCACAATTCACCACCATCTGTGCCAGGATAGAAATGGAAAAGGCAGTCTTGAAACTCCCCTGTCCCTTGGATTGGGCCATCAGGTGACCTTATGGGGTCACTTTGTATCTCCTTGACCTTTGCTGACTTCAAAGATACCATGGCTTCCATATCATGGGAGGCAGGAGGTCTGGTTCTTAGGATGTCTTTGCTAAGTGATGGGGTTTGCCTCACCTCCTTTGCTGATCAATGTAGCTACAATGTAGCTTGAGGACCTTTTTGTATTCCAGGGAACAAGAGGAAGGAATCTCCTCTTAATCCACCTCACAAGTGGTTAATCTAATGAACCTGGCCCTTGATAAAAGATTCCACTCCTTGCTGTGATTTAGGAAAGCAAAATTAATTTTTTTAAAAAGTAGCACAGTTGCAAAGTGGTGAGGCATAATACAATATTCTGTGCAAATTTTGTTGAAATTGGAATGCTTAGTGAATTAAAAAATAAGTTATTTTAGTAAATCTGAGAGAACTCTCATTTTTAAAATTAAGGAAGTTAAAAAAGAATATATTCTATTGCATGTACTGGATGGCATTATTATTATTTAACGGTAGTGCGTCATGCAGTATGGGCTATATCAGCCTGTAAACTCCTTAAGGGCAGAAACTGTGTCCCTTTCCATTTTTGTATCACAGTATTTTGAACTTAATAGATGCCTACTGAATATTATTAAATTGAACAGGACCTCCCGTTATCCATGGGCTTTGACTCCATCATCAGGGCTTTCTTGCATAGGTGTTGACATGCAATGCCATTCAAACACCCTTTTTTAAGGCTGAAATCATCCTGGAAGGAGATTTTTATCCATTTTCTCCCCTACCTCTGATTATCTCTGTCCTTTCTTCTTCCTTTCTTTGTCTCCTCTTTACCGTACTCACTCCTCTCTTCATCTCCCTTCTTTCTGATCCCGTCTCCTGCTGAGATTCTTCACCTCTGCATTAAAAATGACCTTTCCTTCCATTGAAATCCTGTAGAACTTGTAGTGGTTGGAATTAGGAAAAAGGAAAGAACAGAATGGATAAATAGGAAAGGGCATTTTTTGCCCAATCAATTCCGCTTCCTTTTTTCCTTCTCAACTTTAGGTGCTGAATACTGTAAATTGGGTTGTTTTACTATATTAAACCTTACTAAAATTTATGAGAGTTCAACAATTTATGTGTAGTAAAACCGTGATTACAACCATTCTTTAGCCCCACCCACTCATCTGCCCCCACTATCCCTTGAGAGACCTGGCAAGATGTTTTCATAGTATTAATTATAGTTATGACATTGACTAACTGACAGGTGACTTCCGTTCAAAGTCTGATTTTTTTGGACCACCTTCAAGCTTTTCCCTGTTGGGTCCTTTCCCCCTGCCTGACTCTCTTTTAGACTGAAATACCTAAGTTTTTCATTATTTTCAATTACCACCATCACAATCATTCATCAAATGATGGATACAGCAGTATATTTCTCTGGGATGGTATATGCCTATCAGACAAATCACTTTTGAAAAATGAGACTGAAAAAGGACTTTTTCTCTAAATTTGTATTTCGCTCTCTCAGATTGGTGTTCAGGTCTAGGCAAGGCAGAGTTTGCTCTTTATTTTAATACTAACAACACTGACACTAAAAGGCAAAGGTAGATCTCTTACCCCAAGACCCTCCAGAGCTAGATGAATGGCAAAAACTGGGGAACATATTAGTTGATATATTGATCGCTGATTACCTGCCCAGTTCTGTTTTAGCCTCTATGTGGGATAAAAAGATGAGCAGAGGGCAGTTCTTTGTAGTGGACTGAGCACTGAACTGCGAGACAGGCAGATTTGTGTTCAGTCCTGCTTCAGGCATCAACTAGCTATATGACTCTGGGCAAATGGCTTAACCCTTCTCAGTCTCAGTTTCCTCATCAGTAAAATGGGGATGATAATAAGAGCACATGGCCGCTTTGTGGCACAGTGAATAGAGCATTGGGCCTGGAGTCAGGAAGAATCATCTTCCTAAGATTGAATCTGGCATCAGACACATACCAGCTGTGTGACCCTGGGCAAGTCACAGCCCTGTTTGCCTCAGTTTCCTCATCTGGAGAAGGAAATGTCAAATCACTCCAATATGTTTTCCAAGAAAAATCCAAAGGGGTTCACAAAGAGTCATACACAATGGAAATGACAGCAGCAATAACAATAGTAGCACAGAGTGGAGAGGATCAAATGAATTGACCCGTGTAACGCACTGTAATCTTAAACTGCTAGACGAATGCTAGCTCTTGTTATTAGTAAATGTTACCTCTTATTCCTAAGACATGATCTTTGTCCTCAGGAGGTTTACATCTGTCTGGGAAGGAACTCTCAGGAAACAATTAAAGAACACTAGAATTCCGTTGCCAATTTTGTCTTATAGACCCTTGGGAGTTCAGAAAAGGGTTGGATGGATGAGAAAAAAGATGCTGTACTTCCGCTTGCTATCCTCATTGCCATGATCCCCTAAGAAAATGACTTCAGTCTTGGGACCATAAATTGTCACAGCTGAATGGGAGCTTAAAGATGATTGAATCCAACCCTCTCATTTGACAGATGAGGAAACTTGAGGCCTCCTGGAAAGGGGAAGTGGTTTTTGCAAAGTCCACATGTCTGAACTGGGATTAGAGCAGAGGGCTCCTAACTCCCAATTAAGCCTTCTTTCTACTACATTAGTCTCCAGTGGTTTGATTGGAGATGCACTGGGGATTTTTTTTTTAAAGCTGCCTCTAATACTGTTATTTTTCATTTAATTGAGGCTCTTGCTTCTCAGGATATCATTTCCCCCCCCCAAAAAAAAGGATGTTAACAATAACAACAGTGATAATATGTAGGGTCACACAGGGCTAGTGCCAGGACTGAAATTCAGCTCTTTTGTCTCTAAGATCCGGGTTCTTTCTGATGTATTTTGCTACCTTTCAAAACAATAACAAAGTGTTGCAAAGGAGATTCTACCCTTGAAAGCCTACCCTTCACCACTACCACGCCTCACTGTCCTGATCTTTTCCCCTAAGACTTGTAAAATTTAGAGAAGCAATGAAAGGTACAAGATCAGCTGGCACACAGCCTACCTGCGCCTTTGAAAAGTTCTGGGCAAGTCCCCAGTTTGGGGAGAAGAGAGGCTAGAGGGCCATAGGAAACTACCTCTGGCTCCAGCATCATTGCTAGCTATCTGAGGGGTTGCTGATTTATCAGCAATCATGTGTTAAGCATGTACTATGTGGCAGGCAACGTGACAGGGGTTGAAGATCCAAAAACTATCTCTTCAAGAAGAGATTTTAATATTTTAATGGAGGAGACAATATTTATTTTATATGCAAACACATATACAGATGATTATAAGTGTGTGTGTATATATACACAACAAACATGTCATATGTATAATATATACCTATATATACAACAAATATGTATGTCATATGTTTATATGTGCATATATATCATGTTTTCTCCTCAAATAAAATATTGAAATGAGATCTGTGTGTGTAAACAAATAAAAAAAAAGAAGTAACCATAGAGGAAAGGTTCAAGTGGTTGGGGGTAGGGGAAGCCCTGGAGAGCATGACTCTTTGGGTTGACTCTTGAAGGAAACTGGGAATTCCAACAGCCAGGAGTACAGAATGAGTGCATTTGAAGCTTGGAGGGGTTTTGTAAAGACACGGGGATGGTAGATAGAGAATCCTGTGTGAAAAACAGAAAAGTTCTGTTTTGACTGGATTGTGGAATGCTTGGGGGAGAGCAACGTACAATGAAGCTGGAAATATAAGAAGAGGTCAGGTTAAATGCCAAGGGGAAAATTAATATTTAATTCTAGAGGTACTAGGAAGACATTGGAATATTTTGAATACATAGAGATGACGGGCTCAGAACTATGAGTCAGGAAAATCACTTTGGCAATTTGTGGAGGATGGATGGGAGGGGGTCGATCTTTGGGGCCGGGAGATTAATTAGGAGGTCGTGGCAATAGTCTACGTAAGAAGTGATGATGATTGGAATTAGGATGACGGCTGTGTGAATGAAAAGAATGGGCCATATATGAGGGGTGTGGTAGGGGTAGAAATGGCGTATTTTGGCAATTGATAAGGTATGTAGGGTTAGGGAGAATGAGGAGCTAAGGTGGCAAGGCCAGGATCGGGAAGGGAATATTTGTTGATTCCCGTGTTTGCCTCTCCGGAAGGGCCGATCCTTCACTGTTACTCAGATACACTTTGCTTACCTCTGCCTCCGTGACTGTGCTCATAGTTAACCTTTTGCTTTCTTTTAGCCCTCTCTCAACTTGAATGAATCCCATCCAACCCCATCAGGGCTCAAGTCATTCATGAAACTTTGCTTCATCATTCCAGTCCATGCTGATCTCTTCTATCTCTGAAGGCCTCTAGGCTGTCCCAGTGTTAGGGACTCAACTGCTCTCTAAAGGTTTCTTGTGTGGAGAGGCATCTGGGTACTGTGGAAAAGAGCGCTGGCTTGAAGCCAGAAACCTGGGTTTAAAGCCCATTTTTGTGACTGACGTGGGGCAAACCATTCAGTCTTTCAATGCCTTTTCCCTCAAGTGTAAAACAAAGGAATACTAAGATGGTTAAAGTTCCAGATGGGGAATGTATATGAATTTTCAAAGTGTTAAGTGGTATTATTTAAAAAAAAATTTTTTTACATTTTTGTTTTTAATATTACCTATATTTCTCAGTGTGTGCTTCCTTACCTCAACCCTAGATATCCCTTAAAAAAGAATAAAAATTCAAGGGAAAAAGATTTGCATTATATGCAGCATTTCACCCCCCCTCCCCACTTTTGAAAAGAAGCAGGGGAAGGGCCTTCTCGCATCTCGGATTGGAGGCCAAGCTTGTTGATTATAATTTCACAGAATCCACCGTCTCTCATTTAGTTGTTGATCTTTCCATTATCATTGTATATGTTGGGTTTTGGGGCTCTCCTGACTTCACTTTGTTGTCATTTTCAGTTTTTTGATATGTTTTGCTTTTACACTCCAAATATTTACAATTATTCCCTCTTTGTGAGAGGGATCTTATAGCAAAGTAAAACTGTTATATAAAACTCGTAATACAGTAACCTCATCGGAAAAGGTGGACATGTAACATTTCACATCTGTGGCACCACCCCACCTCTCTACTAAAAAAAATTACCAAATATATTTTTTCTCCCTTCTAGTTCCACATTGGAAAAAGGAAAAGAAAAATAATTTTTAGATGATAATTATACATGGTTAAGCAAAGTTCTTCCCGCAATCACTATATTCAAATATCTCTTTTTATTTTTATCTCAATATATCTATGTCCACCTCTATTTCTGTTGATCTCGAACTTGACCTCTGTCTCTGCCTCTTCCTCTCATTCTTCACCCAAGCTGTCAAATCTCTGTGATAGGGAGCTGGTGGCACAGTGGACAGAGTTCTGGGCCTGGAGTCAGGAAAACCTGATTTCAAATCTAGTCTCAGACACTTAATGCTGTGTGACCCTGGGAAGTCACTTTACTTTTATTTACCTCCTTTTCTTTAACAGTAAAAAAAAAAATGGGATAGTCACAGCAGGTAACTCGGGGGTTGTGAGGATTGACAGAGACACCATTTGTAAATTGCTTGGCACATAGTAGGTGGTATATAAATAATTATTATTATTATTATTGACAAGAGAGAATGTTTATCACTGACCCTCTGGAATCATGAATGGTTATAATATTGATCATTGTTCTTATAACTTTCAAAGTCACTTGTTTTTACATTGTGGTTGCTATCATATTAATTATTCTCTTGGTTTTGCTCACCTCTTCCTTCATCAGCTCATAAAAGTTCTCAGAATTGTCCATTTTTATAATATGGATGTTGTAGTATAAATTGTTCTTCTGGTTTTACTCACTTCATTCCGCATCAGTTCATGTAAGTTTCTTCGTGTCTTTTCCAAGTCACCTATTTCTTCCTTTCTTACGGTGCGTTAGTTACTCTATCCCATTCAAATACTGTAAATTATTTGGCCATTCCACAACTGATGGATCCCTTTATTTTTCTTTCTTTTTTGTGCCACTACAAAAAATTACTATAAATATTTTTGTATGTAAATGATATTTTTCTCTTTTAGGGGTAGCCTAGCAGTGAAATAGTTAGGTTGAAGGGCATGTACCACTTAGTGACTTTTTGTTTATGATTCCAAATTATTTTCCAGAATCATAGAACTATTTACAATTCTATCAACAGTGCATCAGTGTACCTGTTTTCCTAGAGCGCTTCCAACATTGATCATTTTCTTTTTTTTAATCATCCTTGCCACTCTGGTGTGTGAGGTAGCATCTCAAAATTGTAATTTGTATTTCTCCAGTAGTGATATGCAACATTTTTTTCTTATAGTTATAGATAGTCTGGATTGCTTACTTTGAAAATTGCCTGTTCATATCCTTAGACCACTTATCAATTGAGAATGGCTTTTTCTTACGAATTTGAATCAGTTCCTTATATATCTTGGAAATGAGACCTTTATCAGAGAAAGCTGTGGCAAGAATTTTTCCTAATTAATTATTTCCCTTTAAGATTTGTTTGTGCAAAATCTTTTAAATTTTATGTAGGCAAAATTTTACAGTTTTATCTTCTGTCATCCTCTTTATTCCTTATTTGGTCATGAATTTTTCTCCTATACATACATCTGCTGGGTATTTTTTCTATGCTTCTCTAATTGATGTGACCTCTTTAATCTGGGTCATGTTCCCAGTTGAAACTTATCTTTCTATAAAGTGTGAGATGATGATCTAAATTACCTAATTTCTTCCATACTGTTGTCAAATTTCCTCAGTTGTTTTTGTCAGGGAGTTTATCCTTATCCCAGTAGCTGGGTCTTCGTGTTTATTCAGTACTGGGGCATTCGATACATTTGCTTCTGTATATTGTTTACCTAATCATCACTTGGCATTAATTTAGATAAATCTTTCCATACTTCTCTGTGGTAATCATTTTTAATCATTTCTTACAGCACAGTAATATTCCATTGCCTTCATGTAACACTATCCTTTAACTGTCCTTCAATTATAAGCATCTGGTAATGTAAGCTATTTTTATTATTCTCTTTCCAACTAGAAAGAAATTTACTAATAGTCAATTACCAAGATATATATTTAGAACCCTCTCATAAGTGTCTAGCACAATGCTAAGCCCATATTTGACTGATGATACTAGGAGATGATACCCCCATGGGATGGAGAGGATGATCAGAATATTATATTCCTTGGACCTTCTTCTCCTACGTTTACCACTCACCTGGATTGCCAGATCTAGCTCTTTCTGTATGTTGGCTATTGGGCATGATTCCAAGGTAACAAAATACCCTGCCAATGGTGGTTGACCTTGCTTATAGCGACAGCTTCCCAGGCCTCTACCTTGAAACTGGTTCAAGAAATTCTTTCTTATCTTTGGACCAAGTAATCTCTCCTTTACTATTTCCCAGAATTCCCATATCCCTTAATCCCTGGCTAGATATACTGATGTTATTTCTTGAACATGTAGGATTCCTTGGGTTTCTAGATCTGTTCCAACTTATCCTATATGATATTCCCCTTTGTCCTTTCTAGCTTTCAGTATATCTTGGTGCCTGGTTCTTGGACCAGTTCTCTTTCCCTTTTCCCCCTTGTCATCATATAATCCAGACCATGTGAGTGACTTTTCTTGGGTTTATTTAAAAGGGAAAATAGAATTCCGGGGAAGCTAAAGTACATATAAGGGATTCTGTCTAAGGACAGACTGGATGGTCTTTAAAATGGCTAATTTAATCTTTAGTCACAGTTCTCTAGGCCTAGTGTATCATCTCTTCCAGCTACACTTCCATGGCTTTGCTCTCTTGCCATTTAGCAGAGAAGGACCATTCTTGTCCTAGATATGTCTGGTGTTTGTATAGATTGGCTTAGGTCAACCAGAGTGCTCTGGATTAAGTGTGTGTCATTTCTGCTCCATGCAGAATATCCTCTCACCATTCTAAAATGCCCTTTCTGGTCCCCTTAGCCTGGGTTCTGCTACCCATCCCTAAAGGCCTTGTTCAAATCTTTCTGACTACTCCAGGCCACATTCATCTCATCTCATTCAACCACAGGGCATTAGGGCATCTTGCCATAGGAATGGGTAAAGAAGGGTCAATGAGCATGTTGCCTGGATGTTTTAGGAACTTTGAGTTAGGGTCTTGACTTCCGTTGGAATTCACTTTCTTTTCTATCGATTCCATGAAATGAGTTGATAAGGAGGTTTCAGAAGTCTCACTCTTAGAGGTGATCTTGAACTCTGATTAATAGGCAGAAGAAGGCACAAAAGAAAGAAAAGTGCAATTGCCTTGTCCTTTCTACTGTACATCATCTCCTGGCATGCCCAATCAATGAATAAATCACCAAGAGAAACGCAAGCATTTATTGAGCATCTGGGAGGGAGTAGCATTGTTCTGAGGTACAATGAAATAGGACATAATATCATAGGATCATGGATCTGGTCCTGGAAGGGACCTTAGAAGTCATTTAGTCTAACCCTCCTATTTTGCATAGGAGGAAACTGAGGCACAGGGAAGCTAAGTGGGCCACCTAAAGAAAGATGAGTAGTAAGTAGAAGAGCTAAATTCAGACCCAGATCCTCTGTCTCCTAATCTGGTGTTCCTTCCCTTGCCTCTAGTCTCAGCCTTTGAAGAGATTTCAATTTAGAGAAGCCTAATTTACACGAAACAGTTTAAAATTACAAATAAAAATAGAACAAGCATTTATTGAGTGCCAACTGTGTGCCCAAAACTGGAGGAAATACCTCAGGATAGTTCCTTGCCATCAAGGAACTTTTATAGTCTAGAAGCATTTTAGAAGAAGTAGAGAATAATTAAATTCTCCTTTGCTCTGAATCAGCTACAAGTTCTGCATAATCTGCGGGAGGGAGTTCTCACATGAGTGAGATCATGGAGTTGGCTATTAAAGCAAATTCAAGACTTCAGAGGAGGATGAGATGACTATGGCCTGGAGTAGTCAGAAAGAGGGTGGAATTTGAACAAAGCCTTTAGGAATAGATCTTCCTGGAAAGTGAAATGTGCAATTTGACATAGGGTTTTGATATACATGGTGGTCTCTGAGAAACAGAGACCTGTTGGGGGAGCCTCTAAAATGTACAATTAATTCCCACATCACTTATCTTTCTAAACACAAAAGTGTGTGTAAAAAAAGTGGTGGCAATGAGAGCATGGAGGGTCAGGAGTCATGGGAGCAGGTAGTCATGGTGGGAGTGGAGCTATCCCACCAGGGTAGCTGTTAGTATCAGTGTTTAAGTAATAGTTCTCATCTGGGAAAACCTCTGCCTTTTCTGGCCCAGTAACAGATGATTAGTTCTTTAGCCATGTTCCCTCTTTCCAGCTGGTCCTCCCCCTTATTCCTTCTCTGCATGGATCTACATGGAACTTCCATGTTTGGAAACCTTGGGGCTAGAGATTTCTAGTTTCCTAGCTGAGGGGTGCCCCTGCCCTGTGACTTTAGGGCTTGGAAACCAATTAGCAATGCCCAAGCAAGACCCTTCCCCTCTGTACAAAACAGGGGAACTTCCATATTCCCTAAGTTCTTGAGCCTCTCTGAGGCATGGAGCAAAGATGCTTCCAGAGCCCAGTACTAACATGGATTTTCTCCCCCTACTATGGCTTAAAGACCATTGGATCTAAGACTCTTTGGAGAGATCCCTAGGGATATCTGTCTGTCTTTGGTCTTGACTTAGAGGTGGCCCTGGCCCCAGTGTGAAGAGCTCATTGTGCTGCTCTACCTTTCTCTTGCTGTTTCTTTACTCTCTTGGTTGTCTCCAGTTAAGTCACAGGACCTTATCTTTTGTGCCTTCCCTTTAACACATCAAATAAATGCACCCGTTTTCTCTGGTATTATCTGGCTTAGGTAATTCTTCTATGAAGACCTCTTTAGTCCTAGCAAGGGACTTTGACAGTAGGTCATAGGTAGGAATAGAAGGCAGTGTGGTGTAGTGAGAGTCATGGGATCTGATTTCAAATTCTGGCTCTGCCAGTGTGACCTTGGGTAAGTCATTTAATATCTTAGAGGTCTCACTTTCTTCTTCTATAAAATGGAGAGTGGTTGGACTAGAATATCTTTCTAGTCTTTCTAAAGTCACTTCCAGTTTTACCTTTGCCAACCAATGATTGATGGTAAGAGAGAAATTACTGAAGCACTTCATTGAACCCCAACCTGGAAATAATTCTTAGGAGACTCTCAGATTGTGTAATAATTTGGTTAAGAACAATTCCTCCTTATTTTTATGAAGAATAAGAGTCAAGAATATGCTGTTGACAGGGACACAGGAACTTAGACTTCAAAACGACCTTGGTACTCATTTAAATTCAATTCAACAAGTAATTATTTTGAGTGCCTCAAAGGCTCAGAATTGTGATATAACTTGTGGTCTAGGCTGAGGGATGACTGAATGCTCCATATAAAATCTAGCAGCCTGTCAAAACTCAAGGCCATTATTGTGGAGAAGCACCATGGGTTAGTGGATAAATCATGGAGGCACAGAGGCAGGAGGACCCTCATTGTTTTACTACCTATGGGCAAAGTGGCTTAACCTCTCTGAGCTTCAGTTTCCCCATCTGTGAAATGGAGATACTGGTAGCACCTACATTCTAGGGAGGTTTTAGCATCCAATGAGACAATATGTGCAAAGTACTATATAAATCTTAACTCATTTTATAGATGTGAGCCATTCATATTCTTACTGTACCTTGCTTGGCTTGGATTCAGTATTTTCTCTTGCTTCATTACCTTCAGTGGTTTTCCCTGCCTAATGCTACAACTTTGTTCGATCCTACTACAGGATCATAGATCTGGAACTAGAATGATATAAAAATAACAATAAATTACTTATAACAAGTAATAATTTATCTAAGAAACTGTAAGTAATAAATTATGTAAACTATAAATATATGGTTATTATTACTAATTAGCTTCCATATAGTAGAAAATGTATCAGATTTGGAGTTAGATAGCTTGGGTTTAAAATTCTAGTTCTTCCAATTAACACTTGAATAATCTTGGGCAAGTCTGTGCCTCAGTTTCCCAACCTGTAAAATAAGGAGTTTGGACTAGCTGATCTCTAAAGTCCTTTAAAAACCTCAGTCAATGATCCTATGAACACCTACATGTGTGAAATCACAAATCCATAAAGGAGAGGTTCTTAATCTTTTTTTGAGTTTCAAGGATCCTTCTGGAAATTCAGTGAAGTCAATTCAGAGAACCCTTTCTCAGAACGTTTTTAAATGAATAAAACACATAGGATTACAAGGGAAACCAATTATATAAAATCAATCAATAAACTTTTATTAAGTGCCTACTATGTAACAGTCACTGTGCTAAGTACTAGGGATACAAAAAGAGACAAAAGTCATCCTCTTCCTTGAAAGAGCTCGCAATCTAATGGGAAAAATTTATAATCCCTCAGAACATTTTTTTTAAAAGCAAGTTCATGGCCCCAGGTCAGCAACCTCTGCCTACAGTGGCTACCACCTACAGCTCTAGCTTCAGTCTTTTAACATTTTTTCTTATTTTATTTTGACTGGCAAACCCAAATCCCTTTCATCCTCTCCCATCAAAAAATAGAAAGAAAACATCTGCTTCATCGACTTGTAAGGTTTATAGGTGTAAAACTTTGTAAATCATAAATCCATATGCAAATATAAATTTATTTTTCTATAATCTCTCTACCTAGATGATAATTTTTGAACATCAGGGACATTTCTTTCTTATCCTCCTCAATTACACATGAATGAATATTGAATGATTAAATCAATGAGAATGATAATAATTAAGAGCAACAATAGCTAATGACTAGGAATAAAGGAGTTCAAATCTTGGCTCTGACGCTATCTCTGTGACTTCTTGGGTCTCAGTTTCCTTGCCAATAAAATGAGGAGATTGGACCAGAAGACCTCCAAAGTCCCTTTAAATTCAAAATCTACGATTGTAATCATGGTAGTGGGTGGTCCTTTATATGCAAAACAACATTACTTATTCCCTCTCAGTAGGAAATGTGATGTCAGCTGTGGTTCCAGTGGGTGGGAAAGAAGATGTATTCTCCATTTGGAGGGACAATTTAGGCAGCTGTGGGTATAATAGAAACATTCCCACTGCTGCTGAAGCTAAAAACACCTCTATAGGGCATTCAAAGCCAAGTCTTTGCCGTAACTGAAGAGCTACCAAGATAATTTAGGCAAACGTGCTTTCCCCTCCAAAATGATTTGAAAAATTAGGTTAACTTTCTTTCTGTGTCTGTGTCTAGACCAGTGATTTTAGTGGTATAGGGAGATATTGATGAGGAAACTCCCTTTGTCAATGGAGATCAGCAACCATTGGGTAATTTTTCATTTGAGAGAGTTACCTGGAGCCGCTGAGAGCTTAAATTGCTTGTACAGGATCAAAAAACTAGTATACGTCAGAGGAGGAGCTTTAATCCTTCCTGATTCTGAGCCTGACATTATTTCCACTTTCAACAAAATTTTCTTGGGATGTAAAGAACTGACAATATAGATCATATAATCATTCAGTTAACCTTTCACTCATTCGACAACTAGGTAAAGCATTGTTCTATGTACTGTGGGGGATATAAGAATAAACAGCCAACAAGCATTTATTAAGCACTTACTGTGTGCTAGCTACTGTGCTAAGTGCCAGGGATAGAGGTCAAAAGCAAAAATAGTTCCTTCTGTCAAGGACCTATTATTCAAATAAGGGAGATAACCTATATATCAATCAGTTCGTATAAGAATAATACCAAGTATTGGAAGGTGACCTCAGAAGAGAAGGCACGGTAAGCTGGAAGCTGTGAAGGACCTTCTGTAGGAAATAGTCTTTGTAACTTTCACAAAGCTACAGTCATTTAAAATTTTTTCTTATTTTATTTTGTCCAGGCAACCAAAATCCCTTTCATCTCCATCAAAAAGCAGAAAGGCAAAATAAAACCTCAAAGCAATCAAATATATAAACTTTTGGAATCAGAAAAAGAACCCTCCTCCCTTTTTTGTGAACAATATACGCAGTCAAGTTTATAGTCTTATAGAGATGATAAGGAAGGCATAGACAAGTAACCAGGCCATGATGTAGAATGTGAAAGTGAAATACATGATATGAAAATTGTAGTAGGAGAAGAAGGAAAGAACTGTTTTAATTAGGAGTACTTTGGGAAATTTCCCCAGAGGAGATGCTATTTGAACTGGGCTTTGATGGATATGTCAGAATTCTATAGGCACGGATAGAGGAGGTGATGGTGGAACGTGACTTAGAATTGGTAACTTCATATTTAAGCTCCTCCCAGAGGGTTCTATCATCCTGTGTCATTTGTGATGATCCAGCATACAATTAGCAAGGTCCCAAACAGGTGGCCATTTTTCCAGGGTTAGGACATCTAGATCTTGGACCTGTCCCAGAAGCACCAGGACTCACTGGGCTGCTCCAGAAAGACTTGACATTCTTTCAGGTTGTGGGTAAAAGTGGCTGTGATCCTTCCAGTGGTGTTCATGGCTCAGGGTAATGACCCTCCTGGGGCTTCTTAAATCTTCTGAACCATAGACATGGGCACTGCTGACCACTCTGCAGGGGAGGTCTACAAAAAACAGTTTCTGCAGATAGTTTTTTATTCTGGGATAAAGAATCCTTTCAGAACTTTTTTTTTTTGGAGGGGGAGGGAACATCTATCACTAGTTTTGATATATCAGATCTACTCGTTTAGGGAACTTTAAGTAAGGAATAGGCATGAAAGCAGATATTTCTCCTGAATTTGAAGGAGGTAAATGGGAAAGATGCTGGAATAAGAGAAAATTAGACATTGAGAGACAAAGGGTCAAGGGGACATCTTCCTGGACAGAAAATTCTCTTGGACAGAACCCTGGAAAATGTAGAGATAAAGATTTGAACATATCCCAATGTCCTTTGTCTAGACTTCTTTCACTGCTTGGAGCCAAACTTTGAGGATGGGCCTAAAGGAAGATAGGTAGGTACTGAAGGCACTGTCAGTAGAAGAGGCATCTTCTGGGACTGGTAACTGGGATGGAGAGATTTAAAACTCGCTACTCCTCTGAGTTATGCTAGGATAGATTAGCCTCTATTTTTTGGCTGCTGCTGAAATTTTATACCAGAGAGGCCAAAATGTCTTTGAGATAGACAGCCAAAGTCATGATCACTTCAGAGACCCAGAGCTTTCTACTTGACCCTAAACTTTTAAAAATAAGCTTTTATTGATATTTTATTATTATATTATCATAATTTTCTCCCCTCCCCTTTTCAGAGAGCCATTCCACATAAAAATAATGTTTTAAGACAAAAAAAAAGAAAAAAAGAGAAAAAAAGCACAACTTAATACCTTAAAAAAGTCTGCAGATATGTGCAACGTACCATACATATGGACCTTCCATCTCAGCAGAAGGACAGGGTGGCAGTTTCTTCTCATTTCTCCTCTTTTAACATATACTTATTCTTTGTAATTTTGTGACGTTCACTTTTGTGTTTTTTGGTGTGGTTGTACTTTCTGTTTACATTGTTGTAGCTACTATGCATGTTGTTTTCTTGGCTCTGCTCACTTTACTCTGCATAGTTCATGGATCAGATCTTTCCATGCTTCTCCGCATTCATCACATTCGTCATTTCAATATTGCACAATACTATCCATTGCATCCATGTACCACAATTTGTTTAGCCATTCCTCAAATGATGGACTGTTTCCAATGTTTTTATTATCACAAAACATGTTACTATAAGTATTTTGCTGTATATGGAGACTTTCTCTTTTCTTATTATTGATGACCTTCTTGTGGGTATTGGAATTTCTGATTCAAAGTGACATTTAGTAAATTTTTTTTGCAAAATTCCAAATTGTTTTCCAAAATGATTGTTCAGATTCACAGCTCCACCAACAATGTACTAGTGCGCTCAGCTTTCCACAACCTTTCCACATTGACCATTTCCATTTTTTGTGGTCTTTGCCAATTTGCATGATATGAAGTGAAATCTTAGGGTTGCTTTGATTTGTATCTCTCATCATTTAGAACTTTCTACCATATGGTATTTAATACCTTGAAATCCTTTTAAGAATTTTTGTTCATATCATTTGATCGCTTAACTATAATGGGATGACTTTTGGTGACTATGCTGTTGAGTTTAACGTAGATTCATTCATTCATTATTCATTTGTTCATTTATTTTTTGTTGAGTACCATCCTTATCTGCTTTGCACTGAGGGGGATGTGACATGAATGTTTCCTTATGATCCAGGATCTTATTATAAAGTTGAGGAAGGGGGTCATGAACTATTTAAGTAAAAATCATAGAATATCAGAATTGTAGAATATTTCATTCAACTTATACTAATGTATGTTCATCCTTCGTTGCCAAAGAAGACCATGCCATCAGAGATATGATGACATGACTTACACTTGACTTTGTTTTGAGTGAGGGAGGGCTGTGCAGGTCACCTCACTTCTCCTCCAGAGTCATCTGAATCCAGTGATCATCAGAGGACTGGAGATGACCCAGGATGAGGCAATTGGGGTTAAGTGACTTGCCCAAAGTCACACAGCTAGTGAATGTCAAGTGTCTGAGGTGAGATTTGAACTCAGGTCCTCCTGACTCCTGCACTGGTACTCTACCCACTACACCACCTAGCTGCCCTATACTAGAATAGGGATTTCCTCTATAGTATTTATGGCAAGTGGTCATTCAGCTGATATTTGAATGCCTCCAGCATTTCTTGTCTCCTGAAGAAGCCTATTCTATCATTAGTTTCCTCCTAAAATTGAATTAGAATCTACCTCCCTAAATTTTCTATCTACTGGACCTAGGTCTTTCCTCTGAAGCTAGATTTGAACTCAGGTTTTCCTGACTCCCAAGTCAAATGGCTGAATCCAAAGAGTTAGTCATCAACTGTTTGTATCAGTTTGGAAGACCACCCAGCAATATTTGTCCTTTGATATTTTTACCAATAACCTGGATGAAGGCAGAGATGGCAGGCTTTTACATATGACAAAAAACTAATGTATTGGATTACAGTGTAAATTCAAAAAGATCTCGACAAACTATAACTGTGTCAAATTGAATAAGATAAAATTCAATAGAGATAAGTATTAAGTCTTACACATGGGTTCAAAATTTCATCTTTAGATAAACAAGGCGGGGACTTGAGAACAGTTTGATAAGGTGAGACTACTAGACAATTATTTATTTGAAAAAGAGCTGAGGGATTTAGTGAACTGTATATATAAGCCAATAGCATGTTATGGAAGCTAAGAGACATAAAGTATCCAGGCCTAGAGTGGTCATAGTCTGCTATATTTGCCCTGATCATACTACACAAGTAGTGGTCAGAAGACAGGTTTGACCTTTCACTAGTTTTGTGACCTTGGGAAAATTTACCTTGCCTCTCCGGGCTTCAGTTTTTTCAACTGCAAAATGAAGGAATCTTTTAGGTTCAATCAGTCTCAAAAATCTGTGATCCTGTTCTGCTATTTCATCATTCCTATATTCTGCCTTTACCTGTAGTCAGCCTCTCTCTTTTGTCTTTGTGATAACTTTTGGTGAGTGTTGCTATGCTGAATGCCCAAACCAAACTCTTCAGACTGACTAAACAGTTTGTCTTGGATCATTCATCATAAAAATACAGTGATCATTATTTATATCATTACAGTGGGAGTGGCTGTTGACCTTCAGTTCAGCCCTTCTTCACAGTGAATTAATTCAATTGAATAACCAACCAACCAACCATTTATCTTTTGCCTGTTATCGAGTATCCTGGATCATGCTGGGCTCTGGACTCCTACGCGTGATTCTTCCAGGCCTTGGAGTAGATTTCTAAGGCCCTGTTGGCTTGCAAATGTAAACTACATTGTCTGCTGAAATTTCAGAGCCTTGGACTGGAAAACTTTCAAGGGAAGGTGGAAAGCAGGCATGTGCCTCTCATTCAGACAGGATGACAAACTCTTCAGAAGTTACATTTGTTTAAAAAAAAAGAAAGAAGAAGACTCATAAATAAAAAAAATCCACCCCCTCATTCTCTTCATTTTACGTCAACTCTCTGAATTCTCAGGACCTCAGAGTAATAATGATAATAGCTGGCATTCATGGTTTACAGAACACCATACATATATCTAAATTCTCTGATGCTCACAACTGGCCTGTGAAATAAGTAATCAGATATCATCTCCATTTTATAAAGAAGGAGGCTGAGATAAAATTGACATTGACCTAAATGCCAGAGCTGGAATTCAAATGGAAAATCCTCAAATGGATCTATTAGGTCATTAATATGGATGTTCTCAAGCACAGTGCTGGGCATGTAGGAAATGCTTACTACATATTTCTTTATTTCTTCATTCATTCCCTCCATCTATGCAGATCCCAATTCATCTATGCCTGCCCATGCTACATAAATTCTATACAGTGGATCCATTGAATGGACTAAATTCCTTCCTTGGTTTCTTTTGTTATTGTGAAAATATAAGGAGAGCACACAGACTCTTCTTTTATTGGGTACTACTGGTTTTTAATTCTTTTGCAATTGTCATGTTCCATGACTAAAACCACTACCACGACCAGTGCCATTCATTGGTGTTATTAATAACTAAAAAAAACCCCTCATATTTTAAGCTGCACAAAGCACTTTGCATATGTTATCTTATTTGAATCTTATTACAACTCTGTGAAGTGCTCTTTTCATTAAGCCGACATAGGCCCTTGTGTCAGGGAGAAATTTGGGGTCAAATTTTATTATGATTTCTCATAGGTCTTGTAGCTGGTTTTGTTTAATTCTGGGTCCAATTGGTTGTGATTTTGCTGAAGATATACATACCTGTTGATGATGTGAATTTATATGTGTATGTATATATACATATATGGTGTATATAACAAACTATATTTATATACATATACATAAGCATATATAACAAGTATATAAACAGCATAATATATATGTATACACACATTTATATACATTATACACATATATATCTATTTGTCTATCTATATGTGGCAAACCCAGATCTTAATAATAATAGCTAAATCAAAAAATGCGTAAAGGTTTGCAAAGCACTTTACAAGCCCATTAGATCCTCATAAAAATACTTTAAGATACTTATTATTATTATAATAACTCCTTTGCAGATGAAGAAACTAAGGTGCAGCTAAGTTCCATGATTTCTATGATCACACAGCTAGTAAGTACACACATAGTAAGTGAGAACTCAGGTCTTCTCCCACCAGATCCTGTGCTACTTCTACTGGAAAGAAGCCTCCTTTTCAATCCCATCCTCCCAAAACCACTAAGAACACAAGTTTTCATTTTGAGATCTCTTTCAGTGAATTCTTTCTATTTCTATTTTATCCTCTAGATCTAAGATATCAAGGCAGTTTTTCTTGAGAATTTTTTGAAATGCCAGGCCTATGTTCTTTTTTTTTTTTTGATTGTGCCTTTTAAATAATTCAGTAATTCTTAAATTATCTCTCCTTGATCTATTTTCCAAATTGGTTGGGTTTTTTTTTGTTTTTGTTTTTTGCTATTTCACATTTTCTTCCATTTTTTTATTATTTTGACTTTGGTTTATTGTTTCTTGATATCTCATGGAGTCATTAGTTTCTATTTGCCAAAATCTATTTTTTAAGGAATTATTTTCTTCGGTGAGTTTTTGTAGCTTCCCCTTCCCCCCAAATTATTTTTTGGCTAATTCTACTTTTTAAGGAGTTCTTTTCATTAAATAATTTTGTATCTCTTTCCCCATTTGGCGTATTCTATTTTTAAGGTGTTTTTCATCAGCATTTCTTGTGCCTCTTTTAGCAAGCTGTTAATTTTCTTTTCATATTTTCTTACATCACTTTCATTTCTTTTCCTAATTTTTCTACTTCCATTCTAATTTCTTTCTTTAATGCTTCTAGGAATTCTGTTGGGCTTGTGTCCAATTAGCATTTTTCTCTGAGGCTTTGGTTCTAGCTGTTTTTACATTGTCCTTTCTGAGTTTGTGATTTGGTCTTCCCTGATACTGTAGTAACTTTTCATGTTCAAGACTTTTTGTTTGTTGTTTGCTCATTTCCCCAGCCTGTTTCTTGACTTTGAACTTTATGTTCAAGTTGAACTCTGCTAACTTGGAGTAGAGAAACACTGTCCCAAGTTTTAGGCTTTTTTGTGCTACTAGTTTTGAGGAGTCTACAAATTTTCAGTGTTTCTAGGGTTGTATGACTCAAGGAGAGCAGTGGTTACTGTTTTTCTGGTCTATGCTCTGGTCTTTACTCAGCAAGGGCCCCTGTTCCCTTTCAGCTGCAAACATTATTGCTTCACTTAACCGTGGAACTATGACCAAGTCCCTTGCTGTCCAGCAGCCACAAGTGCTTTTGCTCCTCATAGGCTTGGAATTGCAACCAGGGCCCCTGTCCCCTTATGACCGACCCATAAGCATTCCTCTGCCCTGAAACTGTGAATGGGCAATGGAGTTGCCAACCAGTGCCAGCTTCATCCAAAACCATTAAAGGGTCCCCTGTAATCTCTTTCTGACCAGTTGTCTGACCCCCTTACTGTCTCTGGGCTGAGAGCTACCAAAGCTGCTGCTGCCTCTGTTGCAACAACTTCCAAGACCTTCTGCTGGTGCTTTTGTGTGCACGCTGGGCCAGCCCCCGCCCCAGCATCACAGCCCCTCCTACTACTGATTTCTTAAGTTGTCATAGGCTAGAAAAATGTCATGCTCTGACCTTTTGTTGATTCTACCACTCCACAGTTCTATATAAGGCATTATTTTAAAGTTATTTGAAGGCAAATATTGGGAGAGTTTGGCTGAGTTGCTGGCTCTACTCTGCCATTTTGACACTGCCTCTTTATGCTTTTAATTTCTCTTGGATTATTGCTATTGCTAGCATTTCAGGAATTATATCAAATAATAATGAGGAGAGAGGGCACTCTTACTTACTCTTTTATTTCTTAGAAAAGGTTCTAGTGTATTCCCATTGCATAAGATCCTTGGTTTTTGTTTTAAATAGATGTTTTTTGTCTCATTCTGCCTATACTTTGTTGGGTTTTTAGTATAAATAAATGTTGTATTTTGTCAAAGGCTTTTTCTACAACTATTAAGATATAGTACTATATAGTTTTGGATGTTTTGTTTTTTTCAAATGTGATTAATCCTATTTTTTTCTAGTGTCAAATCATCCATCCATTGTTGATATAAATCCTAATTGGTCATAATGAATAATTTCTTGTATAAATCCCTGTAGTGTGTTTGAAAGGATAGTGCTTAAAATTTTTAAATTAATAGTAATTAGTGATATTTGTTTACAGTTTTCCTTCTGTGTTTTATCTTTCTCTAGTTTAAATATTAGGACTACATTTGCCTCATAAAAAGATTCTAGTAGAATCCTTTCTTTTTCACTTTTTGAGAATAATTTGTGTAATATCAATACCTACTGTGTTTTAAAAATTTGATAGAATTCTCATGTGAATCCTTAAGGATGGGAAGTTTCTCTCTTCCCCCCTCCCCCTTGGTTAGTTCCTGCTAACTTCACGGGTCCTTAAATTATGATGAAACAGTATATTTCAGCATTTATCCTAGTTCCACTCATTCACCAAAGAGACCTCCATAGCACTGACCTCATACCAGAAGACCAAGATCCATTCAAGTTTGTTAGTAATGGAACTATCATAGGGCTGTTGTAAAGATCAAACAATAATGAATGTAAATTAGCAGGTAGGGCTTGTTAGGCAGTCTATGACCATTCACTTTACAGCTGAAAGGGACCTTAGAAATCATTTAGTTAAGTCCCCTGATTATAGTAATGAGGACACTGGGACTAAGAGTGGGTAAATGACTTGTATTATATAATTACTATCAGAATTTGGATTTACTTTTATGTTTCCTGATTTCAAAGTCTAGATTTGTGATGGCTAAAAGTTGGATAATAAAAAAATAGCTCATGAGTCTGTATCTATACCTTGAATGAGCTCTTTGCCTCCTATCCCTCACTTCTGATCCATATCAGTAAGAAACTGAACTTCTATACCCACAGTCTTGGTTTCCACCAAGGTCAGTTGGATTTCAAAATGTTTTCAGTTGAACAATTGATTTTTGCCAGTATGAAAATCCATTTCTCATAGTACTAGAATCCCCTGCCCCATCTTTCTAGCCTGTGGGTAAAGGGCACGTGATCTGATGGAAGCCATTCTTCCCAGGGCACTGTAGGGCTGAGGTGCCTGTGATTTCATAGTGAACTCTTGATATGTCACCTCATCCCATCACTTTAGAGAAGTCATTCAGAAATTCAGTTGAAGAATAAATTGCCCATTGATGCAAATAGAATTTGGAAGTGGTCTTGGAGGTGATCTAGGTCTCTTCAACCAACCCCTTCATTTTATAGATGAAAAAACAGGTGCTGGGAGGATAATGTTGCATACTGAGTTATTGGCATAAAGTATTCTCTTCTTTTTTCATTTATTTATTGTAAGATTACGACATTCATTTCCACAAAATTTTGAGTTCCAATTTTTCTCTCCATCTCTCCCCTCCCCAACTCCATAACACCTTGCATTCTGATTACCCCTTCTCTCAATATACCCTGCCTTATATCACACCCCACCTTTCCCTTATCCCCTTCTCTCTTTTCTTGTAGGGCAAGATAGATTTCTATACCCCATTACCTGTATTTCTTATTTCCCAGTTATATACAATAACATTTCTCAACATTCACTTCTAATACTTTGAATTCCAACTTCTCTCCCTTCCTCTCTCAACACTCATCCCCACTGAGAAGGCAAGCAATTCATTACAGGCTATATATGTGTTGTTTCGCAAAAGACTTCCATAATAGTCATGTTGTATAAGATTAACTATATTTCCCTCCATCCTACCCTGTTCCCCATTCCATTTCTCCCTTTCTCCTCCCAATATATTCCTCTCTTACCCCTTAATTTCATTTTTTTATAGATATCTTCCCTTCTGATTCAACTCAACCTATGCTCTCTGTCCGTGTGTGTGTGTGTGTGTGTGTGTGTGTGTGTGTGTGTGTGTGTGTATAATCCCTCCACTTATCCAAATACTGAGAAAAGTCTCAAGAGTTACAAGTATTATCTTTCCATGCAGGAATGTAAACAATTCAGCTTTAGTAAGTCTCTTATGATTTCTCTTTCCTGTTTACCTTTTCTTGCTTCTCTTGATTCTTGTGTTTGAAAGTCAGATTTTCCCTTCAATTCTGGTCTTTTCATCAAGAATGCTTGAAAGTCCTCTATGTCATTGAATTGCCATTTTTTCCCTTGAAGTATTATACTCAGTTTTGCTGGGTAGGTGATTCTTGGTTGTAATCTTAGATCCTTTGACTTCTGCAATATCCTATTCCAAGCCCTTTGATCCTTTAATGTAGAAGCTGCCAGATCCTGTGTTATCCTAATTGTTTTTCCATAATACTGGAATTGTTTCTTTCTATTTGCTTGCAATATTTTCTCCTTGACCTGGGAACTCTGAAATTTGGCCACAATATTCCTATGAGTTTCTTTTTTTGGGTCTCTTTCAGGAGGAGATCGGTGGATTCTTTCAATATTTATTTTGCCTTCTGGTCCTAGAATATCAGGGAAGTTTTCCTTGATAATTTCATGGAAGATAATGTCCAGGCTCTTTTTTTGATCATGGCTTCTATGGTCTTATTTTTTTTCCTCTTTTTTTTTTTGGCCATTTTCCCAGCCAGTTACTTGACTTCTGAATCCTTTGTCAAGAGGAGGGTCTTAGTGCTCTTCCTCACCCCAGGACAATTCTCAGGGATGAGATTCAGATCAGCTGCTCAATTCCCCCAGGAGTTTTAAACTGAGCTGCTCCCACAATGGAAGCTGCTGACCGACTCTGCCACTGCCATGCAGTACTGCCACCCTGCTGCTGCTGCCTGGGGCTCATTCTTGCCCACCTGGAAAAGCCCTATCACTAACCTTTGAAGCTTTCTTTGGCACTTGTGAGTTGAGGGATCTGAGACCCTCTCTGTTGGGGATTCTGCCCCAGACGCCTGTTCTGGTCCTGTTCCTCCCAGTGCTGCATGGCCAGGGCTGGGCTCAGTTCTGCTCAGCGTCCCTGGGATAGACCTTTCCTGTCAACCTTCCAGGAAATCTCTTTCTGGCTGGAAATCTCTTTCAGTCTGTTGTTCTGTGGCTTCTGCTGCCCTAGAATTTGTTGAGAGTAATTTTTTACAGGTCTTTTATGGGCTGTGGGGGAAGAGCTATAGTATGTGCATCTTTCTACTCTTCCATCTTGGCTCTGCCGCAAATATTCTTTTCTTAAGAAGTTTTATTAATGTCTTTTGTTTTCACACCAAAGTAATTTCTGCAATGTAAACATGCTCCCCCTTTCCCCCACTTTCTTTGTAACAAAAAAATAATAATAAAGCAAAGCCCATTGGTACATTGGCTGCATCCAACTGAGCTTGCCATATTTCATATCATGGTCTCATCCTCTCCAGTAGATGGAGGGAGATACATTTTGTTCTCTCTTCTGTGGGACCAAAATTGGTCATTATGATTATGCCATCAGAGACTTCATTTTAGAGTTCTTTTCATTTATATCATTATAACTGTTGTGCACATTCCTTTCCTCATTCTGCTTACTTTATTCTGCCTCAGTTCATACATCTTCTCATGTTTTTTTTCTGAAGTCTTCATATTCATCATTTCTTATGGCATAATGATAGTCTTTGTGGAATGTATCCTTGCCAAGATTTAATTGCATGGGATGCCTTAGATATAGTTTACATCTCTTTTCAGGTGAGTAACTTTGGTTTGTTGGGTAGGAAGGTTGGCAGTACCATTAAATGCTCCCATACTCTAAGAAGGGTCTATAACTTTTAGAACTTTTTTTGGGGGGAGACTGAGGAGGGTGTATAGACAGGGACTTTATTGGAACTTGGTTGATAATAGGACATACAGATACTTCCCTGGTTCTATGAAGGGTTTAACAACATTCATTCAGAAAATAAGTCATTTTCATCTTCACTACAAAACAATCTCATCTACCTCACATGGCAACCCTGCCTTTCCATGGAGCTTTGAAATGCAAGGACTTGTTGAGTTCTACTAAAAATCCTACCACAAAGCAGCTAATGAGGACCTACTTTTCAATATGCAAATTGTTGGTAAAAACTAGTTTGCTAAGATTTGTCACTTTACCAAAGGGACTAACTAGTATACCTCCATCTTAGCTTCAACACATACTACCTATGTGGTGCTGGACAAATTACTTTTATAAGCCTCTGTTTCCTCCCTTATAAAGTAGGGAAAAAATACGTGTATCATCTATCTCACAGGGATGCTATGTGGAAAGTACTATAGAAGTGAAAGTTATTATTATTACGTACCTTTCCTTATTCATTGACCTTACAAATCAGAGCAGATGGATGCCCTGTTAGAACTTTGGGGAGTTTTGCTTGCTGTTTTTTCTACATTCCAGCTCCTTAAATGTACATTTTAACCCCATAAATCTTTGGGGGAAATAAAACATTTTCTAGTCTCCCCCCAACATTTGGAACAGTGTTATCTAATCTAATCCATTTTCTGAGGGTCCTCTCTGTGTTTCTTAAGGTATTTGGGTCATGATCTATAGTGATATCCCATATCCACAGCAAATGTAGAATACAAAAAGGCTTTATAAAACATTGATTTCCTTTCCTCTCCCAAGGGAGACCTACAAAAGGGCCAAGATCTGTGCCCTAGGAAGTCTTCAAGGTTTTGTCTGGAAGTAAGGAAGCCAGTGTCTTCTCCACTGGAAGTCAGAGAGAGAAAGAGAGTGAAAAGGAAAGTGACTCATCTGGTCAATCCAGTCACTGAGGATCCATCACGACCCTCCGGAGAATGTTCTTCACCTCTTAATGTAAGTGTAGCTTACTCTTGTCCCCAGTTTCCTACTTGATCTGAGAGCTCTCCAGTTGTGTGCTTGGGGTGTGTGTCACAGATGTGGCACCTGAGCCTTTTCATGGTTAGTACCATTCTCATTTCAAACTGGTTTTCTAGAAAGAGTGTGGGTTTTGGAGTCAGACCTCCTGAGTTCTAGAGTCACTTGTTATTTAAGTGACTTTAGGCAAGTCTCTTACATCTTCTGCACTTCAGTATCATGAAACATGGATGTTGGACCAGATGTCCTCAAAGGTTCTTTTTAGCTCCTTATGGCTGTCTCTCCCAATTTTAAATTTTGTGATACTCACATTCCTCCCATTTCCCACCAACTTTTCCTGGTGTACATGATATGACAGGGAAGGCTATGTAACATAGACATCTAAGGGGAAGGCATTGGATTTGTTGGAAATGGGGAAGGTGATAGTGAAAATAATTTGTCTTTTTGAATCCTGCCCTTCCTTCCTTCTTTTCTTTCCCTTCCCTACCTCCCAGACTTTAGGATTCTTCATTGACACTAGACTAACCTTGCTGATGAAAGCCTAGGTTGGGGTAGCCTTCAGGGCTTTAAGAGCCCTATGGAGATGTGGCCTTTTGCTGGAGGCTGGGGTGATTCCTAGGACCCTTTGGAGCATCTATATTGAATAGTACCTTTGGGATCATGAACACCTGAGTTTGAATCCTGCCTCAGGTCTAGTCATCTAAATTTTTCAACCTCAGCTTCCTCATCTGTAAAATAGTATAATAGCACCTATCATAGGACTGTTGTTATAGGGAACAAATGAGATAAGATATGGAAAGCTTTTTGCAAACATTGAAGGGCTATAGAAATGCTATTATTATCATTGCTACTGTTATTCCTTAATAAATCTAGAGCTTCTCTTGCTTGAGCTGGGGAATCCATTGTATTTGACCTAGAACTGATCCAATTTCCATTATCCTAGGGAGGTTCCAACTATTCAGGAGTCTCATGATTCAGGATAATGCTAGAGCTAGACCTAGACTAGATAATCTCATGCCCCTTTGATTTGGGTCTCTCTCATATTTAAGGATTGATTCCTCTAGCACACATTGATTTCAGTCTTCTTTGAACTTTCATAGAACATAGTTAGGAGGGAAGATGAAAGAAATTATATGATCCTACAACCTGTACAAATAGTTCTTCATGCATGAAAAACTTTCTTGTCCATTCAACTAGGTCATAAGCTTTTTGAGGACAGGGACCATATGGTTTGGTTCTTTTTTTCTCCCCATCCTTATGTTGTATTCCAGTGAAGTCAATGGTGGACAATACCAATCCATTTTGCAAATTCAAGGAAAGAAAAAAGTCTTAAATCTACCACCAAATGCAGAAAGCTGCAGAGTTTCTAGCTATAGCAATGCACTATATCCAAGGAGTCCAAGCAAGTTATGAGAAATCCCCAGCTGTTTCATTTTACCAAGCTGATGGAAATAATACATAATCGATAAATAACTCTGTAATGAATGGATGCTGGAACTGTAGCAGCTCATATTTATATAGCACTTGACACTTTACAAAACATTGTCCTCCCCACAGCCTCATGAAGGTGACTGTTCAAGCATTATTCATCCTATTTTATAGATGAGGAAATTGAGATGTGGAGGTACTTGCCTTAGGGTCACACATCTAGTGCTCAGCAGAGTCCAGGATTCAAACTCAGGTTTTTGGACTTGCTCAATCCATTCAACCACATGGCCTTCCTTTGGGTGGTGTGTGTGTGTGTGTGTGTGTGTGTGTGTGTGTGTGTGTGTGTGACATTCCTCTCCACTTACTATTTTGAAAAACTCCCATTACATCTCCTGGTGATTATTAATAGTCAAACGTCTGGCAGTGGCTTATGGTTGTGAACGATTTGTAGGGATATTTTGTATGTTTTTGGTTCCCTAGTGCTAAGGACCAAGCAGGGCCTTAGTTCTAGTTCTTCATAGTGTACATTTCATATATTAATAATTCATAGCTATTTAACCACTAACCAAAAGCTACTGCAAGGTTTCTCTATTACAGTTGGATTCTTCAAACATTATTTGTCCATGAATCATTCTGCTTTCCCTTTCAAAGATGGTGTTTGCAGTCCTGTCTCCCCCCGCCCCCCACATGACCAGTTACAAGAGTGAATCAGTTGTTGTTTTAAAAATAAACATAAACCCATATTTTTCTTAGAGGAGCATTGGGGTTAGTGAATAGAATGCTAGACTTAGGGTCAGGAAGACTGGATTTCCAATCTGGTCCTGAAACATATTAGCTTTTTGAAGGTAACCAAGTCACTTAATCTCTTTGTGATCCTTAAGCAGCTCTAGAAGACTATGGTATGGATATGTGGCATACTGGCAAAGAGAGTTCAAGATATGTACTTTTTTTTTTTAAAAGGATTAACAAAATTCAAGTCTATGCCTTAGTCAAAGAGATCACATCATAGATCTCACCCAAGATTCCCCTTTATCTGAGATTGAAAGATCAAACTTTGACTTTAGGGAATAAATCCAGTTTATTTAGGGAATAATTCTATAATTTTGAGGCTAGGGTTTATTTACCTTTTCTTTCTTGGTTTTTATTATCATAGGATTGTAGTACTAAAAAGGACTTTAAATATCACCCAGATTGACCATTTCATTTTACAAATGAGAAAACTGAGTCACAGAGGGGAGAAGCAATTTGCTCAGGGTCCGTGAATAGTAAAGTAGAAAGATAATAAGTGGCTGAGCTGGGATTTACATCTGTCCTTTCGGTGTGGATGTTGAAGCTTGTATGGGGTAAACTAAGATGAGCGCTTGAACCAGAGCATGGGACTAATGGTTATAAGACCAGGCAGAAAAGTCCCAGTGAACTCTTCTTTCTCCTTTTCTCTTTAGTCTCCCTTCTTATTGCTTCCTCTCAAAATGTCTCTTGACAATTATTATAGGTCTCAGAGGATCACCACTGTCAATTTTAATTAGTCCTTTAAAAGGAAAGATTGTTTTCAGCTGTAAATCAGTTATCTTTGAGAGTTGTTTTCTTAAAAGCCAGTAGCGAGAAGCCTAGAAATGATCGCTTTCCCATGAAAAGGTTTTAAAAGGTTTTTGGATTTGCCTTTCTGGCTTTGAAGCTTCGGGCAGGGAAGTATTATAAAACAAGCTTGGCTTGGGGTGGTGACAGCCTTGTGTGTTTTGACAGCCTTAGGGGGACTTTGGAATTGTAACCAGTTATTGGGGACAGAGATATGATTCTCTGCTCATTGCAAAATGATCTATGGTAGAGATGATAATGAGACATTGTGATCCAATTGCTGAACGAGCTCCAACATCAAAGATTTTGGAACTTCTACTGGCTATGTTATTGTTTAGAGTACACAAGATCAGAATCCAGAACCTACTATTGAGAGAATAGAGAGTTACTGTGGGTATATTATTATTACAGTTAGAAAGGAGGAATAGAACAGAGATTGAAGAAAGGAGATATAGATGAAGTCGCAATAAGTATTGGGAATAATAAATAAGTAAAATTCTGCAAAATAGTTGTTAAGGATGGATAAACACTATTGTTAAAAGTGACACACCAGGTCAGATGATTCATGAATCAATGTGTGGCACAGGGGATAGAACATTGGACTTGGAATCAGGAAGATTTATATTTATGAATTCAAATCTGACCTCAGTCACTTACTAGCTGTGTGACCCTGGGCAAGTCATTTCACCTTGTTTGCCTCAGTTTCCTCATCTGGAAAATGAGCTGGAGAAGGAAATGGTGAACTACTCTAGTCTCTTTGCCCAGAAAACCCCAAATGGGGTCATAAAGAGCTGGAAATGACTGAAACGACTGCATAACAAGCACAAGGGTGGGGTGAAGAATCTTAAGTCTGAACATGGTTTTAGTTGATGACAATAAGGTGGAGCAGATCCAAAGGATGTGGATCAGCACAGTGGAAGGCCTTCAGTTCATATCATATGAAGATCAGCTCAGTTAATAGAGAATGTTTGGCCTGGAGAAGCAAAGATCTGCAGCATAGGTGGGGGTTCAGGGCTGGGGCAGGAAGGGGAGAGACATGATGATCATGGCTCTCTTCAGGTATTTATGGGAAAATGGGATTAGACTTGTGTTGTTTGATCTCAGAGGGCAGAGCTAGATATGATGGGAAATTGGAAAGATGTATATTTAAGACTCTTAGGAAAACAACTTCCTGATAGGTCTGTCCTGGTCATGGTGCCATTCAAGGCCTGAGTGTTAGGATAGAAAATTTCATTAAAAAAATAATAAAAATAATATAATGAAGTAATAAATATAATGCAATATAATATATAATTAATAGTTATAAAAATAAATAAAAATAAAATAAAAACATTCAGCAAACCCCAGTAAAAGCAATCTATATGGCAGCAAAGGCTGTTCACAAAGGAGTTCCCTTTGAGTATCATGAGATCCCAACCGGAATCCTAGAATTGCCTCTATATACATCTGGCTCAAATTCGCTTGGGGGTAAAAACTAACCCAAACTACCCCAACAGCGACTGGGCCACAAGAGCCTTGGTTGTGGCTTCTGTTCTGTTCTACTAGTATCCTGGTCTACCATATATCAAAAAGTGAAATGTTGCCTTCGAGGTGGTGAGAAACTGTCCTTAAAGATTTTCAACAGAGAAGAGATGACCACCTATTGGAGATGTTCTGGGGGGATTCCTTCGTATGTGAGGTGGGCTAGAGGGTGCCCGAGGTCCCATCCAGCTATCAAACTCTGTGATTTTGTGGTTCATCTAGGAAAGTCTTCTGCAGTCACGAGGAGATGCCCAAGAAGCAATAGAGTAGGACACTTTATCAGGTTCAAGCCAGTATATTTCACCAAGAATCACTCTATACAGCCTGGGAGGTAGAATATGGAACTAAGGTCCTCCTAGAACAAAGACTATCGGTCATTTTGTCAGATTCTGATCAAGGACTCATGACAAAAAGGAGCCACTAGGATCATAGGAGAGTGAGAAATTATTACTTAAAGTTGTCTACTTTTCAATCTATTGTGAATAGATCGGCCTGATGAGCCTCAGGTGGTACTAACAAAATGGCCTAGACCTAGAGAAGCTGGGATTTCATAGACGGGAGATCAGAGATGTGTTGCCTTCTGTGGAGCAGAAATTGGTCTTTCTGTAACTGCATTTCTGCATTTCAGAGTAGGAAGGAACATTATTGGCTTTCAAATTAGACTCATAAATAGAAAAAAAACAAAACAAACACCCTACAACACACTGGACAAGTGACCATCTAGGTTTTGCTCTGTTTGTTGGGAAGATTTTCCTCCTGACAGTACTATGGATGCCTCTTGTAATTTTTGTCCTGGTTCTGTCTTTTGGTTCAGTCATCTGGGGCCAAACAGGACCAGCTCTTAAAGTAGCTTGTTAGCTCTAATGCTAGGTCATCACCTTCTTTCTTGGGGATTGCTATGAGCCTCAGTTTTCTCATCTGTAAAATGGAGGTATTAATATCACCTACCTTGTGGAGGTTTATTTTGGAAATCCAATGAGATAATATATGTTAAGTGCCAACCTTTAATGTGTTATATACATGTGAGCTGTTTTTCTTATTCTTATGATTTTTTATCTTGCATTGCTTTGATCCTGGATTTTCCCTTGCTCCATCACTTCTGGTGGCTCCCCCTGTCTGATAATGATAATAGCAATTACAATAACAATATGGCTTTAGTACATATAAGAGCATAGGATTATAGATTTAGAGCTGGGAGGGACCTCAAAAGTCATTGAATTAAATTCTCTCATTTTACAGATAAGGAAACTAATTTAATTGAATTACTCATGATCACATAGCTAGTAAGTGCCTGAGGTAGGATTTGAATCCAGGCCTTCCCAACTTCCTATCCAGAACCCCATCCACTGCACCATGCTGCCTTAGAGACATAATTCTATCTCCAGCAGGAACTCCTATAGAAGATAATTAGGCTTCCCCCTACCTCTTTGTATGTGGTGTAAACTGCACTTAGCCATACCCTGTTACTAAGATCACAAACAAAGCTTTGATGCTAGGTGGTGACTTCTGGGGAGAGATGGTGTGCTTCCTCTGAAATAGAGTGATGGAAATGTGACTACAGAATCTCTGCACCTCACCTTTCAGAGCTTTCCCCTCCCATGCTTCTGTGTGATACGATTTTTCCCAAGGACAGTGTCTGTTTTTCCCTTTTCTAGGGCCTGTCTCTTCTTAAATCATAACTCTCTGAAAGATAGGTTGCCCTCTCTCCCAATCCATACCCATGGGTACATTGTCATCTGCACTGCTACCCCTTTGAGGGTCAGACCATTCTCTGTACTGTTATGTTCGCTTCTCCCTAACTCCATCAGATGGTCCTCAATACCACCATAGCCACCATTTTTACTCTACCAGCCACCTATTCCCTTGAAATTGGTTTTGTTCTGGGTAAAAAAATTCCTAATTACAGCCCTGCCCACAGACCAATGGAAGTAGTCCAAGAAGAGACTGTCATCCCTGGAAACTGCCCAGTGGTCTGACAGAAGGGGAATGTGATTGGCCTGTTTTACTGAGGTTGCCCTGCTTTGCCCAACCCCTAGCTCTGGAGAAGTCAGCTTAGATGATCCCACCTTGGCTCAAAGGTTTTAAGTTAAACAGATCCAGGGTTGGCCTTGGGCACCAAGCTGACCTAGATGATTCTACCACATGGCATGTGAGTTGGTCTCCCATTCTCCCCCTTCAAAGAAAGGGGAGAAGGAACCTATCATTTCATGAGTCTGTCCCTTACCCACAAGGATGCAGGAACAAATGGCAGTAGTTGCTTCCATTCACCGTTTGCATTGTTTGCCCAAGGATGGGGGCATTCCATGGGGAGAGGAATGTTTGGAAGAACGGAAAATATGGGAGGGACCCTCATCTGGCTTGGGTGGAGCCTCGGTTTTCCTCTTATAATAGCAGCCCCTGCCTCTACTTCCCCCTCCTTTCAACAGGCAGACTCAGACAGTGGTGTGGGTCTGGAGTCCCTTTCAATTCCCCCAGAGCACCCTGCCGCCTGTCTTTCATTTGGGGTTTCTGAATTATAAAATGATGGCACACTCAAGCTCCAAGAATAACCAGGCATATGGACAGAAGGCAGCCATTCTGTAATTGGGGCCAAGCAAGAGTTATTAAGAAAGGGAGCCTGCTCTGAAGCATCTGCTCCACAAATGCAAGGCCTTTGGGGGTGGGGGAAGGGAAAGGAGGAGGAGGAGGAGGAATGGCTTCATGAGGGGCAGCAACTTGAGGTTGCATGCACATTACAGGATTGTATCCAGGCCTGGCAGTCTGAAAACCTGGCTTGGAGTCCTGGATCTACCAGTCGCTAGCTGTGAGACCTTGTGGTTGAGATGCTTCACAACTCTCTTGGCCATAATTCCTTCATCTTTAAAATGAGGCATTTGGAATAGATGATCTTTACGATTCCTTTCAGCTCTAACATTCTATGACCTCATCTCTGAGTCGACCAGACTGGAGGCAAAGTGGTGCATGCTCTGTGATATTTATCAGGGCATACTAAAGGGACCTAGATCTCCTCTTCCTTTATTTCTCAGTTGTATGTAGTAAGTGCTCAATAAATGCTTTTGTTTTTGTTGATTGGTTCATTCCCTTGTCATTACTAGGCTCAGAGATGATAATCAATGCAGATGCGTTTTATAAACTGAAATGTGTTATTATTGTGATTGCAGAGGCTCCTAGTTGGAAAGTGTATAAGTTGAGATTCCTTTCTAATTCCCTTCTCCAAAACATCCTTAAGGAAGTGTTTAGCACAGAGTCTGATGTGTAATAAGGGTACACCCAGTAATCCATTCTTGTTGATTGGCTACTGGGTGTCTGGGATCTCTATAGCCCTCAGAGCTTTCCTGCCCAAAGATTTGGGCCTGAGTAGTCATATAATCAGCTATGGATGGTCAGATTCATTTGATTATGGCCTGGGTTGTGAGTTTGGCCACAAAAGGGAAAAGGGAATGCAAGGGAGCACACATTTATTAATTATCTTCTACATGCCAGGCACCATGCCAAGTGCTTGACAAATATTATCTCAGTTGATCTTCACAACAACTCTGTTAGGTGATTTGATCCTTTTTTTGTTAAGGCAGACAGGGGTTGAGTGACTTGCTCAGAGTTGTGTGATTGATAAATTTCTGAGGCTAGATTTGAACTCAGATCTTTCTCAGAGCAAGAAGTGAAGGAGTTGGGTGAAAGACACTCAAAATGGTAGAGCAGAAAATGAGCAAGATGGCAACCTGGGATCAACCCAGTTCTAGGAAATAAGCTGAGTAACTTAAGTCTTCCTGCAGGTCTGGTTTAAAGGATGGAGTAGTGGCAGTAGTAAAGTGGGGAATGGCCAGGATTAAGAAGTATGGTGCAAAGAGAATTCTTTGCCTTGAATTCTTCCAGTAGAATCATAGAAAAGTATTTAAAGGTCATTTCATCGAAACCCATCTGGAACCGTGACCCCCATCATGCTGCCCCCTACCTGGCCTGGCTCCCTCATTGTGGAGCCCCACCCACACTTATCCTCCTTGGGCAGAGGTACATGTCCTTATCCTGTTATGTGAAAAGGGGGAGTAGAATTGTTTTGCTTGGCCCCAGAGTGCCAAACTAGGGCCAGTGTCAGATTTGTCTGCCCATGCCATAAGCCCTAGAGAGAGAGATATTTCATCGCAATGAAAGTATAACACCTATTTTATTAAGCTCTCCCACAGAGAGTAACAAATACTGTTACTGTATATTTAAGGTCCAAATGGAATGTTGTGGAAAAAGAGGTTTGACACTGCCGTTTGGGGGAGTCACAGTTGCGTCAATCACTCTATGAGGTGCTTATCTCTATAGAATCTAGGAGTTTCTGTTTCATCTCTGATCTGTGAAGATCTATGAGATAAATTGTGAAAAAGAAAGGTGAGGGCAAACTTCTTTCTTGTGAGAAGTTTCTTAACTGTTAGGTTATAATGAAGCATTATAAAGAGCATTCTATGAGGAGCCTGTAAGCAATTGGCAAGCTACAGTGTATTCTGGAAAGTCTGCTTCCTGTGAGGGCTGAAGAGAGCACAATAAAAAAAAAGAATAATATAACTTATTTTCTGAGAGAATGAATTTAATTCTTGTCTTGAGGATAAATATGAAGAGGACTCTTGAGAAATTTAATCAGTATCTGGAATAAACTGAATGATGAAACTGTTTCTGGAAGTGAAGTCAGCTGCTCTTATGGTGGAGACTATGGCTATGATATCTCTCATAGGCAAAGTAACATATAATTATTGCTATTTTTGTTTGGTTATTGATTTCTTTTATTAATAAATGCTATATTTACTATTTTGATTTGTTTACTCAGTAACAGGAAATTAAGGTATTTGATGTCTTTATGTATATAACTAATACTGGGAAAGGAAGTTTCTCTTGGTTTATTTAATAAATAATATTTATATTGAGGTAGAAGTTTGAAACATCTGATTAATTAATGACAAGGAGGCTACAATTTTATTAATTTGGAAAAAAACCTTTCAAACATGCCCCTGGATTTCTCTGGAGCTTAGGATAAGATTAAGTATGGAAAGGAATGAAGTGTGAGGTTGAGAGGTGACCTACAAGTGAGTGGAATTAATTCCTTTAATATTTGGGAGGCTGGTCTGGAATTTTTGATTTTTTTCTGCCTTTTTCATAGCTATTTTCTCATAGATTCTAAATACAAAGTGACTTGCAGTGCAGACAATTAGTAGCATTAATTATCTATTTTACTGTCTTATTTGACTCATTGACTATTATTTTATTATAGACTGAATAGTACTGATTAATTTAGAATAATTTGATAAATATAAATTTTATGTTAGTATTTTAAAAAATGGAAACTGGTATGTTTAGCAGTTATTATAATATTTTGGATTGGAAATTCATGGGGGTCTCCTAAATTTAGGATAATTAAAAACATTATAAGTGAAAAGAAAATACCAATTAAAAATTGGGAGATTGTGTGGTTACTTATAGTTACATTAGACCTGGGGAGTCAACTCGGTTTTTTGTGAATTACCCATTCTATTGGATCATTAAAAAATGCCAAATACTTTAATAGTAGGGAACAATACTTGGGAAATAACTTACATACCTCCCATTGAGGAGGAAAACTGACCTAGATGAAATAGAAGCAGTCACTGGGAGTCCCTGTCCAAAAAATCCTATGAGATTTAAGAATTTTTCCAGGATTTGAATATTGCTATTGTGAATTTATAAGGAATTATGCTTCCATTGCTAAACCATTGAATAATCTTATTCACAGATATATAACTGGAGAGAAACAAAATATAAAGACCAATACAAATGTTTTGATGTCATTTGGAGATTACTGGAGAAATAAATATAAATAAGCTTTTAAAGATTTGATCCATAGACTCATATGAATGCAAGCATTAGTCTCTACAGATGCATTCAAGCCCCTGGTTTTATATGCAGATGCAAGCTTGAGTGGCTTAGAAGTAGCATGACACTAAGAAGGATGGTCATCGGGAGATGATCACCTTTGCCAGTAGATTAACTAGGTACAGTGAGACTCACTGTCCTGTTTATGACCTGAAATTCTTGGCTTTGAAATCGGATGTCAGCAAAAAAATTCAAAAGTTTCTACGGAGGTAAATTTCAAATGTTTACTAATAACAATCCCCTGACATATTTTGACTAGTTTAAAAATATGGGTAGTAGCATTGGCCAGTTATGAATTTAGGATGTACCAATGACTAGAGGAAGCTGAAGGGCATACCAATACGTTTTCTTGAAGGCACACAAACTATAGTAATAGTAGAAGGACCAAAATTTAAGAATACCCTAATGGACCAAGATGTACCAACTGATGCAGCACATTTTTTTTAAATCCATAAAGAGAGAATGATGAAATTTTTATTTCAAAGTATATGTATGTGTGTGTGTGTGTGTGTATTTGCATGCCTGGGCATTGTAATGGTAATACCCAAGAAAAGAGTGAAAGTTACATGCGGTATCCAAAGGGCAGAATTAACATCCAATGGTAACAGCTGAAAATGAAAGTTCTACCAGAGAGCATGCCAACAGTGTATGTTAATGAACTTTATTCATTAAAATGACCTTCTTGTCTCAATTGTGTGTGGATAATTGGTGGAGAGAGAAAGCAAATGCTTGATGAAGGACCACAGGAAATAATACAAGCTAAGTATTAGTGCTAAAGGATTCATTATAGTCCCCAGAAAATATTCTGCCATTGAGACAATGGCAGAAATTAGAGTTGTGCAATGGAATACTGAATAGGATTATTATCATTCTCACATGTGCTGTCAGGAAGCAGTTACATGATAAGTGAGAACATATATTATGTTCATCAAAGTTCTATATGATGACATTGACATATGGCTCAAGAAAGGACATAGGAACTAATAAGAAGCAGATTTTACTGACCCAGGATGACTGTTGATATCACTAAGTATGCGATTTGTGCTTGCGTTCATCCAAAGAAAAGTACTACTAGTTAATGTGAAATATTTGGAGAAGGTAACCACGAGGAAAATTTTAGAACTTATCTGTTTTGACTTTTATCACTGGAAGGGCACAGTAAGAGCATAAGTGATGTTTTAGTAGTGACTGATCATTTTACAGATCTGCATAGGTCAAAAAACTTCAATGGTTGTTAACAGTATTGTGGGCAAGGTACATTTCATTGTGTAGCTTCTCTGCAAAGATTCACTCTGGCCAAGATTTAGACTTCAAATACAAATTACTTAAAGACGTTAGTTTTGGTAGGTATTAGGAACTCAAGAATGACACCTTCCTCAAGTAGAACCAGCACCTGAGAGTTTCAACTGAACATTGATGAACTTGTTGGGAATGCTAGATCCTGAAAAGAAATCTCAATGAAGCCAATATGTGGTATTTCTAGTTCATGTCTAAAAATGCTCCATCCGCCAAATAGCATCATTTAACAGAAATTATGCCATAGGCTTTATTATCATGTTTTCTTAATGATGAGGCATGAACCACACCTACAGATTGGCATGCTTTGGAATCTTGGAGGATGGAAAGGAAGTAGCTACTCACAATCAACTCATTTTTTATTCATTTTTTATTTTTTTATTTTTATTTTTGGTCCAGAGAAAATCTGAAGAAAGCTATGACTTTAGTTCAGAAAAAGTTTAGCAGAAATGAACAATTTCCAAGTTGATTATCTGGGATTACTTGCAAGTAATAAAGTTTTACTGAGAAACTTTAGGATTCAAGGAACTCACAAATTAACCGATAGATGGAGATACACAAATTTTCAAGTTGTTGAGACACTGGACAACTTGCCAGTGTATACAGTAATATCACAAAGTGATGGTAGTTGGGGTATGCATATAAAAACAATTCACAGAAGCCTTCTATTGAGAAGCTGAGGAGTAAATGGAAAGTAAGGAGCAACTAGTTAAGGGGACTTCCAGGAGAAAATGTCATTTCGAAGTTATATTTAGCCAGTTAGCTACATAAGGAAGAATGTCTTACAGTTAGAGTGCTTCACAAATGGCATGGATTTTCTCAAGAAGTAATTACCTAAACACTGGCAGTCCTCAATAAGAGTCTGGATGACCACTTGTTGGGATGCTATAGGCAGAATTCATACTTGAGGTCAGTTTGGACTTCTGATCTGAATTCCCTTACACTGCTAAAATTTCAGAATCTTGTGACTGCTTTCATTTTTTCCCACCTCACCCCATATTTCTTTAAAAAAAAAAAGGTTTCAAACTTATGTTCCATTGTCCAAAGACTCTGTCTGCCTTTCAGAGTGATAGCTAGCTATTCAAATGAATTAATCCATGCTAAAATGGATTTAGTTGGTTAAATGGTTAAAGTGCTAAGGACTTCTTTTTCTCTAGCTTGATAAAATGTGAACTTTTATAGGAGTTTTCTGGAACCACTGCCTTAACCCAAACAAGTGGGTGTGGTGGTAGGAAATATAAGCCATAGCATGTGAATGGAGGAGATGGGTTGGGCCTTTGGGTACCCCTCAAATGTTATTGCATATGTAGCTGCTTGTCCCATCTCCTTGCCCACAGGCCTTGCTTGCCATGAAATATTCAGCATCCTAGGTGGGTGGGAGGTTTTGACCAATATAATTCCGTTTGGAAATAAAAGCCAGTTAATGAATCCAAAAAAAGATAATCAAAAACACACAGTTGGGTAGGGGTGGAGGAGGGAGCAGAAAAGCAACCGGAAGAATAACAATTAATTCCTTTATTGCAAAACTCCTTCACTTTCCAAAGAACTGGGCAAAGGTACAGAAATCATAACATTACCATAGGCAGGGAGTCTGGCCCTGAGGAAGGAAAGTTTTTAAAAACTAAAATTCCCTTTGGAAAATCACCTAACTAATGACATCCACAAGGCTGGGAAATATAATTTGTAACCCATATGACCAGAAGACATGATAGAAAGCAGCCATACTTTCTAAGTGTGCCAGGAGTGAGCGTACTCTTTAAATTAAAGGTGACTCAGTGTTATCGTGAGAATCACAGAATTTTAGAGTTAGAAAGAACCTCAGGGATCATCCTGTATATCCGAGACCTGAAAAATAATTCTTTCTAGAACACACCCAACAAAGTGGTCTTTGAGTCTTTGCTTGAAGGCTTTCAATAAGTCGAAACCTACTCAAACAGTTAATTCCAGTTAATTTGGGATATTCTTTCCCATTTGCAGGTTCTAAACATTATTCTTGGTTCTGTCTACTGGGGCTGAAAGGAACAAGCTTCCTCTGCTACATAGTGATATTTCAGATAGCTGAAGGCACAAAATCTTGGCTTTCTAATTTTCCTGGGAATTTTTATCCAATGGTGAGTTCTTATCAGAGAAGCTGGAGTCTTTGGGTTTATCAAACAGTAGATTACTATAGTTATTGACTACTGTGTCTGGTGTACCTAACCACTGATCCACCACTTTATTTCTTGGCTACTATCAAATAGTTTTGATGATTGCTGCTTTAATAACATATTTTTAGATCTGATATGGCTAGGTCCCTCAAATATCTTAGATGGTCAGTCAATAAACATTATTAAGCACCTACTATGTACTAGTCACCTACTATGTACTAGTCACTGTGCTAGTGATACAAAGAAAGCTAAAAGATACTTTTCTCCTCTCAAGGAGCTCACAGTCTAATAGGAAGAGATAACATGTAAGCTATGAAGTACAAACAAGCATATATACAACAACCAATCAGAAATAATCAACAGAGGTAACATTCTAATGGGGGAAAACAATACATAAAAGGGAGCTGAAAAATAGGGGCAGGGCAGGAGAAGATACTCACAAGGGGAAATGGTAGAGAAATCCAGAGTGTCAAGAGCAGAGCAAGGAGACCAGTAAAGGAGTGAGCCTTAAGCGTGAATCAGGAAAGGCTTCTTGTAGGAAGTGGAATTTGAAGGAGATGGTCTATGTCCATTCATCCATTCATCTGTTGAATTAACAAGTATTTGTTAAGTGTCTTCTATGTTCCAGGTACTATGCTGGTAACACGACAAAAATGAAATAGTTCCTGCCCTCAAGTGTTTATGTTCTTTTGGGAAACTATAATGTACATATGCAAATATGTATATACATATATATATATATACATAAATATACATATGTATATATACATATGTATATATATATATATTTAGGTAATTATAAAGCATGCAAAAAATAAATACAAAGTAATTTCTAGAGGTAAGATAAGGATGATAGTAATTGGGGAAGATGAAGAAAAACTTTCTGTAGGAAGTTGCAATTGAGTTGAACCTCAGAAGAGTCAGGAATTTTATGGAGTAGAAGTGAGGATGATGTGCATTCCATGCTTACTCAAAGGCAGAGAAAGAAGATCTGAAATGCCACATACATGGAATAGAAGGGAAGCTAGTTTGGCTTCAAGAATAATGCATGAAGGAGAGTAATACCTAAGAAATCTGGAAAGGTAGGCAGAAAACCCAGGAGGTCATATAACACAGAAGAGGTCTGTATTTGGCTTGGTTGTAAGGGGCATATCACTGGTGGGGGGTGGTTGGGATAAAATTTATATTGCTTTTGCAGATGAAAAAAAATTTTTAGCCAGAAAATTCCAAGTTATTTTAAAAACAAACTAAAACTGAAATCCCTTTTCCTGAAAATGTTTAATTGGAGGCTGGCTGATCATTTGTTAGGAATGTCATAGATGGGATTTCTGCTGCAGATGGTAGTTATCCTGTGTGACCTCGAACGTTCCTTTCAACTCTAAGACTGATTATATGAAAAGTGTTTTTCCAATAGGAAATATGGTTTTTGTTTTTGTCTTTTAACAAGATAGTTTAGAAATGGTTGTGTTCCAAGTCAAGGAGTTGGTGAGCTCTCTCTATATCAAAGAATGCTATGCCCAGAAAAAGACTTAGTAATCATTCAGGTCAGAGCAGTTAGTTGAACCGTGAGTGATTTGGGAGTGGCTTGGACTCAGTCTTTCTTGGAACTGAAGTCCTGGGCTGGGCCTATGATACATCATGGTTCTAAGACACTGCCTGTCCTGTCAGTGCTCTCTCTCCTTGAATAGAGAGGAGGCAGAGTGCACTATAAAATATATCTGGGCTTGGGAGTCAAGAGACATAAACTCTAGTCCCAACTCCCTGTATTACCTCAGGCAGGCCTCTTCCTTTATTTGGGCCCAGTTTCCTCACCTATAAAATTAAGAGGTTGGATTTGTTGATGTATAAGATCCCTTCTAGCTCTAACATTATAGAATTTTACACTGCTGTTCAAACCAAGAAAATAATTCCTGATGATAAAGTGGGAAAATAAAAAGCCTAGAAGGGACCTGGAAAGATCTTATAAGTTGTCCATTCCCCTGCCTTTAAACATGACCATCCCTGAAGTACCTCCAGAGAAAGGTCTTTCTTGTTTTGAAGGCCTTCATGGGAGAAGAAATAAAACATCTGGCTTGAGAAACACCACCAACCAGCCTATTGTAAGGGCAGTTAGTGTTAGTTAACAGTTGGTGAAGTAACTGTGTTAAAACATTGTTTTGTCCTTAGGTTTCTCTGGTTTCCCTCTGATTTATATGCTTTGGAGGAAGAGAGAGCAAGTTTAAATGCCTTTTAGGGTAATATTATCATAATTATAAGGTTAATAATGCATTTCTTTTGTAAGTACTTCATATCCACAAAGTCACAGACCTAGTGCTGAAAGGGACCTTGGAGGCCATTGAATCTAACTCCCTCATTTTGAGATAAAGAAACAGACAGACAGGTAGGTAGGTAGGTAGATAGACACAGATAGACAGACAGACAGATAGAAAGATAGGTGGATAGATAGAGAGACAGAAAGACAGGTAGAAAGATAGACAGACAGGCAGAAATAAAGGTAGACAGAAAGAAAGATGGGTAGACAGATAGACACAGATAGGCAGACAGGAGACAGACAAAAAAGAGACAAAGAGAAAGATAGATAGGTAGACAGATAAAAAGATAGATATAGAGATAGACAGAAAGATGGCCAGATGGATAGATAGAACATTTATTAAATGCTTACTATTGCCAGGCATTTTGTTAAATGCTGGAAATACAAATATAATCAAAAAGAAAGAGAGCTCCTGCGTTCAGAGATCTTACATTGTAATAGAGGAAGACCACACAGAAAAGGGAGTTGAACAGTAGGAGGAGGGAAGGAGAAAGTACCCACATGGGTGGGGATGGTAGTGAAAGTCAGAGTCAGAGCAAGGAGATAGTGAAGGAGTGAGTGTGACTGGCTTGGACCCTTCCTCAAAAGGAGGTTGCAGGAGGAATTCGTCGGAGGATGGGGCCATTGGGGCAGAGGTATCTTCTAGGGGGAGAAGGCTGTTGGACATGGTGGAGAAGTCCAGGGTCAGGTGGGGAAGCACAGAGATGTTAAATGCCTCGCCTCTGGTTACACAGCTAGTGAGTGTCTGATGGAAGCTTCAAACTTAGGCCTAGCATCTTATCCATGATACCATCGAGTTCCAGCTTTAAATCTAGGATCCTGTGATTCTGTTTTTCATGCTCTTATATCCATTACTTGATCCTTAAGCATCGCAATGATGTGGGAGAAGCAGGATGGTGCTACAGAAAGAACACTGGAAGTAGAATCCAAGGAACTGGATTTGAGGCCTGGCTGTGCTGTTGACTTCCTATATGGCTGTAGGGGAATTCCTTTACCACTCTGGACCCCACTTTTTCATCTTAAATGATGTTCTCCAGGGTCCTTTTATATGGACCCATTCTTTTCCCCATTACCCACCAGCTGTGGGACTCCTTTGAACCTCTCCATCATCCTCTTTTCAACTTTCTTTTGTGTTATTTTCCCCATTACCTTATAGATTCCTTGGGGGTGTGGATCGTCTTTTTTTTAAGCGTGTATTTATATCTCTGGTGCTTAGCACAGGGCATGGCATGTAGTAGGTGCTTAATGTTTATTGACTAATCATGTATGACAGGCAAGGTGGTGATTATTACTTCCATTTGCTAGATGAAAATCAGTCACACGGGAAGCAATTTACCCCAAGTCACAAAGCCACTCTTGTAGTAGCTAGTAACTGAATCCAAGCCTCCTGAATCTTGACTCTCTTCAACTTCCTGAGGGACCATCATGTGGAAGAAGGAGTAGGTGTGATTGGCTTGGCCCAGGGGAGCAACAACTGAGAACGTCAAAGAGGATCATTTAGCCTTGGTATTGGGACAAGGATTCTCAAAATGAGACCTATCGAAAAACGGAGTGAGCTGCTTTGGGAGGCAGAAGTTCCAATTTACTTAAGATCTTTAGGCAAATACTGGAGGCTCACTCACTGAAGATGTTGTGGTCCATTCTGGTTCAGGTGTGGGCTTAGATTAGACCCTTCCAACTCTGGGATTCTTCTGTCCACTCCCCTGGGGGCCTTTTAAAATAAATACACATTAAACATGCTGACTGGGAGAGAAATAAACACAAAAAAATACTTTATATGTAGATAATTTTTTAATAAATCAGACCATACCCATGGAAGAATTCTTGTTTGGGACAGAAATATGTTTTAGAAACATGAGCTTTATAAGGTAAGGCTTTTAGTTTTTTTGAGGGAAGGGCTATGGGGGGAGAGTGGGCAGGTGAAGGTTACATACCTAATCTCATCTGATTCTTACTACAACTCTGTGAGGAAGTACTGCAGATATTATTATATCCCCATTTAACAGATGCAGCCACTGAGACTCAGAGGTCGACTTGTCCTTGGTCACATAGCTAGTGTCAGAAGTAGGACTGGAACCGAGATCTCTCCTGATTTTTCCTTTAGCCCTCTTTTCCACTCATACCTTCTCTTGTGTAATATTACTGCGAGTGGGTGAGTGGATGTAGTAGTGATTTGAAAAAAAGGGAGAGAGGAAAGGAAAAGAAAAAAAACATTAACGAAAACTTTTAAAGATGAGAGAACTGAGGAAGGTATAGGAAAGGAAGCAGACAGCCAGATGGTTTGTTGGTAATTTTTTGTTGTTGTCGTTGAAACAATCAGGTTTAAGTGACTCAGCCAGGGTCATAGAGCTAGTGTCTAAGGCTGAATTTGAACTCAGGTCCTCCTGACTGAAGGACTGGTGCTCTACCTACTGTGCCACCTAGCTGTCCCCAGTGTTGGTAGAACAGGCACTTAAAGAAACAGTTTGGACATATTTGAGGCAATGAGGGGGTACAATGGAGAGAGTGCTGGACTGGAAGTCAGGAAGATGTGAGTTCAAATCCTGCCTCAGACACTAGCAGTGGAATCCTGAGTAAGTCACTTAAGATTTCTCAGTTTGAGTTTCCTCATCTATGAAATGACTCTAAAAATAGCACCTACCTCCCAGGGTTGTGAAGATCAAGGTGGATAAGAGATATAAAGTACTTTGCAAATCTTGAAGCTCTCTATAAATATTTGCTAATAATATAAGAAAAATTCCTACTTTCGTATGTGATCATATTTTTTCTGTTGTTAGCATATCAAAATATGGATAATTGTAGGTGTTTGTTAATTAGAAGAATATAAAAAAGATGTGATGGGTCACAGTTTTAGAATACTTTATGGCTTATTTTTCGCCAGTTATATCTGATTGTTTGTGACCCCATTTGGGGTTTTCTTGGTGAAGACACAGGAGTGGTTTACCATTTCCTTTTCCAGCTCCTTTTTAAGATGAAGAAACGGAGACCAATAGGGTTAAGTGACTTTCCCAGGATCACACGACTCATTAAATGTCTGAGGTCAGATTTGAACTCAGAAAAATGTCCTGACTCCAACCTTGGCACTCTATGCGCTATAGCGCCATCTAGTGTCCTTGCTTCATGATGACAAGTACTTTTTTTTTTTTACATCATTTTATCAGATCACCACAGCAGTCCTTTTAAGTAGATGTTAGAATCATAAAATCTGGGCTAGTAGGGACTTCTGAGTTCAGTTAGTCCGAGCTGTGCCTCAAGCAGAAATCTCTTCTGTCATTTTCTTGACATTTTAAAGATGAACAAACAATCTCTGAGAGATTAAATGACTAGATAGTATCAGAGGCAGGATTTGAACTCAGGCTTCTCTTCCAGTCCTCTTTTTCACTGTAGCATATTGCATCTTAGCCTTTTTCTTGTGCAATATCACTTTTGAATTGAATTCCAAATGGACAAAAGATTTTAGATTGGAAAATATGAATTAAAAGATCATAAGAATTCCAGATTTTGACAAAATTTTGTCATGAGGAGAGGTTCATTGAGGGCAGGCTGGCATTGAAGTTAAGTTTGCCTCTCATTAGCATCTTCCTTAATGATCTAGAAAAAAACACATGTGATATTATTAAAAAGACCATATGTTATTAATTACAAGGATCATTTGAAATAGAAAATAGTTACCCAGGGATCAACAGTGATCCTGGCAGGAAAGAGTAAGTTTCACCTTGGAAAAATGCAGATTAATGTGTCCAGGGGAAAAAGACCTGAAAAGACAGATGTTAAGTGTCAGTCCATTGACTTGTCAGAGCTTCTTGCTGCCAAGGAGTGTGAATGCGAGACATCAGTGCATCTCGGTAACTTAAGAGAGACAGCCGGACCAAGACCAAGACAATGGGAGAGGACCTGGGTAGGGGGGAATATGTTTAGATACTTCCAAATTTGGAGTAATGGGAAAAAGAATAGGTGAAGAAAATCTCACTCGAACAACCAACAAGCATTCTGACTTGAAATTTGGAGGGCAGTCTCTGCCTCATGTCAGAATCATCAGAAATTGCTGCACCATTTTCTGTGTATCTCCTCATCGGACCTAGAGGAAAACAAGAGGTATAAGGCTACATAGAGGCTTTGGACTCCATCAAGGACTATACTTAAGCAAATTTCAAGTGTACCTAGATTCTCTGATCACATGATTTGTAGAAGGGCACTTTTTTTAGTCCAACTCCCTCATTTTACATATGGGGAAACTGAGGCACAGGGACAGAAAATAAGTTGCCCAGGATCACTTGGGTACTGTGTGACAGAGTTAAAATGTGAATCCAGTTCCTCTGCTAAGAACGTTACTCCCCTCCTACTCCTGGATTTGTAAACTCACAGTCATCCTGGAATATAAGCTAATTGGTGTGTCGTATTCAACCTGGAGTCAGGAAGATTTGATTTCAGATGTTGTCTCAGATACTTACTAGTCATGTGACCATCGACAAGTTACTTAACTTCTGCCTGCTTCAGTTTCCTTGACTCCAAAATAGGAATAATGCTATCACCTCCCTCCCTTGGCTGTTGTGAGGATCAAATGAAATATTTGTAAAATGCTTAACTTAGTGTCTGGCATACAGGAAGTGCTTAATAAATGCTTGTTCTCTTTTCCACTCTTTTCTCAGCTCTGTTTTGAATCAACTGACAAGCATGAGCCTAAATTCACCTCTTAGACAGAATGTCAGGCTCTGGGCTTACAAAGACAACATGGAACCATCCCCAGCTCTTGAAGAATTTGTATTCTGTTTGTCAAATCCTATACATTCTAACTTCTAGAATGTCTATTGCATCAATTCCCTTTGTCTACTCACACACTTGTTCTATCATGTGCTAGTAATGAAAAAAAACTTTATAAAAATAATAAAAACATGCTAATTTGATATATAAAGTATAATATATTATTATTTTGGCTATTTAATCAAATTATGAATTGTAAATTTTTATTATTTATACATTTGATATATTTATATACATGCATTTATGTTTAATTTTATGTTAATTTTACTATTTATTATTACATCAATATATGATAATATAATACAAATAATATACTATACTAACTCATTTGCTCTCATTTTCATTTCCTAGACTTTCTGAAATTCTAAGGATTTGTTACTCCTTTAAAAAAAAGTTTAAACATGAAAGACATTTCACAAGCACTTCCCAATGGATTGTTTACTGTGCTTATTACAAGGGTGAAGAGATAGCCTTACTTATACCATAACTCTCTTCTAAAAGTCTATGACAAGGATAGGGAACCTGTGGGATTGAGGCCATGTGTGATACTCTAGGTCTTCAAGTGTGGCTGCTCTCGAGGACTTAGAGGGCCACATCGGACTCAAGGCTGCAGGTTCCTACACCCCTTGTCTATGGATATTGCAACTGGTTTGAAAGACCCTAAATAATTTTTTCTGCACTTGGGCAAAACTGAGCAGCCCATTGGAATGCAGGTGCACCCCTCTTTGAGTGAATCACTGGCTGCTCAGACTGGGGTTCTTAAGGATATAGTGAGTTGCGGTGGCCAACAAAAGGTCCCCAAGTTCAAATCCTATTAGTACAGCCTGGCAAACTCTTAGAATGAGGTTTAAAACTTTTTAATAGGATTTACTCATAGAAAATAGCTTTATAGTTAACTCTGAGTAAGTTTGTGCTTCTCTAACATGTAAAAATAATACTGACCTTTCACTTTACTCACCCTTGCCTCTCAAAATAATCCTGTGATACTGGCACTGCACTTATTAGTATTCCCATTTTTCAGGTGGCAAAATTGAAACTTGGAAATTGAAATTGTAAGTCATATGACTCACAAATATCAGAGATGAGATCTGAACTCAAGTCCTTCTGACTCTAAGTCATGCACACTTTCCCTCCTACTCTGCTGTAGTCTATTTTGATTTCTCTATTAAAATTTCTTTGAAGAACTTTTGGGTTCTTTATATAACCTATTTCCCTAAACACACCAGTATATGAAGACCTGGAGGCTTAAACACCTCTTTCAGAATGTCTTTTCGTCTCATTTCCACAATTTGCTCACTCTGAGAAGAATGCATAAAGACTAGATGTGGAGAAGAAATGAAAGGGTAAAATTGCTGAGCAAGGCTGGAGTCAGTTTTATTGCTGAGAGGCAACTTTCCTTTGTAGAGTCCTAGAATGCTCTTCCTCCTCACCAATCCGTAACTCCCTTCAGGTTTCTACTTAGTGTTAGAGAGTTGTCTCAGGCTTACAGCTTGCCCATGGTCATGAAGCTAGTAAAGGTCCTTTCTAGATATTGTGTTTCTGCTTATGTTGTGCAGCCTACTGGTGAACACCACTGGACTTTGAAGGGCATTTGGAGAGATATTTCTGAATAGTCTGGTCTTTTGAGCCCTTTTGAATCATTCTGAGTTTATCTTTGCAAAAGTCACTGTTGCTAGCATCTGGATTTCAGCACAGGAGGGCAGAGGAACTTGGGATGCTTTCAGAGTGGGTCTGATGGCAAACCGCTTTGGCCAAGTCCAAGTGCTTGAGCTGAGCCAATGTGTATACACCCCAGAGGATAGCCTAGGAAAGAAGTGGTTCCTAGGGGCAGTGCCCAGAGGAAGCGCATCTGTGCCAATCCATCGGAAAAGGATACCAATTGCAATTGTTTTAGTTGCCTTGCAAGTGCTGGAGGGAAGGGTGGACTTGTATGGAATAAACTCACCCACCAGCCTTGGCTGAGCATGTTTTATGGCTCTGAGGGTTTAGATTCTTTATTTGTTCTTTAGTTGATGTGCCAGGAAGTTCAGAATAATTGAGGGTGTGGTCTGTTGGGGATATGTACCTAATCCCACAAATTTGATGTCTTATAAAAATGTGAAATTATACCTGCTGAGTCTTTCCATTGCGCTTATGGAGGTGCCTCTGGAAACTATGGGTCAGAAGCCTTTGGCTATGGAACAGATGTGAACAGGAACACTGAACTCAAAGTCATGAAACTTGAATTTTTTGACCATGTTAATAACTGAATATGTGGCAAAACTCTCTGGGTCTCAGTGTCTTCAGTTCTCAAAGGAAAAATGATAAGATTTGAGATTTTTATAGCCTTTATTTATAGTATCTCATCTGGTCCTGTGAGATATGTGAGATACGTATTATTATTCTTCTGCCTATTTCACAGTTTAGGAAACAGACTTATAGAGTCTAAGTGACTTGCCTGGGGTCACACAGCAACATTTGAAGTCAAATGCTCCTGACTTCAAGTCTAGCATCTCTCTGAACAGTGGTGGCACCACTGTATCACCTAACTGTGTCTGATTGTCCCCTGTGAGGTAGGCAATACTATTATACCATTTTACAGTTAAGGAAACTGAGTCTGACAGAGGTTTCTTGTCCAGGGTCACACACCTAGTAAATGTCTGAGGCAGAAATCTTATTCTCTCCAAATCCAACTCTATGTCATCTAACTGCCTTATATAGAATGAGAAAAGTTATTTAGAGCTTAACTAAAGGAACTCTAGCCCAGTGGTGTTTGAGTTTAAGGCTAGGCCAGCCCTTGTATTTGAATGAATGTCTTTATCTCTAGGTCAAGCAAGCATCTTGGACATCAACCTAAGGAGGTTGGGCTTGTTTTCTGTGTCCCTGGGGGAGCAGGACTGTCTTTGTCTCTGTTAGACTGTGTGTGTCAGGTAAGAGTTGGATGACTGGTCCAAATTCTCCAGGTTTGGGAGGAGGGGACTGGTAATGAGAACTGGCCCTAGATTAGTCTGACAAGGCCTGGTTCTAAGGTCCCCTCCCACCTTCCTAATAATACAGAAAGAATAACCTTGTGGTATCCACCAGACATGCTAAGCATCCCACCACATAGTGAGACTAGTGAGCTGTCTGAAAGTCACAATTTGAATAGTGCTTGGAACAATTCTGCCCTCATCAATTAAATGCAATAATGTTTGTAAAATGCTTTGCTAACCTAAAAGAGCTATATAAAAAACTGTTACTGTGAGGATCAATTTACCTGGAGAGACAGAACATTCTTCAGGCTCCATTGGAAGATGAGATAATGTCAGTGGTTTCAGTGATGAAAATAGCTCTGTGAGGCGGGGCTGGGGATTTCTGGTTTGCAGAGTATAAAGAATATTTTTCCTGTGTCATTGCACACTATAATTACATCATTTCGTACTCCCTTCAGTTCCGTAATTAGATAGAAAGGCATTAATTGTGCAGACATAATGATCTATTCAGATTTACTTTTGAACCTCCACTTTAGAACCAACACAAGAATGAAAAATATTTCAGAAGAAGCTAGCATATCTGAGGGTAGTCCTAGGGAAAGAGTAAGCTCTTTTAAGGGAAGAGCCTATGGTTTAGGAAGCAACTGGGAACATTCCTACTAGTAGTTATGCCTCAATTAGCCACAGATTTTACTGCCTGGCATGACAGGAAGGCCATGCTGAGAACTGGAAAGGTGGAGAATATCCCTAATCCTCTGAAAATGGACTTTGCTTAATTGGAAAATTTTAAGGCAACCTTGGTGCTTAATGAGTTATAGTAACTGGAAAAATAATGAATTTAGGCATAATACGAGAATTATGTTAGGATTACTCAGTCACTTTGGAGTTTTCTGGGGCAATAATATTTAATTTAGACTTGCATAGGTATAGCTGAGATTTTTGCATTAATTATCATTTCTTGTAGGAAGTGATCTGTATCACCTATTACATACATATTATATGTACATACACACACACATATATATACACACACACACACACACATATATATATATATATCCTACATGTAGAAACAGCTACAGATATATTATGGTCCAGAGCTGTGATTTGATTGGTATAGTGAATTCTTAGTGAGGAAACTCCCTCTTACCTTTATGGATTAGCAACTTTTCTATAATCTATAGTTGTCGAAAGTTACTTGGGGCAATGTAAAGTGTAATTTGCTCAGGATCACACAGCCTATATTTTTCAGTTTATTAGAGGAAGGGTTTGAATATAAGTTTTCCTAATTCTGAGGCAGACTCTCCATTTTCCATCCATCACCATATATTTGTATATAAGTATGTACATTTATATCCACACACATATTATATGTACATATATACACATATTTGTATATGTATACATACTATATATACACATATATTTATACACACAAATATATATACACACACATACATACATACTTTCATAAAATCCCAGAATTAGAAGGGACCTTAAAAGTCATCTCGTTTCGTCTCTACCTGAAGCAAGAATCCATTCTCCAGCAACCCCAACAAGCTGTCATCCAGATTCTCTTTGAAGATCTCCAGTACTGGAGACCTCATTACTTTCCAAGGCACAGATTATGCTATTTTTAACCCATTAAATTGTTCCTAATATTAAGCTAAAATCTACTTTCTTGCACTTGCCACCCTTTGGTCTTTGTTCTCCTCAACACACTTTTCCATTTTGATCTCTTCTTGTATTTAACTGTGTACATACTATATATAACCCCAGAAAAAGTGTATCCTACTAGAGGGAAGAGACTGTTCTTGTTTTTCTATGCATGAGCTTTGCACATAGTAGGTCTTTTAATTTAATTGTGGTTAGCACAGTTTTGGGTATTATTTTCCCTCTCCTCTCTCTCTTTGACTGCAGTCTTGACTTCTAGCTCCATAGTCTGAAAGTCTTGGGGTCCCCATTAGTTTGATTAGTATTATAATTTAGCAACCTCCAGTCTTTATTTACAAATTACTTTATGCCCTACTCTTGACTCTTGACAGGATACTCCAAGGACATACAAGAAGATGTGGGCTCCCATAAATGACTTCAACAAACAATGACTGCCCTCCCCTCTGCTTCCACTGAACTATTTTCTATTGTCCTAGCCTGTTTAGATCAACAGTCATGAAATTAGACTTGGGTTTAACATACAGTAGGTGCTTAATAATGCGTTTAACTTTTACCTCAAAGTCCCCACAGAACATCTTCATTCATTGACTCATCAGAGAAAGCAGTTTGGTTGTCGCATGAAGAAAATGGCAGCTAGCTGGCTGGATCTGGAGTTAGGAAGACTCATTTTTCTGCATTCAAATCTGTCTTCAGACACTTACTTGCTAGCTGTGTGACCCTGGGCAAGTCACTTCACCTTGCTTGCTTTAGTGTTCTCATTTATAAAATGAGCTGGAGAAGGAAATGGCAAACCACTCCAGTATTTTGGCCAAGAAAACTCCAAATGTGTTCATGAAGAGTAAGACATGACTGAAACGACTGAACAACAAAGGGTTAAAGGAGACCCTTTGCTCAGAGTGGGGGAGGGGAGGGAGTTTTGACAAACCCTGGAAAATGAAGAAAAAACAATATTTTTCCAAATATGACTCTACCAGCCCACTCTGAACAATGAGATGGCTTTCGCTCTTGGATACCAAATTGATTCCCAAGGGGAGGCTAAAACAGAGAACAATGACACAGCTGAGACCAAAGTTTCCTGATGTGACTTCCTTTTTTTTGTTTCCCCAAGGAGAGAAGAAGCCTATTTTCTCTCTTTGAGGTTCCAAATACTACCCTGTTGCTAAGTGGGTAGAACTACCCATTAACTAATCTTTTAATATTTACTATACCAAAATTCTATTGGGTCTACTGAAGGATAAATGATTAAAAATTAAGATGATTAATTTTTTTTTGGCTACCTTTAAGGTGCTTACAGTCTAACTGAGGAGACAATGACAGTAATTTGCTTTGTGGGAGTTGTGGCATGTCCTTCATTCTCTAAGATGACCATGACATCAGTAAGATGATGTCTGACTTGCAGTTGAATTGGATTTGAATGAGGGAGGGCTGTGCAAGTCACCAGCCTCACTTTCTCCTCCAGAGCCATCTGGGTCCAGTGGTCAGACATCAGTCAGGATGACTGGATGCAGTGGGAGACCTTGGTCCTTTTAAGTTAAGGTCTTTTGGAGTTATCACTTTTGAATGAGGCAACACCCATTCAGTGAATAGGCCTGTTTAAGAAGTGGATCAAGGGATAGTCTCTTTTAAAAAACAAAATCAAATTGGGATGGAAAGACCCATGAACCATGAGGACAGGGAGGCAGCAATTGGAGTTAATATCCTTCTCTCCTACTTTTAGTACTGATGAAAATATATGAACATCTCTGGATTGGTGTTCCTTAAACTTGTTGCCTACAGAGCTTAGTATGTTGATAGGAGGGAAAACAAAATCAAGCAGGAAAGCACAATGACATTTTGGCAGCAAGATTAGGGAGTGGGAGCATGTCTGGTAACCAGGTCGAGTCATTGGACTATAGATTTAAACCTGGGAGGGATCATTTTCTCTTTGTGTTTGTATCTGAGGTTCTCTTGTGTTGGGTGTGCCCTTCAGAAAAATCTTTTATGTCAGGCTGCACTGTAAGCTGCTGTGGATATTAGGCACAGAGTATGCCAAAGGGCTGTGTAATAATGAACATGTCACAAGTCAGGGATGGCTTTGGTTTCTGACAACGCCTTCCGAGATCTCTCAGAAGGCCCATGCCAGGAGATCAGGGGATCCCAACAAGATGACATACACGTAGAATTTGGCATGGTCCTTTAGGCAAAAACCTTAGCAAACTACCTGTAAATGAGAGCAACCTGGGGTGTTAGAAAAGCACTGGGCTTGCAATTAGCCTCAGTATTCACACCTTGTCAATACCCTCAGTATCCTTTGCCTCTGTGATTGTAGACCTGGAGGTGTGAAGCAAAGAACTCCCCAAAATTTAAAGAAGGTTCCACTTGTATATTCATTGATTAAGCACAGTGTCTGGCACATAGCAGGTGTTTAGTAAATATTGAATTACTATTGACTATTGGGTATGAGTCCTAGAAGTCATCTACTAGTAGTTGTAGGACCATAGACAAGTCCCTTTTTCTTAGCCTCCTTTTCCTTATCTGTAAGATGGAAATAGTAGTACACAAGCTATCTGCCTCACAGGATGATTGTGAGGAAGTATTTTTGTAAACTAAATAGTTACATGTGAGTTCTTCATAGTCATTATCATGAGAGAGAGAACAACAACTTGAGGTCATGAAGAGAGCACTGGGTTTGAGTTCAGAAGATCTGGTTTTAAATCCTGGCTTGGATACTTCTGTTATGTTTGTTGATCAGTGATGTCTGACTCTTTGGGACCCTTATTTGGGATTTTCTTGACAAAGATACTGGAGAAGTGGTTTACTATTTCCTTCTTTAGTTCATTGTTTTACAGATGAGGAAACTAGGGTTAAGTGATTTACCCAGGGTCATACAGCTACTAAGTGTCTCAGACCAGATTTGAACTCAGGAAGATAAGTCTTCCTACCTCCAGACCTGTTACTCTATCTCTATGACTCCAGCTGGCTGCCATACTCTACAACAGAAGGGGATTATGGCTTCTAAGTTCCTTTCCAGCTCTAATTCTATGACTCTAACATTCATAGAAATGAGTTGTTTTCATATATTCAATAACATACATTTTACTGTCTACCATAGACACAATAACATCCCAAACCATGAAACTTTCCATCTGTCAGTAAACATTTTAAAAGCACCTACTATGTGTCAGACACTGTGCTAAGTATTAGAGATACAAAGAAAAAAGCAAAAGGTAGTTCCTGAGGGGCTTACAGTATAATGAGAGGGAGATAATATACAAACAGCTGTGTATCTACATAAGCTACTTAGGGGATAAACTAGAGATAATCATGGCGGCTGGGGAGGGGGACACACCACAGTGCCCAGAGTGCTGGGCCTAGAGTCAAGGAGACTCATCTTCCTGAGTTCAAATCCGGCTTCAGACACTTACTTGTGTGTGACCCTGGGCAAGTAATTTCACCCTGTTTGCCTCAGTTTTCTCATCTGTAAAATGAGATAAAGAAGGAAATGGCAAACCACTCCAGTATCTTTGCCAAGAACCCCAAATGGGTTCATGAAGAGTCAGACACAACTGCACAACAAAAAAGAGATGATAAATAGAAGAGAAGGTACTTCAGTTAAGGGGTATGGGATAACCTGGCACTCCCTGAGGCTCACTGGTATCTCCTAGGATAACTTTAAGTGACTTCAAGTCCTTAGAGAAAACAACATCACTGCCTGATCTGTGGCCCTATAAGCCCAAGAAGTGCCGGTGATCAGTCTGTGGACCACAGAGTTAGCGTTCCATTTTGTGAGCTGCCCTCTGAGTAGAATTCAACTGTGTGCCTGTCCAGTCATCTCCCAGAGTTCAGAGCAGGGCCACTCAGGAGGTGTGGTGAGTGTGCACATCAGCGTGTGGGTGCGGTGTGAAGGCTGGCTGAGGCCAAGGGTAGAAGGGAGGGGGTCACTTGGGGTTAGAGTCAGGGTGGGGAGAGAAGACATGTAGTCCTACCCAGGCTCAAGACTCGGTACAATCTTGATTCAGAGACTCCTTTCCAAGAAATCCATCCATCCATCCGCTATTGTGAAAGCAGATGGTACTTTTGGTTCCTGGAGCACATTTTTTTTCTCCTTTCTTTGTAGACAAATTTATTTTATGGTCCATTGTGTTACTTTAAAAAAATTATTCTTCAAATAAAAAGCATTTATTTTCTCTCCCTTATACCTCCCCCACTCCCACTGAACCACAACAAAATAAAAACTGAAACCCTCCTAACAGGTGGACATATTCAAGGAAAGTAAATTCCCATTTTGGCTACATTCAAAACTATATATCCCTTGAGTACATTTATTGAGAGTCATAGGATCATCATAGGAGAGGTCATGAAATCCAGACCTCTCAATGGACAAATGAAGAGACTACAGTCATTTTGCCGGTAGTGGGGACTGGTGGTTGGCATAGCTCTCTTTTGTGCTTGGACTCTTGCTTAGATCAGGGATCAGTACCCTTGTGTAGATCCTGAGTTCCAGAACATGCAGCCCTAGGGGTATGCAGTGCTGCTAGATCTCTCACACCTGCTCTAGATACTTTCTAGTCTCCAAAGCCACAACTATCCCCAGCCCCACCCCATATTGGAAATAGCCCCATAGTTCGGGGCTCAATACCACTTTCTTCATGAAGCCTTCCCTGAGCATTCTAGTTTACACAGATATAACCCTCCTCTGAATGTTTTTGTGGTTGGTTGTTTCGGTCATGTCCAAATCTTTGTGACCCCATTTGGAGATTTCTTGCAAAGATACTTGAGTGGTTTGCATTTCCTTCTTCAGCTCATTTTACAGATGGGGAAACTGAGGCAGACAGGGTTAAGTGACTTGCACAGGGTCACACAAATAGTAAGTATCTAAAGCTAGATTAGAACTCAGAAAAATGAGTCTTCCTGACCCCAGGCTCCATGCTCCATTCACTTCACTGCCTAGCTGACCCCGAATGAGTTTAGTACTTACCAAAAAGTATTGTCTTATAGAATAGAAAATACTGTAATATTTATATTTCAATTCATATTCCAACAAATATTATTGAGAGTCTGTCGTATGTCAGGCATTGTGCTAAGTACTAGAGATACAAAGAGAAAAAAAGTTTTTTCCCTTAAAAAGTTTACAATATATCACAGGAGAAAATATGCACATGTAAGTCTATGCAAAAGAAATACACAAATATAAGATCTGGCAAAGCCCCGCAGCTGGGGAGGGGATAAGATAGAAGGGGGCCTTGTGTAAAAGGTGATACTTAAGATGAGCAGAGAAGGAAATCAGGAATTCCAAGAGATGGACCAAGAGAAAGTTACACATTCCAGGCAACATGGACAGCATGTGTAAAGGCCCAGAGATGGAAGACTGAGTATCATGTGAGAGAAACAGCAAGGTCAGTTTGGCAGGGTGGGGAACCTGCGGTCTTGAGGTCACAAGTCGCCCTCTAGGTCCTCAAGCGCAGTGCACTGACTAAATCCAAACTTCACAAAACAAATCCTTTTATTAAGGAGATTTGTTCTTTGAAGTTTGGATTCAGTTAAAGGATTGAACTTGAGGACCGAGAGGGCCACCTGTGGCCTCAAGACTTGACACCCCTGGCAAAATTGTAGAGAGTATGAAGGAGGATAATGTATAATAAGGTTGGGAAAGTAGATTGGAGACAGATTGTGAAATCCCAGAGAAATTTGTCTTTGTCTTAGAAAAAATAGGAAATGACTGGAATTTATCAAGTAGTGGAATGACCTTTCAAGACTTGTGCTTTAGGTAAGTGAACATATTAACGTATTCCTGGCCCTCAGCATGTACTGCTATGTATCATTACTGTTTTACATTTATTTTTTCTTTTCCCATCTAGACTGTAAGTTCCCAAAAAGCAGACACTTGGTGACATTTTCAGTGAATTCTTATTAAAGGCCAACTGTATACAAGGCACTAGACTAGGTGGTAGGATATGAAGATAAATATATTTTAAAAAAAATATCTAATTTTTCACTAATTACGTGTAAAAACCAATTTTAACATAGATATGAAGACAGAACACAAAGCCTTCTCAAGGAGTTTACCATCCCAGGGCCACATACACAAATGACTATGACACAAAGGAGAGAGAATTCAATCAAGTATAGAGTCCCAGGCCAAGAGCCATGAGAAATTTGAGGAAGGAGAGGTTAGGAGATAGTATGATATAGTATTGACACTGTCACAGGTTTAAATCCCATTTCTGAGTCTTAGTACCCACGTGACCTTGAATAAATCATTTCACTTCCCTAGGGCTGAGTTTCCTCATCTATAAGAAGAAATGGTAGCATGGGAAATTCTCTAAAGTCCCTTCTGGCTCTTGACTTATGATCCTATGCTGCTTGGAAGGTGAAGGAGGGATGGTGATCAGGGAAATCTCCACAGAGAAAATGGAACCTCAGGTGGGAACCAGCAACCATTTTTCTCTCTCTTAATTAATATTTCTCTTGTACTGCTGCACATATCAGCTCTATCATCTGGGAGGACTTTGAATTCTCAACCAAGTCAAGGACACAAATAAAACCTTTATTTTCTCAATCAAGTCAAGAATGCACATATTTTATCAAGGGATTTGGAGCTGGAATGATAATAAGTTACATTTATGTGCTGCTTTAAAGTTTCCCAGACATTTATCATAACTGTCTTAGGAGGTAAGTAGAATAAATATTAATACACCCATTTTCCAGATGAGGACACTGAGGTGGTTAAGTGATTTGAGTCCATATCAGTGTTAAAGGCAGGCTTCAAATGTGAGTCTTTTCCTTGCTTCCTGTTCAGTCTTCTTCCCTTTAAACCATGTTTATTTCAAATTTTCAAAGGACCATAGAAAAATGATTTGATTTGTTCTGGTGAGCTCTAGAAGGAAGAACTAAGAATGATGGGAAGAAGGTGAAGTGGAGCAGGCATTATCAGTTTGATGTAAGGAAAACATGTCTAACTAATAGAGTTGTCCAAGTGTAGAGTAGGCTGCTTTGGAGGTTACCCAGTTGCCATCACAGGATGGTATGGTAATAGGATATGGCATATGGTTGTCGGGATTCTTATTTGGGCTTGAATTGGCCTCAGTGGCTGCTGCAACCCCTTCCAGTTCTGAGATGCTGTGACTGTTGGACCCTAGGAGCAAGAAGGAAAGCAGTGGAGTGTGTCTCAGCTAAGAGTGGTGTGACTGTTAGTGTCAGCCAAGAGATGTAATTTAATTTGTTTTGTTCTCTTTGAATGTTCTTCCCCTATTTCCCAGCTGGGTGACTCATTCACATCATCCTTTTAATTGTTTATTTGGAAGCAAATAGCTCCTTTAATACAATCTTGGGAATGAGCCATCTTTGAGAGAGTTGACATGGGTTCTGGATGAGGCGTTCCCTTATCATGACCTGGGGTAAGCCGGTTGTCTCCAGTTCACTCATGAAGATTAATTTTAGGGGTCATGTCAATGAATTCATCTCCTCCCAAGTAATCTCTATGCTGTTGCCATAGTCAGTGTAGGAGATTTCTACACTTAAAGCTTCATCCCTTTAGCTTAATATTTTGCTATTAAAATATAAATTCCTCTGGGAGGGCCAATGCCGTGTTTTCATCAGCTAATTGATAAACATACATGAAGGAACTAAGAGCGGATCAGATGGGTTTGGGGAGAGGAGGAGAAACATGAGGATATTGAATACCTGAGAGAGAATGTGGAGTAGGACATGACCCCGAGGTGAGAAAAATGCCCCTGGATGGACAGCCAACAATGCAGGGGGGCCAATGGCAAATTTAGTGATGTGCTGAGGGCTACTTGTTGAACAATTGTCCATCTTTTCTAAACTCCCTTGGATTTGTTTTTTTTTTAAAGTTTTCTACAAGACTGTCATCCTCCTAACAGAGTTCTCTTTCTGATCCCCATCTATTATAACTCAGTAAGCTATAGCCTTACACATTGATTTTCCAGTCTTATAGTTGAGAGAGAAATCAGAGGCTAATAGGGTGTTAGATTATGAACTGGAAAGGACATTTTAGGTAATTAGCGCAAAGTTCTCATTTTAGAGAGGAGCTAACTTGTCTTAGCTACCACACAGGGTTCCACTCCTAAAAGAGGATGAAACTAAGTTCTTAGTGGGGCCAGTCTAGAGAAACTTAGTGACTTTCCTGAGGTCACATAGATTAATTGGAAGAGTCAGGAGTTGCACCTAGGCCCTCTGACTATGAGTCCAGCTCTTTCCACTGTAACATCTCCAACAGTAATGGTAATAATTGATACTAGTCTCTACAATGCTTTCAGTGAGCCTAACGAAGATGAGCAAACATCACATAAGTTCTATTAATGTACAAAACAGTCATTGCGTAGTTTACAGAACATTCAATAGGAAAGAATAAAAGTAGAGTAGTGACTTCTCCTCCTGCTGTTTCTATTTGAAATCCATTGAAAAGGACAAGAAAAAATGAGATCAATTGCGATGATGATGAGATCTCATTTATATAGGGCTATAAAGTATAAAAAGGGCTTTTTCTCATAACTCTGAGATGTATGTAATTTGGATATTCTTCTTCCCTTTTTATAAATGAGAAATGAAGGCTCTAAGAGGTTAAATTATTTGAGTAGGATCTTAAATACTTGAGGCAGGATTTGAACTCATTATCTCCTAAAGGGACTCCTCCTATTAATACAAGGCAACTCATTCCCTATTCACCCTCACCCATAGCATTATAATATTTATAAACACTTGCATAACAACAACCCTATGCCAGAATATGAACCCAGGTCCACAAAGTGCAAAGACTCCTGCATCTGCTCTTAGAGGATGTAAGTTAGGCTCTACTCCTTGCTACCTGTTTAACTTGGGTTGAATTATTTAATTTCTCTAGGCCTATTTCTTCATCTATAAACAAAGGGGCCATTCCTCAGGCTCTCTCTGGCTCTAAATCCTTGATCTCCTGATTGCAAGTATGGTAGTCTTTCCACAATATGATACTGCTTCTCATCCCTCCTCATCTCTTTTCTTTGCTGCAAACGTTCTGTGATTGTGCTGACTGCAGATGCAGCAGGGCCTTCTTCCCTCCCTTCAATCTCTCTCTCTCCCTCTCTCTCTCTCCTCATCCCTCTCTCTCTCTCCCCTCTCTCTCTCTCTCTCTCTCTCTCTCTCTCTCTCTCTCTCTCTCCCCTCTCTCTCTCTCTCTCTCTCTCTCTCTCTCTCTCTCTTCTCTGTTTCCTCTCTCCTCTTCTGCCCCTCTTTTCTCCTTCTCCCTTTCTTCTCCCCTCCTCTCCTCCTCTTCCTTCTTCTCTTTCTTTTGCTTCTCTCTCTTTTCTCTCCTCTCTTCTTCTGTCTCTCTTTTCCCCTCACTTTCTTCTCTTCTCCTCCTCCTCTTCTCTCTCTCTCTCGCTGTCTCTCTGTTTCTATCTTTGCCTGTCTCTTTCTCTCAGTCTCTCTCTTGTTCCCTCCTCTCCTTCTCATTTGCTAGGTGAAGTCACAGGAAGGGTGGAGTCCTGATGTCGATATTTGCATTGGTGAGCCTCCCTTCAGCTGGGTCCCTTTGCACTGTTAACACAGATTAATTTGAGCCTTTCCTTTCCCAGTTGACCTTGGGTCCCTGCAGGTAGTTTTGGCTACTGTTGGTTATACTGTCTGGCATTCCTCTCCACCCTTACCTATCCTCCCCCAACACCAAGGTGGAGGAAAGTGCTGCCACCTCACAGGATAGCAACAACTTTCTGTGCCAAGCCCTGGGTGGGGATAGGTGCTATCAGAGCACATACCTGGATGGCATCTTGGAACCTTGCTCCTTTATTAACTAGGGCAGAAATCTGTTGGTGTGCTGGGGAGGTCATAGAAATCCATGGAGGGGACAGAAATAGTGCTGTTTGTTAGACAAGCAACCTTGGCTACATTTTAGGGAGAATGGACCAGAAATTAGTGTGTTTTAGATTTTTCTCTATCATAGTCATGGATAAGTCTCTTACTTCCACTTTTTCCCTTAGCCTCAGTTTCCTCATCTGTAAACTGGGTCATATTGTAATCATTATACTACCTATCTCATGCAAAAAAAGTATTTCATAGGCATTATAGTGCTTCATAGTGATGAGAACTGGGCCAGCCATTTCACTGGCATAGGGAGCTCTAAGGTGAGGAAATTCCTTCTACTAAAGTAGGTCTCTTCCTTCTTTGAAGTTTATAGTCTCTGGGATCTTCCTAACTGAATGTCATGTAGCTGGTGTATGTCAGAGGGAAGACTTGAACCCAGGTCTTACTGGCTTGAAGGGCAGCTTTCTCTGTACATTCTGACATGCTGATTGTGCTATATAAAAGCAGCATTGGACTGGATGTCTCATCGCCTTTTCACTGCTAGTATTAAAGGCTTCAGATAAAGAAACACTGATTTTTTACCACTGTGGTTCATGGACAAGTGATATCTGATGTCCTTTGTGTGATTTTGCTCCGTCAAAATTCAACTGGACAATTCAATAATACTTTCGTTACCTAAGACACAGAGCTGTAATCCTAAAAGACAATGCAACTAATACTACTGTGGCCAGAGCAGAATTTTGGAATATGTTCTGGACTTAAATTCAGAAAACCTGAATTTGAGTTTTGGCTGTGCTTCACTAACCATGTGACATTGAGCAAATTATGTAAACTCTCTGACTCTCAGTTTTCTTCCTTGTAAAATGAACAGAAAAATACTTACTTCATTAATCTTACAGGGCTGTTGTGAAGAAATTGTTTTGTAAACCTTAAGGTGCCGAATAAATGTGTTGTTGTTACTGCGCTTGGCCCATGGGATTCTGGGCGTGGCCATCTAGAATTCTGAGTCTCTGAGAGAACAAGAAAAAATTTATAGCCATGCGGAAGAGATTCAAGATTGGATGGGCTATTTCACAAAAAAAAAAAAAAAAAAAAATGACCACTTTTGTGGGTAAGGAGAACCTGAAATAATTTAAACCAACCAATTGGATGGAGACAATGATTCCAAGCACATGCTTATGGGTGTGGAGGGGAGGGTATACACATATAAAAACACCCATGCACATTCATATTTCCATACACACTGGCACACATACACACCAACCTGCCCAATTTTATAGGTGATACTATTCATAAGATTGTAGATTTATGAGGTTATTTAATCCAACCTCCTCTTTTTTTTTTTTTTTTAAATAACTGAGAACACTAAAGCCCAGAAAAGTCAAATGATTTACCCAAAACTGGTAACTTTACTAAAATAAGTGATGGAAGGAAAGTCAAGGACAACACCATGAACCATGTTGTTAAAATTCAGTGTTTCTTTAACAAAGGCCTTTAACTCTAGCAGTAATAAAGTTGTAAGACACCTAGCCCCAAACTCCTAAAAATACCACTTATATATAACATAATCAGACAATATACAGAGAGAAATGGCCTCAAAGCCAGGAAGTCCTGGGTTCAAATCCTTCTTCTGGCAAGGTCAAGGTATCAAACCTACATCCTAGGACTCAGGAGCCAAGGCTCTTTACTCTTTACTCTGTGCCAAGCTGGACCCCTGGAAGAAAGACAGTGAAGACATTTGAAATCTGTAGTTGATACCCAGACTTCTCTGTCCCAGTGACCTTCCAGTTTCAAAATTTCTCCTCCTCCTCACTTCCTGTAATACTCATTATCTAATCCACATATCTAAGTACTTGAAAATGTGGGAGGCAGTACATTCTGCTGGTGAAAGAACTTGGAACCAGGGATTAGGAGCGGAGAATTCTGGTTCCAGTTTTATCACTAAAACCTTTGTGACTTTGGACAAATCATTTCGATTCTCATCACCTCAATTTCCACATCTGTTAAATGAGGATAGTAGACTAAGTAATTTCTAATCTGCCTTTTGTTTCTAATATTCTATGACACTTGTGTTATCAGACTGGTTCATCTGTTTCCCTTTTTGCTCTAGTCTCCTGCAATTCTGTAAATCTAATTAATTATAAGCATCATTGTTAAAATTAAATTTGCTCAGTTTCTACTTCAAAGAGTCCCTATTATGTCATTTTTTACTCCAAAGCCTAGTAAACAGAAACACAAGAGCTCTCTAATCATCTGTGCTATCAAATGGGGCAGTCATTTGACGTGCTTTCTCTAGGTTGGCGCAAATAATTTTTACTTTGATGCTTTGAAGGCTCACAATTTATTCTTCATAGTGAGTGTGGTAGATCCAAATGTTGCTTTGTTGGGTGATTTAAGACAATTTTACAGACTTGGTTTTTTGACAGCATTGTTGGAAATCTAAGGAAATTTGCAGTGGTTGTGACATAATATAGAATGATTTTAATACTATCGCCTCCAATATTCTATGAGATATCTCAAAGGAGGAGGGATCCCAAGGGAATGGACAAAATTATGAAAGCTAATGTCACATAAGAGTCATTATTAAACACAATCACAAAAATAATTGTTTAGTGAGTCACTGATTATTATGCATAAAGAAGATAGATTTATGCTCACCAAAGTTATTCATTGCTATCATGAAGGATGCTCCATCCAAATAGAGGAGAGGTTTCCTGTAGTCTGGGAAAGTCATTTGGATATTTCTGGTTCTAGATGAAATTGTGCTGATTGCCTTAAAACCTAGAATATTATAGAATCATCTTAAAGCAGTTCATATAGGAAAAAAATGGATGAAGAATGGTCATTATCCAGGCTATGAGATGAAATTGGATGAATAACTCATTTACTTAGTTCATCAATACATATATTTGGGATAGATGTTACATATTTAACAGGAAAAAGAGAGCAGACAGGATTGTATTTGAAAAACTCTGCAGTGCTTTCAACAATTTCAAATTGCTCTCTTATGAAAAGTCATCTCTTAAACACAACTGTTTTCCCTTTATGGTTGCCACTCTTGTGTTACCCAAAGGGAAATGGGAAGAATCATGGTGGGTACAAGTAGACATAGCATATTTCTGACAATCATCTATACCCAAGGGACACTGATGAGGAAATATATGATAGGAAAAGGGGATAGTCAATTATATGGTGAGAATTGGTGAAAAAAGTTGGATGGTTGCAATGATGCCCTCAGAATGTTAAAAGATCAAGGACTGAAAACCTTCTCCTGGGTTTTAGTCCTGGACAAACAAGCTGGCTATGTGACCTTGGGTAAGCCACCACACTTCTGGGGACTTTGAAGTTCTTCCTTTGTAAAATGAAGGGATTGGATTAAATGATGTTTTAAGTTCCCTTATGCTCTAACACTTTGTGATTTGTGTTGGTTCTTTCATGATCTTTATTTTTTTGGGGGGAAGGGTTATTCAGAGGCATCCAAGTCAGGTAGTTAACACAGCTAGTTAATTATCTGAGGCCAGGTTTGAACTCAGGTCCTCCTGACTCCACAGCTGATGCTCTGTCCACCTAGTTTCCCCTTGATCTTTCATTACTTAAGAGATGTCTGGTTGAATTCACGGATGTAATCCAAGGCCAAAAAGGAGAGGAAAACAATGGCTTATATTGGGTTAGGACTAAAGGTGGCATACTTCAAGGCATACTTTGGCGCTGAAAATTTTTAGGATGTTATGGGCATGGTGAATGGGTCTGTGATCATGTATCTGTGCATTCAGGAAAGTGAGACATTTGTGGGTTTGTCTGATGTTTGCATTCACAGCTTTCTGAATGTGTTCAAACTTTCCAGGCTGAACCTCAGGCCAAAGGTGTCTGTTTTGGAAAGTATGAATGAAATTAGTTTGGTTATGTCTGTGTTATATAAGTGGTGGTGGGTAAAAGGAACTTTATTCACATTAGGCAAATTTTAAATCTCCTTTACTAATGGGACACGTGAAACAATGTGAAGTGAAAATTCTCTTTAAAGACTATAAACAGCCTCCATGTCTCTCCAGCCTGTGCAATAACACGTGCAAAAATCTATACACATGTGAACATGTGCACAAAATATATGTAGATGTGCTTCAGTTTTCAGTAGGATCTTGAATTTATTGGCTCTATTTCATGGAGAAACATCCTGTTTGGAGGTTTGGGCAAATGGGCATGTACTGTGCTCCAGTAGCTAGGTTTTGGTTGTGGTCACTTAGCCAGTGAGGAACTAATGTAACTAACCCATCAGAGGTGGGATGTCCATTTGGCAGATATATCATAAAGGGGATTCCTTTCTTGTTGGTCTATGTGGTTGCTAGGGTCCCTTCCAACTATTAACTTCTGTAATTTCTGAATCACACAAGAGTTTAGACTTGGTACAATTCTTTGCTAAAATTATAGCCACAGGATCCCATTTGATCTACCCATTTATTAACTGTAAATTAAATTAAATTCAGCAAACATTTATTATTCTCCCCTCAAAGGAAATTAAGTTAGTATGGCAAGACCTATTCTTAGTGCAGCCAGGCTGGCTCTTTGTGACCATTGCTTCCTCTTCTATACGTTCACTAGCCATCCCTTTAATTCATCCTCAAATTTTGCCACAAATGAGCACTTGCAATGGAGTAATAGATGTCCTGATTTGAACTATACTCTTACCGGAACACCAACTGATGGAGCCCTGAGAAAATACAATAGAATGGAAAGATGACCTCGCAGCAGGTTGTTCATCTAATCGTCTCCTGTGGACTTAGTAGCAGGACATGGCTCCATCAGAAGCTAGATATATAGGAGGTACTCAGTAACTGCTTTGCTGATTGATTGATACTTTTATTGTTATGAAGGAAATCGGCTCTCAAGATGCCTTCAGGAAACAGGCAGTGTGAAATGTGGTACAGTATAAGGAAAGAAGGAAGAAAGGAAGGGAACCCTCCACACCCACATATTAAGTGCCTACTCTGTGCCAGGCATTGTGCTAGACATTTTATAAATATCTCATTTGATCTTCAAACAACTCTGGGAGATATGTGCTATTATTATCCCTATTTTACAGTTGAGGAAACTGAGGCAGACATCAGTTAAGTGACTTTTCCAGGGTCACTTAGCTAGTAAGTGTCTGAGACCAGATTTGAACTCAGGTCCTCCTGACTCCAGGGCTGGTGCTCTAACCACTACTTTGATTAGCAATCTCTAAGTGGAAAGAACACTGAGTCTCACTTCCTATGTGATTTTGAGCAAATACATATGACCCTCAGTTTCCTCATCTGTAAACTGAGTTGGAATACAAGTTCTGTAAAGTTCCTGCTAGCTCTAATAATACTGTAACGATTTCTTCCAGAAAATTCTACACATTTTTTTCTGACCTACTTTTTGGAATTCTGCTTTTCAGTAGTCAGCTTTTCCCTGTAGTTCCTCAGCTAGGTGTGATTGGTGCTACGCTAGGGGTTATGTCGGTGTTAACAGTGCAGATTTCAGCCTGGGTCTAGGTTTGCAAACTGCAGTTCCACTTCGGATCTTGAATTGTAAAGACAGAGAAACCCATGACTGACTCAATTCAAATTGCAGCCACACCCATGTGTGTGTGTGTGTACACACACGCATGCATGCACATGTGTGGGCTATTCTGTCCTTGGGTTCACTTTCAGTTTGATGACAACTGGAAATGTATTTTATAATAGAATTTTTTTCTCTCAGATGAATTTGTTTTTCTCCCAGTGGACTAGCAAAGAACATGAACTGTTAGAACTTGAAGAATCTTTTTTTTTTTTACAATTTGCTTTAATTTTATTTTCTCAATTATGTAGAAACAAAAATATTTGATATTCACTTTTTAAAATTCTGAATTCCAAATTCTCTCCCCCTCAGTTCCCTTCTTGAGATGACAAGCACTTTGATATAAATTATACCTGTGCATTGTATTTCCATATTATCCAAAAGAAAACACATACCAAAACCAAAAAACCCCAACTATGCTTAAAAAAAAGCATGGTTCAATTGGCATTCAGATTCAGTTCTTTCTCTGGAAATGGGGAGCATTTTTCATCAGAAAACCTTTGGAATTATTTTGGATCATTGTGTTGCTGAGAATAGCTAAGTCATTCACAGTTATTCATAATACAGTATTGCTGTTGCTATGTATACTGTTCTGGTTCCACTCTTTTCAATTTGCATCAGTTCAAGTAAGACTTCCCAAGTTTTTTTCTGAAAGCTTTCTGCTTTCCGTTTCTTACATTTCCATCACAATCATATACCACGACTTATTCAGCTATCCTCCAATTGATGGGCTTCCCCTTGATTTCCTGGAAGTGACTTTTAAAGAGTATTCAACATTTCATTTTAGATATGGTGAGAAGATGATGGTGTTAGAAGATCTTTCTCATCCCTTCACAAGATTTTAGAATTAGATGATATCTTCAAAATCCTGTGTTTTTACCTCAACTTCACAAATGAAGAAGTTAAGTCCTAGACAAAGGCAATGATTGACAGAATGCAAACTTCCTGAGGATAAGAATGGTTTATTGTTTTTTTCTTTGTGTCCTCAACACGTAGTAGGGGTTTAATGAGCGTTTGGTGATTGACTGTCTGACTTGCCTGAGTGTCCCAGTTGGTGCTCAAATCCAGGTTTTCTGTTTCATAATCAAATGTGTTTTCTTCTGAACCAGATATATCAAACACAAGGCCCACTGGGTGAATTGCTGGTGATCCCAACCAAATGAAAATGCAATTGGGAAACATTTAGCAAAATAAATCAAAATACTATTGTTGTTCTTTAGTCATTTCTGACTCTTTGTGACCCCATTTGGAGTTTTTTTTGGCAGGCATGCTGTAGTGGTTTGCCATTTCTTCTCCAATTCATTTTACAGATGAGGAAATTGGGGCAAACAAGGCTTGTGCCCAGAGTTGCACAGCTAGGAAGTGTCTAAGGCTAGATTTGAACTCAGGAAGATGAATCTTCCTGACTTTAGTCCCAGCACTCTAGCCACTATGTCACCAGGTGCCCGATAAAATACTATAGAATATATAATATTAATATGTAGCTTTCTAAGCCAACCTTCTTCTTTCAGAGAGCCTCATGTATGGTTTAGTGGCTCCCATTTCTGTTTGAGTTTGCCATCACTGCTCTGTGTGCTTCTGGTGGTTTTAAGTAAGAAAAACTAGTCATTAAGTCATTACTTGTAACATTTGTGTCTGGGACAAAGATGTCCATAGACCCCCTACAAATCTTGGTGATCCCGCAGCGCACATGGATTATGGTTATTTCTAAGCTTTGTGTTTTAGATTCTCCTGTAACAGAAATTTCCAGTGCTATATAAGTGATGATTGAATAGACTGTTAAATTTGATCTAATTGGTAGAGTTAGATTTTGTCTTGCCATTATGGATTTCATTTTCCATGAATTTTGCCTTTTGTGTTCAAACAGTTGTACCATAGCACCACCGGATTCTTTAATTGTCCTGCAGGTGAGTTCTTCTCTGTGTGTGTGTCCCTCACCCCCAGTGAGATTGTGAACTCACTGAGAGCAGGGGCTGTATTGATTTTTTGTTTGTATTCCTAGCATTTATCAGTGCTTGCAACATAGTAAGTGCTAAATACTAGGCTTTCCATCCCATCTGGAGGAGTGCATGATCCAGGAGAACCAAAGCAAAGAGAGCTGGTCAGGTATGATGTTGCCAAAACTCTTTCGAACCCCAAAGAACCACCTCTCTTCTAGTTCAGACAGTCAGACTAAAAGTCATTGTGGCAGGGTGCCTTCAAGCAACAAGAAATGGCTGCCTTCTTCAAAGTGCATGACTTTCCTTCCATCTGTGGACTTTATGTATCTATTTTGATATAGGGTTATATGATGACTCACGTCTTCTGGAAGATTATGCTACAACTGGCTCTCTCTCATTTCCCTATAACTGAAGTAATAGGGAAAAATCAATAAATCTCCTTCCTACTCCTGATGGGCACTGACTTCTCTCTTCCTTAATTATATCCCATGCATTTGGCAATATGGAAAGCATAGGCTGTTAGACATCTATTTTTTTTTTAAATACTGAAAGATTTTAAAAATGTTGGTTAAGTGCCTCCAATTACCTGCATGGGATTGGGTAGGCTGTGTTATACACTAGTTCGCTGCCACACCAAACTCCTACCCCTCGGTTTGATATATGATTCATTCCTTTATTAATTTTTAACCCAAGTTCTAAGGCAATTGTAGAGTATGTTATAATATTTCTTTATAAATTCGTAGACATGAACAACCTCTCTTCTCAGTTAATCAGTTAGCTCTGAGCTTCAAACCCAGATTATAATGTGAATGAGGGAAATCTTTTCCCCTAAATTTTCAGTCCTTTTTTTCAAACAGCCCCCTAACCTCACAGGCTTAAATACACATTGGTTTACTTTCAACTCACATTGAATACATTGTGTATATAATTAAACACTATAACAGCTAACGTAGACGTATTTAAATATTTCAGCAGTGTATCGCACTGAAAGAGATCATTACCAGAATCACTCTTATCCATCAGGACTCCTGCTGACTTCTTCCCAGTTCTGGAAACACAGTTCTACCATTCAGTTCTCTCTAGATGAAAGCAAAACATCTCCCAGGAATGCTTTTTATTATACTTTACATCATTAGATATAAACTAAATTCTCATGGAAAATATTTTTTTCAGTTTTTTTCAAAGATGATAATTAACTTGTTCAGTTCTCTTAGTCTTTTCTCCATAAACTTCATATAGTGTCCAACCATGCTAGCTGATACTTCCAGATGATGTTTAAGTTGCCATTCTCCCCAAGAGCTCTCTTAAAGATATGGTAAAACTATGTATTATCTCTGTGGGAAGGGCTATTGAAGTTGAAGTTGTATTTAATAACATTAAATAACATAGAAATGAAAGCAAATCATCTACTTTAATTGACAATCCAGAAGGGACGAAAACACCATCCCTTTAATCCCCTGACTCCTCCTGGAACAGAGGGAAAAGTGTAAAGCAAATGATTGACCGGAAAAGGAGGAAAAATAACATTTCTTCTGGAGAGATAAAGGAAAGTAAAGAAAGGTATTGGAATGGAGCTGGTGCTTCTCACTGTCTCCAGAGTCTGCTGGTCATTGCCTTGGCTCTTGTTGCTTGGAACTTTGTCACTGGCTTCCTCTACTTGACTTTTGATCATAGGTCACATCCTTGACTCCACCCTGATGATACACCCTGCCAAGGAGAGACGGGTCTCAGCAAAAATGGATGCCACACTCTCTTCTTCCTATCTGTCCTTATGACCTCATAGGCTTCTCAGTTGCCTTCTTGGCTTTCCTCTGAAGGTCTGGTCAGGGTCAAAATCAACGAAATATGAGAAATTGGGTAAAACCTGCCTCATCATAGGCTGACATTTTTGGCCCACCAAGTTTTCATGGGCACATTTTAAAAGAAGAATCTCTGAGAGGAAGACTTCCATATAAGACAACCCACCCCTTGTGTGCTGTGTGTATGGTATAAAACTCAGGACATCAAGGTGTTATTATTATGGATCACATGAACTTTGACAAGAAGGCATTTGCCCATACCTTGTTTTCGAAGGTGCAATCGAGAGATCTGCTGTAACTATCCAAGTACTTACACCTCTTCTGGGGGTCTTCTGCAACTGAGGGGGTTCCACTTTGGGATCCAGTTTTGGTTGCTTTTCCCCTGAGAGGCTGAATAAGAAAGAACATTTATATTGTCAGCAGAAGAGCCTCATGCAGATGTTTCTGCTCAGGAATACCTGGCAGCTTACAAAACTCACATGTGACCTGGGGGCTGAGTGAGGAACACACACATCCTGCTTCCTTGTAGTTCTCTATCTTGTTTCATTGCCTAGACCTTGAATCACAAGAGTAGGACCGTTACCTTCTTGTATTGGTGTATTATGTATCCCCTGCACTCCCTAGTATAGTGTGAGCAACAGAATATATACTCATTGCATATCTGGTAGAAAAGTGAATTGGGTGCTGGATCTGCAGTCAGGAAGATAGGACTTAGACATTTAACATATGACTCTAGTCAAGTAACTTAAGCTTATTTTTCTTATCTGTAAAATAGGAAACTGCTATCTGTTGTATTTGCTTTGTAGGACTAAATGAGATAAGGAACCCTAAGTGCTTTGCAAATTTAAAAGTATTTTATTTTTTTGCTCTAGATTGGTGACTTAATTGATGTAAGGCGCTTAGATGTGGGGAATTGTCGATGAAGACTGGCCTACTTGCTCTCCCTCACATGTAACATCCTATGTCTACTTCACCTTTGCACAGGCTGTCTGCCCTGCTTGGAATACTCTTGTCACCTCTGTCACATCGAATTCCTTGAAACGCAACTCAAAAGCTACCTCCTACATGAGCCTTTTCTTGATCCCCTCTCAGTTGCTAGTGCTCCATCACCACTTTATATAAGATGTCCCTAAATTCTTAGTTCAATTAGTATGTGTTAAATTTATCAAATGATCAAAGCTTAAAGCTTCACTAAAACTTTTGGGACGCCTTGTATTTAGTTTGTATATGTTTTTGTATTTACTTATATATGTAGGTATTGTTTTCTTCAAAAGAATATAAACTTAAGGGCATGGACAGTTTTAGTTTTGTGTGTATCTCCCCAGTACTTACTATAGTGTCTGACACATAGTGAATAATAAATGCTTACTGAATGAATGCATGAGAAACAGCGGGAAATGTCATTAGAAAGATAGATTGTAATCAGATTGCAGAGGCTCTTGAGTGAAGGGCGAAGGGGAGAATGGTAGCAGAGAGGTAAGGTAGCCCTAGAGAGCAGAGTAGGTAAGAAGATTGGACTGAGAGGCAGAAAGACCTAAATTCAAATCTGGCCTCAGATCCTTCTTGGCTTACCCATGGCAAGTCATTTAACCTTTCTCAGCCGCAGTTCCCTCATCTGTAAAATGGGTATGTTAATAGCATCTACCTTCCATAATTGTTGTAAGGATCCATTGGGATAACAAATGGACAGTGCTTTGCAAACCTTGAAACACTACATAAATGTGAGTTATTGTTATCGTTAGGTGAAGCAAGGACACCATGAGCATCCAGATACAAAGTAATAGGGGCTTAGATTGGGGAAGTGGAATTGAATTGAAGAGACAAATATAAGAGTGATTGTGGGCATTGAGTTCTAGCTATTGAAAGAGTTTTTAAGAAGTGATAGCCTGTTAACAAGAGAATTCCCATTGCATTTGGGACAGTCTCAACTTCGTAGCCTGACTTTCTAGACTCCCTGTAGTTGGACTCCATCCTACATGGTCCTCCATTTCTTACTCCATTTTGCTCTATCTCCTTGTTCTTCTCACGTCAAGGCTTTGGCTCAAGCTGTTCCTTCCCTATCCCTGCCATTTCCTTCATTTTTTTCTTTATCTCCTCAAATTCTACCACATGATCCAAGTTTTATCTCTTTCCTAAAATCTTCTCAGACAGTTCTAGTCCTATTGATATCTTCCTTCTGAAACTCCCATAGGACATACTATCTCATTCATTTTGGTTCTGGCTACTTGCATTATTAAGTAATGTTTTCATGAGCAGATGTCCTGCTTGCCCAAATTTAAACCCTTCACGCCTTACTCACTGACTTGTATTCTTCAATTCAGTGATGCTGGCTTTCTGGATGTTCCATGAACAAAACACTCTACTTTTCTATCCCTTGGGTTCTTTCTTTCTTTCTTTCTTTCTTTCTTTCTTTCTTTCTTTCTTTCTTTCTTTCTTTCTTTCTTTCTTTCTTTCTTTCTTTCTTTCTTTCTTTCTTTCTTTCTTTCTTTCTTTCTTTCTTTCTTTCTTTCTTTCTTTCTTCCTTCCTTCCTTCCTTCCCTCCTTCCTTCTTCCTTCCATTCTTTCTCTTTCTTTTTCTCTTCCTTCCTTCCTCTCTCTCTCTTTCTTTCCTTCTTTCTTTCATTAATGTATTTGTTTCTAGTTTTCAAGAATAACTTCCATAAATTTTACATTGCTCCCCCTTCCCATTCCCTCCCCAAGACAGAATGCAATGTTATATGGGCTCTACACATACATTCTTATTAAACACATTCTCACATTAATCATATTGCATAGATGAATTAAAACACATGAGAGAAACCATAAGAAACAAAACAAAAGAGAAAATAAGTCTGCTTCATTCTTTGTTTCAACTCTATAGTTCTTTCTTTGAATGTGGATGGCATTTTGCATTGAGGGTTCTTTGAAAATGTCTTAGGTTCTTGCATTGCTGTGAAGGGCTAAGTCTATTAGAAATGGTCCTTGTACACTGTGGCTGTTCCTGTGTATAATATTCTCCTGGTTCTTCTCATTTTACTCAGCATCAGTTCATCTAAATCTTTCCAGGTTTTTCTGAAGTTTGTCTGTTTGTCATTTCTTATGGCACAATAAAATTCCGTTACATTCATATACCACAACTTGTTGTTTACCCATTCCCCAATTGATGGGCATCCCCTCAATTTCTAGTTCTTGGCCACCACAAAAATTGCTGCTATAAATAATTTTGTACATGTAGGTCCTTTTCCCATTTTTATGATCTCTGGTATACAGTCCTTGGGCATTTTCCCTGGCTGTCCCCCATTCCTGGAATATTCCCCCTCCTCCACTCTAACTACTGACCTTCCTGGCTTCCTTTAAATTCCAACTAAAGCGCCACCTTCTACAGTCTCTCTTAATTCCAATGCTTTCCCTTTGTTAATTATTTTCTATTTATTCTAGATATAGGTTGCTTTGTACATATTTGTTTGCACATTGTCTCTCCTATTAGATTGTAAGCTTCTCTGGAGGGCTTGTGGGCAGAGACTATCTTTTGCCTCTTTTTGTATCCACAGACCTTAGCATGGTGCCTGGTACATAGTATGCACTTTATTGATGTACATTGTTAGGCACATAGTAGGCTCTTAAATAGTTCTTGAACTGAATCAAATATGCTTTTCTGGTACCATTGCTATCTTGGCTTGCCAGAGTGAATTCTGATTTGTTCACTTGGGAAACTATCAGATTTGATCTCTTTCTGGTTTTAATTTTTCCCCTCAAAGGCCTTTTCAGTCTTGTTCTTTTTTGCAGACTTTCTCACTCCTGTCTCCCAGCATTTCCCACTCCCATCTCACAATGTTCCCTGTGTTGAAATCAATTTTCTGCAGTTTATGGGTTTCTGCCTTGCTCTGAGCCCTTTTTTTGGTCTGCTCATTATAAAAATGGATGCTTCGGTCATTCTAACAATGTAACTCTCAGCACACTACCTGGATGACTAGGGAGTTAGTATTAAATCATCCCTTCCTCTGCCCCCCAAAGATGTGAAGACCCCCAAATGAATCTCATGTGGTTGAGAAGTAGTTTTTATGTTTGGACATTATAAATAGTAGTGGTGAGTCCATGCTTTTCCTGGGCTTTTGTATTCAGATGCCAAAGGGAACACCTTGTTTTGAAGAGCTGCTATTCAGGGTACAGACATCCCTAAATCTTAGCAACAATGGAGGCAGCCAAAGAAAGCTGCATTTAGAAACTGGGCCTCACTTAGGCATTTTGCCAAGAAGTATTTTCAGGGATGTGCCTGAATTTTGTATAAGAATTAAAAAGTAAAATGTTGGGAGACAGCTTTGGCTACGGGCAGAAAATCTCATCTATTATTTAATATTTGAATCTTCTAAGTCTTCACAGTTAGACTAGAGATGATACAAATTCAGGCTTTTGATCAAGGTTTTCCATCCTTTTGATAACTCTGAGTTCTCTATCCATCTCCCCTTTTACTAAGGGATCTGTTACAGTCATACTTTGAAGGTCCTGTGATCTTATGAGATTCATTCAATTCTGCTTTGTTCAAAGAACACAGCACCCTTTCTGATGTGGGCATGCCCTGCTGAGCTCGCATGTTGCATAGTCAAATCCAAAGTTCTTGAGAGAGACCTTGAGAGTGTCCTTGTATCACTTCTTCTGGCCACCGTGTGATCACCTGCCCCATGTGAGTTCTCCATAAACTAGTGTTTTTGGCAAGTGTACATTTTGCATTCAGCCAACCCATTGGAGCTGCACTCTATGAAGCATAGTTTGAATGCTTGGCAGTTCAGTTTGAGCAAAGACTTCAGTGTCTGGTACCTTATTCTGTCAGGTGATCCTCAGAATCTTCCTAAGACAATTCAAATGGAAGCGATTCAGTTTTCTGGCATGGCACTGATAGACTGTCCATGTTTCATAAGCATATAACAATGAGGTCAGCACAATGGCTCTGTAGACTTTAAGTCTGCTAGTCAATCTAATACCTCTTGTCTCCCATACTTTTCTTCGTAGTCTCCCAAACACTGAGCTAGCTCTGGCAATGCATGCATCAACCTCACTGTCAATGTATACATCCCTGGAAAGTACACTGCTAAGGTAAGTCAACTTATCCACAGCATTCAAAACTTTTCCATTTGTTGTATCTGATGGCTCCACATGTGGATGGTGTGGTGGTGGCTGATGGAGCACCTGTGTTTTCCTGGTGTTAATTATCAGGCCAAAATTAGCACAGGCAGCATATACTGTATGTAAAAAGTATATATGTATATATACATATATATATATATATGCACACACACACACACACACATATATATATATATACATATGTGTGTAGATACAATATATATACTGCTCACTTCCATCATCAATCTCTCTATTACCATCTGAGTAATTCTTAACTTCAAGTCTTCAGAGACTGTAGTATTCTACTGTCCATGACTCATAGTCATGGAAAATTACTGGAAGAATACTTGCCTTTAGAAGATGGACCTTTATGGTTTGGAGAAACACAAGGTCATTAAAAGAACTGTTTTGTGTCCTAAAGGCAGCCTGGTCCATTATCCTCCTTTAGGTCAATTCTGGGCCAACTTATTTCTGATTTTCATCATCTATCAGTCAATCAGTCAGTCACTACTTATTTATTAAATGCCTACTGTATGCCAAGTATTGTACTATGCACTAGGGACACACACACACACACACACACAAAGAAAAAGACAGTTCCTGCCCTCAACAAGGTCACAATCTAATGTGGAAGACAACAAGAAAATAAATATATATTAACAAGATAAATGGAAAATAATTAAGAAAATGAAGATGTTCGAATTAAGAGGGACTGGGAAAGGCTTCCTGTAGAAGAGGATATAGAGACAGATTTTAGCTGAGACTAAAAAGAAGCCAGGAAAACCAGTAAGTAAGTAGAGATGTGGAATGAGTACAATCCAGGCACAAGGGACTATCAGAGAAAATGCTTGAAACTAAGAATTGGAGTGTCTTGGTGCAACAGCAAAGAGACAACTATCACTGGACTGAAGAAAAGTGGGCAAGAAGACTATCTTTCCAAGACACTTTGATTGACTGATGCTCTCTATGGGATTGCTGTACAGATAGCATTCTTCAGTCACTTGGTTCTCCATCCCTTGCCTATGGTTTCTATTCTTATAATTTGACTAAACCCATTTTCTCCAAGGTCACTGATGATCTTTTATCACTCAACCTAATGACTTTTCCCAGTCCTCCTCCTCCTTCTTCACTTCTCAGTACTGTTGACACTGCTTGATACTTGATCAGCTTCTCGTTCTGAATATTCTCTCTTACCTGTTTTTTTGGGACACTTTATTGTGATTTTCTTCCTAAGTACTTCATTGATCTTTCCCATTCTTTTTTGTGGGATCATTAAAATGTAATCATGATATAACAGATTTAGAATTAGAAAGGACCTTAGGTCCACTGAGTTCCTCCAGTCTCTTTGCTTTACCATTTTACAGATGAAGAAACTGAGGTACAGAGCAGTTGTCTGTGGCCACTCAGCTAGGAAACATCTAAAGTGAGACTGGAACTCAAGACTCCAAGTCCAGCACTCTTTCTACTACCTTTCCACTTTTAATCATTAGATTACTAGACCCACTAGAATGTAAATTTCTGAAAATACAGGGACTGTTTAACATTTTTTCTTTCATATCCTTAGTGCTTAGCACAGCATGGAACATAATAAATGTTTAAGAAGTGATTCTTGATTGGTTGATCAATATCCACCTCCCACCCCCTATCTGTGGAGTCTGTCCCATGATTCTGTCCCAAGATATATCTTCTTCTCTCTCTGTACTCTTAGTGATCTCATCAGACAATATGGGTATGATTACCATCTCTATATAGATGCCCCCAAATGTATGCCCCCAAATCTCCTTTCTGTGCTCTAACACTGCATCTTCAACTGCTAGCCAATTTCTCCACCTATATGTCCCATAGACGTCTCAAACTCAAACTGTCTAAAAAAGACTCTATCATTTCTCCTGAAATGTATCCCTTCTCCTAACTTCTAATATTCTTATTTCTGTTGAGGGCTTAGTCATTCTTCATAGATTGACTGTAGGGTCCTATATTTAGGGCTGAAAAGGATCTCAGTCTCCTCATTTTAGAGTTGAGGAAACTAAGTGACTTATTTAGTTTCACAACTGGTAATAGAGACAAGAATTGAATAGGAAGATATTCCCAAATCCAAGTCCAATATTCGATTTTCTTTGCCACACTGTCCTTCTGTAGTCACCCAGGTTTGTAATCTGAGGGTCATCCTCAACACTTCACTATCATTCATCACCTCCCCTCCAATATATCCAATCATTTGTCAGGTCTTTTTGATTCTAACTCTCCAGCATCTCTCTCATCCATTCCTCTTTCTCTATCCAAGTCACAATCACCCTAGTTCAGGTCCCTATCATCTCCTGCTAGATTATTGTAATAGCCTCTTAATTGGTTTCCTTGCATCAGTTTCCTTCCTCTTCAAATCATTCTCTACATAACTACAAAAATGATATCCCAAAAGCTCATATTATGTTGCCCCAAAGCTTCAATAGCTACCTATTGCCCCTAGAATGAAATACACACTCCTCTGCTTGTCATTTAAAGCATATCACAATCTGACTCCATCCTAATTTCTGGGTTGACTACACTGTCATTCACTCTGTAGTTCAGCCAAATGAGTGTATATGGTATGTTTTGTGGATGATATTCTATCTCCCTTTTCTCTGACTTTATTTACATAGGCTGTCCACTATGCCTGGAATGTGCACTCTTTTTGACCTTGCTTCCTACAACCCCTGGCTCCCTTCATGGCTCAGTTCAAGTCTCATCTCTTAAGAGAGCTTTCCTTATTCCACTTTCCAGTGTCCCTGGAAATCACTTATTTATTTTTCATAGTCCTTTACTTATGAATATGGTGTTTCTCCCTGTAGACTATAAGTTCCTTCAGGTCATTAACTATTTAACTTTTTTAAAAAAAAGTATCCTTAGCATTTCAGTGGCTGGAACATAGGAGAATTAATAGAAACTTGTCAATTGAATAGTCAGTTGTTATAGGCATCCTGGAATTAAACCTCAGGAAAATGTCTCAGTGCTCATATTGAGTACTTTTAGATTGGTGTGCAAAGCCTGAGAAAACATTTTTCTAAATTACTACAATTAAGAGCACTTCATTGTTATTTATATACTAATAAAGCTATTCATAGATCATAAGGAACATGTCTTAATTTATTTAAACAGCATAGGATCTGTTAGCCAGTAAGATTTTTTCAGTAATATGTTAGAGAGCAATCTTCTCTTGTCTTTCTGTCTCTCTCTTGAAATTTCTTTAGTATCTATAAGAATTTTTAGTGCTCCCTAACTGAAAAATTATACTAATCATAAAATTATACTAATCATCCATTCCAAGGAGTCAGACCAACATTGCCTTTAAAGAATGGTTCTACCTATTTCTTATTATATAAATTTCCAATTTGATGAAGATAATATATCTCATTTTGGCTGAATCTTTTTTTGCTCTTATAAATGAAACTTCTTTCTAGTGAGCTCTGGATGTATATCTGTAAACAAATTCAAAAGGGGAGAACTGAGATGGAAAATAATATGTTTCTTACAGATTATATGTAGCATTCCATGGGAAATCTGAAACGAACCTCTTGTTAATGCTGAAACCAGCATGCTTTGCTGACTGAACCACATCACTCTTCTTCTTTCATACATCGTGTTAAAGATGAAAAGGAGAACTTTGAAATCTACTCATTTAATTTCTGTTGCAAGACAGAAACACAGAATTTATAGAGAAGTACATTTCCTTAAGGTGGTGTTTTGCATCAATGACAGTGGTGATCCTGTTTTTTATCATCTTTACGAGTTGGGAGCAGGATGAGTTAAGTTGAAGGATAAGATTAGAGGAATTTACCAATATGTTGGTGTCTCCTGATTGACTTTTTGAGGTAAATCTGTAATTTTTTCAACATTATATACCTCTATTTGAAATAAAGAAAATATTCCTGGGCTATATTTAAAAATTATGTTTTTTTAAAAATATGTTTTGGCTCCTGTGCTGACAGAAATTATTGAGGTGGCTATTAAGCCTCAATTTTAAAGCAAAAATAGTACCTTTGTTATGTTTACTAGCACATCTAGTTATTGTCTTCCCACATTAAAATGCTGGAGAATCCAAAGGAAGATTGAGAAGTAAGGAAAAGTAGGAATGTTGTAACTGATCAGGAGTGATGAAGTTTCTCATGTAAACAAGGCAGTGCCAAGAAGTTCCACCTTTGAATTATTGCTTTGTTTTTGTGGTGGACCTGCATCCTAGCAGTTGGCTGGAGGGATAAGAAGAGGACTGAAATCTAGAGGATCCTGCTGCCACCCAGGTCTGAAGAAACATACTTATAATAAATTCCTAGGGCCAAATTCAGTACTTATATTCTTTGCTATGAGACCAAGATCCAAGAAACTGCACTTCAATTTTTCATTTGGATTCAAATACACATGTACTGAATGATGTAGCATTTAAATTCATAAAACAAAAATTATTTGAACAGCAGAAAGTTAGAGATAGTAACATAATAATTCTAGGAGACTTGAATATTCCTTTCTCAGAGCAGGTCAAATCTAATAGAAAGCTATATAATTGTGAAAAAGAACTGAAAACCTCTTGCGAAATTTAGAACTTAAATATATGCATATATGTCATCTGAATGGGAACACTGAAAAATATGTATACACATATATGTTTCTCAGAACCCCATGGCATCTTTACAAAAGTAGTCCATGGGCTCTGGCTCAGAAAAATGATAAATGTAGAAAAACAGAGATACTAAGCACACACTTTACAAAGTAAATGTAACAGTTATGAATACAAGCAAAATCAACAAAAAATACAGACTGAAAGAAGATTTAATTATGACATTCTTAAAAATTAGTGGGTTGAGGAACAAATAATAGAAATAATTGATAACTATGCAAAAATAATAATGGTGACATAGCATTAAATTTCTGCTCTATAGATGACATAGTCAACAAAGGATAACATATACATGGGAAAATATTTTTTTTGAAAAAGAGAGAATTAATGAACTGAATATGCAATTTCGAAAATTAGGAAGCCAACAGTTTTATGAAGTTCAAATGAGGTAATATTTTCAAAGTTTTTAGCACAATGTCTGCCACATAGTAATTTCTAATAAATGTTTATACCCTTCACTTCCTTCCTTCTTTCCTCTTAATAATTAAACAAACCCCAAATAAGCATAAAAGAGAAAAATTTAAAATTAGAGAAATAATAAGGTGGAAAACAAAAATCTACAGGTATAACCCTTTTACAAAATTAAAAAGTAGGTCAATTAAGAGACTAATAAAGTTGATAAACTTTTAGTCATCCTTTTAAAAAGAGGGAAGAAAATAAAATTAATAAAATATGAATACCAAATAGAGATCTTAATCCATTTTTTATTTAATAGTATTTCATTTTTTTCCAATTCCATGTAAAGACAATTTTTATTTTTTGAAAAGAAAATTGTCCAAATTTTTCTCCCTCCCTTCCTCCCCTCCCTCCTCCCCTCGATAGCAAGCAATTATGTAAAACATATTTCTACTTAATCAGTTTTTGAAAAGGAACCTTAACTAATGGCAAAGGTTCTATCCAACTAAAAAGAAAACACCTTAGGTCTAGATTATTTAAAGGAGATTGTAATCAAACTTTTAAAGAACAATATCTATGTGACATTTGTTATTTACAAATGTTGAAGAAGAAAACATCCTTTCACACTGTTCTTACAAGAAAAATATAATTCTAATACCCAATCCAAGGCAAGATAAAGCAAAGAAAGAGAACTATAGAGCAGTATAATTGATGAATAAAATCTTGACAAGAAAGCAGTCGTTGCTAAAAAGTGACTAATGATCATCCAAAGGGTCAGAAAAGGAAAGAAAACTCCTGAAAGAAAAGGAATCTGTGGCCTCTAGGGGAAAAACAAAGGTAAAGTGGTGTTTCTGGAAAAGACTACTTTCTAAGTGAGCCACAGATCTGGAGAGGAAGAGGATCATTTTATTGGTGACTGACCTTATCCTATTTCAAGGCTAAAAGAGAAGAGGTACCCAACCCTTGGACGGAAGTCTTGCTTTGCCGTTTGGTTGGCTGTAAGCCTTCTCCTTTGGTTTCTCTCCTTGGCTATCATATTTCCTGTAAATAAATTGAAACCTGGGTTCTGTGAGGGAGCCACAAATCCTTAAAGATCTTGCTCATTTCAGTTCAGACCTCCTAATCCAACTGCCACCTCCTTGTCAATTGTTGCAGCAGGACCAGAGTTTGGAAGTAGACACCAATTGGATGCACATTTCATGGGGGCGGTTGCTGGATGCGCACCCAGACCAGAACGAGATTGAAAGCTAGCTCTCCTGGCCACGGCCCAAACCACCCTTTTCTAATGAGAGGCTTGCTTCCCCTCTCTTTCCCCTACCCCAACATCATCCGATCTTGCCAAACCATCCCTGCAAAATCAAGAGCCCTGAACCTCTGACCCTCCGGCCCCTCCAGCAGCCTCTTCCGCCCATCCTCTCTGCCCAGCTTCCTCTTCACAAAGTGACGGAAAGCTCTGGACTCCTCCTCCCTCTTTCTTAACCGACCTTGTCTTCTGATCCAGACTCCAGAATGACTTTCCAGGGGACAGACTTTTGGGTACCGTGTTTTCCAACTACTATGAATCTCCCTTTACCTAATGAGATTCAGTCAGCTGTACCATGAAAAGGGTCCGTTTTCACTCTTTCCTCTGTCTAGAGCAGTGACTAGGATTCCACTCCCCCCCACCCCCCAAAAAAACCCCAGTATCAACAAGGCGAAGGGTGATAGGGAAGACTGTCTGATTAGGGCTATGGGTTTCCTAGAAGAGGATTTGATCTGGCCTTCTTCCCAGATGCAGAGGGGAAAAGGCAGAATGTAGTGGGGAAAACACTGAATGGGGAATTAAGGGGCCTGGGTTCAAATCCCTGGACTTCTTATCTGTCTAACCTTGTGGAAGTTACTTAACCTTTTTGGGCCCTTGGACCTATAAAATGAGGGAGTTTAACTAAATAACCTGTACAATCCTACGACCCTAAGAGCCTGAAAAGGTATAGTAGCTCATGGGAAGATATACTTCACAATGATTCAGATTAGTAAAATACCACAAGGTAAGGTTAGTTTTCTGGCTATGAATCATGTGTCCTGCCATTTCAATTCAATTCAATAAATATTTAGCAAATGTCTGCTATGTGCCAGTCACTGTACCAAGTGCTCCTCCAGGAAGAAGCATGTTCTCTCCCTCAGAATGTGGGCATCATATATCAAGGTCCTATCTGTTGCATGATCCTATGGCTTTGTTAGAATATCTCCTTTTACGGAATCCTCCATCTCCATTCCCAGCGATTGCTCTGCTATACAGCACGTTCATTCTGTCTTCAATTAAATTATTCCACGAATATGTATTAAGTACATATTATATGCAAGACAGTCAGACTCTTGGGTTAGGCTGTCTCTTATTTTATCAGGTAAAGGGGGAAGGTGAAATAGGAATACATATAAAGTCATTCCTCTGCACATTTGCTGTTTTTGGAGTTGGATTTTTTTGAGGGTTTTTGCCGTGCATGGATGTCGATTACAGTTCAGGTCTCTGGGAGGAGCAGTAATTGGAGATTGTTTTGAAAGAGGGTTTGAGAGAAGCCATGGAAAAAGGCACAGAGAATATTACATTTACTGAAGCCAAGGTAAAATTTTGGGGGATTTAGTAAAAGTCAGGCAATAAGATATACTCTGGCAAGTGAGATCGAAACAGCAAAACTTTACAAGGACGTTCTCTGAAAAACAAGGTATATGAGGAAGTTAATGTCAAAGGAAAGAGCAGCTTTCTGTTTCAGTTAGGAGTTAAATCAAACTACTTCCACCACTTTCTATGCCCAACCAGTTTGTCTCATATCAGATTGAATGAGGCTTTTTGTTTGTGTTCATGGTACTGTGCCACCATGTTATTTTTTTTAAACATATGATCTGGCATTAAGGCAAAGTAAGTTTCTTTATAAAATGGAGGTAAATGATAGTACAGTATCATATAAGGAACACTGAATTCAGTGTATCCATGATCTAGTTCTGGTTATGTGACTGGCTGGTGTGGTGGTATGATGTTGGCCCTAGTTTCTTCATCTGTAAAATGAGGGGCTGAATGAGATGCCCCTACCTCAAATTCCCTTCTCCATCTCATTATCAGTAATTCATAAACTTGGGACAGTTTTTCTAAGAATGTGAATATGTGTGTGTGTGTGTGTGTGTGTGTATTGATCCAACTATATTCCTTTGCTCAGTACTTGGGTACTTATGGCATAATCTGTGAACATGCTATAGAAGATAGAGTCCTGGAATTGAAGTCCTGAAGACTTCCATTAGCTGTGTGACCTTGAGCAAGTCACTAATCCTTTCCAAATTTCAGCTCTATAAAATGGGACTAATAAGAGTACCAACTTGGGAGAGGTTAAGATAAATAAGAGGATACATTTAAAATCTTCTGCAGATCTTAATTAACCAACAAATTGTTATGTGTGTCTGCTATTATGATTATTGCTTTCAAATTTTGTTCTTCAAGAGGACCGGCAACATCGTGAGGATGATGTCTTGGCTTGCACATGAATTGGATTTCAATGAGGCAGAGCTGCACAAAGTCATCAGCCTTACTCTCTCTCTCAGAATCATCAAAGTCCAATGGCTAAACAAAAAGCAAGGTGACTGATGATGACCTAGGATGCAGTGGGTGATGATTGTTTGACAGATGACTTGAACCCACAAAGGAACCTACAGGAGGAGAGGGCTAGCACATGATGGTCCCTTGGCAGGCAGTGACTTTCTATGAGGCATACTCTAATTTACTGATACCCTCTGCTGCTGTCTTTCCATTACCTGACTTTCCATACCAAGTCCTGACCTTTCCTATTAATTTTGGACTGGATAGTTCAGTGGATAGAGCACTGGACCTGGACCTTGATTTCAACTTCAGCCTCAGAAACTTACTAGCTGGGTGACCCTTGGCTAGTCACTTAACCTCTTCCTCAGTTACCTTAACTGTAAAACTGGGATAATAGTACTATCTCCTAGGGTGGTTGTCAGGATCAGATGAGATCATATTTGTAAAATGCTTAGTACAGGACGTGGCACATTGTAAGCATTCAATAAATACTTATTTTCTTCCTTCCTCATTCCTTGCTTCATCTTTCCTCTCAATCAGAACTGATTACTGGCTTTCTTGATTTGTTTTCTCTTAAGCTGGAACCCAGCACAATTTTCTGGTGATCATTTGGCTCAACTCTCCTTTCTGTCTTCTTCACCCCCTTACCACTCACACCTCTTTTTAGACCAGTTATTATCTTTAATAACTAACTCATATGGTTTGGGAATCTCCCACTGAGAGATTAAAAGCCCTACCCATGGTTCCTCAGCTATTTCTGCCCAAGCTATAGTAGAGCCTTCTGAGTTGGTATTGGTATGATCAGCCACAGCTTGACCCACTGTACATCGACCCCAACATGGTCAAGTCATTTTGGTCCTTTGAAGAAGACATGCAGGACAAAGAGCGAAATCAACAACAGTATGTGTAATTGACAAGATTTGAATGCAGGGCTTCCTGACTCCAAAACTGGCCCTCTATCCTTTAAGATGTTCTGTCTCTCAATAACATCATCATTAATGAGATATATATTTTCTCGTTTAGACCGTATGTCAACCCCTGAAAAATATATTTCCAGTATTATTTTGCCTATTTTACAAATGGAAAGAGCAGAGGCTCAGAGAAGTTAAATGAGTTACCCACAGTCAAATGTCTAGTAAGTTTCAGAGAATTTGAATCCAAGTCTCCCTGACTTTAGGCCTAGTACAATTTTAAAGTTAAAAAAGGCATAAAACAAGTCAAGCAAAGATAACTTCTGGATAGGGTAATAAAGGAAGACTTCATAGAAGTCTTTTGAGTCTTGTGGCATTTGAGTTTTGAAGAGTGGCTGGGATTTAATTAGGCAGAAGTCCCCAGGTCCGTCTAGAAAAGTGAGAACCAAGAAATACAGTAAGTAAAGGGTAAAACATGTTTTGAGAATGACAAGGGTCTGTTTGGTCAGTGCACAAAGTACCTAAGGAGGGGGACCAAGTCAACAAGTCAGCATACCTTATCTCACCTCTGGTTATCCACACACCAACTCTGTGAGAGGCAGTGTGCTAAAATGGATAGAGAACTGGCTCTTGAGTTGGAAAGCATTTGTGCTCAGCCTCTGATAAATGTTGCTTACAACCCTATCCGTGATCACTCAGTCTGTCAGCATTCCAGGCAACTCTGAGATGATCAGTTGCAAAGCAGGCAGGTGCCAACCTGTTCTAGTAGAAGGAATTTCCTCCTGGGAATTCCCCTAGTCTAGTGAAATCATAGGTCAAGATAAAAATAAAAGCACACCTTGTGATAGAGTTATGATAACCCTTCTCCCTTTTATGGAAGAAGACACTGAGGGCCAGAGTGGTATAGTGACCTACACATTGCCATACTGCTAGTACACAGCTTAGACAGAATTAAAACCTAGGTCTCTTCTGATTCCAAGTCAGTGTTTGTTTTCGATACCTCACTTGCCCTTATATTCCCTTTATATAATAATGATAATATTAATAATAACAGTATTTATATAGTACTTCAGAGTTTGTAAAGTGCTTTACAAATATAATTTTATTTTATCCTCATAACATTGGGAGTTAGGTACTATTATTATCCCTGTTTTTACAGATGAGGAAACTGAAGCAGACAGTTTTATTTTTTTTAGTGACTTGCCCAGGATCACACATATACACCTGAGGCCATATTTGAATTCAGATCTTCCTGACTTTTAGCACTTCATTCACTGTCCAGGCTAGCTGCCTCTAATAACTTGCATTTATGTGGTTAAAGTTTGTAACACACATCACTAGATGGAAATGTTGGTAGTAAATATCTATCCAAAGCTTTGGTCTCAGATTCCTCTGAAAAACAAAGTGAGAACATTTAGAAAATGATGATTCTTTGGAGATTTCCTTCCCATGTGGTGTTTGTTTTGGAGGTAGGGTAGGGTTTGGTAATTGTTTCACAGATAACACACAGGAGGCATTGGAAGTTTCCATCTCCAGCCTCTAACAAATTCATTCTTGATCTGGTCAGACAGGTAGACACCTTTGGAGGGGTTAATAATCAGCTTTATCCTATTCTAGTTTTCTCAAGAGAATTGATGATAATGGAAGCATAAACTCCCACAGCATTCTGTAGTCACCCTTCTCTCAGGGGCTGGCAAGAAGCGGGGCTAACTACCCCTATGTGTCAATGGGGTCAATCAAGACTGGCACTCCCCCAAATCCCCTAAGGCCTCAATGGGAGCCAACTGAGGCAGGTACATACATTTCTCTATGCATTACCCTTGATTTCCCTACTCACTGACCAGAGCACACCTGCATTATAGGGCAACAGACAACGAAGGTGCCTTGCCAACATTAAGCTCACAATATCGATAGCAATATCGTCATTCTGCACAGGTGTAGTAAATATCAATTATGTTACCCCTTGTCTCATGGAACAGCCTCAGTAGGACTGCTTATCACTTATGATTCTAGGAACTACCATCTAGGATCCTTGAGACTATTCTAGGAATTATTATCAAATACCTGGAAACTAGACATTGCCATGGATTCCGAGAAGCTGAACTCTAAAAAGGATGACAAAATCTTCCTTACATACAGGAAGAGGGAGAGGAGAGACCCTGGTATAAGTGGGCTGGTTTTCTGAAAGTTTTTGTCTATACAAGTAGCATGGCACAGTCATGGATTGGAAGTCAGAGGTCTTGAGTCTGAATGTGTATTTTGCCATTTGCCTCCTGTGTGACCTTAAGCAAGAAACTGTACCTTTTATTACTTCGGGGTCCTCATGGTGAAATAAGGGAGTTGTGTTAGATTCAAGTCAAAAGTATTTATTAAGTGCCTACTGTGTACCAGGCACTGTGCTAGGCCCTGGGGGGGTGTGTGTGAAAAGCAAAGACAATAATCCTTACCTTAAAAAAGCTTATTGTCTATTGGGGAGACTCAGTATGTAAGTAAATAAATACAAACCATGTGAAAATTCTCCTGACCCCCCACTGCAATATCTTGCATTTATTAACATTTTAAGATTTGCAAATTCACTTTACAAATATTAGCTCACTTGACCATCATGATAACCCTGGGAAGGGGATGCTGGTATTATCCATGTTTTATAGATGAGAAAACAAGCTATGAGAGGGAAAAGTGACTTGCCCAGGATCACACAGCCAATAAGGTCTTCCTGACTCAAAGTTCATTGCTCTATTTATTGGTCCACGCACCTACCTTGTATTTATTGTATATATATTTTGTGCATACACACACATACATGTTACCTCCCACAATAGAACGTAAGCTTCTTATTTTTGTCATCGTATGCCTATTCACAGCAACATTAATAAATGTTTGTTGATAGATTGATTTTCACACTAACCTAATGAGGCAAGTAAGGCAAGTATTATCCCCCCCATTTTACAAATGAGGAAATTGAGTCTCAGGAGGGCTAGTGGCTTGTTCAAGACCAGAGGTAAGTGATAAAGCCAGGGCTATGGCCCGAATCTTTTGACTTAGAGTTCAGTGCTTTCCACTACCCCACATCTATTCCTCAAATTGTGCAGCTGCAAGGACAGAAAATCACCAGTGTAAGCACCAGGTTCCTCGAGATTTGTTAATCTTTTCGATCATAAAGACCTGTTTGGGTGGGGGGGGGTTGGTCTGCAAACTGTCTGCAGGATACCTCAAAATATCTGTCTCGAAGCAACCTCCATCGTTTTGCCCCCATTTCCTTGCCATCTCACGTCACTTTTGGCTCTGAAGATGGCTGCCTTTCAATATGTGGTTAGATTAGTTAGAAAAAAAATAAAAACAGAAACATAGTATCCCATGAACTCTTTCCCTGTGATCACTACGCATTCACAACTTGATTTCCAAACCAAATATCATTATCCAAAGCAGGGACGTATTTTTCACTGAAGTAGAGCTGAGGCTTCACATTTGGAGTAGGAATCTGAAGTTTTGAAGGAAAGCCATGAGAGTGATCCAGCCAGAAAGAAAGAACTGATTGGTTTCCTTTAAAACTTGATAAAAAACCCTCTCTAGACATGCTTGGATAACTTTCAGGGGCCAAAATGGAGTTTCCTCAATGTGCTCCCTTCAGTTTAACTGTGGGCAAAAGCTAAGTATGAGACATGGCCCCAACCAGAGATTATTGGAGTGTTATAACTGTCTGGAAATAAGAAGACAAGGGAAAGTGACTCTTCTGCAGAGGAGGCCTCGCTAATGTAGGATTAGAGAGGGGATCTATAGATCTCAGTTCAGTGGTACAGGGACAAAAAGACCTAGATTTGAGTGGTGAATTTTCCACTTACAGCCGTGTGACCTTGGGCAGCTTTCTTTGTGTCTCTGAATCTCAGTTTTCTTATCTGCCAAATGAGAGGACTGGACAAAGTTATCTCTGAGGTCCATTTTAACCCTAACATTCTACATTTCAAGGTCCAAGAAACATATTCTGAGTCTACAGACTAGAGTAGGAAAAAAAGCAATATATTGTCATCCATATAGGCAAACAATGATACGAATGACATGGTAACATTTGATTAAATTCAGCAACCATTTTTGTGAAAGGCACACTATAATGCCTGTATGAAGAAGGTGCTTATTAATTGCTAAGTCCCTGCTGCCAACACTGGTTCATTACTGGATATATTTACAAAAACTAATCTATAAGAAAGGAAGAACATGCTCAGAGCCTAGTGCTATTATCCATCCAACGGCTGATGGTGTTGATGTGCAGATCGTGGTGCGTGACCTTTTCCAATAGAAGCAGCATTTCCTATCCTCTTTCCACCATTGTTACCTATATCTCCTTTTTGTGCTGGGATGGCACCGCATCATTAGAGGTCCATAGTTTGGCTAGAAAGAGCAATATCTATTGTAAAAAGTCTGACTTAAAGGAAAAAATCCATCCGTTTGCCCAACGTACATGAAGAAATTTGCAGGGAATGGCTCATGCCACTTGTTTACAGAAGCTCCATTTTAGAGCTAGAAGAAAGCAAGTGCAAATATAGAGCTACTGAGTCACTCAAAAAGTATGGCTTCCTCAAACATTATAAAACAAAATTGTTCAGCAATTTTAGCTCATAAACTAACAAGCCCATCTTGTGCCAGCGACTGCCTGGTGATGAGTTATCTTGGTTGTTCCAATCCTACCTCCCACCACTCTGTTTTCCCAAATCCTAAAATGGTCACGATAGTCTTGCAAGCAATTTAAAAAAATCTATTCTATACTCTCAGCTTTCCTTGTTTTCCATTTCACTACATTAAAGTTTAGGGGAAAAGTAGAGTTTTGGTGCAGTGGATCATAAATCATAGATCCCAGAATCAGACTTATAAAATTTATAGCTGGCAGGGACCCTAAAATTCATCTAATCCCACTTCCTACCTAATAGAGGAGTCTACTCCTCCAGGGAGGCAGTGAGATGGATTTGGAGTACAATGTCCTGAGTATTGATTCTGGCTTCACCTCTTACTGTCTGTGGGACTGTGGAGTAATCATTAATTCTCTTCCTTCTCCTCTTCCTCTTCTTCTTTTTCCTTTTCACCATCTTCTTCCTCCTTTTTCTTTACCTCTTTCTCTTCCTCCCAGGGTCATAGAGCTAGTAAGTTTCTGAGTCAGGTGTATAAATCAGGCTTTCCTGACTCCAAGTCCAGTACTCTATCCATGCCACATCTGCATTCACTTTTCCCAGGAAGAATCATTTAGGTTTATTATTTAGCTTCAGTGGGGCCAAACTTTGTCTACTTTCTCTTCTGTTAAAGTCTTCTCACCAGTGTCTAGAAACTTGTTTTTATCTCTTTTTTTCCTTCACAAGTCCTTTTCTTTCTGGTTTCCTTCTCAGCTAAGAGAAGGTAGTATGATACAGTAGAGCAGACATTGGTTCTGGAGGCAGAGCACTTGGAGCCAAATCACACCTCTAATCTTTATTATCTGTATGATTTTGGACAATTCAATTACCTTCCTTCACTAAACTGATTTTACTGATCAATTTTCTCACCTCTAGAATGAAAAGAATAAACTCAATAATCTCTGAAGTTTATTCTAGACTGATCCAACCATTCTGGAGAGCAATTTGGAACTATGATCAAAGGGAAACCTTATCTGGCAATACCATTACTAGGTCTGTATCCCAAAGAAATCATAAAAAAGGGAAAAGAACCCACATGTATGACAATATTTGTAGCAGTTTTTTTTTGTGGTGGCAAAGAATTGGAAATTGAGGGGATGTCCATCAATTGGGGAATGGCTGAACAAGTTGTGGCATGTGAATGTAATGGAATGCTATTGCGCTATAAGAAATGATGAGCAGGCAGATGTCAGAAAAAGCTGGAAAGACTTACATGAACTGATGCTGAGTGAAGTGAGCAGCACCAAGAAAACATTTTACACAGCAACAGAGACATTGTATGATGATTGATAGACTTAGCTTTTCTCAACAATACAATGATTCAAGACAATTTCCAAAGACTAATGATAGAAGGTGCTAACCACATTCAGAGAAAGAACTGTAGCATCTGAATGCAGATAGAAGCACAATATTTTCACTTTTTGTTTGTTTTTTCTCTTTTGTTCTGATTCTTTTTTTTTCCCCAGCATGGCAACTGTGAAAATATGTCTGACATGATTGTACTTGTATAACCTATATAGAAGTTGTCTTGGGGAGGCACAGGAGGGAGGGAGGAAAAAAATTGGGAACTCAAAATTTTACAAAAATATATGTTAAAAACTATCTTTATATATAATTAGAAAAAAATACTATTTAGAAAAAAATACCAATCACAAAAAGAAAGTTTATTCTAGATCTATTATCTCAGAGATGGAAAACCTGTGCCTTTGAGACCACATGTAGATGCCTAGGTCCTTGGGGGCAGCCTTTTGACTGAGTTCAAATTTTACAGAATAAATCCTTTTATTAAGGGGATTTGTTTTATGAAGTTTGGATTCAGTCAAAGGGACACATTTTGAGTACCTAGAGGGCCATATGTGGCCTTGAGGCCACAGGTTCCCCACCCCTGTATTATCTTATGCTTTCTTCCATCCTATATGCAAATTTTTCTTTTTTTTTCCTCTTTTTTAATAATAAGCCAATGGGTAGAGACATTCCTCAAGCTCTTTCATCTCTTCAATCAGGGGGACTAGCCTGCATATCTGGCACACATAATTAAGTGCTTCAGATAATTTACTTTACTTTGATACTTTTGCAGATACATTTTGAATATTAATATTGCCTGCATATTGCCATCTTACTCCTCTTTAATTGCATGCTCTAGGCAGAGGCTCTTGACCTAAGATCTATCAACTAGTTTTTTAAAAAAAATTAATTCTATTTCCATGCAATTGATTTTCTTTGTAATTCTTTGGATTTTATTTTATACATTTAAATATATTATTAGAATTACCTCCCACCCAAACGTTACTTGACTCAAACAGTGAAATAATCTTCCAAACCCATCTTGGAAGATGTTTTGAGGTAGGAATGTGGCTATGTTGGCTTAAGGCCAAACTCTCTTTTGCCCTCCTCCCATACTTAGCAAGGAATGTCAGGGAGAGATCTCTTGACAGCAGAGTTGGGAGCTTCAGGCTTCAGCATTACTCTCCACCAGGCTGAGTAGTAGCTAGTACCATATGTTGGTTTCATTTATTTGTCTTTGTGACTTGATGATGTAATCGGTATAGGAGTCACAGGGGAATGATATGAGACTGGAGTGGAAGGGAATGCTTTATATAAAACATCTCAGAAGAAAAAGGAAGGGAGAGAGGAGGGAAAAGATTCCATCCTTGATTTCACCTTTTATCCCTCGTCCTTAGCACTTCACATAAAATATATTTATAGGGGATGATCCTGTCATCCCAGACTAATAGGGGGAAAGTCAGCACTGGTGGGGGTGGAGGGGAGGTGTTGAATGACTTCATCTGTAAGCTGAAGGTTTCAGAGAGAGTTGAAATTTCCAGCTGGAAAGGATCTTAGCATCTTGTTCAAACTTTCATTTTGTAGGTGAAGAAATTTAGTTGGGGGAGGGGAATTACCTTGTTCTGAACTAGTTAGTGGAAGAGTTTGGATTGTTTTAACTTTCCTAACTCCCCATTCTTTTGTTCTTTCTTTTCTGCATACCATGCTTTCAGCTCTTAGTTTATGTGTGTTTAAAATCCACATTTACCATCTATGGATAAAGGGGATGCCGTGGGAGGAGATGATGGATGGGTTAATGAGGAAGTCAGTGTGACTAAGAGAAGCAGAGCTTGGGAGGGGGCATCTGGGTGACTCAGTTATGCTATCTGAAAGCTAGTTTAATGTGGGCCTTTGGTTTAGAGTTTTGTAAAGTGAGGACATATCCATTGAAGGGCAATTAAAGAGATGGGTTTTGGCCTTGAGCACTAGGTCTGTGCAGGTGTCGTTTGGAATTCTGAGTGAAGATAGAAGGGGAAGAATTAGGATGTGGTGGAAAGTCTTTGTGCCATGGCTAATCACTGATCATCAGCCCCTAGACACAATAGCAACACCAGGGCCATCTCCAGTCATTCTGATTTATAAGTTGCCACTGGATCCAGACGGCTCCAGAGGAAAGAATGAAGCTGGTGACTTTGCCAAGCCCTCCCTCGCTTCAATCTAATTCACTTACAAGTCATGGCATCACCTTCCTGATGTCATTGTCATTTTCAAGGATGAAGGACAAAAAGCAACCAGTTACAAGATAGCATGGTATGGCTGTATTTGGAACCAGAAGATATATTCAAATTTTGGTTCTGCCATTTATTACCTAGATGTCTTTGGGAAAATGATTTTGTCCTTTGGTGTTTCAGTTTCTTAATCTATAAATATCTTGGATTATATAATCTCCAAATTGACTTCCTGCTTGAAAATCCTATGATCCAATAAGCTTATGTTGCCACACAAGATATTTGGCAAACACCCTATTGTACATAGGACTTTACTTTCTTTGCGTAGCTGTAACAGTTCCCTTAAGCTAGCATCCTCTTATCTCTTTTTTTCCTTTTGGAGCCGACTTCCTAGAAAGAGTGGTCCATGCTTTTCCCCTCATCACCTAAAAGTCACTTCTCAACTCCTTGAGATCTGATTTTCAGTTCTACCTTTCTACTGAAATTACTCTCTCAAATTTTAAAAATTATCTCTTAAATGCTGAATCCAGTGAACTTTTCTCATTTCTCTTCTTCCTTGACTCTTTGACAGCTTTTGACAACATTGTTGGCCACCACTAAGAGAACTTAATATCTATTTTGGGATCTCTCACAATGATCTTTTGTCTCCTCCTTCCTCCCCTTTCCCCCACCAAATCTATTTCCTTTTTCTCACTCATTTGGTGGATTATCCACCATCTGCTGCGACTATGGGTGTCCCCCAAAGTTCTGTCTTAAAACCTCTTCTCTTTTCTGTCTATGCTCTTACCCTTGATGATCTTATCAGCTCACATGAATTCAATGACCATATTGATACAGATGTCTTCCAAATCTCTCTCTCCCATTACAAACAGGCTGTTGGACATCTCTACCTAAATGTCACATTAACATCTCAAACTCAGCATGTCCGGAAAACAACTCACCGTCTTCACCCTCAAATCTAATACTCCTCTAAACTTTCCTATTTTTGTTGAAGTCACAACCATCCTTCCAGTATCCAGGTTCATAACTTTTTATTCATTTTAAACCTCTCTATCCCTCATCCATCTCCAAAACCAATTAGTTGCCAAGTCTCGGCAATTCTGTCTCCACAACATTTGTCATGTCATTCTCTCATTTCACATGACCGTTATTGTACTCTCATTGCCTCTCACTTGGATTGTACTTAATTGTTTCCTAAATAGTTTTCCTGCCAAAATAATGTTGCTAAGGTGCAAGTCTGCAATGTTACTATACTCCTCAAAAACCTTCAGTGGCTCCCTATTGTGTCAGGAATAAAACAGTCTTATAGTCTGCCTTCCACTTACCTCCTACATCTTGTTTCCCATTTATTCTCTTCATGAAGTCTGCATTCCAAGCAAACTGCTATCAGATACCCAAACCTGACTTTCCATTTGCTACCTCAGCCCATTTGCACAAATTGTCCGTCATGCTTGAAATTCACTCCTGACTCATCCCTAACTCTCAGAATGCTTTTCTTCCTTCAAGCTAAGATGCTATTTCCCAGGGAAGCCTTTTCTGATTCCCCCAGGTGTTAATGCTTTCTTATTCTTCAGATCACCTTATACTTAATGATTAGTGCATCAGTTGTATTCTCTAACAGAATATAAGCTCTTTGAAGGGAGAAGTTATTTCATTTTTTTGTGTCTTGTATCCCCAAGGCCTTGCACATAAAAGTACAAAAAAGTTTGTTGAAATTGATTAAAATGAATTCATATTTAACATGGTGTTTGATGCTTTGTAGAGTTCTTTCCTCACAGCAAATTGTGGAATGAATGAATGAGTAAAACATTTTAAGCGCTTACTATGTGTAAAGCACTGTGCTAAAATCTGGGGATATGAATAGAGAAGGAAGAAAGTGCCTGCTGTCAAGGACCTCATATTCTAATGGGGCAGCCAACACATACTACTGTTATCTCAATAATGATCGAGAGAAAGAAATAAGTGTCCAGAGAATTTAGGTGACTTGTTCACAGTTACTGGATAGAAGAAGTAGGACTCAAACCTGACCTAAGCCCAGGTTTTTTCCCCCCAATACTCCATGCTCCTTCTCTATAGAGAGGCACTTTAGGACCTAGTACAAATGTGTATTGTGAGGTACATAGTATAATGAAAGAGTGGAAATCCTGGAATTTCTTACTAGAGAGACATTTGGTGCTAGTTCTGTGCTCCCCTGAATCACAGAATCAAGTCTGCTCCTGGGCCCCAACTCTGTTTCTGGATTCAGATCATCAAGGTATAAAGTGACTTGTCAAAAGTCAATTGGCTAGTGTTGGTGATGCAGACCATGTATCTGTAAGAAGAGGAAATGATGGCTTAGCATCGATGAGCCTCAGTACAGAGATAGTCATCATCAGATGCTTTATAAGAAGCTTTAAAATCTCTTTAGCATCATAACAACCATGATTATTCGGTGTTGATTGAGTTTCTGCTCACAGACAGTTTCTCTCTTACCCCAAACTCATCACTGGAAGGTAGCCTCCTCTATGATGGACCTCACAACAGCTGTCTACCAGCTGATCTGCAATAGCTTGGGACAGACAACAAAGATTGGGGTTTTGGGTTAGAATTTCAGCAGGAGTGAGTTATCTGTAGGAAGAATGTAATTATCCATATGGTCTGTGTTCCGTTTTTTCCTGTTGTCTTTCTCTTCTCCTCACCAATAGTCTTCTGAGGATGCCCACATGGTGACCTCCTGTGGGATAGGATATAGCAAATCTAGTACCCTTGGGCTAAACACTGCACTTTATTCTCTCTGCCCTCGCTGAGACTTAGTATATGGAGTTCTCTGTTAATAAAAAAATGTATTAACTCATATTTCTATTATACCTGAAGTTTACAAAACTCTTTCCTTATAGTCACCCTATGGGGTCAGCAGCAACATACATTATTATCATAAACAGGTTTAAAGAGATTAAATGAATTGCCCAAGATCATACAACCAATATACCAGACAAAGGACATGACTGTAGTCTCTTGACTCAAAGCCTAGTAGTCTCTACCATTCTGTATTGCTTCCCCAATAGAACAAGAAAACTCTATAACATTCATCTCATCATAACCCACATATATTTGCAATAGCTTTGCCTAGGGCTGATTCAAAGCATGATCCAAAATTCCTTTGCTTTGACTGGAGAAGAAGCTTAACAGAGCTTCTACAGTCTCCAGAATCAATCAATCCATCAACCAGCAAGTGTTTGTTAAAGACCTCCTATGTGTCCAGCACTGTTAGGTTGGGTGATTGGAAAAGGCAGTTAGAGACCACTAGTATATCTGCCTCATTTTATAGATGAGGAAATTCAGACCAAGAGTCGTATAATTATAGAGCTTATAACAGAGCTGAGGACTGGTACCCATTTCTTCTGATGTCTCATCCAGAGTTCATTCTATTTTATTGGGCTAACATCTAGTGGATCAAACACTGGCCTGGGAATTTGGAGGTTCAACTCCCTTCCCCCCCACAACCCTGCCAGTTTCTCACTGTTTGACAAAAATTGCTGAGAAAACTGAATAATAGTGTGGCAGAAACTGGGCATAGACCAATGCCTGACACCATACACAAGAATAAAGTCCAAATGGACACATGATCTAGGTATAAAGATCAATACTATAAACAAATTAGGGGAGCAAGGAGTAGTGTATTTGTCAGATTTATGTAGAATGGAGAAATTTTTGACCAAACAAGAGATAGAGAACATTATGAAGTGCAAAATGGATAATTTTGATTACATTAAATTGAAAAGTTTTTGCACAAACAAACCCAATACAACTAAATTTAGGAGAGAAGTAGAAAACTGGGAAAGAATTTTTGCAACTAGTGTCTGTGATAAAGGCCTCATTTCTAAAATATATAAAGAACTGAGTCAAATTTACAAGAATACAAGTGATTCCCCAATTGATAAATGGTCAAAGGATATAAACAGGTAGTTTTCAGAGGAAGAAATTAAAGCTATCTGTAGTCATATGAAAAAATGCTCTAAATCACTCTTGATTAGAGAAATGCAAATCAAAACAACTCTGAGGTACCACATCACACTTATCAGATTGGCTAACATGACAAAACAGGAAGATGATAAATGCTGCAGAAGATGTGGCAGAGTTGGAACACTAATTCATTGTTGGTGGAGCTGTGAGCTGATCCAACCATTCTGGAAAGCAATTTGGAACTATGCGCAAAGGGCTATAAAAATGTGCATACCTTTTGATTGAGCAGTATTGCTTCTAGGACTGTATTCCAAAGAGATCATAAAAATGGGAAAGGGTCCCACATATACAAAAATATTTATAGTAACTCTCTTTGTGGTGGTGAAGAACTGGAAATTGAGTGGATGCCCATTAATTGGGGAATGGCTGAACAAGTTGTGATTTATGAATGTAATGGAATACTATTGTGCCATAAGAAATGATGAACACGAAGACTTCAGAGCGGCCTGGAAGGACTTATATGAACTGATGCTGAGTGAAAGGAGCAGAACCAGGAAAACTTTGTGCACAGCAACAACCACAGTGTATGAGGAATTTTTCTGGTAGATTTAGTCCTTCATAGCAATGCAAGGACCTAAAAAATTTCTGATGGACCCTTGAGGCAAAACGCCTTCCACATCCAGAGAAAGAACTATGGAATTAGATCACAGAATGAAGCAGATCATTTTCTCTTGTATTCTGTTCTGTTTTGTTTTGTTTTATGGTTTCTCCTATTCATTTTAATTCTTCTATGCAACATGACTAAGGTGAAAACGTATTTAATAGGAATGTATCATAGAACCTATATAAGAATGCACACTGTCTCAGGGAAGGAGGGGAAAAACCCAAGATATATGGAAGTGATTGTAGAAAATGAAAACAAAGAAAATAATTTTTAAAAAGGAAAAAAGTATTTAAAGGGTTCTTAAGTGGAGGAAGGATTACATCTGCTCTATTTGGTGCTGGTGGGCAGAAGCAAGAGTAATGTATAGAAGTACCGAAGAGGTTACTTTAGGCTTAACATCAGAAAAAAATCATCCTTAATATTAGAATGGTCCTAATATTTGGAGAGTTGATGGGTTCTTCCTACTAGGATTCTTTAAGCTGAGGATAGATGATGACTTGTCAGGCACATTATAATGGGGATCCCTTTTATGTCTAGGTGGGACTAGGTTAGCCATCTGGCTATTAACATCTCTTACAACCCTCAAATTCTGTTACTACAGGATGGGGACCCAGGATTCTTGAAGATTATGATAGCAGAGTTCAAGCTTGGGCAATTCTTAATCTTGAAAACTTTCAAATAAGGGACTTATGCCAAACAGTCATGGCATCATCAGAACATTGGTCACCAATGGAGGAATAACTTGAACCACAGTAAATTATGAAGATTGCCAAGGTCAAGGTGTAGAGAGGTTGTAATCTGTGTTTGTAAAGGGGGCACCCAAACAAGGGATCCCCGAAATATTTAACTAAGAATAATAGTGCTGGGGTACTACAAGAACCACAGAAGGACAAAAGCATAAATAAAAACCAAAGTGTGAATACCAGAATAAACAGAATTTTTCAAGTCATGTTATAAAGAAGGAATTAAAAAAAGGACTTTCCAAGTTATTCCCCAGAGCAAGAAAAAGAGCAAGAGAGGGACAGGACTCCTGACTGACATAGTATAATATTCACAGATCATAGATGATAGAGACAAAATAGAACTGTTTTATTCTTATTTTTCAAGAAAAATATGCTCCTAAGATCATAGAAGGAAAAATGGAAAAAACATTGGAGTACTTCCTTTTCATTTTTTCAGCTGAGGAAACTGAGGCCCAGGGATGTTGAATGATTTGTCCAAAGTCATATACAGAGGAATTAAACATCAGAGATGAGACTGAAACCCAAGTTCTGACTCCAGAGCCAATGATCTTTCCACTGTATCCAAGAAGGGTTGCTAGATAAAGAATGGTTACCTCTAAAGTAGCAGCTCCCTATCACTAGGAATATTCAAGCAGATCACTTGTCAGATGCATTTTAATTCTGCACTGTGTGGAACATTGGAATAAATGACCTTTGGGGTCATAAGATCATATACCTACAGTTTCAAGGTATCTTGGAGGGCATCTAAATCTAAAACCCTCATCAGAGAGATAAAGAACTGAACCCCTGAAAGGATTGGTGATTTGCCCAAGATCACACAGATATTTAGGCTTTTAAACTCAGACATGGTGATTCCAAGTTTTTCCAGCTGTACCATTCAGGCCATTTCTGATTCTAAGATTTTATGATCCTCAAAAAAATTACATTCAGTGCAGTTTTAGCACACTTTGTTGTGTTCCGATTCCTTAAAAATTGGTAAGTGATCAAGGGATATGTGGTAACTGCCCACTAACCAGAATATTGCATTAACCAGAACACCCTGTTCCAGATAAACTAGAATTTACTGTAATATTAAACCATGGGTTGATTTGTCTTTCCTTCAAAATTCTCTTAAGTACTTTCACATTCCCCAAATCCATTTGTTCTCATATCTCCCTTCATTTCTCCCTACCAATATCCTTCAAGTCCTGCCTTCCCTGTACCACATTCTCATTTCCCCCAAATAAGAATAAGCTCTGCCTTCTCCTATCGCATTTGATGAAACCATTCCTCATGGGGAACGATATGTGTTCTCTGATAATGATTTGTGTATGTGTGTTATGCCCCCATTTTCTTACAAAGGGTACAAGATCCTTATCTCCTGTTCTTTGTACCCTACCTCATCATCATAGTACCTTATAATAATTTTTATTGAATAAAAAACTGTGAATTCTCTGGGAAGTATAATTATCCCCTTTTTTACAGACGAGGAAATTACTCATAGAGCTGCAAGAATAGTTGCTGAAAATGGCAGAAACTGAGTTTATTAAACGGTAGATTGCTGTATTCATTGCATACTGTGTCTTGAGTACCTAACATATTCCACTGTTCTACCCCTCTATTTCTTAGCCAGTACCAAGTGGTTTTGGTGATTGCTGCATTTTAATACAATCTGAGATCTGGTAGGGCTAGGCTCTTCAAATACTTGAAGGCCCCTCTCCCCCCATCCCAGTCTCCCCTTTTCCAGGCTAAACATGACCAGTTCCATCAACTCTTTTTTAAATGAAATGGACTCAAGGTCCTTAACCACATGACTTATCCTCCTCTGGCCATTCTCCAGTTTATAGTGAGGCATCAAAATAAGACTCTCAAGAAGCATTACTCTGGGAAATGATTATGGCTGTCTAGAATGGCAAGCATTTTATTGCTTCAAGTCTGGGGATGTTTACATTCTGAAGCAAGAGGAATTCATGAACCAGTCAACAAATACTTGAATGAACTACTCAAATCAACAAAAGGATGAATGACTACCATCTTCAGAGTATTGTGCTAGATCATGGGGATTCAATAATGAAACCACACACAACTCTTGCTGTCAAGGAGTAAACAGCATAATAGGGGTGATCATCCATGTACAGAAATCACTATAATCATAAAAATGAGACACTATTAACAAAGTAGACGGGGTGTTTTTGTGAAAAATCCGAGGAGGGAGAGAGCATGTCTAAATACAGGGATAAAGGAAGTTTTCAAGGAAGAGGCAAAATCTAGGATGAGCTTTGAAAGCAAGGGTGAGTTTTGTGGGTGGGGATGGTGTGTGTGTGTGTGTGTGTGTGTGTGTGTGTGTGTGTGTACGTGTACGTGTATGTATAAGCCAGTGGTTATCAAAAGGCATTGAGTGCCTGGAATTTACATCCTTTATTCCAAGTACGAGTCTCTTAGGAATTATGTGCAACTTTGTTAATTCTCCCTTAGTTTGTCCCCATTCAAAGAATAATACTGTGCCATGAGCAAAAATGAAACAAAACAAAATATTTGAAAAACACTTTTGTAAGGAGTACACTCCAGATGCAGGGAACTATACCTAAGTATAGAGATAAGAGAAAGTAAGAGAAGGATGTAAGGCAGCAAGTAGTCCAATTTGGCTAAAACAGAATTAACTAGGGTAAGGAATATAGTGTGTGCTAAGTCTGGAAACATACTACTACTACTACTACTACTGCTACTACTACTTACTACTGCTACTACTGCTACTACTACTACTGTTACTACTGCTACTACTACTACTGCTACTACTACTACTACTACTACTACTACTACTACTACTACTACTGCTGCTACTACTACTAACACCACCACCAATATGTTAGGTACTATCACCCCCCTACCCCTACTCCTACCCCTCCCTCTCTCACTCCCTCTCCCTCTCCTCCTCCTTTTCCTACCGCTATTGCTAGGGATTATTGTTATTATTTTTATTTTTTATCACTGGCCACAGAGACTAATTGATGGTCTTGATGTAGTTATATGATATCACATGGGGAGTGTAACCCTGGTCATTCCCTCCTTTGGTTACTACCTGAAAGCATAGGATCATTCTTGAAAATGAAGGGCAAATAGTCAGTGGACAATGATTGTCCTGGGTTTCTCAACGAGTCCATCACTTCAGTGTACTATTCTGATCAACCCTTGTTGACAAGTCTCCCATAATTTCCTCCTTTTTTCTTGTGGTGCAGTGGTTTAAGGACTGATTATATGCATATGAACCACAGCTTGTGATATTCACCTCATGGGATCAAAGGCTAAGAGTTCATTCTATTCTAGCCCAATCTTATGATTTTTCAGATGAGGAAATTGGGGTCCAGCAAGAAAATAACAAAACCCTACTTTTCCTTCTTTGTTCCTGTCCAGATTCCAAAAATGAGGAAACTCCCCTAAAGCATGATGTTCATTGCATTTGCCCTGATTCAAGGAATTCTAGGGAAACCCTGGGCACAGATTTTTTTTTAAAATCAAGCAAACCCAAAAAACAAGAAAATATAATTTAAGAAACTTGTTTTTAGATTATCCAAACTATTCTGAGAGCAAGTATTTATGCGTATGGCCCTGTGCCAGGTTTCATAGACCCAGACCCTCACTTATCTCAAAAGGCATAACTTTGTGGAGTTGGGCTGTTCAGCTTGTGCAATTGCTCAAATGCCCTCCCTTCTCCCTGGAGGGAGTGGAAAGCATCCTGGCCCCTGGATGCTGTGGTTGTGTTTGTTGTCAGCCTGTGTGGATTCCTGCCAGAGCCCAAAAGGAGCAGAGGCTCTTTTCTGTGGAGACCTTTGGCTGGACTCCCCTGGTGATCCCGGAGGTGAGAGGTCACTGTGGTTCTGGCAGCCCCAAGCTTGACGGTGGCTCAACTCTCCCAATCCAGGACCCACAGGCATCTCCCCCTATTCCTAGTAAAGCCTCGCGATCCTTGTCCCAGTGTGACCTGGTTGTGTCCCTCCCTTTCACTAGCTTCCAAGAGCCCCAGTGGTTTTCATGCACCAATGGAGCATTGTTATGGGTTTTGTGGGCTCCTGCTGCTCCTGAGCCTTTCGCCTGGGTCCAGGGGCAGCTCTCTCTTCTGTGGGCTGGAGAGGGAAAGATGATGAACCCCAGATACCCTATTGTCTTGTGATATTTAAAGCAGTCAATACTCTCCCTTCAGATAAACCTGTGCTGGAAGGGAAGTCATGGCAAATTTCAGAGCAAGGACGTCCTGATGTTGTATTGTAGTAAGCAAAACCAATTCTAATTCTGTGTGTTTTTGTTTGTTGTATGTGTATGAGAAAGTTGGCTCATATGTAAACAGTCAGGGAGCTGCTCCGGTCCAATCCATGCCGCCACAGATTTGATCACATTATCCTATTAACAAATACCAATGACTTACTCTAGGGAGAACTGCTCCCTAGGCATTCAAGTCTTCCACTTCTGGCTTCCACCTACCTTTCCAGTCATTCTGCTTTATTGTCCTTCTTACAGTATTTCAGTCAAATTGGCCTGCTAGTTTTTTCCTGGACATGAAATTCCATCTCCTACCTCTGTACATTTGCATAGGTGTTTCCCCTTTCCTTTGAAATGCTCTCCATTCTCACTGCCTTGTAGAATTCCTAATTCCCTTCAAAATATGACTCAGGCTCCACTTCCTGAACAAAGTGTTTTTCTTTTGAATCTTTTTCGAGTTATTAGCATCCTTCTCTGGGGAATTTAATCTGTCCATTTAGCTTTGAATTTCACCCTGGGAAAGAGGTGATCTGATTGGTGGGCTAAGGACAAAATACCTGCCTGCAAAGTCATCTAAACCACAATATCTACCCAGCCTGAGGCCATGCCACCATCCACCATCACCTGCCTAAGCACTGGACCATCTGTTCTAGTAGTGTTGTACATACCAACCCTCCAGATTTTCTTCTACCTCCTGTTCTTGGAACAATAATCAGGGCAATGCTAGTACCACTGTTTCTGGAAAGCATGTGACAGTCAGCTGGCTTGTGGCTCCATTCACCATCCTTGTGATTTCCTGGACCAAAATTCCCTCCTTGGCCATGGGACTCGTGTATGCATTGTCTGTCCCTATGAGAATGTAAACTCCTTCAGCATAAGTCCTTTTATGCCCAGCACCAAACAAAGAGCCTCGTACATAGGACACACTATAAATATTTTTTTTCATTCATTCCCTCCCTCGTGAAATTGCATTGTGTGTGGTTTGTTATTTATTTCCTTGAGTTCTTGCTATCTCTCTCTAGTACAATGTAGTCTCTTTCAGGGCACTGTTTTGCTTTCTTCTTTTTACCCCACTGCCTAATACAGCTCTTCATATATGTGGTAGTAAGTGCTTAGTAAATCCTTAGTGAATTGAATTCCATGTCACTAAACATTTCCAGGCCAGCTGATTGGAAAAAAATTAAAATGGGGAATAGAGAAGAAACAAGAAGAGGGGTGATCCATATTAAAATTAGATTCTCATCTTTGGTGATTTGTTGTAAACAGATGCCATGTTTGAACAGTTATATCTTTCTATCCCAAGGTTCTAATCTTTATTCAAAAGGCAGTTGGGCTAATGCAGGTGTCTAGAGACCAGAAAATTTGTATTTTATATCTCCATTATACCCAGATACTAAATATGATTGCTAGATATTTAACTTGGGGTTGTAGGTTTAGAGATGGAAGGAACTTTGAAGGTTTTGTAGCTCAATCCTTCTTTTACAGAGGAGTAAACCAGGAGCCCAAGAAGTCACATCTTCCCCATGTCACATGGCCAGAGAGCTGGAATCTGAATCTAAGTCCTCTGACTCCAAATCCAGCACTCTTTCTACTGAGCACATTACCTTTCTAGGAAGTAGGGGTGCATGGGCTAGCTTTCAGAAACCAAATCTAATAGAAGTTGATGAAAGAATTGGCAAGCAAGCATTTATTGAGCGCTGGGTGCCACTTAAATTCTCCTTGGTTATTATGTTGCAGGGTAGAAATGAGTGACCTTGGGTTCTCAAAGGCTGTACGAAGTTTACTCTCAATGTGCAGCACAGGCTTACTCTAAATAGCCAGAGAGACTTTGGATGCAGACCTTGGCAGCCCGTGGGTTTATCAACCAAGGAATAGTTGAGCTTTATGCAAAGAAACCCATCTACAACAGGAGGCTGACTCCCCTCCAGATGAATTTTTGGCTACAGAAATTCAGGAAGATTGTTTACTAAGATGTGCAGAGTCTGTGATTTCATGGGTAGAGGAAATGCTCACACCAACGAAATCTTGAATCTTTGGAAGGGTCTGACATATTGTATACATTGCAGGAGATATGAGAAGGTCTCTTTCTATATGAAGCCTTTTCTGATCTACCCTAGATAATGGTGCTTCCCTGTCCCATTTATCTTGTATCCATTTTGTGTATATTTACAATCTATGTCATTCATATCAACTATATCATCCATCACTATCTCCATCTTTCTGTCCCTATCTATCTATTCTTTATCACCAGCTAGCCAGATTTCTCTATTATCCTTCCTTCCCTCTCTCTTTTTCCTCCCTCCCTCCCTCTCTCCCTCCCTCCCTCCCTCCTTCTCTCCCTCCCTTCCTCCCTCCCTCTCTTCCTTCCTTCCATCCTTAGTTCCCTTCTTTCTTTCTCCTCTCCCTATCTAGATTATAAACTCCTTGAGGGCTAAGTACTTAATAAATACTTAATTGATGTTTGTCTTTGTCTACCTAGACTGACTGTGTGCAAGGTACATTTATTAAGTACCTACCATGTGCTAGGCACTGTGCCAGATGATGGGGACTGTGCTACAAATTTGTTGTCTTGAATTACTATTGAATTGACAATAAATTTACTATAGAAAAGGGAGAGGTTGATGAAGAATGGAGAGCAGTGAAGTAACACAGAAAGAATATTAGACAAAGAGTCAGATGTTTTCTTCTGAGACTTTGTATTTGACGTTGAGCAAATCACCCCTTCTCTTTCGGTGTCTGCTTTCCCCCCCTCTAAGATGGAAATGCTAATAATTGTGCAATGTACCTTACTGAGTTACTGAAGGGAGAATATTTTGTAAAATGCTATATGTGAGCTATTGTTGGAAAACACAGGAGAAACATCTTGGAGGAGCTGCAGGGTTATACGACTCAGAAAGAGAGCCCATCTCCTATTTCCTCATTACAATGGAGACTGATTCCTCAGTAACCATTACTGGCGGCAGGGGACCCCACTGTCCATTAAAAAGGCATATAATCAGGATATTCTCTTTCTTCATTTTGCCTGATTCTCTAGGCTAGATCTGAACATTCCTGTGGGAGACAAAGGGAGGGTGAAAAAGAGACTGGCCTAGGAACGTTCAGCATGCAAGGCTGGGATTTTGACAAGGAGCATGGGAGGGAAAGAGGTTGCCTTGTGTTTGGGGCCAAGAGAGCTGGAGTCTTGAGGCTGTTAACCTATGAAAGCAATGAGTGGGATGTGGATAGCAGTGATCCTGGCAGAAGGAGAAAGAGAAGGCTCTTTATATAGATTAAAAAATAAAAGCCAAGGATTTGGTGACTCAGGGGGAAAATTTCTTAATGGAGATGGAGTCTGCAGATGTTTAATAGCCTTAAATAAACTTACATTTTCTACACCAACTGGTTTCAGAGACTGCCAGCTAAGGAAACAGGGAAGGAACGTTCAGTCAGCAATGCTAAGGAGGTATGCTCAAAGGATAGTGGGGAAAAATGAATTTCTATTGATGGTTAAGAGTGGTATTCTTTTGGCAAAGCCCCATAAATATTGCAGGTGTGAAGGGAGAAACTGGATGGAGAAATAAGGGTAGAAGGGCCTATATAGGACAGACAATGGAATAGGATAGAAAAAGGATTCCAAAATTCTTGGATCTACCAGAATGATTACTTCTACAATAAAAATGAGTGCCTGAGAAATGTTATTGTATGAGATTTGGAGGCTGAAAGAACTAAAAATATGGGACAGAATTATTTTTCTAATAAATATTTTCAATTAGCAAGAATCCCTCCCCCTTTAGGGAAAGTATATGTTTATATATGTATGCATATATATATGCATGAGTATATATGTTTATGTGTGTGTGTATATATATATATATATATATATATATATATATATATATATATATATATATATATATATCCACACTTATTTGTAGCTGGGGGGTGAGGGAGAGGAAGAGGGAAAAAAGTAAAAAAAATATACAGCACACAACAAAAGAAAACTTACAAGGAAACAAAAGATGAACAGCTCTCAACACCATGTGTAGTATTTAATACATAGGCTTTCTTGAAATGAAAATTTATTGCTGTACATTTTCAGTCCTTTCTTACATTTTGCTGTGCATGTGACATGTTTTTTCCCCTTTTCTTATTTTATATTTAAGTTGATAATGTTTCTTTTTCTTTTCTTATTATATAAGTTTTAGTATTCATCTAAAATAAAAAAAGATTCCCCTCATTAAAAATAAAAAAAATAAAAACACAACTCTTATAACATATGCACACACATGCATCGCACACACACACAGTCTAGCAAAACAGGTTTCTGGATAGGTCATGTCCAAATTTACTTTCTGGACCATGAGGCCGTTACATCTCTGTCAGGAGGTGAGGACATGTTTTATCCCTGGTCCTCTGGGATCCTCATTGAGGATTTCATGGATTAGAGTTCTTAAGAGAGAACTTTCAAATTGTTTGCCTTTACAATATTGCCACTATTATAAAAAAATTTGCCAAGTTCTGTTAATTTCATTCTCTATCAGTTTCTACAAATCTTCCTAGGCTTCTCTGAAATCATATCTTGTATCATTTTTATTTAGATGACAGCTGTGTGGTGAGGTGGATAAAAATGCTGGACTTGTAGTCAGGAGTAGCTGTTCAAATCCCAGTTCAGATACCTAGTAGCTGAATGATGCTGGGCAAGTCACTTAACTTCTCTGTACCTTAATTTCTTTATCTGTGAAACAGGGATAATAATAGCATCTACCTCCCAGGGTTTATGGTGAGGATCAAATGAAATAGCATGTAAAACACTTGGTAAAAATTTAAAGTGCTAAGCAACTTTATACAAGCTAAGATAGACATCTCTGCCTGAACATATGATCCTGTGCCATTTCATTTTCTCCAGCATATTACCCCACTCTCTCACTAATCTTCAATCTCTGTCTACTAGCTGTTTCCCTCCTGCCTACAAAATGCCCATGTCTTCCTCATCCTTAAAAAATATCTATCACTTGATCCATTCATCCCTGCTAGCTATAATCCCATCTCTCCTCTTCCTTTTCTGGCTAAACTCCTTGAGAAAACCATCTACAGTAGGTGCCTCCATTGACTTTCTTCTTAACTCTCTGCAATCTGGGTTCTGACTTCATCATTGAAATGAAACTGCTTTTTCCACTATTGCCACTGATCTTGAAATTGCCAAATTTAATGGCTTTTTCAATCCTCATCCTTCTAAACCTCTCTGCATTTTTTGACATTGTCAACCATTGTTTTCTCCTTGTTACTAACTTCTCTCTAAGTTATCGTGATGTTACTTTTCCTCCTACCTATCTGATTACTCCTCCGTCTCCTTTGACGGATCTTCATTCAAGTCATAGGTGCCACCCAAGGCTCTGTCCTGTACCCTTTTTTTCTCCATCTATACTATTTTACTTAATGATCTCATTAGCTCCCATGGATCCAATGATCATATCTATACAAATGAATCTCAGATGTGCTTGTCTAACCCCAGTCTTTCCAGTAACATCCAGCCTTGCATTACCAACTACCCTTTAGCTATTTTGAACTGAATATCCTGTAGACATCCTAAACTCTACATGTTCAAAACGAACTCAACATCTTTCTTCTGCCATCCTCCCCTCTTTGTCTCTATTAATATCAAGGGCATCCCTGGTCCATTAGACCAACAACCTAGGAGTTATTCTTGACTGTTCTTTCACAGATCTACTCTGTTGCCAAGTCCTGTTGATTCTACATCCATGTATCTCTTGGACATGCTCCTTCTCTTCTTTAACACAGCTGCTGAACTGGTGCAAGCTCTCATGGGCTGTTGCAATAGACTTGCTGGTTGGCTTTGCTTCCTCAAGTCCCTACCATTCAGGTCTATGAGTATCTCCAATTTATCCTGCATATTTCTTGTCTGTATATACTTGTGTTTGAATGTTGTCTCCCCCATCATAATATGAGCACCCTTAGGTCAGGGATTGTTCTTAACTTTCTTTGTAATCTCAGCATTCGACACAGTTTCTGGTCCATGATAGGTGGTGCCTAGGTGGTGCCATAGTGCATGGAGCCTAGAGTTAGGAAGACCCAAGTTCAAATCTAGCCTCAGATAGTTACTAGCTACATGACCTTGGGAAAGTCATTTCACCCTTGTCTACCTTAGTTTCCTCAATAGTTAATATAACCTTAGCACCTGGCTTGCAGGGTTCTTGTGAGGATCAAATGAGATAATGTTTGTGAAGTGCTTAGTACAGACCCTGGCACATAGTAGGTACTATAAAATGTTACTTATTGTTATGATCATTGTTACCACTTAATAAATGCTTATTGATTTGATTTATCTTATATCCCAATAGTCTTCCAATACATTTATATTTATTCAGCCATTCCTCAGTTGATGGGTACCCTCTTTCAGTTCTTTGCCACTACTAAAAGAGCTACTAATAAATATTTATGAACATATGGGATATAATTTTTTATCTCTGTATCTCTGGATATATCTGCAAAGACTGATAACCTTCATTCTTGTCTGGGAGGTGCTTGGAGGTAGTGAAGTTTAACTGCATTCTTCAATGGACCTGTGACACCCACCATTTTCTCCTGCCTTCCTTGTAAAGTCACAGTGAATAAAAGCAAGGTTAGGTTTTCTACTCATGGCTCTTGGGAGAGTATGGATTGTTATACCTTCTACTCAATTTTTAGGAGTAAGAGTTGGAAGATAATCTGTTTCAACCCCCTCAATTTCCAGATAAGGAAACTGAGGCTTAGTGGTTGTGTTCTATTTAACATCAAAGAGTTAAAGAGCTGGGATTCAAACTCAAATCTGCTGACTTTAGATCCATTTTCACCAGCCTCCCAACCCTGTTTATATTTTCTGAAATGCTTGTGCCCCTTGAAACTCTTTGAGTCTCCTCAAAAGTCTGCATATGCAATGAGTCTAAAAGAGATTGGAGGGCTTCATCATACTCTGAGGAGCTTTTGTGAAAGTAGAAGTCAGTGTACAATCAAGAAGAGATTCTGAGTTTCTGTCAGCAGAAAAGATGGTGTGGGGGAAATGTAGAACTGAGTCAGAAGGAATGGTAGCCTGCAAGCAACCAGCAACTGAAAAAAAAGGAAAAGTAGAACTGAGCTGAGGTAGAGAAGAGAGGAAAGGAGAGCCATTGGCCCGAAAGGTATCTTAGATCAAAAGACTGACCTCCATCAGGGGGAAGGCTCAAGAAAAGGTCTTCCCTTCCTTCAGCACCTGTTGGTGCTTACCTAATAAAAGATGTTAACATATACTCCTTCAGACAGATATTTTTGGTTACCTGACTATTGCCTTAGTCACAAAGAAGTCTGGAGTTAACTAGACATAGACAAACATGTAAATTGACTTAGTTAATCATACCTCTGTCTGAATGTTAGGGATTTTCCTAAGTGAGGTTCAGAGCAATTGTGCTACAATGATCTTAGTGAAGAATGACCAAACATACTTTGGGAACTGTAAGTTGTTGAATGATTCTTGGCTGCCACCAATTTTCCCCAGCTTTATTTCCACTACTCCCTTTCTGGTGCCTTATCCTGTGACCAAAATGGACTACTCCTTTGTTAGCTAGATACACCTTGCTTTTTTCTGCTCTTATACACCCATACTCATGCCATGCTTCTCCATTTACCTTTGCATATTAAAATCTCACCCCTCCTTCAGATCCCAATGTCAAATGCCATCTCCCTTATGAAGTTTCCTCCAATTTCTTAGTCAGAACTGCTAGGGTACTTTCATTTTGTCACTTTTTTAAAAATCACATGCCATGCCACTATGTATCTACATGCTTCATATCCCTTACCAGACTTTTCTTATAGTCTTAAGACTATAATTGAATTAGACAAACATCAGGTGCCCACTTTGTGCTGGTGTTGAAATGTCAAAGGCTTGTGGTTAAAGACTGTCTTATGCATTTTTGCATCCTTGGTAGCACCTGGTAGTATCCTCTACACTCAAGAAATACTTGTTTTACAAATAAATATTGCAATATGCAAAAAAGAGAAGATAACATTCTCTGAAATTCCATTAGCTCTCAATTTGGAACTATTTTGAAACCATCTGCTTGGGCAATGGTTATATAACATATATATACACACATACATACATATATATGTATATACACACATATGCAAATTTACTATATACACACACACATATATGTAAGTATGGTTTCCCTTTAGTCATATACTATGCTTTCCCTTCCCTTAAGTCTCACTGAAGAAGATGAAAGGGCTGAAGATAAAGAAAGGCTATTCCAACAAATGCGTGGAGTTCTGAAATCTTGAAATTCCGCCTCCAGCTGATTGTCCCAGAAAGCAATGGAGAGCCCTTGGATTGGTGTTATCTGATGGGCCACTAGCCGTCTAGTGGTGCAGCTGTCAGTTGAGCCTCTGCTGCCTCTGCACGCCCAGAGGAGTCAATGGAAAGGTATTTTGGCAGTTCTGCTGAGATTCTAAATACTCAGTATCCCAGAATCATGTGTGGTGGGCCTTTGGATTTGGCTTCAGCTCCAATCTTAGCTTTAGAAGCATCTCTTTTGAGAACAAAAAGTAGGCTTCTTTGGGGTCCATCAACTTATGTTCTTTGTTCTTCTGGTTGGTTTACCATTGCCAGATGTTTCAGCATCCCAGGGGATGCTATAGGCTCCTGCTGGGCCTTGCCAGATCCTGAAAGTGACTCACAAAACTACAACTCAGTTAGCTTTTTATGAGGACAACATGGCCAAACATAGAGGCAGGGATAACTGGGACTTAGGCAGAAAAGATGTTGGCAGAAAAAAATGGAAGATTTCAGGCAATTGAACTAGGATGTGGATTCTTCTACTAAGACTCTATAGTTTTGGTGAGTTTGTGGGCTCAGGAAATAAAAATAATACTCCATCAGCACAATCTCATCACCTTTGTCTTTATGGAAGTGGCTGAACCACAGAGTCTCAAGGGACTAGGTACTAGGATTTTTCTTCTTCTTTCCAGTTTCTTCCTTGTACAGGAAATACCCTTAAGGGGTAGAATAAGGCAGATACTCAACAATACTTTATATAACAAAGGTACTGGTTTAAAAGTGTAGTTCAGATGAAGTAAAGTATGTAGAAATGCTGGGAAATGGGTAAAATAGGCAATAGGCATTAATTAAGCACTTCTTATACACCTGGCAATGAGACTACAGAAACAATTGTAGGCTTCTAGTGACCTAGTAGAGAAAGACAACACGTCAAAAGGTGATAAAAAGTAGGGGCTGGGGTTGGAAAGAAGGTGCCCACATGGGCCTTGGTAGCAGAGTGGAAAATCAGAAGTATAGCCAGGAAGGAAATGAAATATAGATGCCCAGAGCCAGTCCCAAAATGGAGGTTGCAGCAGGAATTCACTAATGTAAGAAGGGTCCGGTATGGTGAGAAGAGTAATGAATATGCCTGCTCAATTTACACCGATATGTAGATATTTTAAAGATGGAGTCACTCATGTCAAGAGAAGAGTGATACAGGGACCCTTTCTCTTTACCTCCACACAAGATAATACCTTGTACAGACCAAAGTAATTGGAGATATTTAACTTGTAGGTTGTCCTATTGGGGATAACCTCCAACTTGCTGATGCACTTTTTAAAATGTAGCTGAGAAAGAATACACAACTCCAAATATAGCCTGACTGGGGCATAGTACCCCAGTATTCTTAATACAACCTTTGACAGAGCTACATTTTTAAAAACACAGTTTCCTGCTATTGACCTGGACGGAGCTTTCCATCCCCTAAAAGCCTAAAATCTTTATATGGTGTTTTTTTCTAGCAATGCCTTACACATTATGTCATCGTAAAACTGATTTTTTGAACCCAAATAAGAGCTTTATATTCATCCTTACTAAACTTCATCTTACACATTTAAAAAAATTTTTAATTCAATTTTATTTTATTTTCAGTTCTGAAAATAAAATTAAAATAAAATATTTCTTTCCTCCCCCTCTTCATTGAAAAAGCAAGAAAGCAGAACCTGTTAAGCAAAACATATTCCCATATTAGTCATGTCCCATGTATGTATGCATGCATGCATGTACACATGATGCACACATGTATATGTATACATGTATCTGTGTATATATGTATACACACACACTTTGACCTGTACTCTGAGTTCATCCCTTCTCTATCTGGAGATAGCAGCTAGGTGGTACAGTGGATAGAACACCAATGCAGTAGTCAGGAGGACCTAAGTTCAAATCTCACCTCAGACACTTGACACTCACTAGCTGTGTGACCTTGGGCAAGTCACTTAACCCCAATTACCTCATCCTGATGAATATATCTGGTCACTAGATTCAGGTGACTCTGGAGGAGAAGTGAGGCTGGTGACCTGCACAGCCCTCCCTCACTCAAAACAAAGTCAAGTGTAAGTCATGTCATCATTTCTCTGATGGCATGGTCTTCTTTGGCAACGAAGGATGAACCACACACATCTGGAGATGATAGCATGTATCTTCATGAGTCTTCTGGAATCACAGTTGGTTCCATTGTGTTGATCAGAGTTCCTAAGTCTTCCAAAGATGTTTATCTTTACAATATTGTTGTTATATAACTTGTTCTCCTGGTTCTGCTTACCCCACTTGCATCAGTTCATATAAGTCTTGTTAGGTTTTTCATCTTATTCAATTCTAATCATTGTTTTAGCCTTTCAAGATTGTTTAGGCATCCTGATCCTAATATCTAGTATATTAGCTGTTTTTCCCAGCACCTGCACATTCGACAAGCCATGTATACCTTCACCCAAGTTACTGACAAATTATTCAATCACACAGATCCCCAGGGTGCTGCATTGCGGATTGACCTTCAGGTTGACCAATGAAGGACTTGGGATCTGAATTCATTTAATGTTCTTTGATGTTGATGTTAGCTGACATCAAGGTTTGCTAAGAATATTGTATGCATCAGCTAATTTTATTCTTACACCAATCTAATAGAGATAAGTTCAATTATTATTTCCATTTTACTGTCATTTAGTTCCTATCTCTCCATCTTGTCCACCAAGATAACATAAAAGACTTTGTCAAATGCTTTGATGAAATCTAGGTCTTGAGGATTCCCATGATGCTACCAGTGCAAAAAAAATGAGGTTAGTTCAGTATCATCTGTTCTTAATGAAGATATGCTGGCTTTTCATGATCACAGCCATCCTTTCTAAGTGTTCATAAACTACTCCTTTAACAATGTGTTCTAGGACTTTTCCAGGAATAATAGTTAAAGTAACCAGCCTATAATTTTCAGACTCTACCTTCTCCTGTTTTGAACATCAGTTCATTTATCCTTCTCTGGGTCTGTGGTGCTGTTTACTTTCTCCATTTCATCTCAAAGAACACCACCAGCAACTCTATAATCACACTTGTTGGTTATTTTAGGTATTTGGAGGAGGCTAGGTGGTGTAATCTGAGCCTTAGTATGCTTATCTGTAAAATGGAGATAATAATTCTGGCCCTACAAACCTCACAGTGTTATTGTGAGGCATGAATGTTTAGAAAACTCTTTCCCAATCTTTAAGTACTACTAGGTGTGTCCCTGAAGTCCTAGTGAAGTTTTAAACTAATAAAGCTTAAAATTTCACTAAGACTTTTGAAACATGAAAGTAATAAGATCAGCAATGAGATGATGATGACAAAGATGATGATGATAGTGATGATGAATCTGGGACATAGAATCTTTTCTACATTCTTTCAGTTCATTACAATCCTATTATCGATATTTCTACCATTTTCCTTTATTAATAAATCTTGTTGCCAAAGTGTATGAAGGGGAGTGATAACTGGGAAAGAGGGATCCCAGAGGATACAGATGTCACATGGTCATGATCATTTGGGGAATGAAGAGTCAACCACCTGTTGACTTCCTTCCTGCAGGTGGGCTGGTTTCCCCTGTTTACAGACAAATAAATTGAGGTATCCATCAATCAGTCAGCCAACAAGAGTTTTAAGCATTCATTAGTGAAGTGATGTCATACAGGAGTTAAGGCAGAAACATAACATATATAATTCCAGCACTACCATCTCTTTGCAAACCCTATGGGTTAAATGTCTGATCCAAACCACTGAATCCAACTAGAAATTTATTAAGCAACTACTATGTGCAAGGGACTGTACTAGGGACTGCTGAAACAGAATGGACATGTGATACCTCAGCCCCATTGCTACAGTTTTTCGCATCTTTGTATTTGTTATTGGATACCTCTTCTCTAGGAATAGGAGAGTGAGCCCAGTGGGTATAGACAGGTAGGACTCAGTTGAATCTGGACTCCAGTGTCAACATCATTCCCTCCCACCTAAATGGCTTTACATTGTATCTGGACTTTGGAGATTGCTTGAAACTACTCAGTTCATTTGGCCTTTTCATCATCATCATCTTCATCATCTTCACCATCATCCTCACCATCATCATCTATGCTTGCTGGTCTCATTAATGATACACAAGCTCTGTTTCTGCCATTGGACTCCTCTTTACCCTGGCTAGCTGCTACCCTTGATAGAAGTGCCCGAGGCTGGCTGGACTGACTCATTCCAGCATTTGCCACAACCCTGGCATGGATTGAGCAACCCCAGGGATTCTCCCACACTGCATCAGGTGCATCTTCTTCCACCTGCACATCCCCCTTGTTCTCACTTCACTTCTAACAAAGTGCTAGTTCAGGAGGGGGCGGGCTATTTGAGGGGAGAAGTTGGATCTCATTTCTGAGCCATCCTAGCCCTGCACATTAGAACCCATATAATAAATATTTATTGAATGGTGATTTTTGGAGCTCTAACTAGGAGTTGGTTTTTCATCCAATGGTTTGGCCTAGATGTGTCATGTTAGGGTTCCCTGAGGAGAGTGGAGGCTGAGTAAGATTCCCCGGATTCCCTGTGGAGTGGAGGGAAGTTCTGGCAAGCTGTAGGGAAATGGATTTTTTTAAGTGAGGATTATTTTGGATTGCACAGTTATGTATGTGTATGTTTTTGGAGGCTAATTCCTTGCCAAAACCAGAGCTCTTTTCTGAAGTTATTTACCAAATATTAAATACTCTCAAGATTTCTTTTCTCATTTTGCTGAATCTGAAATGGCGATGACTCAGTGAGGAGGAAAAAAAGCCTCAGAAGCCCTGTCCCCCAGAATTAAAACATACGGCCCCAAATCACATGTTACCACTCTTCCCCACACACAACCCAGCCAGGCTCTAATCCTACTCAGTCACAGACACATGCAAGTGCCTCCACATGCACCAGTAGATACAGGCACGTGCATGCATGTGTGCAGATACCCCCATCCAGTGCACATCCATATACACAACCGGATACATGCCTTTATGCATACATGCACACACTTAGTTGCAATGTACTTTCCGAATGCATATACACTTGTGCCCAGATGTGAAAATTGAACATATATGCATTCATAAACATATATACATGTGCATGTATATGTAGTATGCAAATGGATCCACACATGTATGCACTCATAAATGACTACATTGCATGCATAGAATTAATAAGGCTTACTTTCAATATAATTTGTATATATCTCTATCTATCTATCTATATACACATATGCATGTTTGTATATGCACACATGCACACATTCACTCCCACCCATGTTCCTGTTTCCATGTTGACAAAACCCCCCATTCTAAAATTGCTTGGGCATAATCCAGGTAGATCTCCATCAGCTCCTCTGACTCTTTTTTCTCTTAACCTCTCCAATAGGATGTGACTCTAACTTTTCCTAGGTCTTTGTTACCCTTATTCTGTCATTGACTCAAATATCCAGCTTATGAATCACAACAGCAATGAAAATCAGCTGAGTTTCTCTGTCTCTCTGCTGCTAAAGTTCATTCTGGAGCTCTGACCTTGGACTTAGCTTTTTAAAGAGAGGTCCTAATTGAGGAAGACAAGGCAGAGAGAAGGAAAGGCCACATAGACTAAGTTTTTAGGAGAGAGTCTTGTGTAGGTAACTCATAAGGAATCATGTGTATCCAATTTCAGATGGAAGCAAAGACTTATGGGGAACTAGTGACCTTCATAGTCACTAGGACCCAGAATGAGGCTAACACAGCCATGCAGCCCCATAGGAGAGCAGCAGTGATCATATGAAGGAGAGGCAGAACTATAAGAGCTAGAACCAGTAAAAACAGGGAGAAATAACCCACTACTATTCTAAAGCATATTGAGTAGATAGGGTTTCTTGACTCCTTATCAAGCCAAGTCAAATTTAAATGAACACACATTTGCTAAGCACCTACTGTACTTTCATGAATGACAGAAGGGACCACCCCAGAGGTAAGAAATCCCTAGTTGAAAGCCATGACTGATTTTTCAGAAGGATGGGTACTTCCACTTTAACCTCTGTTTCAGGCTTAGTATGATGGAAAATGTTTCAGATTTCTGTTCCATAGCAGTGTGTGTATATGTGTGTGTGTGTATGTGTGTGTGTTTGTGTGTGTGTGTGCGCGCGCGCGTGTGGTGTCACTAAATATTGACCCTGGATTTTGATGCTGTAGTGCTAGGCATTATTTATAGGGACTGTGTTTCCGTCAGAATAGTTGCTTACTTTATGGAATAAATAGTGTATAACTTGACTTTTTGTAAATCAAATCATCTTTTAAATACCGGGATAGCTCATTATTTATAAGATTGTTTCACTGAATCCTTTAAAAATTATTTTATATTTTAAATTATTAAAGATTTATACTCTCTTCCTCCTAACTCTCCCCACATTGAAAGAAAAGAAAACAAAAAAATTCCATTACAACAAAAATGTATAATCTAACAAAACAAATTTCCGCACTGACTATGCCTGAAAGTACACGTCTCATTCTGCATTTGGAGTCCATCACTCCGCTGTCAGGAAAGGGTAGTTTGTTTCATCATCAGACCTATGGAATCAGGTTCAGTCAATGCACCAAGGTTGGTATTTTTCCTCTCCCATTAGATTGTAAGGTCCTTAGGGGTAGGGGACATCTTGCTTCTTTTTGTAACCCTAGGGCTTAGCATAGTACCCAGCCCAGGCTAGGCACTTAATCAATACGTATCAATTAATTGCTTGACTGATGGGACCGATAGAGGAAAGGCGATTTGCCTAAAATAAAATAGCTTGCAAATAGTACCTGGGGTTCCAGCCCAGGTCTTCAGACTCTGTATCCGCTTCTCAGTGTGCACATCTTTTCCTCTTTCAAATGGATCAAAGACAAAGGCAAAAGACCCAGGGGCACAGAATTTTTTGGTAACATGAATAGTCAACCTTTTATTTAGAAACCTGATAAATTTAGAGAGTACCTAGATTAGAAGGAGAATTGAATCTGGAGTCCACAGACCTAGGGTGGAATCCCAGCTGCTATTTGTAAACAATTTTATCTTAGACAAATCATTTTCCCTCTATAAACCTGAATTTCCTCATCTATAAAATGTCAAGATGCTCCCTAGAATTGTCCTCAGCTCTCAATCTTATGCAAATGATCTAGTTTCCTTCTTCCTCTTTCCATTGCCAGTATCTTAGGACAGGTTCTCATTACTACCCATCTAAACCATTGCAAGAGCCTCTTGAGAGATCTTCCTGCCTCCACTCTCATCCACTTACTAACTATCCTTTATACTGATAATGTGTCTTATGCTTGGATTTGGTCATATCACTTCACTGCTTCAAAATCTTTAGTATTGCCAAACTCTTCTGTCTGACTCTCAAGATCATCCATAACTTGGTGCAATCCTAACTCCCTAGTCTTTATCTCATATTACTCCCCTCCACACCCTTTACATCACAGCCAAAGTGGATAATTCTCTTTCTCCAAAAATACTCTGTTTTCTTCTTTCATGCCTTTGCTCAGGTTGTAGCCTATGTCTGGAATGTCCATCCTCCCTCTCTTTCCTTGTTGAATTCCTACTAGTTCTTTAAATCTCAACTTAGTCAATAGCCATCTCTGTCACTAAGCCTACTTGATTACTGTCCCCCCCATCCCCCAGTTGGTAATGACCTTCCCATTCAGGTCTCATATAGCACTTAGCTTAATTCCTAATGCATTTAGCTGTAATACACAATAATATGTGATATCTGTGCTTGTGTGTTACTCTTCCCCCAACATCCCCATGGGACAATAAATTTCATGATAAAAATCTGTGATTCCATCTTATCTAAATTTTAAATCTCCCCTGTGCTTAATACAGTATGTTGTTAATATTTATTGTAATAGATTGACTATAAGATGTCTTCACTTTTCTTGAGGAGAAGCTACTTCTAGTTTCATTTGAAAATCCTGGGGTTAGAAGGGAGGCAAACCTTTATTCATGCCTTCTCTTGCAGAAAAATAGTACCTAGCTCTGGATTGACTCACATTTATTGACTTGGCTCAAGAAAGTAAATTCACCCTCTGCCTAACTTTGCAGGGAATAACGGGAAACAGGGAACAATTATGGATAGAAAAGAGATTAGTACTTAAGCGTATTCTGTGAATACTTTGGCAGGACAAGTGAGGGAAATCTACCTTTTGCCAGTGGCGCGTGGGTTGAAAAAGTCAAGAGGAGACCAAGTAGAAGAGACATTTTAAATCATGTTAATTATAATAATGATAGCTGGCCTGGTACGTCCATCATATGTCATGGTTTGCAAAACCTGTTTTTGTTTGATCATCACAAGACCTGTGGGTACTGCAGATATTGGTCATAGAGGAGATTCTTGATCAGGTGCAAGTGGAATTAGATGGCCTCTGAGGTCCCCTCCAGGTCTGACACTTATAGAACTCAATGAGTTTTCTTTGCCTACTCAGCCTGATAATCTTGAACCGTGGGAGACCACAGCTTTACTTCTAGTTGTGACACCACTTAGCTGGTTAGTACTGGTATTATTTCCATTAAGAGGGTTCTTATCCCTCCATTTTCATCCATTCACTTCTATCCAATAAACTTTCATGAAAAGTGCATTACTATGGGAGATGTAAACATTAAAAAAAGAGCTGTTTGTTTTTTTTACTAAGAAATCATCTAGAATATTGCCATAGAAATGATGAACTAACATTCCTTTGTGTTCAATGTTTTTGTTTTTTATGATCCCGCCCCTTGAAGAGCTTATGATCTAGCTGAAGACAGGATATGTCTACAAGCCACTACAAAAATATAAGGTAGAATATGCAACATGATACAAGAGGGGCCCAAATAATAATAGCAAGTATTTATTTAGCACTTTGAGGTTTGACAACCTAAAAGTACCTCATCTGATCCTCATAACATCCCTGGGAGGTAGGTGGTACTATGATTCCTGTTTTACAGGTGAGGAAACTGGAGCTGAGAGAGATGAAATGACTTGCTACTTAGTGTCTGAGGTAGGATTTGGACCCAGGATTTTTGGCTCCAAGTCTGGGGTTGCCTCCCTAATCAATCAAAGTACTATGAATTTTAAAGACAGGTGAAATCACTTTTGGGGTTACCTGTGTGGGACAGTGTCGGGTCTAGAGTCAGGAACACTCATCTTCCTGAGTTCAAACCTGCTCTCAGACACTTACTAGCTGTATTATCCTAGGCAAATCATTTCACACTACCTGCCTCAGTTTCCACATCTCTAAAATGAGTTGGATAAGGAATGGAAAACCACTCCAGCATCCTTGCCAAGAAAATCTCAAACAGTATCATGAAGAGTTGGACAGAAATGAAAAACAAGTGAACAGCAACTGAAATCACTTTTTGACTGATGAAGAGTTATGTTTTGTGGAGGAGGGAGAATTTGAGCTATATCTTAAGAGATGAGTAGGAACTTTTCTTGTTCAAAACACTGACCTGGAAGACTATCCCTAAGGGTTTGACAATCTCAAAAACTGCTGGATTATTTTTCATATTAACTATATACCCCCACACACATATAGGCCCTAACACACGTATACCCAAAGATAGTCAGACAGTTAATAAGCATTTATTAAATACCTCCTATATGCTAGGCACTATGCTAAGAGCTGGGTATATAAAGAGAGGCAAAAGACAGTCTTTGTCCTCAAGCAGGTATCAGTCTCAGTGGGGGAGGCAACATAAAACCAACCATATACAAACAAACTATTGGACAAATGGGAAATAATTAACAAAGGGAAGGACGAGAAACAGGAGAGGTTGCAAAGGTTTCCTATAGAAGGTGAGATTTTATCTAGAAGATCAAGATGAGGAAGGAGAGCATTTGAGGCATAAAGGACAAGAGAAAATGCTTGGACGCAAGAAATGGAACTATCTTGTTTGTGGAACAGCAAAGAGGCCACTATTACTGGATTTAAAAGTACTTGGAGAGGTGTAAGACAATTGGAAACTTGTTGGAGAGCTAGGTCATTAAAGGCTTTGAATACTAGACAGAAAATTTTGTAATTGATCCATCCTGAAGGTGATAAGGAACCATTGGAGTTTATTGTAATGATATATAATAGAGTTATTAGGTGTATTGTATTATTGTAATTACATATAATCATTATACAGTACAATGGGCTGCCTTAGGAGACAGTAGGCTGCTTCTCACTGGATTTTTCAAGAGAAATTTAGATGACAACTTGTCAGGATTGTTATGGAAAGGGTTCTGGTTCAGGTTTGGCTTGGATTAAATAGCCCCTGGTTCCTCTTCTGTCTCTGAGATTCTGTTAGACAGAAAGAAGAGACTGTTCAGAACAGACAATAAAGTATTAATGACCCTTAGCCACACATTCCAAAGTAAACTGCCTTTCTCACCTTTTCGAATTCCTTACTGAAGCATGCATCTGGGAGCAAGTTCTGCTGACTTGGATTGTCACAATAACATTACCCAATATGGATTTCATAAAGAAGTTGTTGAAAGTTTATTCACATCCCAGAAGGCTATGTCCTTATCCCCCAGGGGCACCTCATAAGGAATGTGACCTCCCAACTTCTCCCTGCTTCCTCACTCAATCCCCAGGAGATTTGACATCTTGATGCTGGCTGCAAAGTTCTGTGTTAAGATGTTGTATCTCTGAGGCAGTTGAACTGATGAACCATCTTAGTGACTGCCAGGCTCTGGGGTAGAGCCAGGGGTCAGCATGCCATGGCGTCCTTCAGAGGAAACCGAGTGTTTGTCCACAGGGGACTGGGAACACAGGGCACATTCCTTCCTACAGAGCAGCTTGGACTCAAAGCTTTAGAGTTGTTTCTTTTATTTTTGTAACATTCTCTCTTATATGTAGGGTTGATCAATGTAAAAATGTGAAGCTCTAGATCTTTGTCTTGAGGGTTTACATACTCTCCATTCTGTTCCCTTCACTTGCTCTCCTCTCTAAGGGTATCAATATATCTTCAAATCTCTTCTTATCCACATCCCATAAGGTTCTGGGCTTACCATCCCAACCCTCACTCACACTGGTAACCCCTCCTCGGCTGGTTCTGTACCTCTTGAGGGACCATGTGATTTTCTTTGCTGGCTTCAAAGAGCATCATTGACATGTCTCCTCTCATGTCTTTCTAATGCTATAGCTCATAAGCCCCCACCGGTGTGTTTTCCTCCATGATTATCAGTTGTTAACAATTAGACACCCAAGTTCAATTAGCCTTTAGAAAAGAGTATTTATTAAAGTAATATAGTAAGAATCATAGGGTTAACATGTCCTCTGAAAAGTCTGTGTCATATCCCCCTCTCCTATCCCCCCGATCACAACATGCAGAGTACGGGAGAAAGTGAGCTCAAAACTAGAGAGCACATGTGGCTAGGAAATAAATCACAGATCCTGGTTGTTCAAGATCCATTTCTCCCTTTGTCATGATATTCTACTTAGTCACAGTGAAACTTTTCCAATAGATCCCTTTAAATAATATCTAATAATGGTAATGATAATGATAATAATAGCAATAGTGATACCTTGAATTTATGTAGTACTTTAACTTTTGTAAAATGTTTCATGTGTTATCTCATTTAGTCCTCACAAGAATCCTGTGAGGTATATGCTATTATCCCCAGTTTACAGATTAGGAAACTGAGGTTTAGAGAGGTTAAATGACTTGTACAGCATCACATAGCTATTAAGTATCTAAGTCAAAATTTGACCTTGGGTCTTCCTAGCTTAAAGGTTCAACTACCAAGCCACCTCACTGTCTCTTAGTAGAGTCTTGAGGCAGCCTTTCTTAGGTGTGTCTTATTTGTCATTAGCTTCTATTATTGGCATTGCAGCAGCTATTTGGAGAATATTGCTATGAGTAGGACACTGAAGAAAAATTCTAACTCTTTTGGCCCTCTGAAGACCAAGGTCTTCTCTTGGTCAAGGAGGGAAGGGAGGAGACCAAAAACAAGGAAGAGTCCAAGGATCCTCCTCCTTCTGCCTTCTCCTCTTCTCCAAGCCTCTGGGGGCATGGCCTGAATTTCTTGCTCTGAGATCAATCACTACTTACTAAGATCCATTAACTCCAAATTGGCTTACTATTTCATACAGTGCCCACAGGTAATAACCATGTTTCAACCAATCTGAATATACTTCTTGTTCATTATCCCTCCTTTTCATTCAGTGACTTTCAATGATTTCTAAATTGATCGAGGACTTTTTATACCTGGTATAAAGAATTTTATGGATTGAATATTCAGTAGAGGTGTTCTCACATGGTTAAGGTAATCCATGATATTTATTATATTCACCATCACATTTGGATGGTTTGGATGTTTTATGGGACATAGAAAACAATGCAAAATTTTCTATCACATGGGAATTTCTGAAAATCGCTAGGTTAGAGCATGCCATTGGGAGGTTGATTGATTTAACGAACCCCACCCTTATGGCTTTATCAAACCTATTTCATAGAGGACATGTTATCATTTACAAAGGGAAGGAAACACAACTTTGGGAAAAGTGCTCTTGCTGAACCAGGGAACCCATGTTCACTTTCCACCTTTGACGTTTAATACCCTGTGACTTTGGCAAATCACTTCTTTCTCCAGGACCTTAGGTTTCTTCATCTATAACATAAGGAGGTTGTACCAGATAACTTTTGAAGTGCCTTCACTTTTGAGATCTATAATCCTATCTCTGAATTCACTTGTGCGAACTTAGGCCAATGGATCACATTTTTGCATGTTAAGTCTTATTTCTAATGATGAATTTAAAGCTTTAGAAGTTCAGGTATAAGGCACCGAATGGTAGTAACATCTTGGTGTTAGGAAGATTTTTTCCCACCCCCTCAAATCACATCTCAAAGGAGGCCCTTTCATGTGCTAATAGTTCACATTTGATAGCTTTTTTTGAGGTACTTTATAGACTATCTCTAACCCTAGCCCTAATTATATCACTAGATATTTGCAACCACTTGAGGTAGGTAGTATAAGGTTTATTATCTCAATTTATAGATGAGAAAACCAAGACTTGGGTTAGTGACCTTATTAGGGCTATGCAGTAGAGCAGAGGCTAAAACTCAGTTTTGGAATTGACTCAAGATCTGCAACTTTCCTCTCATATAGGGGTCAGTTACATAGGCCATGAATTGAGGGCTAGAAAAATCCAATTCCCCTATTTTTACAGGGGTTACACATGTTGGGCTCTTAGGAGAGACCACAGGGTAAATGTCCAATTAGAGTAGCTTTAGGGGGCTTTTTCCTGACTAGGTGGTAGAAGATGGCAGGGAAGGGATAGTTGAGATCTTTGTAGACACAATTTTGCTACTCATAGTCTAAGGCAATCTACAGTCATCAAAAAGTACAATTAATTGCCTCTCACTGTCTAAATGGAGGTAGTTACATTCTTCCCTGAGAAGGGTGTAAAAAGACTCTTAGGACTTCAAACTCTCTCCCCCACCACTTTGCATCAGAAGACCTTCAATAATGTCTGGTCAGATTGCCAGGATTTGGTATATTCTTGCAAAGCCCTCAGAACACACACATACACACAAAAACACATGCATATATGTACATATTACCAGCCCCCCACATACATACGTACACAGAATGCACACACACACATCAGCTGATTGCTGGTAACTAGAAAGTTGGGATCTTTCTGAAAAGACAACTCTTGATCAAGGTACAAGTGCTTAACAGTTGCCAAAGATGATGTCTGGACAGATTGTGTGTGTGTAAGTGTGGGTGTATTTCTTTTAATATTCTGTTTATCTTGGGGTCTCATTAATGGAAACACAGCATTCTTACTCCTGGCAGTGACCAGGCTAGACATGCATTATCCTTGCTCCACCATCCAAATGGGATCTTTGATAAATTGCATGAAACTGTATTCCATGGAACCCCAGGATTCCATGAGTCAGTCATAGGGATACCCTGAGAGAAAAGTATATTCTGGTGGATATATTTAATGACTCCATGTCCCCAGTCCATGTTGACCATCACATTTGGATGGTTTGGATGTTCTACGGGACACAGAAAACAATGCAAAATTTTCTATCCCATTGAAACCTTTGAAAATCACTGGCTTAGAACATGTCATTGGGCTGGCCTAGAATGTCCTCCCCATAAATTCTACCTATTGAAATCCTTCCCAGTTGCTAAAATCCTATTCTTAAAACTCACATTTGACCTTGTCAATCCTGCACTACTCGAAATCTTCAATCTCCTCTCTTTTCTCTCAGACTACATACAGAATCCTCAACCTGGCATCTAAAACCTTCCACAATTTGGCTTCCACTTACCTTTCCTTTGACATTCTTGCTATTTCTCACACATCATCCTATCTCTGTTCTCTGTGTCTTACCCATGCTTGGAATATACTTTTTCCTCTGTCCACCTCTTAGGATTTCTAATTTTATGTAAAGCTTATCTGAAATCCTACCTCTTAAATAAGACCTTCCTTTTCTGATCTGCCTCCTGATTTGCCCCAAGTGCCTTTCTCCCAAATTACCTATTATTTACTTCGTACGTATTTTGTGTATGCACACACACATATACACATACAAGTTTCTCTATTAGAATATAAACTTTGTGAGGGCAGGCACTATTTCATTTATTGCCATATTTCTAGCACCTAGTATACTGTGGCACACAGTAGGCACTTAAACACTTACTAATTTATGGATTGAATAACCTGAAATTATCATCAAATTAAATAGAGTTTTCGCAACAACAGTCTTTTAAGAAAGACATCATTATATGTATGACAAGAAAAAATCATGGAAATAGATTAAATGTTACAGGTAGCATTGATGATTTCAAATATTAAAGTTCTATTGAATGAAAACAAAAGCATGAGAATTAAATTTAGAATCACAAAACCTGGTTTTGAATCTCAACTTTACCTCTGATTACCTGTGTGACATTGGGCAAAAGACTGCAACTCCTTGTGCCTTAGTTGTTGCATCTGTAAAATGAACAAGTAGGAATATGGACTCTACCTTCTAATTCTAAGTCCTATGGGCAGTCAATCTGTTGCCCAGGCTTTTCTAGAGGCTTTCTGTTTAGAGTCCAGAAAGGGACCTCAGAGGTCATGTAATCCACCCCTCCCCCCATTTTACAGATTAGAAAACTGAGGCCCAAGAGGATAAGTGACATGCTTAAGTCCCTGACTTTAGAGCCAGTGTTCTCAACTTTAGTAACCTCCCTCTTTGTATCCAGTTTCTCCCCTTCACACACACAGTGCTGCCATCTTGGTTCTGGCCCTCATTATCTCTTGTTCAGACTATGGTATTAATGACTTAAGTGATCTTTCTGTATCTATTTTTCTCTGATCTCCAACAAAATCTTTACACAGCAGCCAAATTAATCATCTGAATGCACTGAATTTCCCAGATCATTCCCCTGTTCAGAATCTTTATGGCTCCCTAATAGAATAGAAGATGATGGATGAACTTGCCATTCAGATTGATCCCCAGCTTAGCTGTGGTCTTTCTGACTGTGTCTCCTATTAGTTTCCTTCATGGATTTTACGTTCCTATAAATCTAGGCCATCAGCACTTCCCTGGTGACTTGTCCCACCCTCCCCCCACATCCATTCCATGGTGAGGTGGGCATGGGAGGTGTTTCAGATATTTAAAAGACTAGGTCAAAGAGGGATTAGACTTCTTTTGCTTGGTGCCAGAACTGGAAAGAATGGGTGGAAATTATAGTGACACATTTCATCTTAATGGAAAGAAAAACTGTCCGACAATTAGACCCATCCCAAAGTTGAATGGATTCTTGTCTCAGGTAAAGAAGCTTTCCCTCTCCAGTTTGTTGCTGTTGTTGTGTGTGTCCTTCGTTCTCAAAGAGGACCACGACATCAAGATGATGACATGACTTGCAGTTGACTTTGATTTGAGTGGGGGAAGGCTGTGCAAGATCACTAGCCTCACTTTCTTTTTCTGAGGCATCTGGATCCAGATCTAGTGGTCTGATATTCATCAGGATGACTGGAGATGGCCCAGGATGCAGTGGGAGACCCTGGTCCTTTTAGGCCAAGGTCTTATGGCATTCTCACTTTGAATAAGATACACCTATTCAATGAATAGGCTTCTTTAAGTAGTTGCTCAAGGGATGGTTCCTTTTTAATAAAAAAAAAATCATACTGAGAGGAGAAGACCCTCAGGGTTCCTGGGTAAAAGAGAAACAAGTACTATTTAGCATTGTCTGAATTGTGGACTCTTGGATTCTAAGCCCTCAAAACAGTGAAGCTGCGTTAACATGTAATGATTGATCCCTGGTGTTCATTAAGCTGGGAACATGACATCAGGAGACACCTAGTTCCAAGGCTTGTCTCTCATACTGACTAGCTGTTTAACCTCGACAAATCACGTCAATTTTTTGAGCTTATGTTTCCTCATTTCTAAAATGGGGATAATATTATCTGGTTATTCTATGCAGAATCCTGTGAGGTAGTATAATATATGTATAGCTATTTGCAAACCCTAAAGTGTTCTGTAAGTACTTGGTGCTATTATTTTTGCTGTCATATTTACCTCTGTCTCTGTCTCTGTCCTTGTCTCTGTTTATGTTGTCTCCTGGTCAGCCTGCAGACTCCAGCACTGATGCAACCTGCTGAGATGACCCCCTTTTCCAAGCTGCCCTTGGTGCTGCTGCTGCTGCCTCCCATCTTGAGTGGTACCAAAGCTCAGGTTAATCCAGGTAATCCAGTTACCCACCATCCTGTTAGACCCAACAGAACTTCACAGGCAGTTGCTATCCCTGAGAATGTTTTCCTTGGGAGCATCCGTGGCCTAGGTGTCCAGAGGCCATTCATCTCTTTGTTTCTGTGGTGGGGAGAGACATGGCAAGGGCCAAGACTTGAAATGTTTCCTATAAGTATACTTAAATGAGTTGTCACTTCCGACATGGAGAGAGGGAGAGCTGGAAAAGGGTGAGGCAAAGAGCCAGTCCCCACATCTTCAACTTCTGGGAAAAGCAGTAAGAAAGAGCATTTGGCTCCTGCCACAAAGGATGGACCGGGGTTCCTGGGCACCCTTGTGCTATGATGTTGTGTAGAACCTTTGACTTTCTGGGCCTGGAGATGGTCATGGCACTCTGGCACAAAATGTCCTGTCTTTCACAGGGCACAGCTGTGCTCAGAAGCAAGTATTCATCTGAACAAACATTTATTCAGACATTCTAGGAGGAAGAACAGGGGCATGTCATCTGGTTCTTGGGGCATGTTATCTGTTTTGTTTTCTCTCTGATGTATTTGTGAGAAAACTAAAAAAAAAAAGATATTCCTCTCTCTCTTACCATATCTGCACAGCAAGTCTTGTAAATAATTCCTCAAAGCAAGGAGTTCCTGTAGTGGACATATCTAAACCCCAAATAAGGCAGAAATAAGTTTTCCTCCCATGCCCTGCTCAGATGATGCTTCTCTAGGACTGGTACACTATTCACTTTCTTTTCAGATGCATAGAATCCAGGCTTAGTGTTGGATGGACTTGATTATTGTTCAGGTGTCCAGTTGTTCACTTGTATCAGACCCTATGTGACCTCATGGAGCCTCCTTGGCAAAGATACTGGAATGGTTTGCCATTTCTTTCTCCAGTGTGTCCCCATTTTACAGATGAAAACCTGAAGCAAATAGGATTGTGACTTGCCCAGGGTCACACTCATTTGAACTCATGCTTTCCCAACTCCAAAACGGATATCTCCAGTACTATGAAACCTGCCTATATTCTCCCTGACTGGTAGTATTTCAGAAGTTTTTGGACTTAAAAGGATGTTTCCACAAAAGAATCAGACAGGGTATGAGTGCATAAAGTAATAGACCTTTATGATGCTGTGTTTTAACTAGCCTAAGGAAAGACCTGAGGCCTAGAAGTGAGACACTAAGGTTTTGGAGCACGGGGGTCAGGAATAAAAATGGGATATGATGAGGGAGATATCTGGGAAGATCTTGGGTGTGTCTCCAAATCAGAGTAGGAAAAAAAATGGTGGATCACTGATGGTCCTGTCAGAAAGATGACCCTGGGAATTGGCACATCTAGCTTTCTCAGCTCAATGTTGCTCGTCCTAATTAATGGGTGAGAGGAGCTTCAATCCTTTTCCCTTTCCCCTAAGGTTACTGGATAATGAAGGCAAGGGCCATGTGTTTTTTTGGGAGGGAGTTCAATGGAGTGCCATAATCAGTTATTATCAAACATTTATTAAGTAGTTATGACATGCCAGGTGACTTGCTTGCATTGAGAATACAGGGAAAGGAAAACAGTTCTTGTCTTCAAGGAGCATGCATTCTAATGGCAGCCAGCTGCCACAGTGGATAGAGTGAGTGCAAAACTTGGGACCAGGAAGGGCCAAGTTCAAACTCTGCTTCACACACTTCGCAACTCTGTGACCCTTTTTCAGCCTGCAATGCTCATCTGTAAAATGGGCAGAATATTAGCACCTTCCTCATGGGTTATTGTGAGGATCTATGAAATAAAATATGTCAAGTGTTTTGCCAACTTTAAAGAGTTCTACAAATGCTATTTATTATTCTTGTTGACAACATGCAAATATCTACATATCTACAACATTTCTACAGAGTAGAAGGAAAGTAATCTGAGAGAGGAAGGCATGCACTAGCAGCTGGGGGGAATCATAGGCAGGGATATGCTAGGAAATGCTTAGTAAGGCACTGGTTTTATAAGTGTGCATTGTGGAAATTTCCAGAAAAAGGCAGGGCAGCAGTGTTAGAGGGAGGATATATGTCTAAAGCAGAAGTAAAAAGCCTTATGGATCTCAGGGAAGCTAAAAAAAAAAAACCCAGAAGTTTTTTTGATTATCACAAGTGGTCATTTAATCTTTGCTTGAATATCTCTAGTGACAGTGAACTCATTACTTAAATGAGTCAGCTCCTTTTCTTTTCAGACAGAACTGCTTTTAAGAATGTTTTCCCTTTTGCATCAAAATCTACCTGCCTATACATGATACTCTTTGCTCCTAGTTCTTTTCTATGGGGTAAACCAGAACAATTCTTAAAACAAAATATTCTCCTCACTCATAGAAATGTAAACCTCCCCCAAGGTTTCTCTTCATCAGGTTAATTGTTCCCATTTCCTTTGCCTGATCCATACTTGGCCTGGGCCCTCTCCATCCCCATCACCTTCCCCCAGCATGCTCCAGCGTGTCATAGCCCCTCCCCAGATTCCTTGTCTTTTCTCCATGGGATGTTTTTACCTCTTCCTTTCTCCTGGCTCCCCAAAAGCCCTAGCTGTACTAATCGTGGGCCCTGCTATTCCCATCATAATGCACCTAGCCATCTGCTTCCATCTGGGGATTCACTTGTGGGACTCCACCCACAGCTGTTCCTGCCCCAGACTCTGGAACAGGGATTGTCATTGGGGCCTGGGAGAGCAAGCTGTCTGGGCTCTGGGCACATTCATGGGGACTTGTGGGAACTGAGCTGCCACGAGGACATTTATGTGACCAAACCAAGACAGCTGGCAGCTTGTGACAGGGTGCTAACCCATGGAACTGGAGCAGAATCCAGTCTATCCCATGTTTGAAGACAGTAAAGAAAACAGTCTGTGCTAACCCCCCCTCCTTTTTCCTTTCCCCCATGTCTGATGCTTTCTTTGGCTTCATCTTGCCAGGGGAAAAGAAATAAAGGCCTTGATTTATGGGAGACTGGTCAGGAACTTGGACTGTTCAAACCCTTTTGAAGGATTAACCCTCCTCCCTCCACCATCCCTTCAAATGGACCAGTCCAACTATAAAGCAAATAATGTTGCACTGGCTGGTTCTCACACATGCTCAGTGTCAAATTTTCCTATCACAGGGCCTCAAAGCACAAGTAATCCATTGCTCAATCACTTAATCTTTCAATCAGCAAATGCTGACTGAACATCCCTTGTTGGACCCCCCTGGGCTTGCTTCCTAGGACTTTGGGTTTGGACCCAGTAAGTATAATCCTAGACTGGGATCATAGGCTTATAGTTATAGGACTTGGAAGGGATGTTAGTGGAAATTGAGTCCAATACTCTCATTTTAAAGATGAAGAAACCAGGGCACATGGAGGCTAAGTGACTTGCCAGCTTACACAGTTAGTAAGCATTGTTGGTTACTCGGTGGGATTTTATACTTACTTGGTAGGGTTTGAATCTGTGTATTCTTGTCCTACAGTACTGGTTGGTTGGTTGATTGATAACATCTGTAATGTCCTGACTAGCCTTTGCCACTCAACTAAATTCTTCCCAAGCTGGGAACAATTTTGACTATATACAAAGAGGCTATACAAAATATATTCTGGTGGTGGAAGGAAGGATCATTAGATTGGGATAGACTGGGATACTGGTGCTGTGTGATTTTGGTCTTCCTAAAGCATAGGTCCTGATCATGCCAGGCACCCCTTTGTTCAAGAAGCTCAGTGCCCCACCATCCCCCAATTACCTCTAGAATAAAATGCAAACTCTACTATTTAGCTTTTCAGTCCCTCCATAATCTGAATTATTGGTTCACTATACATGACATCCCATTTCTCATTTCTGTCCCTTTGCACGGAACATACCTCATTCCAGGAATGCACTTTCCTCATTTCCATCTCATCTAATTCATATTTAGCTTATTAATTCTTAGTTTCTTTCAAAGTTCAAGTGTCACCTTCTAGAGAGTTTATATCCTAATTTCAGCCCCTTAAACCTAGACCATTACTCCCTCTGGAAAATTATATCTAATTGGTTTGAAATTTTCAGACTACATGTTATTTTCCCTCATAGAATACAAGATTTTTAAAGGCTGTGACTGTTTGTTTTTCTCTTTTTACCCCCAGCACCTAAAATAGTACTCAATAAATGTTTGTTTAATGAATGGATGGCATTAGCCTTTCTGTGCCTCAGTTTCCTTTCCTGTAAAAGGTTTGCAGAGGGTGATTTCTAAGGTCCCATATAGAACCATTGTTTTGTGATCTGTGATTGTGACTCCAAAGAAGAGACAGCCTTCCCACATTGCAAGACCCATAGATTCTCAGTTTGGTTTCATAGTTTCTGAGATTTCATGATTGTCCACATGCTAGGCTAACCTCACTGTCCCAATTTTCCTACTGTTTCCTAGATGTGAAAGTGTGAAGTCCCCACTTGAGTGGAGTCTGTCCTATGGTGGCTCATAGTGGTCACTCAATAAATGCTTCTTGACATGGGACCCTGAAATACTTCTTAGTGATTGTCTCCCCTATCAGCATTTCCCCTGGCAATTGTCCCCTGAACTTCTAGCCTTGCCCTAAGATGCCCACTACAAATGATCCAGATGAGAGAGATCAATGAATATGGAGGCAGTATGACTGGGAGAGTAAGGGATGGGGAGAAGGGGATATTGCTAAGGAAGAATCATCTAACAGGGTTGAAAAATGATGGGATATGGAGAATGATGGGAAGGCAGATCTCAAACACAATTCTGAGATTTTGAGTCTAGATGATGAAAAGTTGGTGGTGCCAGGAAATTTGGGAGGGTAGAGGTTTTGGCAAGGAAGATGGACAGTAGGCAAGGCAGGGAAAATTTTGTTAGCAGTTTGAATTTGAGGGTCATGAAAGACATTCAAGTGGGGATGAAAGGATTGTACATTTGGATCTGGGAGGGACCTCAGAGACTTCTCATCCAACACCTTCATTTTAGAGATGAGAAAACTGAGATCTAAAGGGTTAAATTATTTACCTAAAGCCACACAAATAGCAAAAGTCAGGATTTAAAGCTCTATCTTTTGACTGCAAATCTAGTTATTCTCCACTACATTGTCTAGTGATGATAATTGAAGCTACGGAGTGAGTGAAATCACTAAGGGAGAGCATAGAGAGAGGGGAGAGGACCAAGGACGGAACATTGGGGGAGCTCCCACATATGGGAAGAAGCATCAGCAAAAGAGCCTGAGGAGGACTCAGAATGGGAAGGTCAGAGAACAAGGAGAGAGCCTCATCCCAGAAGCCAATGGATGAAATAGGATGAAGAGAAAAGAGGCAGCCCTCAGGGTCAGTTTTGCTGAAAGGGGGAGGAGGAGGACTGAAATCACTTAGACTCAAAGGAGAATGGAACTGGCAGATTGGAAAGGAGCCTTGAGGTACAGCTTTGTCTATAGTAGGCACTTGGCCAGTGTTTAGAATAATGACCGAAGTTGGATTCAGCCTCCTCCTTTTACAGACGAGAAAATGAAAACCTTGAGTGGTAAAGTGACTACTTGCTCAAGGTTACATAGCTAATTAGTGGCAGAAATAGGACTAGATTTGGGTCTTTTCTCTAAGGAAGAAGCCATTGAACTGGGCAATTTGGTGGGTATGGGAGACCTTGAAGAAGCTTTTCCAATAGAGTGATGGAGAAGTAAGTTAGACTGCAGGGGCTTGGGGAGTGAGTAGATGGTGAGGCAGGGAAGGCAGTGAGGATAAACTATTCTGCTTAGAAGTTTAACAGTTAAGAAGAACTTGATGGAGTAGTAAGGAGAGCAATTTATTTATTTTAAGTTTGCAGAGTCTGGATATGTTTGTAAGCAGAGAGGAAAGGAGACGGTAGGGCTGGAACAGTTGAAGAAGAGAAAGAAGAGAGAAGAAAGAGGAGGGAGAGGGAGAGGAGAGAGACAAACACAGAGAGAGAAACAGAGACAGAGAGGAGAGAGACAGACGTGAGAGAAGAGAGAGGAGAGAAAGAAGAGAGAGAGAGAAAAGGAAAAAGAGAGAAAAGGAGAGAGAGCCCAAGAGAGAGGAGAGAGGGAGGAGAAAGACAGAGAGAGAAAGGAGAGACAAACAGAGAGAGACTGATAGAGACAGAAAGGCAGAAAGGAGAGAGAAGGAAGAGTAAAAGAAAGAAAGAAGCAGAGACAGGCAGACACATGGAGAGAAGGAAGGAGAAAGAAAGAGAAAAGACAAACATAAACAGGAGAGAGATAAAGAGAAAAGGAGGGGAGAAAGACAGAGAGAGAGAAGAGAGAGAGAGAGAGAGAGAGAGAGAGAGAGAGAGAGAGAGAGAGAGAGAGAGAGAGAGAGAGAGAGAGAGATTGAAAGTAGGAATGAGATTGAATGATCAGTTGATTTCATGTCTCTGAAGATACTGGAGATGATGGTCTCAACAGGACAAGTGGAGGCATTAGTCTTGATAAGGAATGTTACTTCATTCTCTTAAACAAACAGGAAGGAATGGATAATGGGTGAAGCTATGTAGAGGTTTTGAGACATGGAGATGAGATAAGGAAGCTTGTGACAGATGGCTTCAATCTTCCCAGTAAAATAAAGGGTGAGAACCTATACTGGGGTAGAGGTAGAGAAAGAGTTGGGGGTTTGTACGTCTGATCTCATCATCATCTTTGAGATATACTGGACTTCCCCCAACCCAGGAAGTTGACTGTGGAAAGTTAGGTCAGCTGACTGTGGAAAGTGGGGATGGTTGAGGTAGAGGGATTATCAGTTCTTTTCCCCAGTCCTTGGGAGGCATTTGATCAGGACTGGAGGGATTTGTAGGAAGTAAGGGGACACAACCTCTCTGATTATCAGTTTACTCATCTGTAAAAATGGAGTTAATAATACTTGTGCTACCTGCCTTAATGTTGTGAGAATCACCTGAAATAAAGTATGTAAATCCCAAAGCAGGATCTATATATGAAGTCATGTTATTCTTTTTCCACTCCTGCTACTGCTCAGGCTTGGGACTGTGAGATAACATTCAAGGTGAGAAAACGATTCTTTAGGACCTAGTCCTTTGACCCTTTGGGGTTGATTTTGCATTCATGAAGTCCATATTTAATGTTCTAGGTGCCTGACCCACCACCGAGTTTGGACTGCCCTAAGACCAGTGACACATTGCTTAATGAGTTAGTGTATCTCACATTTTTATCATGTGTTTCATCACATTCAATATATTCATCTACAATCATGTATTGTGTATCTACTATGTGACGCACATTACACTAGGTACTAGGGACATAGAGACAAAAATGAAAGCAGACCCTGCTCTTGAAAACTCTGCATTCTATTTGGGTATACAACATGAAGGCAGATAAATAAATATAAAAGAATTTGAGTGAAGAGAGGACAACTATTGGGGAAGGAGAGAAGAAATGAGTAGTTAGAAATAACTTGATATTTCTGGAAACTTGTTCTAGAAACCTGGTATCACAATATTTTCCCAAAATGCTTTGTAGAACTCTTTACCCAATCCCCTCAGATGCTTAGCATCCATTCCCCCAATCTTCCTCAAACTACACTTGTAATAATTACTTTGTAATAACAGTGCATAAACATCCTAGGTCACCTGGAATCATTTTCAAGTACTCATTTTCCCATCTTGTAAATACATGAATGGAAAAGCATTTGTTCATATTTACTGTGTTCCAGGCACTGTGCGCTGGAGTACAAACACAAGTAATGGAGAGTGCCTTTGCCTTCAAGGAATTTGTATCCTAATAGGGAAAGACAGCAGCTATGGGGAAGCAATGGTGAGGGAAGAGAGTTTTGACCAGCAAAGTCATAATCTTTAAGCAATTGATTGACATGGTCTTTCTTGGAATAGTAGTGTTGCTGTGATGACTATTTTCAGAGTTGAAAAGATGGGAATGGAGAGGGTATGCGTGCAGTGGTAGTTCTAGGCCCAGGCAACATAAGATGATTTCTTTGCCATTAGAGAAGGACTGGTAAATGGAAGATCTTTATTCATATTTCATTTCAGAGATATGAATTTTCTTCACTGGTCTGGGGAGGTGAGGTATCAGCAGATATATTCTTTTTTAATTTGTGTATACTTACATGTGTCCTTTGTTTCCTCCTCTGTACGGTAAGCTTCTTGAGGACAGGAACTGATTGAGTGCTTATCTCTATATCCCCAGAGTGTAGCAGAGAGATTTTCACCCAGTAGATGTTGAATAAATGTTTGTTGAACTGTTGGGTTTCTCTGGCCAGGGCACCGCTGTTACCGTCTCCCCAGCTTGGCCTCCCACCCCAATCTTGAAGCCAGAGTTTGGTTGTTGGCTTCAGTTTCCTGACAATGGTTAGTCCCATTGCTCCCCACTGCTGAGGCAATCAATGTGGTTTTAGTTGGCTTGGAGCAAGGTCTTTCTTTTGCTGAGAGATAACAAGGCATGAATAGACCGCCCTAGCAGAATTTCCTTCTGGGTGGTGGTGGGGTAATGCCAGATGTCGCTCCCATATGCATCTTTCTTAATTGATTTCTGCCTCAGGGAGGGCTCTGGGATCTTGCCTTCCCCCAAAAAAGCTTCCCCTGGAGATTCTGGGGAATTATTTGCTTCTTGAAGCCTTTGTGCGGGTTCAAGAATTACAGAATGCTAGGATACCACGGCTATAAGGTACCTCAGAGAGGACCTAGTTCACCATCCTCTTCCTCCCCTTCATTTAAAAAAAATTTAGAGATGAGGAGACTGAGATTGAGGTAAAGTGATTGGCCCGGGTTCACAAACTAGTAAATGAATTAGAACCCATATTTTTTTGCTCCAAATCCAGGGTTCTTGTTACATGATACTGGCTCCCTATATGTAAACCATTAGGCTCTAAGTTCCTTGAGGGCAGGGACTGTCTTTTGTTATTACTCTTACTACTACAATATTATTATTACTTAGCATAGTGCCTGGCATATAGTGCTTAACTAATGCTTGTCGATTGATTGAAGATGAAGAATGAGTCCATAACCATAGAAGGCTAAGTCCAGCAGGTGAACAGTGTGAACAGAGAGGTGCAGCCCTCTCAACAGAAGAAGGCTCTAGAATGACTTGGCCTTTCAATCAGTAACAGGGAAGGTGGGGCAATCTCCCCAAGAGTCCTCACTTGAGTTTCAGACTTACCTAGAGATAACTGGAAGTACTTAAGTTGATTTTGAGTTTCTTTTCTGAAAATATGGTTTTATAGGGAAATGCCATGGCTTATAAACGACAAGATTTTTCTTCATCCTGAATTAAGGGGGAACTGGAGATTATTCCATATGTTCATCTGAAAATCATATTTAAACTTCTCCCACAGTTAGGTTCCAGTAAATCCCGAAGCTAACATGTTCTCTGTACTCACTTTGGAGTATAGCTGGAAATGGGACGGGCAGTTGTAAGGCAGGCTAACTAAGAATTTATTTTACTAGTTAGATAATACAGTGGATGGAGTGCTGGGCTTGGAGTCAGGAAGATCTGAGTTCAAATCTGATCCAAGACACTTCCTAGCTGTGTGATCCTGAGCAAGTCACTTAACCCCTATTTGCCTCAGTTTCTCATGTATAAAATGGGGACAGAGTAGAGATAGAAATAGCAAGCCACTCAAGTATCTTTACCAAGGAAACTCCATGGATAAAGTCCAGAGTCCCACATGACAGAATAATAACCACAGTGCATTACAAGGGTTTTGTCTGTCTTTTTCTTTTTCAGTTGGGAGGGGGGATGGGATAGGAGAGGGAGAAGGTGAATTTTGGTTAGTTGAAAACAAATCTATTTAAAAATGCAATCAAGAACCTATATAATGTCACTAGAATGAAAAATCATTCATTTATTCCCTCAATAAACAGTTATTAAGTACTTATTATATGCAAGATACTGTGCTAGGGCCTGGAGATGCAAAGATGAAAAGCAGTGGGGTCCCTTGTTCGTAACAAGTTTACAGTCTATTAGAAAGGATGTGACTGCTCACTAATAACGATGATAATTATAAGAGACAAATTCCAGCAAAGTGCTGTAGGAAACTGAAGAGTGAAATGTTTGGGGTGGGGGGATCCACGGAAGGCCATCCTGAAGAGCTGCTACTGTAAAGGACCAAGTAGAGAGGGCCATGTATGCCAGACATGGGGATGGCTGATGTAAGTGCAGAGATGAGAGATGGAATGCCAAGGTCAGGGAACAGTGAGTGGTTCACTGGCTAGAACAGAGAGTACGTGAAATGGAACGATGTCAAGTAAGGCTGGAAACATAGGTTAGAGCCAGGTTGTAAAAGGGTTTAAATGCCAGGCTAAGGAGTTTGGATTTTGCCCTGTAGGCCACGGGGCATCAACAGAAGAGGTCTGTGCATTAGGAAGGTTCTTTTGGCATGTCATAAATGGATGAGATCCTTTAGTAAGAATAGAGTTTGTTTCTAACATTTGGCTCTTTTCAAAAGTGGGGGCACTGTATTAGCATTGTAACTCAATAGGTACCATTTATGTAGAGCCTACTACATGCCCCCAGGCATTGTGCTAAGGGTTCATAATTATTATCTAAGTTGATCCCTACAACAACCCTGAGGGGTAGGTGCTATTATTACCCCCATTTTACACATGAGGAAACTGAGGCAAACAGAGATTAAATGACTTGCCCAGGGTCACACAGCTAGTAAGTGTCTGAGGCTAGATACGAATTCAAGTCTCCCTGACTCCAGGCCTGACACTCAATACACCATTCCATCTACCTGCCCCAGTGGAAAGAATGTGGTCCTGTGAGTCAGGGGATCTAGTTTGTCATCCTGCGTTTGCTATTAGGTAACTCTCTGATGTTATGGAAGTCACTTACGTATCTTCCATTACATCATAAGCTCCTTGAGGGCAGGGATGGTATATTCCCAGCACTTAATACAATGCTTGGCACATAATAAATACTCGTTAACTGACTTTTGTTGATGGACTTAACTTGTATGTCCATCAGTTTCCTCACTTGTGAATTATTCAAATTCAGTAATTATTAAGTGCCTACTCAATGCAGGTACCATACTACCCAAGATATACCCAAGACTCTCTTCTCAAAGAGATGGAATCTAACTGGGAGGGGAGTGGTATTGGATAATGTGTATACAAAGGATGACATGGGAGAGATCGTGGGCAGTAAAGGGGAATGTAAAGGGGAGTTCCAGCACAGGTAGCGTGAGAAATTCCAAGAGAAAGAGAGGGCTTCAGTGAGGGGGAAAGTAAGAATGAAGGGGAAGGCAATAAAGGAGGGTTTCCTAGAAGTGGTAACACTTGAACTGGTGTTTGAATGAATGAAGGAATGAAAAGCATGAAGCCTTTCCTGATTCCTTCTTACCTAGTGTCCTCCTCAAACTATCTTGTATTTAACCATTTGAATTTATTTTTATATGCATATATACATATGCATATGAGTGCATATATTTACTGTTTCTCTACCTGTATCTACCTTGTCTATCCATTCAACTATCTCTCTTTCTCCCAGTGTGTATCTGTCTCTCTCTATCTCTCCCTGGTGTCTGTCCATCTCTTTCTCTGTCTCTTCCTCTCTCTCTCTCTCTCTCTCTCTCTCTCTCTCTCTCTCTCTCTCTCTCCCTACCCATCTATCTATCTTCATCTACCTCATTAAAATATAAACTCCTTACAAATGGAGATTGTCTCATTATTTGTTTTTGTATCGCCAGTACCATGTAGTGCCTGGGCACATAGTAGGCACTTAATGGATACAAGTTGATGGATTGAAAGACTGGAAGCAATACCAGGTAGGAGATTATTTCCAAAGCCCAGGGGTGAGGTAAGGAAGGCCTGAACAATGGAGGCTGTAGTAGGAGTAGAAAAGCAGGATTCAAGAGAAGCTGCCAAGGCCTACCTCAGGGTGTTATTGCAAGGGCTAAATGAGAGATAGAAGTGAAAGTGGTTTGGAAAACACCAACTGCCACGCCAACATGAAGTGATATAATTAGGAAAAAGGAAAATTAAACAGCCACGAACCCCACAGAACCACAGCTTCCATCAAGCCAATGACAGAGGGGAAAAAATAAGATAGCTGATAGTGGAGTCAGTCAGTGATCACTGAAATAACCACAAGAGACTCAAGTTGCCTGTTGGGCAGAGGGGTTTACAGTAATCCTGAGTCCTGGCCATTTTGACTCTCCAGAAGTGGATTCAGAGGCCTAAGGCAGAGTATGTATCTTTTACACTTAATTCATCTGAGGAGAATTGTCTGTTTGTTGACTTAGCCTTTTTATAACTAAGTGCCTGGCCAACAGATCTGTTTGAATAGTGTGGATGTGGCAAAATGTGCCTCCCAGAGTTCTTAGATGGTTTGGATGTATATGAAGTAAAATATAATGAAATCTAAGAGAGGTCTCCCAACATTCAAAATGCTGAGAATTTTTTACGGGCTTACGTGAGGTGATCAGTTCATGAGAAGTAAGAAAAATTTTCATTATTTTTCTTCTCCTCCTCCTTCTTCTCTGTCTTTGTCTCCTCCCCCTCCTCCTCCATTTTGTCTTCATCTCCTCCTTCTCCTCCTCTTCCTGCTCTGTTCTGTCTCCTTCTCCTCTGTCTCTGCTCCTTCTCCTCTTCCTCCTTCTCCTCCTCCATCTTGGTTTTCATCTTCTCCTCCTCCGTCTCCTCCATCTTTACCTTCGTCTTCTCCTACTCCTTCTTCTTCTTCTTCTTCTTCTTCTTCTTCTTCTTCTTCTTCTTCTTCTTCTTTTCTCCTCCTCCTCCTCTTCCATCTTGGTTTCCATCTTTATCTTCATCTTCTCCTTCTCCTCCTTTGTCTTTGTCTCTTTCTCCTCCTCTTCATTTTTCTTTTCCTCCTCTCCTTTTTAATGGCCTGGTTTTATCGGGTTTCTTTGGTTCTTCAGGAAATGAAGCTCTGTTATGGGACCTTGAGCTCCCTAAGCCTTAGTTTCCTCATCTGTAAAATGAAGTAAGGAGCTTCTGAGGTTCTTTCCACCTCTAAGTCTATGAGCCTCTAAATTATCTGCCAATATACTATAACTTTGGGCAAAGTCAAGGAGTCTCTCAGTATTTTGTCTCTCACTTTATCAGAAAGGGGATGTTAGTGGATAACTTAACTTTTCTCAGAATAAATCCTCCATATATTAGAGTGTGAGACATTATTTTGCATCTTCCCTATATAAACGGAGAAACACAGGTTGGAGTGTTACTCCAGTGTTGCACACTGAGAAGATATGGAATAGTCTAATGCACCAAGCACTGGACTGGTAGGGCAGCTAGATGGCGCAATGGATAGAACACCTGTCCTGGAGTCTGGAAGACTTGAGTTCAAATTTGGCCTTAGACACTTACTAACTGCGTAACCCTGGGAAAATCACTTCTCCCTGTTTGCCTCAGTTTCCTCTTCTGTAAAATAAGTTGGAGAAGTAAATGGCAAACCATTCCAGTATCTTTGCCAAGAAAACCCCAAATGGGGTCAGGAAGAGTCAGAAACAACTGAACAGCAACTGGACTGATAGGGAATTGGGGTGGGGAGTCTGAATTTTAATTCCCTTTCCATGTAAACTTATGATGTGATGTCGGACAAGTCCCTTTCCCTCTCTGGCTGAAGTGTAGTTTTCCTACCGATTAAACATGGCAGTAGAACTAGATGATATCTAAGAGTTTATCAAGCTTTCTGTGTTTTTTGGGGGCATGGCCATTAGAGGGGCTCAGGTCCCCTAATTTCCTATTTGGAAATCCATTTGCTAAGGTAAAGCTTTCCTCCAGAACCCCAATTAGAGAAGAGATTTTCCCACAAAGGGGCAGTGCTGATAATGTCCTCCTGTTGATGCCTTGCTCCTACACATTCTCCAAGCTAGCAGATGGTTTTGGAGATGTGCCCTGACCACTTTTACAAGCTGGATGCTTTTGGTTCTCCTGGTTTCTGACTTGGGGTGGTCAAAAGCCTTCTCACTGGAGGTCAAAGACTGCTTAGTAGACTAACAAAATATTGTTTTGCCTGTTAAAAAAACACCAAAAATCTGAACTACTTACTGAGAGATAGGAAGTCAGGAAACAGATATTGAAATGAGATCAGTCTCCTTGTGATACTAAAAGGCTGGAGTCAATAATCTCTTTTTGCCTAAGTTAGACTTCATACCTTGATTACAGGTGACAACAGATAAAATTCCTGACTAAACTTGGGTTCTTATCTTAAGAAGCAACAGTGGAAAATAAAGGCCTACCCATAGTACATTTACTTTTAGTGTGGCCAATTAAACTATAATAAAGAAAAGATTTCATTCAATTTGATTCAGCTAGTATTTATTAAATATCAACCGTGGAAAAAAATGAAAAGTTCCTGTCCTCAGGAATCTTACATTCCAACGGATTTTTAATTAGATAATAGAGAAAAATTGAAATATGGAGAAAAAGCTTTCCAGAGGAGGTGAGCTGTAAACCAAATCTTGAAGAAAGCTAGAGATTCTTAGAGGCAGAGGTGAGGAGGGTATGCGTTCTATGCATGTGGGACAGTGTGTACAAATGCATAGACATGGGAGATGGAATGCTGAATTCAGGCAAGGGTAAATAGGTCAGTTTGGCTGGAAGAGAGAGTGTGGGAAGGTAAGTGGTATAAAAGGTCTGAGAAGGCATACTGGAGCCAGGTTATAAAAAGCTTCAAGTGTTAACATCAGGAATCTGAATTGTATCTTAAAGGAAAAAGGCAGCCCCTGATGAATTTTTAATAGAAATATGCCATGATCATAATTTTGCTTTGTTGTGGACATTGTTCAGTCATTTCAGACTCTTTGTGACCCTGTTTGGGGTTTTGTTGTTTTGTTTTTTTGTTTTTGGCAGAGATCCTGGAGTGGTTTGTCATTTTCTTCTCCAGCTCATTTTACAAATAAGGAAACTGAGGCAAACAGGGTTATGTGACTTGCCCAGGGTCACACAGCTAGTAAGTGTCTGAGGCCAGATCGGAACTCAGGAAGATGAGTCTTTCTGCCTCCAGGCCTGGAACTCTATACACCACACCACCTGGCTTTAGGAAAGTTATTTTGGCAGTTAGGTTGAGAATTAATCTGAAAGGAGGAGAAACCAGAAGAAGGAAGATAAATTAGTAAGTTATGATAGTCAAACTAAAAGTCATGAGGGCCTAAAAGTCTTGAGGTCACCTATGGCCCTCTAGGTCCTCAAATGTGGCCCTTTAATTCATCCATACTTCACAGAAAATATTCCCCTACTAAAAGGATTTGTTCTATCAAACTTGGACTCAGTCAAAAGGCCACATGTGGCCCTGGGGCTGCACATTCCCCACTCCTGGTCTAAACTAAAGCAGTAAGTAGAGAGAAAGGGACAGAGCAAAGAAAGTTAGGTCAGGAAGGAAGAATAAATAAAGCTGGCCAACTGATTGTATTGGAGGAGGAAGGAGAAGGAAGGGTCAGGGATGTCTCCAAGGTTGTAAATCTGGGTTGACTGGAAGACCTCAACACAAATGTTTAGAGGAGGGGCTAGCTTTTAGGAAAAGACAATAAGATGTTGAGCCTGAAGCAAATAATTCAAGTGTAGATATTTTTCAGGCAGTTGAAAAAGCTAGATTAGAGTCTGAGAAAAATGAGTTTTAGATTTGTTGACTTAGGAATTGTCTTCATAGACATGATCATCGTACCTATGGGAGTTGATGGGATCACCGCAAAAATGGGTTTATAAAAAGAAGAAGGAAAAGGAAATGGGTTTGGGGGATAACATTTGGATGATGGTCCAGTCAGACTCTGGTCGGAGGAGCAGGAGGAGAACAAGGAAGCTAATGATTAGCCTTGGCAATAGGAGTGTAAATAGGACAGTAATTCAGGATCGTTGTTCTTTCCTTATAGTGAACGTGAGCTAGCATTCTATTTATGTGTGTTAGCCTTACTTAAATAAAAAACAGTAAAAGTGTTTATTGAGCTTCCAATGACCCTGATAACTAGGAAGAAGAAGAAATCAAACAATAAGTCATTTAAAGTACCTACTGTGTGCCAGGCATAAGAGATTCATTACATATACTGTGTTTATAACCATTTCTTACAATTACTTATAACTTCAGCCACCATATATGGCCTAGGCTTCAATGTCATGGTCATTATAAACTCTAATTTCCAGGAATGTTCAGCATATGATGCTGAGGTGAAACCTGAGTAATTATTTTCAACCCCCTCTGAGGCAATGTTTTATCATAGAAGGCCCTTCACTAGAATTCAGCTCTCCGTTCTGCTCTTCAATATCTTCGGCAAGTTATGTTCCTTTTTTTGCCTCATCTTCCTCATCTGTAGAATAAGGTGGTTGATTGGAACTCCAAGCTCTCTTAAAGTCCTAACAGCCAGTCCTCCTATTATACCCAGAGCATTGGGTTTGACCTCTGGACTTCACTCTAGCTTTCTATACAAAGAACATCCCAACTGCCCTCAGACAGCACTGATAAAATAATAACAGTGGCATTTGCATGGTCCGTTAAGGTTTGTTAAGCACTTTATAAATATCTCATTTTAGTTTGACAACAAACCTGGGAGGTAGATACTATTGCTATCCCCATTTTATAGATAAGGAAACTGAGCCTGAGCATCATACAGCTTTTAAATGTCTGAGGCAGAATTTGAACTAAGGGCTTTCTGACTCTGGGCTGAATAGACCAAAGAAGACACCAGGGGGAAGCCATGATGTGATAAAAGTCCTGATGATTCAGTTTATGGATAATTCTAGGCCTCTGTGCTCTTCATGGCTCCTGGGACATGACTTTTGGACATCTTGGTTTTTATCTCCCAGAGAAAGGTTTGGGGGAGGAGAAGGTTAAAATCTGCTGTATGATACTGGGTAATAGGAATGGTTTTGATTATCTACTGATTGCAAGCTCTCTCTGTTCCCACACTAATGTGGATGATTGAGTGTTGGCTATACTTGTCTCCTGCTATTGGGATCAGGACTTAACACCTCCATGATGTTCCCAGAACTCAGCTAGAGTGACATTCTTGAGATGGAGTCACCAATATGAGGTGACATCAGTTACCTTTATGGGTACTTTTAAGAGAAGGGGGCCTTCTTTTAATATAAAATGTCTGGGGGGAGTTCAGTGACGGAGGCCTGCTTTATCATCTGGCAGCTGGCCTCAGGGTCATACTGAGGAGAGGAGAACTGTCGGGTGAAGAGTTCTGGTGGAAATATGACCAGTTCAAGGTATAACAACCCCTGCAAAGTAGACCAGGCAATATCACCAGGGGTTGCTGGCTGTTTCCTCCCTCCATAAAAATAGAAAAAAATGTAGGCACCCTATCCTCTACCCCTGGCTAACTTCCTTGGGAAGAAAGATGGGGTATACCTTCTGGGAGAAGTCCTCCTTCTGGAGAAATTGCTGCAGAGTCCCCCAAAGATGCAGCTGGACACTGAAGAAAGAAACCCAGTTCCCAGCCATTGGATTAGTGCCAGCTTCTGCAGTGGGTGAATCTGAAGCAGTATGTGTTTGGATTCCTACATAGCTTGTAACTTTCTCTTGTTAATGACTTCTTGAATTGGTCTTCTCCTCCCCATTTCTACCCACCACTGGCTGCTGAGCTCTGGAATTGGGAGGCCTATGTCCCAACTGTGTAGTAAATTAGCAAGGGTACTGGATATGGGACTCATGGTACTTGGGGGCTAGGTCTGACTCTGCTCCATGTCTTTGGATCAATTGTTCCACTCTTTCTGAGTCTCAATATTTTCATCTGTAGAATGTGAAGCTTGAACAAGCTTCTTCATCCTTTGATTCTAAGCAATTCTGAATGCAGAGCTGCTGCCTTTTAGGCTCAGACCTTAACATACTCCCATTTCCCACTCAAAGTCCCCCAGACCAGGTACTGAGTTCTTCATGATTAGTGAGATCCAGATGCTGAAGTCCTATCTTTCTGGCCCCATGTTTATTCATGTGCATTGCATGTGTGTGTGTGTGTATGTGTGTGTGCATGTGTATGTTTTCCTGGAAGCGACACATAGGACGCTTATTGATGGGGAGATCTGTGGTCTGGAGCCAGTGGTGAGACAGTAAACATCACGGAACAAGCAGCCCTTTCAGCCTCTCTCCCTTGGCAGGACAGTATGAAAAATAACTCTTGGGAAGTCAGGCCCTGGTGGCAGATGCTGCAGTGTTGCCAACCTGTCCCAGCCACGTCGGAGTTGGGGAAGCAAAGAGCTCTTTGCCCAGGGCTGACAGCAGCCGGTGGTAGTAGTTTTCCACTCCAGGACTTTGGAAGAGTGAATGGACTTCTCTGTCCTGCATGATGATGGGCAGAGCGGGAAAAGCAGGAAACCACCAGAGCAAGTCAGTGGGCAAATCAGGGAATACTCTTTGCCACGGGCCTTCTTCCTTCCTGCGTGTTTATTTAATTCTTCAAATTTGGCTGAGTGGAGCTTTGGGACTGGTTGGCAGGGGCATGGCAGGTGAAGAAAAGGGCATGGGTGGGAACCTCAGGAGCCTGGGCCAAGACTAGCTTCTGGATCTGCTGTGGCCATTACCCAAGAGGTAATCTTCAACAGGAGTTGGGTGGTGCCTTCCCTGAAGGAGGGGACTTGAGTTATGAACATTTGAGGTCATTTAGCACCACCCCCTCATTTTACAAAAAAGAAAGAGGAGGCCTGGAAATTTTAAGTAATTATGCTCAAGTTCATAGATAGTAAAGGATTCAAGCTAGGGTTCAAACTATGCTGCACCAGGCCTGTACAATAGTAAAGCCCTTCTGGTTGAAGACTCTTCAGTTAAATTCCATTCTGTTTTAATTAACTGAGATTTATGAAGCTTCTGCTTAGTTACCATGCCAGGAGCCATAAAGAAAAAATAAAATTCTCTCTAACATGGAATAACTTATATATTGTATTCTCTTTTTTAAAAATAACAGCAGCACGTACTGCAGTCCTTCCCTCCTCCATGAACCTTCAAAGACCAGTGCAGGCATAGCAATCAGATCTATCAGTAAACCAGGAAATAGTTCATCTGTGCCTGGCAATTTGAATGCATTGAGGGCACCTGGGTGTAGCATTGCCAGGTGACACTGCAGAGAGGATTATGCTTGGAGTTACTAAGACTTGAATTCAAGACACTAGCTGAGTGATTCAGGGCAAATCACTTCACCTTCTGACACAGTTCCCTATTCTGTAAAATGGCGGTACTTACCTACCGTGATTATTGTGAGTATCAAATGAGATACTTATAAAGTCCTTTGCAAAATTTAAAATGCTATGTAAACGATAGCTTGCTATTATTACCGTTGAGGCAGCTAGGTGATATAATGGATAGAGCCCTGGACTTGGATCCAGGAAGACCTGAGTTCAAATCTGTCCTAGCTGGGTGATCCTGGGCAAGACACTTAACCTCCCTCAGACTCAATTTCCTTACCTGTTAAATGTAAAATACTAGCACTTACCACTCAGAGGTGTTGTGAAGATAAAATGGGATTATTTGTAAAGGGATTTGCAAACTTTAAAGCATTATATAAATGCAACTTATTATTACCATCCCTTCAGTTATCTTTAGTGTCAACTCTCTCCCTCCTTCCCTCCTTCCTTCCTTCCTTCCTTCCTTCCTTCCTTCCTTCCTTCCTTCCTTCCTTCCTTCCTTCCTTCCTTCCTTCCTTCCTTCCTTCCTTCCTTCCTCTATTCCTACCTTCCTCTCTCCCTGCCTTCCTCTCTTCCTTTCTCCTTCCCTTCATTCCATTAATTGACTATCTATTGTTTACCTATATTACTATACACACCCCCTCCTCATACCCATAGGTATAGAATCTAAAGTCTTAGATTTTAATTCTTTAGAATAGTGAAGGCATTGTAATTTTGTGAAGCAGCCCTAGATTTGGAAACAGAAAATCTGGGTCCAGATCCTAGGTCTGCCAAATGTAACTTGTGTGGTCTTTGCCAAGTCCCTTCCTCTCTCATGGCCTAAGTTTCCTTATCTGTAAAATGAGGTAATGGTATATAGGTGATTCCTAAAGCTGCTTTCCAGTTCTAAAATGTGGTCGTCCTTGCTTTCGTTGGTTGGATTACTCTGTCTGTCCATTGACAGGTCTTCGTGGATTGCTACAGTACAATCAAATATCATTGGGTGGTCAAGTTTTTGGCAGTGTATAAGCCTTAAGCTGTTATGAAATATGAATTGTTGTTCTTTGTTCTGATGATGAGATGGTCTGAACTTGGCTAGATTAGTTCTCAAATGGTAGCTACACTGTCCGTCACCCAGATGGACTCAGATACTTCCCAGGTTTGTTGTTCATATTTATAACCACAGAGCATGATTTATAGACATTACCTCATATGATCCCCATCACCCCACTGTGAAGGAGCTCTGGGTTAGAAGTGCTGAATTTTAGAAAAGAAATAGCAGACATGTCTCCTGTCCTCTAGGACCTTGCACTTTATTGGAGAGAGCACACAGCAAGAAAAATAGCTCCTGCCCTCAAGGAGTTTACATTTTGCTGAGAAATATAACATGTTAACAAAAAGATATATACAAGATAATTTGAGAAGGAGAGAGAGTGCATGCTTACAAGTAAGCGATTCAGGAGAGACCTCCCAGAGGAAGTGTTGCATATGCTGATTCTAATAACCTCTGAATTCTAGACAAGGAGGCTCAACTCTGCAGACTTTGTGTGTGGGTGGTGAGGGGGGAAATGAAACACTCAGGTGGAAGAACAGCCAACAGGCCAGCTTGACTGGAACTTGACATGCATAGAGAAGAGTAATGTCTGATGAGTTTAGAAAGGTAGCTTGTATCTGGACCGTGGAGACTTTTAAATATCAAGCTGAGGAATTTCTATTTTATCTTAGATATAATAGAGAGCCATTGAAGATTCTTGAGGAGCAGAGTGAATTGATGATATCAGTGAAATAATTCTACAAGGATTCTATAAAGTCAAGCTGACACATGACCATATGTGCAGAGGCACAGATCTTCATTTAACTTACCACTTCAAAGTCTGATCCTGAGAATAGGGAAACTCTTATTTCAGAGGGGGTGAAAGCCTTCCACCCAGCTATTTCTTTGAATATTCATTGTTTTCCCTCTTGTGAGCACTTCCTCCTAAGGTTATCCCCTCAGGGTCTTCCAAAGGGTAGATAAAAATAGAACACTGTCTCAGCAGTATCTCCTAAAGTTCCCTCTCTTCCCTACTGTGCTGTCTAAAGTGAGCTTGCCCCCCTCTTCCTGAGGAAAGAGGACAGAATTTTGAATTTAATTTTTCTTTTGTCTGGAAATGCTGAAATCTAATTCTTCTCCTTATTACTCCTGACAGAGTCATAAATGAGATGTAATCAACTACTGAAATGAATGCTGTAGCTAATAAGAGTAGGGTGGTACTGAGGAAGGGTGCTGGATCTGGAGTTAAGGACCTGGGATTGAATCCCACCTCTACCCTTTCCACTGTGACCTTGGGTAGGTCCCTGTCCTTGTCTCATTTTCACAACTCTAACATGAAGGGCTGATGGGTCATTCTAACTCTATCATCCCTTGATCCTAAATATTATGAGACTCCAGGAAAGGGAAAGACCTTATGCTCCTGTTTTGTCCTTCCTGAGACTTTGGTGTTCCCATTTTATTTCCCAGGTGGTTGTCTTAGTTTCTATATAAGTTAGGTGAGACCTAATCCCACCAAGCCAGGGGATATTAAGAAAATGTCTAATAAAAATAAGTTTTTGCACAGGAAATGCATCCCAATGCTGTCAGATTCAGCAGAGTTGTTGTGTCATCATTACAATTTCTATTCCCTGGGAGAGCATTTCTTGGTGGAAAAGTGATATTCGACAATCTCATGACTCACTTAGCTCCTCCTTCCTCCCCTCTTTCTGGGTTTCTTCAGAGATTCCAAGAAACAGAGGCTCTTATTGCATCCATGGCTGGGTGATTAGTGTTACGTAATGGTCAAGGGAGAAGACTTGTGGGACTGTGAACATGAATTTTTATGACTGCTTGGGCTCGAAGTCATAAAATCATACAACTAAAGAGTTATTGGTATATTATAAATCATCTATAGGTATATCATTATTTAACAGTTCCTAGAACCATAAATTTAGAGCTGGAAGTGACTTTAGAAGTCCAGCCCCCTCATTTTAGAGATGAGGAAGCAGGTTTGGAGGAGAGGAATAGATTGCTCAGGCTCACACAGCTAATAAGTAGCAGAGCCGAAATTCAAACACTGGTCCTCTGATTCCAAATCCAATGTTCATTCTACTATACAACTCTACCTCCATGATGCCGTCACCTACCAATCCTAATCCTAAGCTTGACTCTTGTATAATGGTATTTGGACTTTGGATTGCACTGACTCAGATTTTGCTTTTTCCTACAAAATACCCGAGAATTCTGTGCCTCATATGTGGGCCCCATGAAAAACATGTTCAAAGTACTCAGTGAGTTTAAATTCACTCAAACCCGTCACTTACAAGCCCCCTACAACTATATTTACTTTTATTAGTCATCTGGAGGACACAATTACTTTGAAAAAAAGACATTCAATAAAACTGCATGTTAAAAGAAAATAGAATATACTCCTTGATAAATCTGGGGCAGACTCTTTTACAAGTAAACATACCATCAGTGGAAAGAGTGGGTGGCCTAGGCACTCTCATGGAAGGATAATACAGCACCATTGCCATCAATATCTGGTGATAGTACTGTGACATTTTCTCTGGACCTGTACTGTACTGGGTACCATATTGTATTCTGGCTGCTTCTGGCCTCTTTTGGTTATTCACTCTTGCCTGACTCTTTATGACCCCATGGACCATAGCACTGTCCGTGGGATTTTTTTTGGTGAAGATACTGGAGTGGTTTGTCATTTTTTTCTTCAGTGGATTAAGGCAAAGAGAGTTTAAGTAGCTTGCCCAGAGTCACACAGTTAGCAAGTGTCTGAGACTGGATTTGAATTCAGGTCTTTATGACTCATGGCCCAGAGTTCTATCCATTGAGTCACTTAGCTGCTTGCTTTGGAAAACAAATTTTAAAAATCCTCAGGAATTTTTGGGGGTGGAGTAGAAAAAGTATTCAGTTGAGCCCTCCCAACGTTCCCCTCTAAACAATTTAAAAATAATGACTCAAATTTAATTCTGGAGTAGCAGAGTGAATAAAAGGTCAGTGAGACAATCTTTCAGCCCCAAAAAACTTAGGATGTGGAAAGAGAGATTTGTAATATGGGGGTGGAGGCTGGCCTGGAGTCCACATGGATAAAACATCAGTAGTTGGACTAAGTGGTGGCTACAGAAACAGCAAGAGTTACCAAACCAGAGAGAGTAAGGGGACCTGGCAACTGGTCAAAAAGAGATTACAAAGGACTCCCATGCCAGCATGGATATAGGACTGGACACTGTTTGATGACTCCGTTGCCTGTACCCACTTCTGTGTCATAGTTCAAGGGCAGGGAAAAGGAGTAGAAGACCTAAGAGGCACCTGTTTGGTAACTCCATCGTCTGTTTAGTTGTTTTTCAATTTTGTCTGACTCTTGGTGATACCTTTTTGGGTTTTCTTGGCAAAGATGTTGGAATGATTTGCTATTTTCTTCCTCAGCTCATTTTACAGATGATTAAACTAAAGCAAACAGGGTTAAGTGACTTGCCCAGAGTCACATAGCTAGTAAGTATCTAAGGTCAGATTTGAACATAGGGTTTCCTGACTCCAGGCCCAGCACTCTATCCACTGTCACCTAACTGTACTGCATTGCTTATAGCAACTTCTGTGTCATAGTTTGGGAGGAGCACTTTTGGTCAAGAGGGAGTGTAAACCCTGATAAGACATATCACTTCTGGTCCCAAGAGACCAGGGACTCTGAGAAGCAGTATCAACTGCAATCCCAAGGGATCAGGGGCCCTTTTTGGGTAAGGACCAGAGTGCAGACCAGAAGAGCAGTGACCTGACCTTTCCTCAGATCATAGTACCTTGGAAAGACCAAACTCTTCTACTGAAAACAGTAGAAAAAGGGAAAAATCCTGAAGCTTAGCAGAGTGCCCCTCCATTCCCCATTCTGGAAAAAGAGCTTAAACTTAACCAAAACTTTCAAGGTAAGAAATAGGGTTGGAAAATGAGTAAACAATAACAACAAAAAAGAATTTAACCATAAAAAGCTACCATAGTGACAGGGAAGATTAAGACACAAATTCAGAAGAAGACAATGAAGTCAAAACAGCTATAAGCAAAGCCTCAAAGGAAAAAATGAATTGCATTCAAACCTAATATGAATTCCTGGGAGAATTAAAAATGATTTTCAAAATCAAGTAAGAGTGGTAGAAGAAAAATTAGACAAGGAGATGAAAACAAGGGAAGAAAGTTATGAACAGACAGTTAACAGTTAGAAGCACAAAAATACTGAAGAAAATAACATCTTAAAAACCAGAATTAGACAAATTGAAAAAAAGGAACAAAAATTCACTGATCAAAATAATTCCTTAAAATTTAGAATTGGGCAAGGGGAAGCAAATGACTCCATGAAACATCAAGAAATGATAAACCAAAAAGAATGAAAAAAATGGAGGAAAATGTGAAATATCTCATTGGAAAAATAATTGACTTAGAAAATAGATCGAAGTCAGATAATTTAAGAATTATTGAATTACCTGAAAGCCATGATCAAAGAAAGACATCATTGTTCAAGAAATTGTCAAGGAAAACCAGATATTTTCAAAACAGAGGGTAAAAAAGAAATTGAAAGAATCCACTAATCACCACCTGAAAGAAATATCTAAAATGAAAACTCCCAGGAATATGACAGTCAAATTTCAAAGGTCCCAGGTGGAAGAGAAAATACTTCAAGCAGGCAGAAAGAAATCATTCAAATACCATGGAGTCACAGTCAGTGTCACACAGTATTTATAAACTACAATGTTAAAAGAGTGGAGGACTTGGAGTATGATATTCCAGAAGGCAAAAAAGTTGGGATTACGATAATAATTTCCACAGTAAAGCTGAGTATAGTCCTTCAGAAAAATGGCTATATAATGAAATAGAGAACTTTCAAGCATTTCTGGTGAAAAAAAAAACAGAGCTGAATAGAAAATTTGTCTTTCAAATACAAGACTCAAAAGAAGCATAAAAAGGTAAACATGAAAGAGAAATCACAAGGGACTCAATAAAGTTAAAATGTTTACCTTTCTATATGGGAAGATGACACATGTATCTTTTAACAACTTTATCACTATTAAAGCAATTAGAAGGATCCTACATAGAAAGAGGTTGCAGGAGTGAGTTGATTGTGTTGGGATGATGTAAAAAATATAGATAGATGAGAGAGATGGATGCCCTAGAAGAAGGAAGAAGAGTACCAAAAAATGGGGAAAATTATCTCACATAAAATAGGGTACACAAGGAAGAGCTTTTACAGTGGAGGCTAAAATGGGAGGGGGCATAGGGAAGGCAGGCAAAATTTGAACCTCAGTCAGATCTAAATTGGTTTGAAGAGAGAAAATACATATAGACACATAATTGGTAGTAGAAATCTATCTTACCCAATGAGGAAGTAAGAGGGAAAGGAGACATAGAAAGGGGGAGGGTATTGATAAAAGGGAGGACAGATAAAAGAAGGGAATTGTCAGAAACAAAACAGACTTTAGAGGAGGGACAGGATAAAAAGTGAGAAAGATCAAAAGAAAATAGGATGGAAGGAAATTCACAGTTAGTAATTGTAACTATGAATGCAACCATGGTATCAATTCACCCGTAAAATGGAAGCAGATAGTAGAATGGATTAGAAATCAGAATCCGGATGTCTATCATTTACAAGAAATACATTTGAAATGGAGAGACAGGGCTGGAGTAGAATCTATTATGCTTCAGCTGAAGTTAAAAAGGCAAGGGTAGCAAACATCATCTCAGACAAAGCAAAAAACAAAACAAAACAAAAACCATACCTAATTGAAAGGGATATGCAAAAAAACTACATCTTGCTAAAATGAACCACACACAGTAAAATAATATCAATATTAAACATATATGTACCAAATAGGTTAGCATCCAAATTTTAGAGGATAAGTTAAATGAATTTCAGGAAGAAACAGACAAACTATACTAGTAGGAGACTGTAACTTTCTCCTCTTAGAGCCAATATACCTAACCATTAAATAAATAAAAAAGAAGTCAAAGAGATGAGTAGGATATTTAAAATGTTAGATATGAGAGACCTCTGGAGAAAATTGAAAGGAAATAGAAAGGAGTATACTATTTTCTTAACTGTACATGGCTTCACAAAAACTGACCATGTATTAGGGCCTAAAAACTTCATGGACAAATACAGAAAAGCAGAGATATTAAATGCATTCTTTTTAGACCATAAGGTAATACAAATTACTTTTAATAATCAGCCATGTAAGTATAGATTGAAAGTTAATTGATACCTAAACAATTGAATCCTTAAGAATGAGTGGGTCAAAGAACAAATCACAGAAATACTTATTTTATTAAAGAGAATGACAGCAATGAGACAACATTTCAAAGTTAGTGGATATAGCCAAAGCAGTATGTAGGGGAAAATTCATAGCTCTTAATTTGTACAAATACAGGAAAAAGAAAGTCAATGTATTGGGCATGCAACAACAACAGAACAAAATAAGAAAAAGGAACAAATTAAAAATCCTCAAATAAACACCAAAATGGAAATCTTGAAAATCAAAGGGGAGATTAATAATAATCATTATCTTGATAAACTTGAAGCCTTCCCAGTAAATAAAATAGATAATTTTGATTACATGAAATTAAAAAAAAAACATTTTGCACAAACAAAATCAATACAGCCAAAATTAGATGGAAAACAGGAAACTGAAACATATTTTTTATAGTAGACTTCTCTGATAAAGGCCTCACTTTTCAAATATATAGGGAACTGAGCCAAATATATAAAAATAAGAGCCATTTCCCATTTAATAAATGGTCAAAGGATATGAACAAACAGTTATCAGAAGGAGAAATCAAAACTATCTCTAGTCACGTGAAAAACTGCTCTAAATCACTACTGGTTAGAAAAATGCAAATTCAAGCAACTCTGAGGTGAACCCTCACACTTATCAGATTTGCTAACATGAGAGGAAAATAATAATGAATTTTGGAAAGCATGTGGAAAAATTGGAACGCTAATTCAGTCATCTACTGATTGGAACACTAGTAAACACTAGCTGTGAACTAGTCCAATCATTCTGGAGAACAATTTGGAAGGATGCCCAAAGGGTTATGAATTCGCGTATACTCTTTTACTCAACAATACCCCTACTAGGTCTGTGTCCCAGAGATATCAGGAAAAGGGAAAAGAACCTGTATGTACAAAAATATTGATAGCAACTCCTTTTGTGGTGCTAAAGAATTGGAAATCAAGAGAATATCCATCAATTATGGGTTTGTCAAACAAGTTGTGGTATGTGATTCTGATGGAACACTATTGTGGTATAAGAAATGATGAGCAGGATGTTTTCACAAAAACCTGGGAACACTCGTATGAACTGATGCAGAATGAAATGAGAAGGACATCGTGCACAACAACAGCAGTGCTGTGAAGATGATCAGCTGTGAAGGACTTGGTTGTTCTATTTTTAGTTAATTAATTTTTTTTGTTTTCAACATTAACCTCCCTAAGATTTTGAGTTCCAAATTTCTCCCTCCCATCCCCCACCCTATGATGGCATGCAATCTGATATAGGCTCTAAATATATATTCGTATTACACCTATTTTCACATTAATTATATTGTAAAGAAGAATTAGAACCAATGAGAGGGACCATGAGAAGGAAGAAATGAGAGAAAGCTAGAGCATGCAAATAGTATGCTTCAATTTGCATTCAGATTCCACAGTTCACAGCATTTTCCATCATGATTCTTTTGGAGGTGTCTTAGATCCTTGCATTGCTAAGAAGATGTAAGTTTATCAGACAGAGTTGGTCATCTCACAGTGTTTCTGTTACTGTGTACAATGTTCTCCTGGTTCTTCTCACTTCGCTCCGCATCAGTTAATGTAAGGGCTTGACTATTCTGATCAAGACAATGATTCAAGATAATTCCAAAGGATCCATGTTGAAAAATGCTATCTACTTCCAGAGATTCAATTGATAGACTCTGAATACAGAGTGAAGCACAGTTTTTTTTTTATTTTATTTTTATTGTTTTGGTTTGTGTTTTCTTTTGTAACATGGCTCATATGGAAGTATGTTTTGCATGACTTCACATGCATAATCAATTTTAAATTGTTTGCCTTTTCAAAGAAGGAGAAAGGGTGGGAAGCAGGAGAAGATTTGGAACTTAATTTTTTTAAAATGAGTTTTAAATTCTTTTTACATGAAATTGGGAAATATTTGATGAAATAAATGAAAAATAATTACATAAAAAATCCTCAGAAAAAGGTCTGCCAACTCCCAGAATCTTAGCTGTGTGTGGTTTTTCTCTGCATGAGAAGAGTCAGTTCTCAGCGTCTTGGACTCTAGGGACCAATCTTTTTTACACACATAAAATAGTCATCTGGCTAACCAAAACTCTGGAGTATTTAGCTTGTCTTTAAAATGCCCCTTTTTCTGTTAATGTGATTCTATTCTAAGATTCTCTGATTTGGGATTATTAATTCTCCCTTAATTTCAGTAATTCACTAATTGTCAACCTGAATTCTTTTCCAAACCATTTCAGGGTCTGACTTCTAACAAATTATCAGGGACTACGTTGGGCTGTGGCAGCACAGTTTCATTTAGTCCTATTTGGGGTTTGGATATAGGAAAAGAAGAAGAAAAGGTTAGGTGGAACTTCTGTGAAGGTATTACCCTGTGCCTTAATTTCTTTATTCTATATCCCTCTCTTTCACCCCAACATGTGACCTTCAATAAGTCTTCCAGACTTTGAGCCACTTTATATCCAACTAGTTTTGAACCCTCTCCCAAACGGTTTCTAATAATGGAATCTTAGAGTTCTCTTATTAATGTTAGTGAGTATTCCAGTGCACTTGAGCTCCTTCTATTTCCTCATCTTGTTTCATTCCAGACAATATTATTCCTTTTCTTTTCTTAACCCACTATTTTGAGGTAGCTTTATTCCCTACCATCACTGAGTTATCATTTCTATCTCTGCATATGGTCCCCAGCTCTATCTATCCAAGACTAGCTCCCCTCCTCACCTCTAATTGCATATTACCAACTTCCTACTGGCCATTTCAAACTGAATGTACTACAGGAATCTCAAACCAAATATATTCCAAATATAATTTATCACCTCTGAAAAATGCTATCCACATTCACAGAAAGAACTATGAAGTCTGAATGCAAATGGAAGCATACTATTTTCTCTCTTTTTTCTCTGTTTTTTTCTATCTTGTGGTTTTTCCCTTTTTGTTCTGATTCTTTCACAACATGAATAATGTGGAAATACGTTTAATATGATTGTACATGTATGGCCTATATCAGATTGCATGTCATCTTGGGGAAGGGGGAGAATTTAGAACTCAAAATTTTATATAAGTGAATGTTGAAAATTAAAAATAAATAAATTAATGACAAATAAAAAAGAGTTTATCACCCTCTTCTTCCCCTCTCATTCCTACACAGCCCTGACACAATCTAACTCTCCTCTAAACTTCCTTATTTCTGTTGAAGGCACAAATCTCCTTCTAGTTACATAGGTTAACAACCTGGAATTTTCCTTAACCCTTGCTCTTTTCCATTAGTTTCCATATCCAGTCAGTTGTCAAATTTTATAAATTCTATTCGACAATATTTCTTGTATCTACTCCTTTCCCTTCGCTCAAGTGGCTACCATGTCCTATCACCTATTTTAAAGTACCAACTCTCCACATTGGGCTCCCTGATTTCAGTCTCTCATTATTGCAGTCCATTCTCCACACAACTACTAATATGATCTTCCTAAAGCATAGGTCACTCCTAAGATAAAGAATTACTAATGCTTACCTATTGCATCTAGGATAAAAGGTAAGTGCGTCCACTTAGCATTTAGAGCCTTTCACAGTACAGCTACAAGGTACCTTTCTTGGTTTGTTGGACATCCATCTACTTCATGCATTCTAAAGTCCAGCCTAACTGGTCTACTTCTTGTTCTTTGTCATTGCCTATGCTGTTCCATATACTTGGAATGCATTCCATTTAAACCCTTGCCTTTTTGGATTTCTGGTTTCTTTCAAGACTCATCTCATGTGCCACTTTTTCTGGGAAGTCTTCCCTGATTTACCAAGTTAATGGTCTCCCTCCTCTTCCTTCTTTTCAAGTTATACCATATATAGTTTTCTGTCTACATGTTGTGTTCCTCAGTAAAATACAAACTTCTTAAAGGCAGAGACTGATTTTCTTTTTTGTCTTTGAATCGCCAAGCACAGTCAGTACTTTATACATAGTAGGTGCTTAATGTGTGTTGGGTTGGACTAGATTTGCTCTCTTTTGGGTTGTTTTTCATAATCATTGACCTATATAGTACTTTTGGGGCTTTGTTCTTATGATACTTTGTGGTTTAAGCTAATTGCAACTCTACCTGCATTCCTTTCCTGTTTCTGGCATCCTGTGTTCCAGCAACTGACTAGTCTAAGTAGCATTAGCTGCTCTGCACTGATCTCTGGATCTCAGTGCTCACTGGTGGCCTCTTTTAGTTCTATTGCCAACCCTACTCCAGATTAACCCCTTGGTGTACTGGAAACAATTGCTGGGAACTGACATTTGGAACTCAGAGTATCAGTAAGCCAGAAAGAAAAGCAAGCGTTAGTACAGAATATAAACTTAAACACATACATATTTTGAAAACACAAAATAAAAAAGAAAAACCACAACTATGCATTTTAAAAATAAAGAATAGTTTTTCATATAAAAAAAGTATTGTGGGTGTGAACTCCTTTCTTGAAATGGCTGCATTATCTAGTGATGTGGACTCAAAAGGAACAGAGCAGAAATAGCAGCTCAAAGTGGAACCGCAACACTTCCTGGTCTTTATATGAAACTCTATCTTCCCCTTACTAATAATTTTTCAACCATCAAATAGAGGCTTTTTATGTGTGTGTGAGATTGTCTTCATGTTATACTACTGGGTGACTCCATTTGAGCATTTGTAGTGGTCAATAAAAAATGATTGCTTTTTCTTTTTTCCCCCTTTGTGGCAATTCTAGGGAACGATAACTGAAAATTCAATGTGAGATGCCTGTAGATGCAGGGGTTCTGAATGTGGGCTTCATGAACTTTTAAAAACTAATATTTTGATAACTATATTTTAATATAATTGTTTTTTTCATCCTACAAATTTTATCTTATGCATTTAAAAAAAACTTTAAGGGGGTCCTTAAGCTTCACTGGACTGCCAAAGGGATCCACAACCCCCCAAAAGACTGAGAACCCCTGTTTTTTTGAGGAAATATTTCTACTTTCTCAAGTCACTCCGGAAAAATAGTGCTTTGGGACTGATTAGGGATATAGAGTGGTATGCATGAATAGACAGCAAGTTCTACTGACTTTGGAATCAGAGGACCTGGACTCATATCCTATCTTTGACACTAGCTATGTCATCTCAGATAAGTCATTTAAACCTCCCTAGGTCTCAGGTACCTGAGTTATAGAACTTATAAAATAAGGGTGTTGGACTCTGAAGTCCTTTCCAGCTTTAAATCTGTGATCCAATGAATGTCTTCCCAGTAGGTCAAAATTGCCATGTCACCACAGTCCATATGGACCATACTCGCCTACATATCAGTTCCTGTGTGATATAAGTGATTTCAAATGTAGTGGCAGAAGCCACCCTCTAGGTCCTCCAGAATTGCTAACAAGGAGTAACTATCATGATAAAGATTAAGGAAAAGAAATAGAGCCTCATTAAAATCTGCTTTTATAATTATATTATTGATAATAATAGTTAACATTTATAGAACCCTTTAAGATTTACAAAGCTTTTCATAATATTATCTTACTTGATATTCATAACAACCCTTTGAGGTTGGTGCAATTATTATTCCAATTTTACAGATAAGAAAACTGAGGCAGATGGCGGTTAAGTAAATTGGCCAGGATCATCCTACTAGTGAATGTCTGAGGCTGGATTTGAATTCAGGTCTTTCTGGTTCAACGCTCTATCCACTGTGGCAGTCTCTGTTCTCATAAAAGTCTGGATGGAGATAATTAAATAGATGGTGAGTTGTCTCCCTGTTAGAAATTTAGTAGGACTAACTCCTGTTCTTGACTATGAAGAAATATGGTGACGAAAAACCTTGAGAGTTTTGTTGGGCAACCTTCCTCAGCAACCCGCTTTAGGGTATTCTTAGTAATATTTCTTCTCTGACAAGTTACTTAGGGACAGTGAGACACAGGAACAACTCAGATACAGTTTCATCTCTGCAGTTCCCTTAAACTCAGTGTAAGTATCTCGAGATCCACTATCCATCATGAGTGTATCTGAAAACCTTCATATTACGATAACTGGCATAGAGTTGTAGTTATTGAAGCAGAGGTTTGAATTGGATGTAACAGCCCTGTGAAATGTTTTGAGAAATACTCTGCCACAATAAAGGATTTCTTCCATGGTAACAGTCCTGAAAAATCAATACACATTCTGGCCCAAAGCTTCTTGGTCACTTCCCATGGAAAAATAGATGCCTTTGATGGGCTATGCCAAACAGAACTGGAATGTGGTACCCTCCTTTACAGTGCTCTTATCATTATTATCATAGGACTTAGAACCAGAAAAGACCTTGGAGATCATTTAGTTTACTTCCTTAACTTAACAGATGGGGAAAATGAGTGAGAGAAGTCAACAAATTTGCTCAAGTTCACATGGCAAGTAAGTGGATGAGTGAAGCCTTAGATTCAGGCACTGTAATTTCAGACCCTGAGCCCCTCCCATGACACATGCAGTCATGGAATATGGCAATGGACTCCATGCCACCAGAAACAGTATGCTTTCATGGTGCTTTCATGCTAAAGGATCCCGAATATGCCACTTATCCCATGACTAAGATAATGCAACAACTGCCTTGTGGAATAGTAACACAATTTCTGCTTAAAATGGCATCTGTTATGGTCAGATAAAACTCATGTTGATGGTTTGATCTGTTCCTTTCCTGGCCATGCCCCTTCACATTTGTTTCAAAGCCCTAGATGATCTTGGGTCTTGAACAAGATGCAACATCCTGCATTTTGTGGTCTGAATGGTCTGAAGAGGGGGGTTGGGAAGCTAGTTCTTATCAAAACTTCCAGTGGATGTGGCATGATATAACCTTGCATCATAGGAGACATTATTATCATCATCATCATAAATTGATAGCTAACACTGATTTACCACTTTAAAGCTGCAAAGCACTTTTGCAAATATCTCATTTGAGCATCACAACAACTTTGACAGATAGGTTCTGTTTTGGTTATTCAGTCATTTCAGTTGTATCTGACTCTTTGTGACCCATTTGGAGTTTTCTTGGCAGAGATACTGGAGTGGTTTGCCACTGACTTCTTCAGCTCATTTTACAGATGAGGCAAGCAGGATTACGTGACTTGCCTAGAGTCAAGAAGATGAGTCTTTCTGACTCTAGGCTCAGCACTCTATCCACTGAGCCACCTAGCTGCTCGAGTGCTATTATTATCCTCTTTTTATAATTGAGGAAGTTGAGGTAAACAGAGTTCAAGTGACTTGTCCAGGATCACATAGCTAGTAAATATCTGAAGCTAGATTTGGACTTCAAGGGTCATCTACTCCAATTCTCTCATTTTACTGATGAAGAGATGAAGGTAAGTGATTTGTTCAAGGTCACATAAGCCGGGAAAGGATTTGAACCTAGGACTTCTGCTTTCAAGTCCAACTATCTGCCTATTGAACTATGCTGCCTCTCCTACAGTGGTGGAATCTGGAGTGGCTGATGACCAACAGCCTCAGCTGTTGCTCTTTCCCTCCAGGGTTTCAGAAGACTGTATGGACCCATGTTCCGAGCCAAGTACTGTGGTATAAGTAAGGATGTGGGACTATCCTAAGAAAAATGTCTCAACAGAACTGTGGAGTCAATTGTAGGACTTCTTGACCCCTGCCATGACCTTTGCCCATAGTAGAGTTCTGTAGGTGACATCCTTCACTGGTGAATAATTGTTATCTGGCCTTTTGCAGTTGAGCCCAGCCCCAACACTGGAAGGTGAACTGTAGGTCATAAGAAGCAGTAAATCACATTCATCTCAACCTCTAGCACAGGTCTAGAAGTCAGTAACTTTTTGTCATTCTGGAGAAGTGTCTTCCCTTCCGTGAGTTCAGGTCCCACAGAATTCACTTTTCTTCCATGTGATAAAATGAACCAATAATGGCTTCCTTCGGTTGAAGCAAACTACAATAATACACTAGGATTAGGGACACAACAACCCCCTTGAGTGGGAAAATCTGCATAAAAGTTTTTGGCTTTCCCTTCATAGCAGAGAAGTCTGCATTTTTATTTCTCTTTTATGGGGTGTTTACAGTATTAAAAGACAAAATATGTTGATATTATACAATATTATGCTTATAATTTTATGCATTTCTGAGTTTCTAAACTGTTTCTGTGTCATCTACTGGCCTTCACACATCTGTGGCTTCCACAAAACTCTCCCCAAACTCCCATTTAATTTCTTATGCCAACCCATTCCATATCAAAACTGCATGGAGAAAGTCACAGTGTGGAAGGGATAATCGTAGCAGTTACAATGTGGCTCAGGATGGAGTTCTGACTGCAGTCTGAGGTCCCAAGTTCAAATCTTGTCTTTGATATTTACTACCTATATAACCTCAGGTACATTAGTTAATCTCAGTATTTTCTCCTGGAAAATGAGTGGGTTAGAAGAGCTGGCCTCTCTGGTCCCTTTTGGCTTTAAATTGACATCCTATAACAAAAGTAGAGTGATTCAAGGAAGGCTGAAATTCAGCTGTCTCCATTGTACCATATTGTCTCCTCCATAAAATGCAGGAATTGATCTCAACAACCTCTACAATCCTTTTCCCTTCTACATTTGGTGATTCCACCTCCATCCCTTGAAAGCTCCAAGGTCCCCAGAGAGGAGAAATCAGTTTACAACTTTCTGTATTTGGGTGGAGTGAATACTTTAGACATTGACTGCTAACGGTACAAAACCGTCTTTCTCAATAGAGATTTTTGCTGCCCCCTTGTGATGGAGACTACAAGCTTCTTGAAGAAGCCATTTAATATGAACAAAGCATAGCTTTCGACAGTAGTTGTAAGATCATGCCATTGTAAAGTCAAGAAGGGATTTTAGATCCCATATCATTCAATCTTTACAGAAAAGGAAACTGAGGCCCAGGATAAGTGACTATACTAAGATCGCACTAATTGCAAGTAGCAGAGGCAAGATATGGACCCAGGTCTTCCGACCCCAAAGCCAGTGATCTTTCCACTGCATCACACTGGGTTGTGGGAATATTTCCTTTCTTTTGAAGGGGAAATTGAAAATCTCAGATACTCTCCGGGGTATGTTTGCTGGTAAATGTTTAACAAGTCATTGTCTGAAAAAAACGTATACCGGATATACTTTTAAAAATCTGCATTATCAACATTTTCTCCATCACTTTCTTAAAAACCTAGACAATCAACAAAACAATAAACCAAGCCCTGATCTGTGGTATTTGCACTTTCTGAGATATAAATGCTCACACTGAAAATTTAACAATCAGTTCTAATGAGCTAGGAGATGGCTCCAGTGTATCCCTGGATACTCTCAAAGTAGCTGGCATGGGCACCCATCACTACTCCTAACCAACCCAAGACAGATCTCCATTTGCTTCCATCTACCCCACAAAAGGCACAGATTGAGAGGGACCTCTGTCCAGTGATGCCCATTCTAGAAATACCAAGGCAGTATACATTTCTTTGGAATAATCCCAAGGAAGACATATGAACTCATCATTGGAAAATGGTTGGGGGGACATCTCTTACCTGGAAGGTGAAGAGTCTGATGATTCTCACAATACAATATGTCATTTCTTCCTGGGGAAAAAATAGAGAATTTCATTTGGTAATGATTTTCTCTGTTAGACTGAGATAAGAAGTCAAAATCTGACTACTTGCTTTGGACAGTTCTGACACTGGTAATTGTCTTTAATGAGTGCAGTGGCTGATGAAAATGCCTGACATTATCTTTAATATTTGACATTATCTGGCATTTTTATCTTTAGTGATAGCCAGCATTTATATAGAGCTTTGAGGTTTGCAAAGAACTTTACAAATAAATATTACTATTTCATTAGATTGTGAGTCTTGTGCAGGGGCTATCTTTTGCCTCTTTTTGTATCACCAGAGCTTAGCACAGTGCCTGCTACATGGGAATTGATTAATAAATGTTGATTGATTTATTAAGCATCTACTATGTGCCAGGCCCAGGGCAAAAGTATTTTTGTGAGGAAATATTGTGGAAAGGATCTTTATAGATTGCAGATACTCCACACACTGAGCCAGATTCTATTGGACCTTATGGCTACTTTTGGGTAGTCTTGCAAATATCCTGAGGTATCTCATCCTTCCAATAACAATTATAGTTTGTGTTTTTATCAGTCAATCAGCAAACATTTACCAAGAACCTATTGGGGGAAACACAATGTATACACATACTGTCAGTAAATACAAAATATAGTTTTAAAATGGATGCAGGGCTATTTCAGAGGGAGACTAGAGATCAGCTAAGTTCTCATGCAAAAGAAAGGATTTGAAGGGAACTTTGAAGGAAACTTGGGATTCTAAGTGATTGAGGTGAAGAAAGAGTTCATTCTAGGCAGAAGACATAGCCTGTGCAAAGGCATAGGGATGGAAGGGAGATGGGGCATGGAATGTTTAAAGAATGACCAGAAAGCCAACTGGGCTGGACCAAAGAGTAAGTAAAGAGGAACAATTAATGTACAATAAGAATAGAAAGTTCAGTTGAAATCAGACTGCGAAGGGTTTTAAATGCCAAACAGGAGAGTTTGCCTCTGATCTTAGAGGAATTGGGAGCCACTGAAATTTCCTGAGCAGGGAAGTGACATTTTCAGAGCTATATTTTAGAAATATCACTCTGGCAGCTGTAGAGCTTTGGAGTTTACAAAGCATCCTATGAGGTAGTTAGAATAAATATTTATTACTTCCCCTTTTCAGATGGTGGCACAGAGTGTCAGGAAAGTTTCCCACTAAGAAAAGAGAATCATAAAAGTGACTTGTCTGGGGTGGTAAAATTACTCTGTGTGTGTGTGTGTGTGTTGCAGCTGAGATTCAAAACCAGAACTTTCAATTCCAAATTCATTGCTTTTTCTCTGTTCATCATGCAGCTTTTTAGATTTTTTAAAATTCACCTGACTTTATTGCCACATGTATATCTGAATCCCCTGGTGTTGGATGTTAGGAACTTCTGGAACACTCTGTGGGCTTTCTTCTGATAGATTTTGAGCAGCATCCTCCCCCAAAGTGACCTTTCTTTTAGAATCTGCTCTCTGCAGTCTAGAATCTATCAGTATAAACTCTCCATGGGAATTTTGTATGGGAGTATTGTATGCTTGAACTGATCCTAGAAGTTGGGCACTATGCTTTTCTTGGGTCCTGCTGGACCTCTGGCCAAAGAACATCTGAGGGCTGTAGACCACAAGGATGCTAGAGGCTGTTTTGTGACATGTAATGATGCAATCTCACTAGCTGTAATTGATTGAACTATCTTTCACAGTCCACCTTTTCTCCCACTTCCATCCCCTATAGCATCCTTAACACTCTTCTCCCAATGACTAGTTGTTGACTAAGAAGAACTCAGAAAATGCTTGATTCAGATAACTAGTATAAGAGCAAATTTACCAGCCTCTTATATCACTTTCTTATTCATATATATATATATGTGTGTGTGTGTGTATGTGTGTGTTTATATATGTGTATAGAGATCTGTCTCCCTCTCTGCCTCTCTCTCTCTCTCTCCCTTTCTCTCTGTGTGTATATGTTTTTAAATATAAATGTGTGTGTTTGTGTGTGTGTGTGTGTGTTTATATATGTGTATAGAGATCTGTCTCCCTCTCTGCTTCTCTCTCTCTCTCTCCCTTTCTCTCTCTGTGTATATGTTTTTAAATATAAATGTGTGTGTGTGTGTGCGCGTGTGCGTGCGTGTGTGTGTGTGTGTGTGTGTGTGTGTGTGTGTGTGTGTGTAGGGAAGTCAGAGGGTGGAGACTAAAATCTAGTTTCTCATTCAGACTTTCCCCTGGGCTTACCATGCAGGGCAGGCTGACCAGCCCCATTCTTCGCCCAGAACCCTCCCTTTGTCTTTCCCTGATGCTACTTCCTGAATCCCTTTATGCCATACTCACTCCTTCTTAACCCTATTGTTCTCTTGTCCCCTCCTTTCTACCACTTTCAAACTGAGCCAACAAAAACACACTCAAATATAGAACACATTTGCTAGCTCTGAGTCTATTTGTTCCCTCATGTGAGAAATGATCATTTCTCTCTTGTATTAATAACTAATTATTGAATTAGAACAAAAGTTTTTCCCCTTTTCTACTTCCTCACCCAGAAATCAACCAGTATGGGAAATCTTAGGCAGTGATTTATTTACCCAGGCCAAGAGCTAATCAGACAGTAAAAGAAATTTGAAGTTTAAACTAATGGGAGCATTCCTGCTAATTGTGTTTGCTCAGACAGATCTGGGGAAGTGTTGTCAGACAGGTGGTATGGAAATTGATAAGTCTCTTTGACCAAGATTTGGGTGATCCAAATCACATACTCCAAGACCCTCACCCTTTTATGATCAAATTAATTTTCTCATTAATTGTTAACAAATCAGAGTTGATTACCACCCTCAGGAATACCTGTTCTTCCAAGACCATATAAACTATGAGTCCACCTCCATCCAGGGGCCTTTGGTTTAAGAAGATATGGCCAAATGACTATGCTTTTATTAATAAGTATATTAGCATTATTAATGAAATTATTAAATTACCCATGAATTATATCTTTTGAACTTTTTGGATGACATACTCACCGTCTCCAGGCAGGGTTACAATCCCTTCATGCCCCACACCTATCCTAATAATGCTTTCTGATGTCTGTAAACAGGTTTAGGGCATAATAGTGAAAGCTGTATACCTCTATAGGCATGGGCACACAGTTGTTTCTCTTTTCCTGCCATCCACAGCCTCTGATAGAAAGCCTTTGGCTTGAACCATTAACCGTAACAACTTTGATTCTGCGAAGGCATTGGGTTGATTCAACTCACTTTGGATGGTTCTGTCGGAATTCTAACACAACTTACCTGTAAAGTGAAAGGTTGGACAAATGACCTTTAAATTACTTGCCAGCTCTTTAAACTGGGATCCTATGGTAGCTCTAGTCAGATGATTCAAATGTTCCAATATGGAAGAGGTAGCAGATAATTCAAGTTGCCTAGAAATGAAATGGGTTGCCTGAAGAGGGATAATAAGTTCCCTATCATTGGATATGGTTAAGTGTAATCCAGATGACAACTCAATAGAGATGTTGGAAAATTTGTGCCATCTTGGTGAAGCTTTTTCCAGTTCTCCCAACTGCTAGTGCCTTCCCTGATATCTATTTTTCCATTGTGTACATGCTTATAGTGGACGTGGTGTCTCTCTGGCCAGATTGTCAGCTGTGCAAGAGCAGGGACTGTCTGTCTTGTATCTGCACCACCTTATGGAGTACCTGGCATATAATATTGAGTGATTGATTGGATTAGGTGGGTGCTAATGCTTCTTCTAGCCCCTCCTATTGTCCTGGGAGGGCACTTCATCTTGTCGGTATCTTTTTGAAAATATAGCAGCCAGAACAATGCCCCACTTTTGTCAATGCAGTCTAGGATCACAGAAGCCCAGATGGGAGCCAAATCACACCTCTGATGAAGAGAAAGTTTGGAGTCCATGAGAATTCCTAGGTTTGTTTTTTCTGTCAGATCTGCTCCCTAATCTACATTGTCACTACAGGATATTCCTGTATTTAAGCCTCAATAGCTGAAATACAGCACTAAGCCTTTTAGGATGTCCTGAATTTGTGTGAGGTCTTTTTTTTTTTTTCATTTTTAACTCAAGTGTATTTCTATTACTTGGCCCATCTATTTTGAAATAAATTAACTAGTGAATTATAATAATAGCTAACATGTATATAGCATGTTATAACTTCTGTTTGCCTTATTGCACTGGAGAAGGAAAGGACAAACCAGTCCAGTCTCTTTGCCAAGAAAATCCCGTTGACATTATGGTCCATGGGGTTCACAAAGAATAAGCTATTCTGAAAGATTGAAGAACACCAAATATAGCACTTTAAGGTTTGCAAAACACTTTGGAATACTCTTTCATTTTATCCTCATAACAACTCTGGAAGGCAGGTGTCATTATTACCCGCATTTCACAGATGAGGGAATTGAGACTGAGGTTGTATCACACAATAAGTATCCAAGGTTGGACCTGGACTCAGACCTGTCCTGACCATAAGATGATTGCTCTGTCCACTGTACCATCTAGCTTAGACCAAAGCCAGTGCCCTAGAAAGGCTTATTTTATGAGGTCTATTCCTCTACAGGGTAATAAAGATACAATGTATGGCTTGAGAAAAATAGGTGTGGAGGCATTCGATGATCTGTGACAACTGAATTTGATGCCTCATTTTGGAAGCCTGGTTTGATGCTGAAGTCCTTGTATCTTCTTTACTTAGTGCTCTCTCTTTGAAATAGTAACAATGTACATTGCTATGGGGTCTTATGGTCTTCCAAGCAGTGTTTCCCAACAACAGAGTGAGGGATGGTTGGATGATAATAATAGCTAACATTTAGACAGCAGTTGCCCTGTGCCTGGCACTGCACTAAGCGCTCTACAATTCTTATCTCCTTTGATCCTTGCCACAAGCCTGCGAGGCGGGTGCTTGATTATTCCGATTTTGCAGATGAGGAAACAGTCTTAGTGAGGTTAAGTGACTTGCTTAGGATCACATAGCTAGCAAGTGTTTGAGGCCAGCTTTGAACTTGGATCTTTCTGACTTCAGGTCTGCTGTTCTAACAACTGTACCACCTACCTGCATAGTGCCATTAGGTAGTAGTAGTAGTAGTATTGTCCCAATTTTATTGATGAGGAAACGAATGCTGAGAGGAATTAAGAGGGTTCGTGGTCATAGAGATAGTAAAGGGCAGAGATAGGAGTTGATCTGACTCTAATTCCTATATATTTACCGCTAGGCCACACTGCCTCTCCAGTAACTTGGAAGAGAAGGAAATAAAGAGGTTTATGATTCGCCTTGAGTCACCTAGTGGCTTGGCTTTGAATCAGCGCTTTGGCTTCAGACTTGGCAGAGGACATGGGGAAGGGTGGACAAAACTGTTCTCATTCATATTTTTTAAAAAATCTAATGTCAAAACTTATCTCTACTACCAGAAAACTGCTTCTCAGCAGCTGTCTGGCTAAGCTTCTTGATATCAGGGACCATCTTTTCCTGTGCTTGGCACACAGTAGGTGCTTAATAAATGCTTATTGGCTACTTGATTCAAGAGCAGCATTCTTACCACTAGCTTTTCTATAAGGACTTTTCTATAAAGGACGGCAGAGCATGTTACATTTTCTTATTTGCTTGAATACACCCCAAGGTTTCTAGAGTATGGATCTAGGATGGTACTGAAAGAAGAAAGATCTGGTCAGAGTTGTAACTAAGAATTATGACATGGGGTGAAAATAGTTGGGATAGTGGTAGCATTAGAAGAGAAGACCATGTAATGGCAGGGGGAAGAGAAGTCAGGGGAGGAGTGGTAGCACCAAGGATAATCTGATATCATGCATGCAGGCATGATGGGAAAAGGGAGTCCAGTCTTGCCCTTATGGGAATTTGAGGGTCAGAGGCAGAGAGTCTAGAACTAGGAGGAGAGTACCCTGGCAAGAGATCCCTAGGGGTAGCAGCTGGAGAAGTTATGCCTAAGAATGATATGGCGGAGAACCATAAAACAAAGCACGTCCCTGTGAGGGACAGTGGTCACCACAGAGGAAGCATGTCCCCCACTGTGTCAGGACCCTTGGAAAAAGCTCAATTCATCCTGCCCTAGTTATGACTTTGGCCCTCATTGAAAAGGAATGAACAAGCAAGAAGGAAGAAGTGTACCCAGCTAGGCATTCCCCGTAGAGAGATTTAAATACATTGGTGCCATAACTTCTCTCTCAGTTATCATTGTGATATCCCTCTTGAGCTGAAGGACAAAACTCAAATTAGCTTTCCTCATCCCCCTCCTCTTCTGTTTGATTTCTCCCTATCCAGCGGTATGCCGTTATCCTCTAGGGACATCGGGAGGCCACATTCCAGATGAGGACATCACAGCTTCCAGCCAGTGGTCGGAATCCACAGCTGCCAAATATGGAAGGTAAGGACAATTACCCAAGGAGGGGAAAGTCCCTGGGGTCCCTGCAGACACTACCCAGATGTGACAATGGGGGAAGGGCAGTCTGGTGGCCCTGCTCTACTGTATCTGGTTCCAGGGAGCACATGGGATGTTTGGCATTGTGGGCTGGATCCTGCTGAAGACCAAGAGGGTGCTGCTCAGCATCATCGATTGTCACAGCAAGTGGGTTCCCTGATAGCTCTTTTGTTTGTCTTTCATCCATCATGTTCACATGAGCTCTAGGAGTCCAGAGGGGAGTCAGAGCCTCCGTGATGGGAAACAGCCAAGCTGGGCAGGCATGACTGTTGTTTATACAGACAGGCAGGCAGACATCTGGAGTTCTGAATCCTGTTCCTGGCATCTTGTAATGAATGAGTGGTTATATGACACAATCTTCACCCCAACCCCCTAAACATTTAGCTTCAAGTTCCTTCCCAGTAAAACTGATAAAATCCTCTCTTAGGATGGTATACAAAGTCATCTTATGGGAGGCAGCAAAAACTTAACCAACCCACAAAGAATTCTGACAAGCTCATTCTACCCCACAAGAATGGCAATCAGTTCTACTCCTAGGCTTATTAGGTGACTGCCTTAATTGTGGAATTTTGGGAACCCTAGGAAATGTCCAGATGAGATCCTCTTGCCCCTACTGAGTAATTCCTGAATCTCACCACATTAGAGAATATCTCTTTTAGTTTAAGCCAAAGGTTTTTAACCTTTTTTTTTTTTTATATCATGGACCCCTTTGGTAGTCTGGTGAAGCTTAAAAACCCCTTCTCTCAAAATAATGGTTTTAATTGGATGAAATGAAATCAAAAGGGTTACAAAGAAAATCAGTTCTATTGAAATATTTAAAAAGTGCAAATATCAAAATATTTTAAAAAATAAGCTCACAAACCCTAGGTTAAGAACTCCATTTAAGTCCTTTATCTTTCTTAAAATGCAACCCCTCTCATACCTAAGAAGTAAAATTCTCAATTGTTCTTATTACTCATAATGAATGAAAGCATGAAGGAAAACTGGTAGGATAGTAAAATTAGCTTATAAAGGTATTAGACCCTGGTAAAAGGGGAAAGGGAATTATTAAGGGTAAGAAGGGTCCAAAACAGAGGCTTAGGGTAAAAATTGACAAATGGAAGGCTGACTTCCACATTATTTCACAATTTTGCTGAGAGCTGACCCCAACTGGAGAAAATAAAATGAATCCAACATTCTATGGTACGTAGGCCAGTGGATCTTTGCCACTCTGCCAAGCCCACCAAGCCACACCCACTGTAAAGAGCACTCAATCTGGCATTGAAGCATGACTAGCCTAGCCTCATAAAGTTCAAGCTTGGAGGGCAATAGCTGAAATGACCCCTAGAGGGCAGAGGCAGGGCAGTGAAGGTTGGCCATAAGAGATCGTATTTCCTTCTGGGTCTTTAAATTAGGATGGGAAACAAGAGCAGTATGTGATCTGTGTCCCTGGCTCCTGGTTTGGACTGTGTCTGGGTTGTGGGGTGCCCTCAGGGAAGGGAACAAATGATATGCGGATATGTGGTGGCGGTCAGACAGGCTCCTCCTGTGGGTTCCATGCTGGTATCCCAGACCATGCTCTGCCCCAGGGACTGGGTAGCTTTCCACTGTGGCTGATATAAGCATCCGTGTGGTTTGACGGTTGCCTATCCCCTTCCCATTCTATGTTTCTTCCCACTGCCCTAGGCTGGACTCTGAAGAAGGGGATGGAGCCTGGTGCCCAGAGATACCAGTGGAACCGGATGATTTGAAGGAGTTTCTACAGATTGATCTGCGCAATCTACATTTTATTACTCTTGTGGGGACCCAGGGACGCCATGCAGGGGGTCATGGCAATGAGTTTGCTCCTATGTACAAGATCAATTACAGCAGAGATGGCACACGCTGGATCTCATGGAGGAACAGACATGGGAAACAGGTAGAGAAAATGGTGCCCCACTAGGGATGGAACCCCTCACTTGGGGGAGGGAAGTGTTTCCCCTCTGATGTTTGTAAAAGGATTTCTGTGAGGGGAGGGTTAGATTGGGGAAGCCTGGGGCAAAAGACCTCCAAGCATGCTTGGTAGGTAGTGCCGACCAAAGGAACTGAAAATGAACCATCACACTGGCCACAGTCATGAAAGGTGAGGGAGTACTAGAGGGAGGTCTATGTGTTAGATGAATTTCCATTCCCTCTCTACCGTCACTCTTCTGTTTCCTCAGGTCCTAGATGGAAATAGTAACCCCTATGACATTGTGCTAAAGGACCTGGAACCTCCCATTGTAGCCAGATTCGTCCGCTTCATTCCAGTTACTGACCACTCCATGAATGTCTGCATGAGGGTGGAGCTCTATGGTTGCGTCTGGCTAGGTAGTGCTTGGGAAGGGTTGGCATTGGGATGGAGAGGAGGGGAGGGTTGAGGCGGCTGGGGAGCCCTCTTCTGAATGTCCCCATCCCACATACAAAGAGAAAAGAGGCAAATCTAGAGGAGATCTGTACTTATTCTCCTTTTCTCCTGCAATGAAGTAGAACTTTTATAATTTGGACAAAATATAGAAAGGGTTGTATCATCAGAGGTTATTCCAAATGGCTGCAGAGCAAGAGCACCAGAGTTCTAGAGATAGGCTTGGCCCTAAACCCTTTGGATAGCCTGTGAGGATGAGTAGAATCATCCAATAATTCATATGGGATCCAAGATCAATCAGTAATAACTAGTATTTATATAGCATAATAATAAGAATGACAGTAATAATAATGGCACTTACTACACACCAGGAACTCTGCCAAATACTTTACAAATATCTCATTTGATCCTAATACCATTCTTAGGAGGTAGGCGCTATCATCTCTATTTTATAGATGAGAAAACTGAGGCAAACCAAAGATAAGTGACTTGCCCAGGGTCACACAGCTAATACATGTCTGAGACTAGGTTCAACTGAGATCTTTCTGACTTCAGATGCAGTACTCTATCCATTGAGACACCTATAAAGTTTTACAAAGTACTTTACCTATTGTATCTCATTTGAGCCTTCCTACAACCCTGAGAGATGGGGTGATTTTTTTACATTTTTTACATTTTACAGAGGAGGCAACTGAGATTGAGAGAAATTAAATAAATTACTTGCTAGTAAGTTTCTGAGGCAGGATTTGAACTCAGGTCTTCTTGACTATAAGTGCAGCACTCTACACCACCTAGCTACCTATCAATCAATAATTAGTATTTAGATTGTAAAGGACTTTACATAAGCTGTCTCACTTACGCATTTGTTACGTGCCTACTAATTTCTTGGACCCTGGAGATACAAAGACAAAAATGAAGCAGTGTTTGACCTCAAAGAACTTCCATTCTCTTGGAGGAAACAATGTGTATAGAGAAGGCATTTCTACACAGCACAATGAAAGGTCATTTAGATTTGGAGGTGGTTACTTAATATTCAGATCCCAGATAGTGCCCTTTATATATTAGGGAATCTTAGCAAGCTGGTCATTGTAATGAACATGATTCAGAGATCCTGAGTGAGCTAGGAAGAGGTTGTTTCCCCAGAGTGAGAGCTGTAATGCATGACTAATACATAAGCCTATCCCTGTCTAACCTTGACTCTCATTCCCCCTAGTCATCAAGGCTACCCAACCCTCACAGAGTTCACAAGGTCCAGGGTCCTTGATTGTACTCTCCCAAGCACATACCTTGATTGTGTGTTAGCCTGAGGGGATTATAAAAAAAACCCCAAAACTAAAAACCAAAAAACAACCAAAAAACTGTTGACATTTCACCCCTGAATCATAGATCTTGGAACATCATAAAAGCAAATTTCTGGCTCAGATTATGGGTGAAAAAGGAAATTGGCTCTGAGTCCTTGCCACTCATTCTGAAATGCTTTCAACATAGAAGCTGGAGGGGAGTCTGTGTACAAGGGAAGACATGGGCATTAGGAGAGAGAAACTTTTATTTTTACTTTCCTATGGACCCTAGAAAAGTTAGCCAAACAGGGCTTTCCTCCCCTTTTTCCTGCTTTAAATGTTGCTCATCATTCATCAGAGGAAGAATGTAACGGCATTGTAGCCCCAAATAGACTATTTTTGCATCCCTATCAAAGCTTAAAAATGGTGACTCATATGAGAAGAGTCTTTTCCAGAACTCAGTATTGACCCTTCACTCTCTACCCAGAAATATGCTGGCTCTGAATTGATTAGATGTAGCTCTATGACCATTCTACCTGGGAATTTGACATTCCCCCCTCTTCCCTCAATCCTGTAAGCCCTCCTATAGCAGCACTATCCCTCCATCTGCACTCCATGCACCACATGTGGTAGACATGCCCTTGAACCCTCAGTCAAGTTCTCTGGGATAACCTGTTTTAGCCTTGACTGATTCCTGTACAAAAATGTACAGGGGAGTAGAAAGTTTATTATATAGAAACAGAAAATCTAGGTTCAGATGCCATTTGACCTCTTATTAGTTGTGTGACAATGGGCAAGTTATAAGATTATAGACTTTAGAGTGGAAGGGACCTTAGAGGACCTGAGGGAGGTCCATCCCCTCCTTTTATAGGTTAGGTAATTGAGGTGTAGAGAGGGGAGATAACTTGTCCAAGGTAATACAGTTAGTAACTGACAGAAATGATATCTTAACTTCTCTGAGGTTCAGAAAAATAGTAGTACCTGCCCTGCCTAAACTGAATAAAATGAGCTAATGAATGTGAAAATATTTTGTGAATGGCAAAACTGAGTATAAATGTAAGGGGCTGGTACTAGACTGATCTCTTTCCTCAAGGTAGTGATACCACTTTGTTTCCTTCAACAGATGGTCTGGTGTCTTACAATGCTCCAGCTGGACAGCAGTTTGTACTCCCTGGAGGTTCCATCATTTACCTGAATGATTCTGTCTATGATGGAGCTGTTGGGTACAGGTAAATTTTAGGAAACTTTGAAAGAAAAAAATGAGGCAGTAATCATCAGGTTATTAACATAGTTGCAAGGACTAGGAATCTATCAATCAGTCAATATTTATGAAGTATTGACAATGTACTTAGTACCATTCCAAGAGCCATGTGATATGTCACTTTGGGGGAGTAGAGAGATGGTAGGCTTTGAGTCAGGTTTGAGTTTGAATCCTGGATCTGACACTGATTACCTATGTGACTATGAGGCCAAGGAAAGAGTCAAGAGGATGAAAAGTCAAGAAGAGTGAAAGGTTACAACTGCCACATGTCCCCTAAAACCTCTTTTACAGTAACCACAGAAAATGTGCCACAGTGAATTCTGAGCAGGAACGCCAAGAAAAAGTCACAGGAATCAAGCAAAGCCTCAAAGAAGAAAATGCAGATTCGATACGAACCCATTAAGAATCCACAGAAGAGCTAAAGAAAAAGATAAAAAGAGTAAAATTGATTTTAAAAATCAAATAAAAGCAGTAGAGGAAAAACTGAATAAAGAAATAAGAGTTGTACAAGAAAATTAGGAAAAGGGAATTAACAGCATGGTAAACAAGGCACAAAAATACTGGAAATAACTCCTTAAAAATAAAAATTGGTCAAGTGGTAAAAGGGATAAAAGAGACTATCTCCCAAAAAATTGGAATTGTCAGGTGGAAGCTAATGACTCCATGAGACATCAAGAAACAATAAAACGAAGTCAGAAGACTGAAAAAATAGAAGAAAATGTGAAATATCTCAGGAAAATCAACTGAATATAGATCAAGGAAAGTTTGTTTAAGAACTATTTTTCTACCTAGAAGGAATGAACCTGTTTGACTATGAGTAAGTCATTTAGACTTCTCTGAGGCTCTTCTAAACACATTTTTTTTTCAAATACTTGAAGACAGAGATCATGTTCACCTAAGTCTTCACTTTTCCAGACTAAACATCTTCAGTTTCTTCAGTCAGTCTCAATGGCTTTACATCATCCTACTTGCCCTCCTATGAACACTTTAGCTTATCAGTGTGACTCCCAAAATTAAGTACAAAGAGTACAGTGGGAGTATTATTTTCCTAGTTGTTATATTTAAGATTACATCAGCTTTTGGGGCATACATACAATTTAGTTGACTCATATTGAGTTCGTAGTCTACTAAAACTCCTGTTGATGTTTTTTTTTTAGACAAGCTGCTATCTAACCAAACCTCTTCCATCTTGTACTTGCAAAACTGATATTTTTTCAACACAAGGGGAAGACTCTATATTTATCCATATTGACTTTTATCTTTTTTAGATTCATCCCAATACTGTAGCCTTGTGGTCCTGCCTACAGGCCAAATCCAGCTACTGTTTGTTTTAGCCTGTTTTGGTATGGTCTTATAAACTAAGAATGAATTTTTACATTTTAAAATTAAGTTTTATTGTATTTTAAAATGTAAAAACCATTCTTAGCTCATGAGAAGTCCAAAAACAGGACAGACTTGGCCCTCAGCCTATAGTTTGCTGACCCCTGCAGTCTGTTAAAAATCTTTTGGGGTCCTGACTCAATTATCTAATGTACTTTATCCTTTCTAACTTTGTCATCTGTGAATTTATTGGACATGTATCAGTTTATGTTACTTCTTAGGATTATTGATGCCTTTTTTATATTGAAATAATCTCCCATTTTTATACCACTGTCTTGTTTTTTTGTTAAAAAAAAAGAGAATTAAGCAAAATCAACAGAGAGACCTTCACCATCAGAAATTGCAGCATTTGGCATGGATTTTCCCCTGTCCCCCAGCTGCTAAGAAGAAGGAAGAGGGAGTCCTGTTTCATTGTCTGTCCTCTGGAAGTAATATTGGTCAATGCATTTAATGAGTTCAGATGATGTAACTGTTGTTTTCAGTCATGTGATTGGAGTCATTTTGTGGGTTTTACAGTTTCTGCTCACTTTACTCTGTATCACAGAGGTTGTGTGATAGAGTAGGAAAAGTTGGATTTGGAGTCTTAGAACCTGGACGGTTCAAATCCCTGTCCTTTTCCTGACTATCTGTGTGATCTGAGACAAGTCACTCAATTCCTCTCGGTTTAAGTAAAACACAGGAATTGGACCAGATGGATTTTAAAGTTCCTGTTCTAATTCTATGATCCCATGAAAGCTTATACGGTTTTCCCATGTCACTGGGAATTCCTTATATTTGTAATTTCTTATGGAAAAATAAAATATTCCATTAAGAATTACAATTTGTTCAGCCAATTCCCAACCAGCAAACACCTAGCTTATCTAGTGTTTTAAGACCACAAAAATACCATCATGAATATTTTAGTATATATAAAGCCATTTCTCTATCTTTAATTTCCTTGAGGTTTATGTTCAATAGGGGTCAGAGGACAGGAAGAATTTAATAGCTTTTCTCTTGTAATTCCCAGTTGCTCCCTTGGACATTTAGGCTAATTTCTAGTCATCATCCATGCCCCTGCCTTCCCAGAGCCTTTCCAATCTTGACCATTTCAATCTTTTATCAGCTTTGATATCTCAATAGGTATCAGGTAAAATCTCAAAGTTGTTTTCATTGGAATTTCTTTTTATGTTAGTGTTTGCAGAGTTGTCAAAACTCCATGTCCAGAACCACAATATAATATAATTAGGAAATAAATATCATATAACAGAAATAATACATATGCAGCCTGCAGGAATACTTTCCAGTGTGAATTTGGCATCAATGATTTGGAATACTTTTTCATATATTTATTGATAAATTTCATTTCTTACTTTGAAAACTGTATAATTTGTTCAGTTATTTGTTGGTAAGTGGTTCTTATTTTTCTAAGTGTGTCAATTCTCCATACATCTTAAACTTTAGACATTTATCAGATATGTTTGATACAATAATTTCTTAGATACATCTTCCTATTTCATCATTTGTCCTTTATCAACTCACTAATAAAATATTAAGCAGGGTTAAGCACAGATACCCAGAGCACTGCATTAGAGACTTGCTTCCAAAACGTTAAATATTATTTGGATCTGATCATTTAAGCAATTCAAAATCCATGTAACTGCACTATTTTTCTGGCTTATTTTATCATATTATTCACAAGAATAGCAGAAAAGATTTGGTCAACTGCTTTGCTAAAATCTAAGTAAGCTGTATTTCCAGCATTATTCAGATCCACTAGTCTAGCAACCCTGTCAAGAAGGGTAAAGTTAGTCTAGCATAACTTATTTTTGATGAGGTCATATGGTCTCTTCTTATATCACTTCCTTTTCTAGAAGCTCAGAAGACAAACATATGATACAATACAATGTAGAATTAAATGCTAATGTATGCAATAAGAACTCTAAGATCTGTAGAAGTTTATAGAGGGGAGAGAGAGGGATCAGTAAAAGTTGGGACAATCAAGGAAGGCTTAATGGAGAAGATAGACCTTGAACTAGGGCTTGAAGAAGAGATCATACTTGAAAACAGAGGGAAAGCATTCCATATGAGTCAAACAGCATGAGTCTGATGATTCTGTGCTACAGTGAGACTGGCCTGCCCGGGACAAAGGGTATAAGATATAAGGTTGGCATGAGAGTAGGTCCAAATTATGTAGAAAAAGTCTTGAAAACCAGGGCAGAAGAGTTTAAAGCGGCTCAGTTGGCTGGTGAGTTTTAGACTCATCCTTTTTTTGCCCATGCCCTTCTAGCCCTTTCTGAAGCCTAGCCCCTAGCCATTGCCTTATTTTGGTCAGCTGTCAATACCTACCTGATTGGAATCATCAATCAACGAGCCAGCAAACACTCAATAAGAATGGACCTTAGAGGTCAGATAATTCAGGGCTTCTTAACCTTTTAGGATTCATGGATTTCTTCATCATTATGGTGAAAGCCTCTGGACTCCTCACAGTAATGTTTTTAAACTCTTAAGACAAAACACATAGGACTGCAAAGGAAAGCAATTATATTGAAATAAATTAATTCATTAAAAATTATTTGTTATATAATATAATAGCATATATCATTATATACAATAAATTATTATATACCATTACACACCATATATGTTTTTGTATACAATATAATAGTATATAATCACTTATTATATACACTATATTACACATATAAATTATTGTATATAATATAGCATATATGTGTTTATTATATATACCCTATTGTATTACATATATAAATTGATTATTGCATGAGTATATATGTATTATATAAACACATAAACAAATTACATATAAATAATTATATATATTATATAATCATGTAATATACAATAATATACTGTACATAATAGAATAGTGTATATGTAGTTATATAGACTCACATATATGCTACATTACATATATCACATTAATATATACTATATTACATATATAAATTGTTATGTATAATTTAAGATCTATTTAAAAAAACAAGTCCAGGGAACCCACGTCAAGAGCCTCTGATCTAGTGTAACCCTCTCACTTCACAGATTAGGAGACTGAATTGAGGGATTTCAACACTGTATTGAAGACACAAGACTAAAGTTAGACACTGGGAGGGGGTAGGATAGAAGGATAGAACCTTGAGTGTGTGTGTGTGTGTGTATGTGGAGGCAGAACAGTATTAAGGAATTCCCTTTGGGACAGGTGTAAGCAGCAGTCCACTTAGTTGTTATCCTGATATGAAGCCTTGTTAAGTCAACTCATCGAAAGCTCTGTCTTTCAACCTCTTGAGTCATTTTGCTTTACCAAACTTGTTGGTCTTTCCTTGGCATCATTTTCTCCAACCATATTCAGGAGCATGTGCCCTAGGCTCAGGTAGCTTGTTTAGATCCTTGTAAATTATTGATTTGATTTCCTTCTGACATAAGTGAAAAATTTCTCTCTCTTTTTTAAAGATAATATTTTCACAAATTTTCCTTGGCAATTTTTATTTAGGGTCTGAAACTAGAGTGCATTTATTGTGAATGACTTCTGTGTTATCTGCTTAACCTAGTTGTCTGAGGAAGATATAGGAAGGGATGGAGGTAATTCACAGGGGAATCAAAGGTTCTGGTCTCTGAAGATAAAACCAACGCAAATTTTGCAGGTTGCAGACCATGTTTTATAGGACTTAGCCCTATATATTTTTTTATATTTTTATAATATATAAATATAAATATAAAAAATATATTTTTATATTTTAATCTCTCTGTAAAAGTGCTGTAAAATGATTTGATATTTTGAAACACTGTATGGGATAGACACACCTTGTATGAGGTAGAGGTGTGGTTGCTCAAAAGTTTAATGACACACCCTTTTCATTTGTGATGTCCATACTATTCCTTCTGTGAATATGAGGTGTGAAGACTGAAGAGGGGGGAGAAACTTAAAAACAATAATTCATCTTTTTCTTCCTCTTCTGCTACTCTGATATCATCTTCTTTAAATAGGGAAGGGGCTACCCAGTCCCTCCTAAACACCCCTATTCATAATAGATGTGTATAGGTCAGTGTCCTGAGACAATACTTATTTGGAATGAATTTTCTTGGTGTTTTGGTTGAATTTAAATATTAATTAGTAAAGAATTTTTAGCAAATTCAATCAACCACAAGCTGAAAAGTAGGCAGAAATCTCCCAGGATGGATAAGAGCTGTCACAAAGCCATGGACTTTACCCACAGAAGGGTGTAGGACCACTCTTCCAGAAACCTATTGCCTTAGAATTGCACAGCCTTCTGATTTAATAATAATCATTTTTTCAATCATTTTACAAGCATTTACTAAATATGTACTGTTTGCAAGGCACTGTGCTAAGAGAAGGAAATACAAAAAAGTTTCTCTTTTAGCTGTTTTTAGAATATTCAGCTGGTGTGTGTGTGTGTGTGTGTGTGTGTGTGTGTTTAGTATGGTTGAGGGAGGCAGAGAGGAAATAAGGAGGAAAAACTATCTGTTCCAAAGCTGACACACTGAGATATTACATTTGACATGGGGATATACAACAGCATCACCAAAAGCAGCCTGAGGCTACTTAAAAGGGGGTAAACAGCCTTACACACTGGAATATGACCCTGAGTCATTGAAAAGACCAAGTAGTACTTCACATATTCCGATTAAAAGACAAAGAAGTCTACAACACATCTGAGAACTATTTCCACCAAAAATGCTTAATGTCACCTAAACCCAATGCTTCTCAAGAACTTTCTCTCTGGAATCAAGCTCAGATGGTACTATTCCAACAGGCAGTTTTAGACCAAACCTGGCTTACAACTTTATCACCATTTGTATTCTCAATTCTGATATTTGGACATTACAACTACAAAGGGTTGAGGAGAGTGTCAGGGGACCAGAGCAGCACATACCTTGAAGCTCAATCCACATATAGACCTGTGAACACTCTCCCACCCTGTGCTGCAGTGATGGTATAAGATGAAGATGCCCAAAGCCAATGGTGTAGGTACCACTGGCAGCCTTATTGAACCATCTCCTCTAGGCTCTCCTTAACTTATTCCATAGTCTGCTAGTACTAAATTCATAGCAGTAATGGATCATAGTTCTAAAGATGGAAAAGACCTCAAAGGTCATCTAGTCTAATTCCCTACTTCAATGAGAAAGAAACTGAGTACAAGGCAGAGGAGTGTTCAAAGTGACTTTCCCAAAGTCACACAGGTAGCAAGAATCGGATACAGTGTCTGAACCCCTCTATTCACTCTATGCCCGATCACAGCCAGTTTCTGTATCTCCCAAAGCATTCACATCAGTCCCCTTCCTATGCATCAATATCACAAATATACTTCCCAATATAGCAGGAGAAGGAATTCTCCTCTGGTTCTGTGTGAGTCAACACTTTTCTCTGTGTTAACTTTACAAGTGCCTCAACCTATTCAGAGTTAAACATTTTAAAGAAATGTTCTACAAATATCTGGAATGCCTATTTATCCAATTAAATAAATGACTCATTGTTATAAAATGAATTTTTTGACATTTTCTTGAGAAATTCACAATTCTCCATTCTTTATATCTTTGGAAAAAAACTTTGGTGTGTTACAAAATTTATGTGGGAATGATTCAATGACTGTAGTATTAACTCCAGGCTCTCCTCTTCTTCCCCCCTCCCCCCTCTCTTGGGCTGGCCAGCATGACAGAAGGTTTGGGGCAACTGACAGATGGGGTCTCTGGCCTGGACGACTTCACCCAGACCCATGAGTACCATGTTTGGCCTGGCTATGATTACGTGGGCTGGAGAAATGAAAGTGCCACCAATGGTTACATTGAGATCATGTTTGAATTTGACCGGATTAGGAATTTCACCACCATGAAGGTCAGTGACCATCAGACTTTGGGGGAAGCTTTTTTGGGAGAGCTGAGAAATGGTCCTGGGCCCTGATGGGATGAAGAGGGAATGGGATAGATTCCTCTATGTCTGATCGAGATAACTCTTGGTCAATATAAATGGTCTTTTTCTAAACTGAATGAAGAAAAGGAGGCAGAAAGAGAAGAGTGAAGACCACCCATGGCTTGGGTGGCGAATGCAGCAGGCATCTGCCACAAAGGATGCTCTGGGATAACTGGGATTTACTGTAGAAAGAGAGGAGGTAGCATGGTGGAAAACACATCTGATTTGGAGTAAGAAGACAGATTCATTAGGGCAGCTAGGTTGCATAGCAAATAGACTAGTAGCCCTGGAGTCAGGAGGACCTGAGTTCAAATCCAGCCTCAGACACTTAACTAGCTGTGTGACCATGGGTAAGTCACTTAACCCCCAGTTGCCTTGCCTTCCTCCCAAAAAACAAAAACAAACAAGAAAATGGATTCATATCCTCACTTTTCAACTTACTATTGGTGCTGTGAGATTATAGGATCAACTATTTAGAGCTGGAGGGGACTTAGAAGTCATTTAGTCCGATTCTCATTTAACAAATGAAGAAACTGAAGCCCCAAGGGTTAAGTGATTTGCCTGTGGTCACACAGGTGAACACAGCCAGGATCTGCATCTTCATTCTTTGACTCAAAATTCACTGTACCACAACCTATAATTACCTTCATCTTTCCAAATCCAAACCTCAAAAACTCTCTCTCTCTGTCTGTCTCTGTCTCTCTCTCCTTCTCTCTCTCTCCTTCTTCCAAACTTCCCTGTTTCTTGATGGACACAACCATCAAGCCTTGATTAGTTCCCCCATGGACCCTTGAAATAACTTCCTAATCTGTCTCCCTGCAATTCCTCCCTACCCTGTCCAATTCACTTTTCACATAGCTACCAAACTAATCTTCCTTATAGCAGGTCTCATTATAATACTATCTTTTAGTTCAAACACCTGCAGGTACTTCCTATTGCCTTTAATATAAAATACAAGCTCTTTAGTCCAGTGTGAATTATCCTCCATAATCTGTTTCAAACCTTCCTTTCTGGTCTTTTTTCCCCATTATTCCATTGCATGCACTCCCATGTGTGCCGGAGCCTGGTCATATCAGCTTCTGATTGTCAAATTTTCAGTGACTAGGTATTCACTTTGAAAATAGGCAAACACTACAAATCAGAGCTTGATTTAGTGTTCTGTGGCTTGTGTAGACAGAGAAGACATGAATACGTAAACTTAAGTGTTTTGTGTGATTTCACCCCCTTCCCCCAGAAAGCCAGTTGTTAAACATATAGTATATATGCTTGCTACATATTTCAGCCAGATTATACCATGAGCTGTTCCCTTGCCTCAGTCTGCCATCTTTGATCCCCATGCTTCCACCAAAGGCATCTTTCATGCCAACAGTGTCCTATTTCCTTGTCTTTACTATCTAAAATCCTGATCTTTCTTTATGGCTCAGCTCAGGTATGACCTCTTCCATTCAGTCTTTTCTTCTTCCTTCCCCTCAAGCTTTCTCCCATTTTTTCCTACAGTATTTTTTCCTAATTAATTTTTCTCTAGCCTCTGCAGCTTGATTACTTCTAATTCCTTGTGTACTTACTGAATGCCCCTAGTAAAATGTAACTTCTTCAGGCCAGTTCATTTTTGTCTCTGTATCTCAAGTCTGAATACTAAAGTCACTTAATAGCTGTAGAATTACTGAAATGGTTGTTAGACGCTGAGGCTTGGTGGAGCGCTGGGCCTGGAATCAGGAAAGCCCAAGTTCAAATATGGCCTCAGACACCAACTGTGTGACTCTGGACAAGTCACTTATCTGTGTTTGCCTCAGTTTCCTCATCTGTAAAATGAGCTGGAGAAGGAAATGACAAAACACTCCAGTATCTTTGCCAAGAAAACCCCAAATGGGATCATGAACAGTTAGGTATGACTGAAATCACTGAACAACCGCCAAGTCCAACCCACTTATTTTACAGATGAGTAAAAAGGACTGGAGAATTTAAGTGGCTTACTCAAGCTGGCAAATGGTGACATTTGGAGATAGGTTTGTTTAAAAAGCTGTCATAATACTTTATATACTGCCTCACATGTACAGTGGTTAACCAATATATGCTGACATTTTTATAATGGCTTAGGGTTTACAACAACCTCACAACAACCCTGTGAAATAAATAGCACAAATATTGTCACATTTTAAGGCTGAGGAAACAGCTTAGAGAGACTTGAAGATTGCCCGGACTCACACAGCTCAAACATAGAAGGGTCAGGATGTGAGCCCAGGCAAGTTTTTCAAACTTCAAGTCATATTAATTTCACTAAATTGTACATGAAAGGTCATGTGTCAAAACTGCCCATTTGCAGATTGGAGTGACTATGTGTAAATGACCAGATGGGGGCCTGTCCCAGTACAGAGAGCTACTGTCTTCCAGAAAATAGTTAAGTCGCCCTAGTAAAAGGCCCAGCAAATGTCTAGGGTGAGTGTATACACATGTGAATGAAATTCTAGGCTGTTTATTTGCATTCCAGAAGAATTCCTCAAAACATCTGTGGAAAAGATTATCACCTTCCCCACAGGCTACTTTTCTCATTCTACAGATTTCAAAACCATCTGAGATTATTGTAGCTGTGAAAAAATACTGTATTTGATTCTCTCCCCTCTCCTCCCTTCCCCCTTCTTTTCCTCTCTTCCTCTCCCTCCTCCTCCTTTTCCTCCTTTTTCTTCTTCTTCTTTCTCTCTCTCTCTCTCTCTCTCTCTCTCTCCTCTCTCTCTCTGCCCCCCCCCCCCACTCTCTCCCTCCTCTGTACCATTAACTTATTTTCTGTAAATGAAAGCAGCTGTTTTTTCCCAAGGAAGGTGTTAGCACATGATTCATCATTGGAACATCTGGATAAAAACTAAAGGGAAACTAGAAAACTTGGGAGTATCATAGATCTGAACCGTATGGGGATCTCAGAGACCATCTAATTAAACCCATTCATTTTAGAGAGAAGGAATCTGAGGTCCAGGAGGATTCAGTACTGTCCACAGTCATGGAAGTAGTGAATGTCAGAAGTGGAATTTGAACCAAAGTCCCCTGACTCCACTTAGTTTGTTGACTCTGAAGGAAGGAAAGACAAAAGCATTTATTAACTGCCTATGTGCCAGGCACGTTACAAACGTTATCTCATTTGATTGTCACAACAGCCTTGGGAGGTATTATTCAGTCATTTCTGACATTTTGTGACCCCATTGGGGGTTTTCTTGACAAAGATACAGGAGTGGTTTGCCATCTCTTTCTCCACTTCATTTTACAGATGAGGAAACTGAGGCAAGGAGGAATCTTGGTACTAAGATTATCTCTGTCTCACAGAAGAAACTGAGGCAGAAAGAGGTTATGTGACTTCTGCAGGGTCACAGAGCTAGAAAGACTCTGAGGCCAGATTTAAACTCTGGTTTTCCTAACTCTTGGACCATACTCTCCACGTCATTGCCTCTGTGACATGACCAAAAAGTCCACTCTGTAGTTGGATGATTTTCTTTTCCAGTTTTGATCAGGCCCATTAGTACACAAATGAGTGGATTATACAATTCTAACCCAAAGATGGCAGAAATCACCAGAGAGAATGGCTGAATTTGAACTGATTCTTCCACCATTTCATCATTAGTAGAGGTTGTTACAACTGCTGGCATTTATATAGTGCTATGTCAGAGAAACAAAACAAAACATCCCTTCCCCCACTCAAGAAGTACTTTAGTTCAAAGAGATTCTTAAAGAGCACACGTTAATGACCCTAAGGCTGTCAGTCAGCTGATTCTGATGTAGAAACTGAGGCATTTTAAATTCTGTAACATAATATCCATTCATTTGAAAAAGTTTATTGATCACCTACCACGTGCAATTCACTGTTTAAAATACTGGAGAGTTCAAAGATTTGGAGGTAGTATTATACCAAGGAAATAGCTTTGGTTCTGGAGTTAGAAGAAATGAGTTCAAATCACACCTTGAATATTCCCCGTCTGACCCAGTTTCCCTATGTACAAAATAAAAGGAATTAGACTAGATGAGTCTGAAGTCCCCCTTGATTTATAATCTTTTGTCCTACATTTATGATGCAGATCTTGTTTTCAAGATGATTGGAATAGGGGAAGGAAGCAGCTAGGTTGCTTAATAGATAGAATTCTGGGCCTGGAGTCAGGAAGACCTGAGTTCAAATCCAGCCTTAGATACTTGCTAGATGTGTGACCCTGGGCAAGTCACTTAACCTCTGTTTACCTTAATCAGACCTTCACACTATCTGAATTGGGCATACTCAGATCAGCCTATGTTACATACAACTAGACCTATTTCTAGCACTTATTTTCAATAGTATAGAGAACTCTCAGATGGGGGAGTTTCCTCTCCCTATACTTCCCTGTAGTCTTAGAAGATTGCCCAGAACACAAGTGACTTGCCCAAGGTGACAAAACCCATACATGGCACATGTCAGTGGTAAATTTTGAACTCAGGTCTTCCTGGCTCCAAGACTGGCTCTTCAGGGTGAGTGAGACAAATTCAGTGGAGAAGTCAAGGCAATGTGTTATGAGAATACTAAAGAAGAAAAAGAGGTGGTGACACTGCCAAAAACAGTGGATATATGATCCTCCTTTCAGTTGAACTCCTTATCATTTTGTTTATTTAAAAATATATTATTTGTAGGAAATTAAGTAACAAGCATGATGATTTTTATAACATTTCAGTTGGACAAAAAGGATAATGTGATGGTTTTAGGCATTCCTTGAAAAGGAGTTGGTTGGCATCCTACCCTTACTCCAGTGAAATTCTAGTGTCCTTTTCAGTGGATCCCAACAGGGTTACCTTTGGGGTTCCTGCAAAGGAGAAATAGGAAGATAAAATGGACCATGACTATGTGGATTTCACATTGGGGGAAAATCTTAGAGTGCTGTGGGGTGGTAACAAGGCTTCATTTCCCTAAGCCTTCTGCTCTAAGTTGTAGCTGGCACACTCACCCACAGATCTGCCTCCTTCTCCTTGCCAGGTTCACTGTAACAACATGTTTGCTAAGGGAGTAAAGATTTTTAAGGAGGTTCAGTGCTACTTCCGCTCAGAGTCCAATGAATGGGAGCCCAACGCTGTCTCCTTTCTCCTGGTCCTGGATGATGTCAACCCCAGTGCCCGTTTTGTCACAGTGCCTCTCCTTCACCGAATGGCCAGTGCCATCAAGTGCCAGTTTCATTTTGCTGATACCTGGATGATGTTCAGTGAAATCACCTTTCAGTCAGGTACCCACGTGAAGAAGGACTGGGGATAGGAGGGTGGTGAAGGCAAAGGATGGTGCCAAGCACATGTGAATTCCTGGCTGATTGGTGGCTTGGAGGGGTGAACTTAAAGAGACTGCTTCTTATCAATGGATAGAAGAAATGGGAAAGTAGAGAATGAAAGCATTTGCTATCTGGCTAGCAAGTGGTCAGAGAGGATGGAATGTAAGTGAACTAATGAAGATAAGTATATGTAACCCATCCGTGCAATGGTATGCTGGTAAATGTTGAACAACTGGCTCCTCAAGAGAGAAAAAAATTTATGAATGATACACTTTTAGGTTTATTCTATATTATTAATATTTTCTCCCTGTTAATCTTAAATTTCCAAAATCCACGAAACAATAAATCAAGCCCTGATTTGTAGCATTTGCTAATTTCTGATGCTCACACTGAAAATTTAGAAATTGACTCTTCTGAGCTAGTTCAAGCTGGCTCTAGCACACCTCTAGATTTGTGCTTTTTCCATGATCATCACCATCAAAGATAACAACAATGAACATTAACTGAGCACCATCTGTGACTAGGCACCAAAAACCAAAAGTATGAGATTTGGTCATTACTTACATATGGTCTAGTGGGGAGCACAGGGCATTCAATTCATTAACTAGTAAATGCCTACCATGTGCAAGGCACTGTTCTATTTGGGGGGTATAGAAAGCAGAAAGCAAAATAATTCCTACTCTTTTTCATTCTAAATTGAGATATAGTGCCAAATTAAGAATTAAGAGAAGGAAGGGGTCACAGTGATCTGGGTGATCAAGAATGGGCCTTCAGGACTTAGGTAAGACAAAAGAGATACTCTGACTAGGACTCAGTCCTTTATAACAACGGGACAGAATGAGAATGCTTTGGACTTGGAGACCACACAGATTCATAGAGCTAGAGCATCTGATTGACAGGGTTCCCATAGCAAGAAATCATTCATCCAAATGAGAATCCACTACACAGTATATAGTTTTCCAGCCTATGCTTGAAGACTTTCACTGAGAGGCAACTGATACTTCTCATGGCAGCCTCTCCCATTTTTGGATCACTCTACTTATGAGTAAATTTTTCCTTAGATCAAAGCTATATCTTCTTGTCAATGTTCTACTCTAACTCCTGCCCCCTGAACCCAGGCAAAACATCCAATATCTTTTCCACATAATAGTTCCTAAAATAATCAAAGGCAGTTACCATGTCTTTCCTAAGTTTTGCCTTCTTCAAGCAAGACACACCTACTTTCTTTAACCAATCCTTATTTCACATAATCTTTCCTCCTTTAATGTTTTATTATATTTTTATTTCTTTTGCTAAATATTTTTCTAATTACATTTTTATTTTTAATATTTCTCCTTAAAAAATTTTGAGTTTCAAATACTCTCCCCACCTCTAGTCCCTCCCCCAACCACTGAGAAGGTACATATGATGTCAATTATACATGTGAAATCATGCAAATCATATTTCCATATTAGCCATGTTACAAAAAAAGGAATAAAAATAAAGTGAAAAAAGTATGCTTCAAACTATATTCAGACTTCATTTTCTGTCTGGAGATGGATAGAAATTTTCATCGTGAGTCCTTTGGAATTGAATTTGACATAATCTTTAGGTTCTTTTCCATTCTGGCTGCCATTTTGTGAGTGTCCTTGATTATCAAAGTTCTTACTAAAATGTATTGCTCAAATATGATCAGATTAGGCTTAAGCATGGATGGCAAAACTGTCACCTTCCATGTACTTCTAAAATATGTTGCTCAATGTAGCCTGATTATCTTTCTTAGCTACCATAACAAAGTATTGATTCATATTCAACTTTCAATGAAAATCCCACAATTTTTTCATATGAATTACTTTACAAGGGATTTCAAAAGTTGTACTACGATTTTACACTATTAAAATTTCTGCTCAGTGGATAGAGGAAAAAAAGTAGAAATGACAGTAGATAATATCTGATGAGTAAGTGGCCAGAGAAGATAATAAACCAATAAAAATAAAGCCATGAAGGATCAACACCCTTCTATGCAGTGGCCTGACAGAAAATGTTTGACCCCTTCTTATTCAGTCATTTCAGTCATGTCTGCATCCCCATTTGGGGGTTTTCTTGGCAGAGATACTGAAATGGTTTGCAGTTCCCTTCTCTAGCTCATTTTATAGATGAGGCAACTGAGGCCAGCAGGGTTAAGTGATTTGCTGAGGGTCACACAGCTAGTAAATCTCTGAAATTAGATTTGACCTCAGAAAGACGAGTCTTCTTGAATCAAGGTTCGGTGCTGTATTTACTTTATCACCTAGTTTCCCCCAAATTGTCTTTCAGTATATTAAATATTGATCACAGCTTTGGGTCATCTGCAAATTTAATCAACAAATCCTCTAGGTAATTATTCTAGTCATTGGTAATTAAAATTGCCTAACAGGATGGGGTCAAGGACAGATTCCTGGGACTTTTTACTTGAGACCATTGCCACCATGCCATATAACCATCGATGACTACACTTTGAGTCCAGTTCTTCAACCAAACCTTAGTTTTCCTAATTGTATTACTGTCCAATCAAAATCAATCCATCTTTTCCACAACAATAAAGGGAGAAACTTTATCAAATGCTTTGCCAAAATTAGGTAAACTATACTTATGGAATTTCCCTAATCTATCAAAAAATAAATAAAAAGTAAAAACAAAAACTGATGATAAAAAGTGAATGAGGTTAACATTGCATGACCTATTCTTGATAGCATCATGCTAGCTCATTGTGAACAAGATTATTTTTTTTCTAGAGAGTTCAGTAACTGTTCCTTTAAGAAAAGCTTTAGAATTTTTCAGGCTCTACTCTCCCTCTACATTTTTTGTTGTCTGAGATTTGAACAGTGTTTTCCCTTTTCATGCCTTGTGGACTGAAGAGCCCATCAGCTCTTGCTTTTCCTTAAAACATGATATTAAAAAGGAATGGAAAAATTAGGATGTGATGGGGGACAAGGAGAGTCTCAACCAATCTCATTCCTGTTCGCTTGAATAATATCCTCATTTGGAAAAACGTTATCACTGTCATCAACCAGTCACCTCCATTTTGGGGCCTTCTCTCAGTCCCTGCAATATTACAATTTCACTTAGAAAAGGGGCCGGCGTAATTAGGATTAATCCTGTTCGTAGAAGACTTTCTTCTCTAATAATAACAACACTAATAAAGACCATCTGTATGTTGTTTTAAGATCTGCATTTCCATATAACATCTCATTTGAGCCTCACAACCACCCTGTGAGGTAGGTACTATTATTATCCCCATTTTAAAGATTAGGAAACTGAGACTGAGTAAAGTTAAGTGACTTGCCCACAGTCACATGACTAAAAAGAATCTGAGACGGATTTGAACTCAGGTTTTCTTGACTCCAAGTCTAACACTCTATTCACCAAGCCAAATACTGGCAAAATGTATGTCCTACATAATAGTAGAAAGGTAGTTTCTTTTCTGGGTCCATTCTTGTTCACCTGCATCTCCTACCCATTTGCCAAATCATAGTTCAGACCCATGTTACACACAGATGCAGGCTCCATGCTAACCCAATACATGCCATTGTTTATCTGCCATTAGCTTCCAACTGGTTGTCAACATAGGATCATAGGTCTAGAGCTGAAAGTCACCTCAGAGGTCATCTAATCCAACCCCTTTATTTTACAAATGAGGAAACTGAGGCCCAAAGATGTCATGTGATATATCCAAGATTATACAGGTAATGAGTCTTACAGGAGAGATTTGAACCTAGGCCTTTCGACTCTAGGGGGACAGTATTCTTTTTCCTTGTACTATGCTTTATCTCCCATCAATAGAATGCTACTTTTTCTTCATTCTGTGCCTCACTTTTTTTTCATAGATGCTGCAATGTACAACAACTCTGGAGCCCTTCCCACGCCCTCAGTGGCACCTACCACTTATGGTGGGTATAGTTCTTGTTTACAAGCATTAGGATTATATGATCTGGGAAAACGATGGGTAGAAAACCAGAGGTTCATACCTATCAGATGAAGACATTTGATGACAAAAGGCTTTTGAGAAACCTGGAAAGAATTCAAAACCTAACTGGGAACTGTAAAGACAAGGGACTAAATGCCCAGTTGTGGAATACATCAAATGTAGGAGAATCTATAGAGGCTTCCACCTGCCTTGGAATATTCTGTGAGAGACTGAAAAGTCTGAGACAGAAAAGGAAGGGAAGGACCAGTCCTAGGTGAGGTGATGGTGGGGCCTCACAGGAGAAGAAATGCCAGCAGATGTAATGGGAAAAGAAGGAGCAAAAAGACAATTGCTTAGACAGTCTCACTGGTCCATCTATGCCATATCAATATCTAGAGAAAATGTGGAACTTGATTTGCCCTAAGAGGGACCTCTGGATTTCTTGGCATGTTTCTGAACTAGACAAGAAGTCATTCTGGCTGTGTAATCAATCTATATAAGAGTCATAAAAAGAGCCACAGACCACATCCATCTTGATTCCAGCATAAAATTGCAGGGGAAATTTTGGCAAGCTAACAGTGGAAATATCCTTAATCCTAGACCTGGGTAGTTAAAAACTTACAAATTAATTAAGCCAAGACTTGGACCCAGAACAACGCACAACAGGGTAAAAAAGGAAAAGAACAAAGAGATGTTTACGTTACTTCTAGAATCCTTGTGAGAAAAGACCTTCTCTCATCCTCTCCCAAATCTCTTAGTTGGGGATCCAGTTCATTCTATGCTGTTTTCTCTCCTGATGAGGTAATCACATTCTTCTGTTTCTCTTCTCTCCATAGACCCAATGCTCAAGGTGGATGACAGCAACACCCGCATCTTGATTGGCTGCCTAGTGGCTATCATCTTCATTCTTGTGGCCATCATCGTCATCATACTCTGGAGGCAGTTCTGGCAAAAAATGCTGGAAAAGGTGAGTGAGAGTACAATAGGATTTCAGCACTTCTTCCTTCTCCCTTTCTATGATCTACAGTTGTGTTGGCACTGAAAGACCACAATACAGGCAAATGCCATATTTATATAGCACTTTCACACACATTATCTCACTTGATCCTCCTATGAGATAAGAGGAGAAATAGTATTTTTTTTAATAGGGGATGAAACAGAGGTGAGATTACTTGACCAAAATCACATAGTGCCAGTACATTAATCTCCAAGTCTAATACTCTTACCTCCCTACCGTCCAAGGTACTATACCACTAGGAATCCACAAACTGATTAGAAAGATGGTCAGGTTCACAAGCTTAGAGACTCCAAAAGGCTGGTAGCTCAATGAATCATAATAGATCAGGTAGATAGTTTCATTCCCTGCCCAATCATTCCCATTTTTAAAGACCTCCAGCAAAAAGGATTTTAGAACTTCTCTTGGTAAAAATGAATTGAGTTTAGAATTCAATTCACAGAAACATAGAATGTCAGTGCTAGAAGGGAACCCTGAGATCATTTAGTTAGTCTTTCTCAATTTTCAGATGAGGAAACTGAGGCCCAGAAAAAAGGGAGTGATTTTTCAAAGTCACAGAGCTAAAAGTTTACCTAATTTTCTCATGCCATAGCTGACAAGCTAATACTTGTAAAGTGTTTAGCACAGTTCTTGACACATTAGTAAGCACTACATAAATGTTAAATGTTAATTATTATTGGTAGTAGTCTTAGTATTAGTTCCTCTAGATGTGCCCTGAGTAGAGAACTGGTTAGTCAGCACCACCCTGCCCCAGCACTACGGAAACTAAGGTTCTTGGAGAGCATAAATTGTATATCCACTGTCCCATGAACCTAAAGACCAAGCACTGCAGTACAATGCCAAGGACTCTAGAATTAGAGGCAGAGCACCTTGAACTTATTAAACCGTGTGACCTTAGGTAAGTCCTTAATCCTTCTGGGCTTCAGTTTCTCACCTGCCCAATCAGAGGGACAGTGATTTTAGGTTTCAACCAGTTTTAAAACTAGATCACTTTGAATTACCTTCTCAGCCTCTTCTTCCATTCATGGCAAATAATTAGAATTCATTTCACTTTCTATTTATATGTAACATCCCCTCTGTTCTCTTAGCTGCTGTTTTCTAATCCCTCCAACAAGTTTGTCCCAAATATATATCAGTTAAGTCCGATGAACATTCATTAAGAACCAGCTGTGTAAATATGCTCTAGTAGGGGCTGTACGGTACAGTCTCATGATGACAATCAACAGTCTTAAAATCACAAAGCTTAAGGAGGAAAAAGGAATGCAAATATTTACAGTAAAGTTAAAATCCAACCCAATGAGCATTTTTAAAGCATCTCCTATGTGAAAGGCAATGTGTTGGATGTTGAGAATGAAAAGTTCAAATAGCAGGTGGTTCTCAAGGAGACTTTATTCTACTAGTTAGGTTACTGTGAGAGGTATAGCAGGGAGGCAAACCAGGGAAGAGTGAGGCTGGGGAGGGAGAGCTTGTTTAAGTTCTTGTTCATCTAAAGGGGAGAGCGTGGGAGGGGAGAAGGGAGGAGGGATGAGGGGAAAGGGAAGAGAGAAGGAGGGAGGACGGAGGGCGGAGAAGGGAGCAAAGGGCATTTCTTCGTTGCTGTCGCCTAGCACAATCCTCTTACACGGCCTTCTCTTGCAGGCTTCCCGGAGGATGCTGGATGACGAAATGACCGTCAGTCTTTCCCTGCCTAGTGACTCCAGCATGTTCAATAACAATCACTCTTCATCACCTAGTGAGCAGGAGTCCAACTCCACTTATGACCGTATATTTCCCCTTGGTCCCGACTACCAGGAGCCTTCCCGGCTCATACGGAAACTCCCTGAATTTGCTCCAGGAGATGAGGAGGCAGGTTAGGAATGGGGTGAGGGGGTTATCAGAGAAAGACTTATGAGTAGTTTAATTGAAACATTTCAATTTTAACCACTGGAATGATTGGCAGACTATACAAGTTTTATATGTGCGTGTGTGTGTATACACACATTATATATATATATATGTGTGTGTGTGTGTATACACACATTATATATATATGTGTGTGTGTATACACACATTATATATATATATATGTGTGTGTGCATGTGTGTATGTATGTTTTTTGTGTGTATGTGTGTGTTTGTGTTAAAGCCCACAGGAAATACAAAGTAGGTTTGAGTTCATAAATTGCTATGGGATCTGAGTCAGGTAATAACTGTTCTCTGATTTAATGAAGTCCATGAATGTCCCACTTTAAGGATTGAAAAACTCTTTACAGATATATCATTTAATTCTCACAAAAAACCCTGAGAGGTAGGCACTATTATCATCCTTATTTTAAAGATGACAAAACTGAGACAGAGGTGAAATAACTTGTCCAGGGTTACACACCTAGTAAATATCTCAGTCCGGATTTGAACTCAGCTATTCCTGAACTCTATCCACTGTGATACTTAGCTGCCTTAGTGGGTTAGCATCCTGGATTTAGATTCAGGAAGACCTGAGTTCAAATCCTATCTTTGCTATACTTCTGAGGGCAAATCTTTTGACTGTGCTGAGCCTCAGATGGCTCTTTGAGAGTACAAGTCATAAAGATGAAATAATACATCCTTGAAATGGATAAATCTTTGGTACATGCAACATTTTATGTATATAAACACATACATGTATATATGTTATACAGTTATAAATGCATATCTATACATTACATAAATAAATGAATGAAAATTATTCAATGATAGGTATTTCCCCTGGGAAAAGAAAACATCACAACTCGATAATTAAACATCAACATTAGTGAACTTAAATAGACAAGAATTGGTAATTAAATCAGGTGATCAAGAAATATACTACTATGGGAAAAAATCGTTTAGAAGAAATGGTTAGCCCTCATAGTCAATAAAAGAATAAGAAAAGCAGTACTGGGGTATAATTTCAAAAATAACCCAATGATATCTGTTCAAATCTAAGGCAAACCATTCAGCATCGCAGTAATATAAGTCTATGCTCCAACCACTGATGCTCAAGAGGCCAAAGTCGATCAGTTCCATGAAGAATGACAACATCTTCTAGAAATAACCCCAGACAAAGATGTCACATTCATCACAGGGGATTGAAATACTAAAGTAGGAAATCAAAAGATAATTGAAATAATAGGCAAGTTTGGCCTTGGAGCACAAAATGAAGCAGGGCAAAGACAAATAGAATTTTGTCAAGGTAACTCATTGATCATAAAATACACTCTTTTTTAACAACCCAAAAGGCAACTTTATACATAGACATAGCCAGATGGTCAATAAGGAAATCAAATTGATTATATACATTGCAGTCAAAGGTGGAAAATTTCCGTACAGTCAGTTAAAACTCCAAGACCTAGAGTTGACTGTGGCTCAGATCTTCTTATTGCAAAATTCAGCCTTAAATTGAAGAAAGTAGGGAAAACCATCAGACCATAAAATTATGACCTCAGTAACATCTCTTATGAATATGAGATGGAGGTGATAAATATATATAAGGGATGAGATCTGGTAGAGAGAGTGCCTGAAGAACAATGGACAGAGGTTCACCATATTGTACAGAAGGCAGGAGCATCAACAGCAACAAATTCCAAAGAAAAAGAAGAGCAAGAAAGCAAAATGACTGTGTGGTAAGGCTTCCTGAGGAAAGGAGAAAAGGAAAGCTATACCCAAATGAATGCAGAATTCCAGAGAATAGCAAGTAGAGATAAAGTTTTCTTAAATAGCAATACAAAGAAAGAGGAAAACAATAAAATGGGAAAGACAAGAGATCTCTTCAAGAAAATTAGAAATATCAAGAGAATGTTTCATGAAAAAAATGGGCATGATAAAAGATAAAAATACTAGGGTTTTAAAAGAAGCAGAAGAGATTAAGAAGACATGATTAAAAAGAAACGTACAAGAAGGATCAACATCCCTGATGGGTATAGTGTTGTGGTTACTGTTCTAGAGCCAGACATCCTGGAGAATGAAGTCAAGTGGGCCTTAGGAAGCACTGCTAGCAATGAGGCTAATGGAAGTGATGGAATTCCAGCTGACTTATTTAAAACCCTAAAAGATGATGCTGTTAAAGAGCTACACTCAAGATACCTGCAAATTGGGAAAATACAACAGTGGCCAATGGATTAGGAAAAATCAGTTTATGTCTGAAGAAGGGTAATGCCAAGGAATGTTCAAATTATCAAACAATTATGCTCATTTCACATTCCAGAAAGGTTATGCTGAAAATTCTGTAAGTTAGACTTCAGTAATAACCAAGAATTACCAGAGAAACAGGTTGGTTTTTGAAGAGAAAAAGGAACTAGAGACCAAATTGCCAATATTTGCTGGATTATGGAGAAAAGAAGAGAGTTCCAGAAAAAAAAAAAAACCTACTTCTGCTTCATTGATTACACTAAAGCCTTTGACTGTGTGGATCACAATAAAATGTGGCAAGTACCAGATCATCTCACTTGTCTCCCGAGGAACCTGCATGCTGCCCAAGAAACAATGGTTAGAAAAGCAACAGTTAGAAAAGGATTATGATGAGGCTATGTATTATCACCTTATTTATTTAATTTATGTGCAGAATTCATCATGCAAAATGCCAGGCTGGATGAATCAAAATCTGAAATTAAGGTTGCCAGGAGAAATAGCAACAATCTCAGATATGGGAGCGGATACCACTCTAATGGTAGAAAGTGAAAAGGGATTAAGAAGCCTCTTGATGAGGGGAAAGAGGAAAGTTTAAAAGCTGTCTTGAAGCTAAACACCAAAACAAAAAAAAAAAAACCCTAAGATTTTGGCAACTGGTCCCATCACCTCCTGGCAAATAGAAAGAGAAGAAATGGAAGCAGTGTCAGATTTTATGTTCTGGGACTCAAAGATCATTGCAGATGGCAACTGCAACTATGAAATGAAAAGTTGCTTCATCCTTGGAAGGAAGCCTATGGCATATTTGGACAGTATACAAAAAGCACAGATATCATCTTGCTGACAAAGGTCTATATAGTCAAAGCTATGGTTCTTCCAGTAGCAATGTATGATTGTGAAAGTTGAACTATGAGGAAAGCTGAGTGCTGTAGAATCAATGCTTTCAATTTGTGGTGCTGAAGAGCACTTTTGAGAATCCATTGGGCAACAAAGAGATCAATTCAGTTAATACTTAAATAAATTAAATCAGGCTATTCAATGGAAGATGAAATACCAAAGCTGAAGCTTAAATACTTTGGCCACATAACAAGAAGACATAATTCATTGGAAAAGACTCTAATACTGGGAAAGATTGAAGGCAAGAGGAAAAAGATGAGGACTATGGATGAGATGCATAGATAGTGTCATGGAAGCAAAGAACATGAAGTTGGATAGACTTCAAGAGATAATGGAAGACAGAAGGCCCTGGCAAGCTATGGGGTTACAAAAAGTCAGATGGGACTGAACAACGAAAACTATAAATGGAAGGTAATATCAGAGAGAAAGCATTGCCAGTGTATTTTCTTGCAAATGGTGAGATGTGAGCCAACTCTTGTAGGAAACCGTGAAAGGAGGAGGTAATAAGAAAGACCATTCAAGATATGAGCGTCAGCAAGTAAAAAGGCAAGGTGTCAGGCAGAATGTCCTATCCAAGGAATTGCAAGAGAGCCAGTGTTTTTGGATTGTAGCATGTATGGAGCAGAGGGAAGTACAAAAAAAACTGAAAAGGTACAAAGAGATCCAATTGTTAAAGGGCTTTAATAGTCAAACAATTAAAAAAAGTCAACTTTGTAGTAGTGTGAGGTTGTTTGAATTTTCATTTCCCTAAATATTAATGAATCATAGCATTTTTTGTATGGCTATTGAGAACTTGGATTTCTATCTCTGAAAAAATTGCCTTTTCCTATTTTCTCAGTTGGGTAATGGGCAAGTCACATTAAGAGTTATAGTACTGTGATAAACTGTTTGAAAATTTGCGGGGTCTATTCTAAACTCAGAAGACTCCCTATTGGAGAACTCCAAAGAACCAGACTCCATCTCTCTCATCTTCCCAGGCTGTAGTAGTGTGGTGAAACCAGTTCAGCCAAATGGCCCTGAGGGTGTCCCCCACTATGCAGAAGCTGACATTGTGAACCTTCAAGGTGTGACAGGAGGCAACACCTATTCAGTACCTGCAGTTACCATGGACCTACTCTCCGGCAAAGATGTGGCTGTAGAAGAATTCCCCAGGAAACTCTTAACATTCAAGGAGAAGCTGGGAGAAGGCCAGTTTGGAGAGGTAAGTTAATCCACTGGGTATCCCTCAGCTTTCTATTGTTTAATGATACCTACTGATCTCACCCTCTTGAGAGCCTGGTCTTTTCAATGTAGCTTCCTACACTGAAGAAGAAGCATGATGATGTACTATTTTAAGTGATTTTTAAATAAGTGTTCTAAAATATTAGAATCACAAGAGATCTGAGAGATCATTTAGCTCAAACCTCTCATTTTACGGATGAGGTAAATGATGTCCAGAAAGATGAAGTGATCCCTATCAATCAATCAATGTATGAAGCTCATACTATGTTCCGGTCTCTGTATCGGGCACTAGGAATACAAAAATTGGGGAGGGGCAGATCTGGGATTACAAGCCATCTTCCCTGATGCTGTAGTTCTTGCCACCATCTCATGCTTCCTCTTTGAAGAGTAACTGTGCTTCAGATGCTCTTAAAGACAACCTAAAATTTTAGTCTTATTTGTAGATAGAAGGGGATGGGAGGGGTTGGGGGTGGGGAGAAAACTGAGAGACTACATGACTGTAGTTACATTAAAAATATTTAGAATTGCATTACAAACCAGAAACACCCTTCTGGATGAGAGCTATGTTCCTTTCCTTCCTCTAATGGGCATTTTATATAAAATAGTGAAAAACAGACACACTGGTTCTCTTATTCTAGCATCCTAGCAATTCAACCACTCAAGAGAGGAGGTAATCATTATTGAAGTGATGCCACATTGATATTGCATAAAAGGACTCATTTCACCTATAAGTCATATTAGCAACAGGACCTTTCTGCAAATATGAAATGTAATGATTTCACTTGATAGCAGTTGCTTAGGAGATGACATGCAATGCTTCAATCTAAAAGAAATTATGTTAAATCTTTGTACTTGGATGTTTCAATGAATCTGTGATCCCAATGACTTGGATACTTCTCCCAATAATGCAGCGTATAAGCCATCCATGCCCTCTCATCCTGTGAGCTTCTCATAAATCTTCCCCCAAGGCTCCACTCAACATGTTAGGGAATTTCCTTTAGGTCTTGTGACATTGGGTGGATACCAATTAAGTACATCAGCTATTCATGAGTTATCCATTACTCTTTACACAGAGGACTGACCTTTCTTCTTTTCTGTCATACATGTTATTATCTTACATAACTTTTTTTTGGCAATGTTGCAATAAATTTGTGCCTCTCCACTGGCCTTTGGCTGATCCTCAACTTGAATTCTTTGGAAACTGTTATTTCATGTTTCTCAGTCCTACACCACCACTGTAAGAATATTGCTGTTACTAAGATAGGCTTTTGTTTTTAGGAATAAGTTTAGAGTCATGAAAAGCACTATATGTAGTTCCCCAAAGGGAACCTAGCCCCCTCTCCTGCTTCTTTCAATTCTAGGGCTAGTTCATTTCCCATGCCTACTCCTTGGTAGAGGTATAGGTGTTTGGTGGAGGTCATCGATAGAAGCACAGAGCTTCCAAATTTGGATGCCATTGATCCATCTCATCCTTCAAAATGCTGTTATTGGCAACAACACGATGGAGCCTCACTGTGGCATTATCTTTAGGGTTGCCTAAAGGCAACCTAGGGTTGTTTTATCTTCTATAGGATTGCCTTTTACTATGCTCCTCATAACAATGTCTCCTTGGATTTCCAGTAACTAAGTTCCCTTAGATAGAGCTCCGAGATGTATCTACATTATACCAAATTCCTCTATAGGGAATCATAGTTAAAATTTTAGTTAAAAATCACAGTTACAACATTAATCATAGTTACAGAATCACACAATTATAAAACTGGAGGGAACCTTAGAAATTGTCAGTTGAAATCCTTCTACCCAAAACATAAATGCCCTTTATAACATCTGAAAAAAGTGACAATAGTGAAAAAGATTTATTTCCAAAGGCAGTCCATTCTACTTTTTGGATCAAATAATAGTCAATGATACATGAAGACTAGCTTGGAGTGAAGTCTTTGATGTGTCTTTGGTCTTGTGGTGTTCAACGTTTTTACTAATAGAAAGGAAGGAAGGAAAGAAGGAAAGAAAGAGGATGGAAGAAAGGAGAAAGAAAGAGGAAGAAAGAAGGAAGGAAAGGATGAAGAAGAAAGGAAGAAGGGAGGAAAGAAAGAAGGAAGGAAGGAATGTTGAAAACCTTGTGTCCAGCATTGTGCTGAGAGCTTCACAAATATCTCATTTAATCTTCATAAGAACCCTGAACATTAGAGGCTATTATTATTCCCACTTTATAGTTGAGGAAACTGAGGTAGACTTAACCAGCAGCACACAGCTAGTGTCTGAGGCTAGATTTGTTCTTAAATCCTTCTGACTGCAGGTCCAAAGCTCTCTGTGCCACATAATCTAGCTGTCTGACAAAGACATGGAGGAAGACATAGATTGATATGCTTACCAAATTTGCAGGTCCAATAGTTAATACATTAGTTTACTAAAGGTGGATACAAAAAGATCTCCAGAGGCTAGAAAAATAGGCAGGATCTAATAAGGTAAAAATAAAAGGAATAAATTTTCTTTCTTCAGTCATCACAGACAGGTCTGACTCTTTGTGACCCCCACTTGGAGTTTTGTTGGCTAAGATATTGGAGTGGTTTGCTCTTTCCTTCTGCAGCTCATTTTATGGATGAAGTGAGGCAAACAGGGTTAAGTACCTTGTTCATGGTCACACAACTAGGAAATCTGAGGCCAGATTTGAATTCAGGAAGATGAGTCTTTCTGACTCCAGGCCTGGCTTTTTATCCACTGCACCACCTAGTTGCCCCTACTCTACAATGGTTCAAAAAAGCAACTTTACATGTACAGGAAATGGAGGATGTGAAAAAAAAATGCCTAGGCTTTCCAGCTCAGTATTAGTATGATAGTAGATACTGTGATATGGTCATCAAAGAAGGCTAGTGATAACCCAGGCTTCCTGAATTGAATAGTTCTCAGAATAAGGGAAGTGATAGTCCTTTTGTACTCTCTCTTAATTGGCCACTTCTTGAGTATTGGGCTCAGTTCTGGATACCATATTTTGAGGAAGTGCAATATGTTGGATCAGCTCCAGAAGAGAATGACTAGGATGGGGAAGGTTCTTGGAGACAGTGAAGGATAAAAGGATAAAAGGATCATTTGAAGGAACTGGGGATAGAGTCTGGCAAGGAAAATTTAATGGAGTATGTGATTGCTGTCCTGACATATTTGAAGGACTATCACATTCATTGTATTTAACTCTACAGGGAAGCGTGATGTCACTGAAAGCTCATGGAAATTGGGCTCAGGGAAGCTAGGTTTAAAACCTGACCACTTTTTTTTTTGACTGAGGTGACTTTAAGCAAGTCATTTAACAATCCTCAGTTTCCTCATTTGTGAAATGAGAGACTTTATTTTTTCTTCCAATTCAAAGTCCTCTGATTGTATGAGATGGCAGATATTCAAATTTAGTTTTGCCATAAGGGAAAAGCTCAGCACAATGTGACAATAAAAAAAGTAACATGTAAACCTTACTGTGTGTTTTCAGGTGGAAGTTCAGTCACTACTTGTCTGTGATGTTGTAGAGGGAGGAACTTCAGGACAGGTTGGGCTGCATGATGGATGAGCTCTGTCTAACTGGAAGATCCTGTCATTAGGAAAACTCTTCTTTGTAATCAACTTGATTGCAACTGCCTCTGCGACTTCTACCCATTGATCCTAACCCCCGCAACTGGGGTCAAGTAGAACAAGTTTAATTTTTGACAGCAAAAGCATAACAAGTTTCCAATATGACATGAAGAGGGAAAACATTCCCCATTAGGCTGGTGCTTTCTCATGATCTTAATCAGCCATTTGTATCACAGTTTGGAATGTGTATTAATAATAATTCACATTTAGGTAGTCATTTAAAGTTTACAAAATACTTCTTACAACTTCATGAGGTGGGTAGTTCACATATCATTAGACTCATGCTGCAATTCAGGAAAGTGAATCAAAAAGACTGTGACCTGTGCAAGGTGAGGCAAGTGGTAAATGGTGGAGCTGAGGCTTCTGACTCCTTAGTCCAGGGCTCACCCCACTAAAAATCAATCAACAAGCATTGATTAAGTGTTTGCTACGTACTAGGCACTGTGGTGGATGCTGAAAATATCAAGACAAAAGGAAAACAATCCCTTCCCTAAAGGAGTTGACATTCTAGTAGAGGAGTGAAAATGTATGTATATAGGTATATATAAAACACATACAAGGTAATCTTGGAGTGGCAGAGAACTGATAGCTGGGGTGTGGAGGCAAAGAATGCCTTGAATTGTGTCTTGAAGGAACTGGAGATTCCAAGAGGCAGAGGTTCTAAGAGAGAGAACATTACAGTTACATGGCATGACCAATACAAAGGCATGGATATGGGAAATGACATGTTGTGTGTCAACAAAAAAGGCCAGTTTGGTTCGACTATAGAGTGCATAGAGAGAGGTAATATATAATAATGCAGGAAAGGTTGAAGGGGGGAGTAGGGTTGGGTTGTAAAGAGTTTCTAAATGCCCAACCATGTGTTTTCTATTTGATCCAAGAGGTAACAGGAAACCACTAAAGTTTATTGAGTAGGCAGCGATTACATGGTCAGATCTATGCCTCAGGGAAATCACTTTGTTGACTATATAGAGGATGGATTAAAGCAGGGAGAGATTTAAGACAAGGAGACCAATTAGGAGACTAACTCAATAGGCCAAGCGATAACTCATGAGAGTCATCATATCATCCCTGTTCTATGCTTTCAGTTATTTCATCTGCTGAAGGGATAGGTGAAGTGTCCAGTTGGTTCCCACTTCCTCTGTCCCAGTTAGTTTATCTCTAGGAAAAGCCCACCAAGAACTCCAAAAGAGCAAATGATGATGCTGAGACTCAATGGATTTTGTCCAGGTTCATCTCTGTGAAGTGGAGGGCATGGAAAAATTCATGGACAAAGATTTTGCCTTAGATGTCAGCACCAACCAGCCTGCCCTGGTGGCTGTGAAAATGCTCCGAGCAGATGCCAACAAGAATGCCAGGTCTGTCATCCCCATTTTGAATCTTCTTTTACTTATATTTGCTTCTTTGAACCAGGAGTATTTCTTAAAGACTTCCAAGGAATTTGAAAGAGGACAAGGTTTGGAATCTTCCCAAAGTCTGGGAATAATGATGGTGAATGGACAGTCTTCATCTTCTCTCTTTTCTTCCACATTTATCTTCTTACTCTGTATGCAGTGCACCTTCTTAATCTGTATTCTTACTAGTTCCATGTTTCCTGGCATTTCTACCAACGTAAGGATGAGCTATCATTCCTCTGTCACCCCATGCATTATTAGTGGCTCAGGATCTCCACCCTAAGCTCACATACACCAGTTTCAATCTTGGGAGGTTCTTTCTCCTACTATTCCTCATGACTCACATCCCCACCTAGATCTTCTTTGGGAACACCAGATACTTGGTTCATTTCTCTTTAAGAGTCATGCTTCCTGTTCTCCCTACAAGAAAGTGAAGCTAAAAAAAATGAACGGTAAAAAACAGTAGGTTTATTAAAGAACAATAATGACAAAAATAATAGAATAACACTCTTTCTTATGCCCCTCCCTGTATTCTACTACCACCTTTGAAACTCACAATCCAGATAATGATTCCCCTTTGGCCCAAGAGATCTGAAGGCCTTGTTGAAGGGCTGGAAATTCTTTGAAAGGAATCCACATACTCCTCCCACCTTTGGTGCTGCTGCCATTGTAACTCTGTTAGATGACTTGAATCTTAGTCAATGGGGTCTTGCCTGCAGTGTTCTCAATATTGTGTCATCCTAATGAATGACTAGTAGTTTGGTCACTTCCCCAGGCTGGTTCTAGTATATTCTCAGGCTGGTTGACTGCATGGTCACCATCTCTTGTAAATACCTGTTTATCATTCTGTCCAAAATGTTCCCTACCCCAGTCTAACATCCACCCCCAAGGCTGGTTGGCACTGTGGTTCTCAGGGCTACTGACCCCTGAATCCTTGTTATAAATGGGGGTCTCCCTCATATGATGGAGAAATCTAATGTCCCATTGCTTTGCAGTTATGCAGTAGTCTTGTTCATGTTCCTTTCTCTGTCCCAACACAAGGGGCCAGGACCCCAGAGAAGGTCGCTCACAACTTCAGTCCATACTAACCTCCTTTGAGAAAATACACTCTGCAATCAGACCCACATTTTCTTGCCAAATCTCCTCTGTTTCCCTTCCTTTTCATCCTGTGAACTCCTTTCCTCTAGTGTTCTCTGTTTTCTCTCCTTTTGTCTTCTATAATAATAACTGACATTGGTGTAATTTATTAAGGTTATGAAGCATATTCTCTCATTTGGTCCTCACAACAGTCTTGTGAGATAAGCATTTTTGATATTATTATCACCAGATTTATAGATGAAAAAATGGAGACAGAGAGTTTAAAGAATTTGTCTATGATTAGAGATCCAGTAAGTATCAAAATCAGGATTTGAATACAGGTTTGGTGTATCTTTTAACGTTATGTTATATTCTCTTTGACTTTCTTTCTATGTCCACTGAATCTGAGAATATCCAGCTGTTTTTACTTGGAAACTTATCTCAAAAAGTCCCCTGGTAATGCCTCAAGCCACCTGAGAGTTTAAGATTAATATAGATTATGGGTCCTGCCTTCACACCCTTATCTAACAATTTTTGCATTACAGCACTGATGAGTTATTCCACTATTGAGACTTACTTTCTCTGCAGGAGCTACACATCTGGGTAACACTGCCTTGTATTAGTTTAATTTTTGTCATGAGCATTCCAAGTACCTTTGAGGGAAAGTTTATTGTTCTTGTCTCAAATAACATGTTAAGCCCCAAGAATCATGACAATGTGCCCCTGGAAAGTCCTGTGGTTGTCACCCTTAGAGTTTGAGAAGGAGAGAGGTGATAAAGCTATGAGCAGTCTCAGAGGGTTACCTATGAGACTTTATTAGGCTGAATGGAATGTGCAACCTTCAAAATCACACTAAAGCACTATGTTTTTTATCCTTAAACATGTATTTATGGTCTTGGCACATAATTTTTTTTTAAAGAAGTGACACAGAGATACAAAGGATGTGCTGAATACCTTGCCAGTTTAAAATTAGGGGATTGAAATGTAATCCACATCCATTTATTGTGTCCTATCCTACTCAGCAAAGTTGGAGGTCAGAATCCTTGAGACTCCTGGGGGAATCTGAGCTTTCAGGGATTTGAGGTGACCTAAAAGAATTGTATCAGGATCTGGGTGGATTGGGGAAGTCACAGTTATCTCAAGGACATCTCAGCCTGGGGGACAGAGAAGTTCCAACACAGCCACTCTTTTATAGATTATTCTTACATGCCACATAAGGGTCTTAGGACATGCAATTATGACCCATTCCTGTAGGGTCCAAGAAAAGTTCTTGGGGCCAGCTGCTAGATGAAAAATTGTCAGTAGTGACCCAGGTTATTTCATCATTCAATGGATCTGCATGACTAGAACTTGCAACAAATCATAAAATGTTCAGGCTGGAGCTTTTCTAGAGGTCCCTAGTCAGTACAGACTAATTTCTTTATGCTTGGCTATCTAAGTGCAAGTTTTGATATGTGCCTTTAAATAGAATTGCTTTAAAAGTAGATATGTAATTATCTAGATGGTTGGATTACAATTGTTAAGAACACTTGGTATATGAATATATCACTTCATAAGATATATAAATCAGGGAGAAACTACTCACTTTGAAAAAAGATGCTTCACTTTATCAAATAATTCAGATTGGAAATATTTATTAGAATAAATTTAATTATTAGAATTAAATAACAAATTCCCATAATTTACTTAAAATAAGATTCTGTCTGCAAATTGCGAAGTACAAAACATCATTTTAGGAGCATATAGTTCTGTGAGAACATATACTGTAGAGCACATAGAATAGACAAGCACCAGGCATTCTCTTTCTATTCTACAAAGCAGAGAAAGGTCAGTAGAATTATGAGCAAGTGGAGGTGGGAAAAGTCTTTGCTGGGGATGCTTTTCCCCACTGATGGCTTCTAGCTTCAGTGACCTCCGTACTGGTCTGTGTCTGGTGTATATATCCATATTTGTCTATGTCCTTCCAAAGGAATGATTTTCTCAAGGAGATAAAGATCATGTCCCGGCTAAAGGACCCTAACATCATCCGGCTGTTAGCAGTGTGCATCGCAGAAGACCCCCTATGTATGATCACTGAGTACATGGAGAATGGGGACCTCAACCAATTCCTTTCCCGACATGAACCCCAGAGTCCTCCTAGTAATGCACCTACTGTCAGGTAATTGAGTCGGGCCACTTTGTGTTAGGTTTATCTGACACTACATAGAGCATCCAGAGTAGAAGGAGGACAATGCTAAGGGGGACTGGAGACTTTGTTATCACCTTCAACTTATCAGTCGAAGATGCTGGGGATACTTATCCCACAGAAGAGAAACTTTAAGGAGGAAATGCTTGTTATCTTAAACCATTTAAAAAGCTGTCATGGATTAGACATGGTCTTCCTGACACCAGCAAGCAGTCTAGAGGCAGTGGATAAAAATGGCAAAGAAGCTATTTTAAACTTGTTATAAGGGCAAAATTCCCAACAATTAGAACTACCCAAAAGGTAGAATGAGAACTCTCCAGGGTAATGGTTCTTTCTCTCTACCAACTAGGCACTGTTCTAGGCTCTGGGGACTTAAATACAAAGAATGAAACAGTCTCTACCCTCAGGGAGTTTTATTAAAGAGCGATATAAACATGGAATTTTATTATTTTTCATTATTATTATTGTCTACATCTCAGTTTCCCTCTTTTATAATGAAAAAAAAGCTCTCAAACAGAATAGTAATGTTTTAATCTTGTTTGAGGATGTTTCTGAATATTACATCATGAAAAAAATGTTAATCCATTTATTCAATGTTTTTATTGAACCTACAATATTCTTTGTGTCCAGCACTTTTGCTAAGTGTTGTCAGTTACACAAAATAGCAGAATTCCAGAGTCCAAAGGATGTCAGCATTAATCTAGTCTACAAATGTACCAATGAGAATTCCATCTACAACATACTGGACAAGTAGACATCCAAATGCAAAATATTGTCTCAACTCTCAAGAAACTTCCTGCATAGTTCGAGAGACTCATCTCACGCCCATGATTCAATTAAATTCAACAAATTTATGTACAAGACACTGTGCTAGGCAGGCTGGGGCGGGGTGAGACAAATTAAATTGTGTCTGCTGTAAAGGAGCTTACATGCTACTGGGACAGGAGGTGCAGGAGGAGAATGCAGTACATATAAAAATAATTAAATACAAAGTACATGCAAAGTCATTTCAACAGGGAGGGATTCCTAATAATTGGGGGATTAGGAATGCCATGAACTATGAAGGGATAGCTATACTGCTTTGAAGGAAACCAGGAATTCCACAGTACAACATACAAGGGAGGAGGGATAGTATTCCAGATATAGGTAACTGATGAAAAGATAAGGGAATGGGAGAAAGAATGTCACATGGGACAGATAAGGGGTAGACTAGTCTGACAGGAACAGGAGCTTTGAAGCTATACAATATTAAATAAACCGGAAAGGAGGGTGAAGGCTAGACTGTGGAGGCCTCTAAATGATAAGCTTGGGGGTACGTATTTTAGCCTGGAAACAATAGAAAACCACTGAAGATTTTAAAGTCGGGGTATGAGGCATGGCTCATGGTCTGTGCTTTAGGAATAAAGGTTTAGCATCTATGTGGAGGTTGGATCGGAGGTAGGGGGAGGACAATTAGGCATTTACTGCAATAGTTCAGGTAAGGTGACAAAGTTTGCCTGCATTCATCTGCATTAATCGACGTCCTTGTTACTTCTGATGATCTCCTCTCCTATTTCTTCAGTTATATAAACCTGAAATTCATGGCCACACAGATAGCATCGGGCATGAAGTATCTGTCCTCTCTAAATTTTGTCCACCGGGACCTGGCAACACGAAATTGCTTAGTTGGTAAGAACTACACCATCAAGATAGCAGACTTTGGGATGAGCAGGAACCTGTACAGTGGAGATTACTACAGGATCCAAGGTCGGGCAGTGCTCCCTATCCGCTGGATGTCTTGGGAGAGCATCTTATTGGTGAGTCTCCATTTTTTCAACCTATAATATCTCAATCAAGAAGATTTATCAAAAGGTTATTACTGTTCTAGGTCTATACAATGGCATATGTATCTGAGATATTTATTAGGAGACCCTGATACCTCTCTTTGCCTAAACAATTTTAATATTTAAATTCCAGTCTGTCCTATTCATTCTTCACTCATTACCACATAGTCTTATGAAGCACCACTATGATCATATCACTCCTCTAATCAAAACTCATTAACTCCCCAGTGCCAATGAATAAAATGTTAATTTCCTATGCTTGCTATTTAAGGTCCTTTAGAATATGCCTGAAACCTAGCTTTCCAGCCTTCTCTCCTACCACTACCTTCTGTGCAGCAGGGTGCAGAAGCCAGTTCATTGGTATATTTACAGTGAGCATTTACACTTTAGGAATCAGTTAATGCTACAAATTAGAGCTTGATTTATTGTTTTAATAGACTTAAGAAAGTCATGGAGAAAATTTTAATGATTTTGATTAAACTTAAAAATGTGTTATACCTGCATTTTTCTTCAGAGAGCTAGTTATTAAAAATGTGCCAGCACACCCCTTCCTTCATGTACTCTGTGTTCTATTCTGTGCCTCATTCTTTGACTGCTCTCTCTCCTGGCTCCATACTTTTGTCCCTGTTCTTTTCTGTGCCTAGAATGGACTCCACCTCATCCTACTCCCTTCATCTGTTGAAATCCCTCCCTCCTTTCAAGACACAACTCAAACCCTAACTCTTCCATCAAACCTTCCATGATGACAGCCTTATATTGCCCTAGATGGGTGAAAGTGATCTGTCCCTCCTTAGTGAATCTGGGTCTCTCATTATTTCATTCTCCCTTTCTTATTGTTTGTGTGCTAATCCCTCCTTCTCCTCCTCTCCTGTCCATTATACCATATGCTGCTTAAGACTGGTATCTGTTTCATATCTATCTTTGTATTTTCAGTGCTCACTTACCACAGGGTCTTACATAATGCACCTGTGATTTCATCAGTATAGAGAACTCCCGGTAAGAACACTCCCTTTACCAATGCAGATCAGTCTGTGTTCTGCAATTAGAGTCTTAGAGACTAAGTTACCTGGAGCACAAAGAGGTTAAGTGAATTGTCCAGAGTCACACAGCCAGTAGGTGCCAGAGGCCAGATTTGAACCCAGGTCCTCCTGACTCTGAGACCAGCTCTCTACCTATTTGGAAATGCCATCTCTCATATTGCACATGGTAGGTGCTTAATAAATGCTTGTGGCTGAATTAAATGTTTGCTTTATTTGGGGATGACTGACTTTCTATGATATCTTTCTAACTTTTTGTGTTAGAGATTTCAGAGATCTGTAGCTTCATTCACCTAAAGGATCCCTCCACCAATGCCAGACACCTCTCTTACCCTAGATGGATGGGGGAATACTGTGGTTAAAGGGAACTAATTTATCACTTTGTGGCCACCCCTCTGGGGATTAGTCCCTTTGAATTTAATCAGATTGGTTCTTCGACAGAAGTAAGGAAGGAAAGAAAGAATGAAAGACAAAAGCATTTATCAGACACCTACTATATGCCAAGCATTGTGCTATACACTTTACAAATGCTACTTTTTAAAAAAATATTTTCTTTTTCCTCCAAATGACATGGAAATTTTTAAAAACATTTTAAAAAAGTTTTGAGTTCCAAATTTTATCACTCGAAAGGAGTGATAAATGCTTCCATCTCAGGAAAGCAATCTGATATAGATTATACATATGCATTCATGTAAAACATTTACATAGTAGTCATTTTGAAGAAGAAGATGAGAGAGAGAGAGAGAGAAAGAGAGAGAGAGAGAGAGAGAGAGAGAGAGAGAGAGAGAGAGAGAGAGAGAGTCTGCTTCAGTCCATATTCAGACAATATCAATTCTCCGTTCTTTGCCTGGAGGCAGGTAACATTTTTCATCATGAGTCCTTTGGGATTGTCTTGAATCATTGTATTGCTGAGAACAGCTACTTTGTATCAGCTCATGTAAGTCTTTCCAGGTTTTTCTGAAATCATCCTGCTTGTCATTTCTTATGCCACAATAATAATATTCCATTATAATCATAACTTGTTCAGCCATACCCCAATTGATGGGCATCCCGTCAATTTCCAATTCTTAACTACCACAAAAGTGCAAATTTTATTTAATCCTCAAGTGCCTTGGGATGTAGGTGCTTTTATTATCCCCACTTTACAATTGAGGAAACTGAGGCAGATTGAGGTTAAATGACTTGTCCAGGGTTACAAGCTAGTAAGTATTTGAGGCTGAATTTGAACTCATGTCTTCCTTACTCTAGGCTTAGCACTCTATCCACTGCACCATCTAGCTACCTCTACACTATTTATGGGTACATGGGCTAATAATATTTTAAATTTTATCATCAATAATTAACCGATATTATTATGGAGTCATTTGCATCTTTCTCAAGTATAGTTAATTACCCTTGGTAAATATCATTGATCACTATCATAGTAATGAAGCACCACGCCCTCCCTAAATAAGGAGAATCCTAGGTTGTTATCTTGACATAGTAATTTTCTGGGTGATTTTGATCAAGTCACATGGGATTCAGATTCTCTAAATGAGAGGATTAAAATTATTTTTATCACTGAAAATGCTTAGAGATTATGTAAGACTACTAGTTTATTTTTCAGATGAGGAAACAGGACCAGGGAGGTCAAGTGATTTACTATAGGTATAGCTAAAATTCAAACCTAAGTCATCAGATTCCAGGTCCAGTGTTCTTTCTACTACATCTTTCTTGCTCTTTAAAAAACAAAAATTGTGACATCTATTAACAAATGTATCCTGTTTAGTTCCAATGCAACAAACATTTCTTAGGTGCCTGTTATTGTAAAGTGTTCTGCTAGGCACTGAGGGTATAAAGGCAAAACAAAATATAATCCTTTCCTTCAAAGAAATTATATTCTCCTGGGGGCAGGAATAAATAAAACATGTAAACAGAAAAGGGCACACATGATAATGTGAAGGTGGAGAGAGCATTCACATTTAGGAGGATCAGGAGAGATTTCTCTTAAGAGGTTGGCCATGAGGTAGGTTGTTCATGAGCTGAGTCATGATGGAAGCTTGAGACTTTAAGCAGAAAAGTATGGGGACAGGAGATAGAACTCTTGAGTCTGGGGAATAATGAACAGGTCCATCGGCTGGAAGGTAGAGAGTTATTGAAAGAGAATAACAGTGCAATAAGCCTGGTTATTTTGTCAAAGATTTTCCAGTTGCATTTTAATCCCATTCTAGCTCATGTGGGAGTTTTGCTGGCCACATGTGTATATATATGCATATATATGTATATATATGTATATGTGTACACATATGTGTGTGCATTCTTCATAATTGATTGCACATGGATGGGGTAAAAGGGGAATGGAGAGTTGAAGATGACTGAGGTTTTGAGCATGTTATGGTTGTGACCTCAACAGAAGTGGGGAGATTTGGAGAAGGGATGGGTGTAGAGAAGTAAGATGATAAGTTACATTTTGGACAGGTTGAGTTTAAAATACTTATAAAACAAGCAGTTGGACTTGCATAACAGGCTATCATACAAGGAGGAAATTAGAGGTAGATATAAAGATGATGGTATCATCATGAAAAATGGGAATTGAATCCATGGGAGTTGATGAAATCATCAAAAATTGTGTGGAGAAAGAAAAGGGGACTCAGCGCAGAGCCTTGAAGAATATAATATCTATGTTTAGGGAAAAATCATGTTGTAATTAAAGCACAATTGAGTTTTGAAGGGTGGTTGATGTTTTCCTATACTGAGATGATTGACATCTTGGTCTAATTTTGGTTTTTTGGACAGTCTTTTAGTACCAAATTGGACAATCGTATCTTTTGTGGCTATTTAATTTTTATAGGACTTATTCTTCATAGGCTTTTCCCCCCAAAAGGGATAGGCCTCCCAGGTATAATTTGAGCTGAACAGTAATGATGGGAAAAAAATCACTTTTAAATGTTACAAAGAACTGTGAGCATTTGTAATGTGAGAAATGCCAGGTGAGAAAATCATTTTTGAATTTTACAAAGCTCCATGAGAGCATATCTAACATGAGAAATTTCAGATTTGAGAATCTCACAGAAACTCTGACTTTGATGATGGTTGTTGTCTCTACAGGGCAAGGAGGGGCATTATTCCCCTTGGGGTGTGTGTGTGTGGCAGGGCTATCCTGAGTTTTTTCTTTTTTCCTTCTCTTTTCACAACCGTCTAGGGCAAGTTCACCACAGCGAGTGACGTGTGGGCCTTTGGGGTGACGCTATGGGAGACCTTCACATTCTGCCAGGAGCAGCCATATTCCCAGCTGTCAGATGAACAAGTCATCGAGAATACTGGAGAATTCTTCCGAGACCAAGGGCGGCAGGTAGAAAAAACAAAGGAGGGATGGATGTGGACGTGAGCTTCTGGAGAAGGGATTAGAAAAAAGCCTTGACTCAATACATACACACACGTGTATATGTATGCGTATACAAGTATATGTAAACAAATAACATTTCAAGGTAGAAAGATTATAGATGATCATAGATTTACACCTGAAAAGGGGCCTTAGATGCCATTTTAGTCCAACTCCACATTTTACAGGTGAGAAAAATGAGGCCTGGTAAGGTTAAATAATTTACCCTGTCAGGGTTACACAGGTAATACAAAGCAGAGTTGAAATTTGGATCCTTGTCATCTGACTCCAAATCCAGGGCTAGTCCCAAAGCCCCTTCCTTCAATGAGATAAGTGCCATGAGAATGGCAAAGTGTTAGGAGAATAATGAAGATTATTTCTGGCTAGTGGGATGGATCGAGGAAGGCTTCAAAAAAGGTGTATAAACTGAGGCATATAGGAGAAGAAAGATATTACAGGCAGAGGGAGTAGTGTAAGAAGGGCTATGAAGGCAGGAAAATATCAGGGATGTTTGGAAATAGGGAATAATACATTTTGGTCAAATCTTAGTGTAGAGAAGGGAGCAGATCAATGAAGGCTAGAAAGGTAGCTGTGTTAAGGATTTTGAGCTCTGCTCAGCAGGTAATGGGAAGTTGTTGATATTTTCTGAGCAGGGAGATGACAGTCAAATTCTGATTAACCCAGGTAATAACCTCTATACCCTATGGTTCTTGACATCGACCGTATGGTCCATGAGGTTTTCTTGACAAAGACACTGAAGTGGTTTGCCATTTAAGGAAAACAGAGATTAAATGGCCTCGCTGGGGTAACACAGCTAGTTAAGTGTCAGACCAGATTTGAACTCAGGTCTTCCTGACTTTAGGTTCAGCACTCTATCCACTGAGCCACTTAACTGCCTATTAGTCCTATGGCCTCAGTGGGTTTGCCAGCCTCTGACTTTTCTGAGGCAATACCTATTCAGATATCAAATTCGGAAAATAGGGAGGAGAAAGTTTAAACATGAATCCAACTAAACCCCTCCCTTCCCCACACACACCCCCCTGGACTTTTTTGTTTTGATTTTCTTTTTGACTTTCTTTGTAATTTCCTCATTTTGGTTGTTTATTTGTCTGTTTCCAAAGACATACCTCCCACAGCCTGCAATTTGCCCTGATCCTGTTTATAAGCTGATGCTCAGCTGCTGGAGAAGAGACACCAAACACCGCCCCTCATTCCAAGAAATCCACCTCCTGCTTCTCCAACAAGGAAATGGAGAGGAGTGATGCCGTCAACTCTGGAGCACCTCTGATGGTCCCCCAATCTTTCCCTTAAAACCCACCACTTCTCCAAATCTAAGCCACTTCACTTGGACTTCTAATGGACCCTGGAAGGCAGAGGCTTCTTTGTTTTTCTCCTTTTCATTTTTACATTAAAGAGCCAAAAAGAAAAAAAGTCTAGATCAGAGGGAATCTAAAAAAAAAAGAAAAAAGAAAAAAAATCTCACCTGACATACCAGAGTTGGATGACAAAGGCTAGAAAATTCAAATAATTTATAAATGTTAAATATGCTTGTTTATAAATGTGCAAATTCTGTGACTTTTTTTCTGAGTTCCCATTTCTAGGAAGTGATTAACAAATCAAAACAGAGAAAGAGAAAGACTTGAAGGATACTGATATTGTGGGGAATGCTATGGGGATGTATTTAAGTCAAAAGGGGCAGTGAAATACTACATCATGGACTGGTCATGGCCTTTAAGTTCTAATGAGACCTCTCCCACTAACACATGAGCTAACTTGAGCCAGTAATTGAATATTTCTCCACAATATCCCATGTAGGAATAGCTCTGATAGCATTCTTGTAAACATACATACATACACACGCACACACATGCACACACACACACGCAATAATGATGACAACAGTTGCAGTCCTAGGTCCTGTGATGATAGAGGCTCTGTTCCCATGTATTCCACTGAAAGACATCATCATGGTAGAGAGAATCAGGCAAGTAAGAGGATTTACCATAGGTGAAGTATCTTTTGCAGTTGTAGGTAAAGAGGATATGTGAATATAATCTGTACAAGCGTGAAATATCCATTTATAATTCCAACAGGAGCATCTGGACACTATTTTTCTCTAGAGTTTATTCAAGTATATTCAGATGTGGATTTCCCCAAGGAAGGACTTGATTTCAAATCAGATTCAAGGCATATCTGGAATTGGTATTCCATGGTTGAAGCTGCTGTTGAATCTTAGCTATGGAAGGAGTCTTAGCAATCATTTGGTCCATGCTCAAGGGAGCCATCAGTGGTAGGATCTCAGACACCATCTCCAGGGACAACTGGGAGCTGACACTTGGCATTCTGGTCCTTTGCCCATTGAATTACTCATTTGCTGTGGATCTCTCTTATACACAGGACTTCCTTTAGACTTTTGGAAAGTGGCAGTTATCTAGAACAGTACCTGGAAAATATGTCAGAAGACTTCTGCAACTCTTCTCTTGTATACAGTCTCTGAATCCTTGTGGGACTTGACATAGTCAACATGAAGGGGAGCATGAGGCTGGGGTCTCCTCCTTTGGACACTTGGGTTATTACTTAAATTGTCCCTACGTTGTGTTACAATGACCTCAGAGTTGACTCTAAATGCTCACAAACCCCAAGCTCTCCAGCCTAGCAGAAAAACTAGCTTTCAACTCAAGGGGAGACATAAAGAATTTCGGTAGAGGTATGGCTAGGAAGAGACAATAGGGGCTTTTCCCCAGGGTGATGAAATTTGGAAGGAACCAGCAGCATTTCCCTAGAGTGTACTTTTTCCCTATCCCATTTTCAGGGGTCTGATTACAGGTGAGATCCTACACACCTACCCCCCTCTCAAAACCTGCTCTATCCCAGGCACTATTTTCTCTATATATTGGCCACACACTTGACCCCAGGCCAACTCCTCTCATCTCTCCATTAGACGCCAGTCCCATGGCTACACAAAAACCTCTGAGTCTACGGGAGGTATATTTCTTACTCCTTGCTGCTGTATTCCATGTGAAGTCTTTTTTTTTTTTCTCCAGGCCCCCCAACTTCTTAATTACTACTCTGAATTTAAGGACATATTTTCCAAGCCAAGGAGCTAAGCCACTGTTTCATAACCCTCTCTCCACTCTCTACCCACTTCAAACAGCTCTTCAAGGTTCTGATTATTTCTCCCAAATTAGTTTTCAGAATCACTACTGGGGCAAAAGTACAGACTGAAATCCTAGATTTTCTGCTTTAATCCACTGCCCCTAAAAGAGGCACCTATTTTCTGTCTATGAACCCTCATGTGACCAGAGGCATGACTTTTGTGACTTCCTTCCTTCCTTCCTTCCTTCCTTCCTTCCTTCCTTCCTTCCTTCCTTCCTTCCTTCCTTCCTTCCTTCCTTCCTTCCTTCCTTCCTTCCTTCCTCCCTCCCTCCCTCCTTTCCTTCCTTCCTTCCTTCCTTCCTTCCTCCCTCCCTCCCTTCCTTCCTTCCTTCTTGCCTTCCTCCCTCCCTCCCTCCCTTCTTTCCTTCCTTCCTTCCTTCCTCCCTTCCTCCCTCCCTCCCTCCCTTCCTCCCTCCCTCCCTCCCTCCTTCCTCCCTCCCTCCCTTCTTTCCTTCCTTCCTTCCTTCCTCCCTCCCTCCCTCCCTTCCTCCCTTCCTCCCTCCCTCCCTCCCTCCCTCCTTCCTCCCTCCCTCCTTCCTTCCTTCCTTCCTCCCTTCCTCCCCCTCCCTCCCTCCCTCCTTCCTCCCTCCCTCCCTCCTTCCTTCCTTCCTTCCTTCCTTCCTTCCTTTCTTCCTTCCTTCCTTCCTTCCTTCCTCACTCTCCTCCCTCCCCCCCATTCTGCAACATTTCACCTGACTGATGCTTTTGTGCACTAAAATGGTTCTATACAAATTCATATTTGAAGTTAGCTTATTTATCCTGGATTGGTCTGGCCCTAGTTAAAAAAAAAAAAACAAAAACAAACCACTTCAGAGAGCTGCCAAATTGATTCAGATTGGTAGTTTGTATGTAGTAGTAGGTGCTTAATAAATTGAACTGTTAAACAGGTGGTATCACCAAACACTCTGCCCTTTTCTTCTTGGGTTACAGTTTGATCTTCCAATATGTAGGCTTTAGAATGAAGACAGTCCCAGTAAACATCAAATAGCATGAAGAATAATAGAGTGATGGAATCTCAGAACTGGAAGGGAACTTAGAAGCTAATGAATCTAGACATGACCTGAGCAAAAATTTCCCTCTATCATATACTCCCAAAGTGTTCATCCGGCCTCCACTTGATGACCTGTAGTAACAGGGAACATCTTTAGTATGCAGACCCCTAAATCATCAATAAATTCATCATCAAGCATTTTTTAAGTACCTTCTAAATTTGTCTGATACTGGTAGGTTCTGGAGATACAAATACAAAAGTATAACAGCTCCTACCCTCAGAGAGCTTCCATTCTACTGAGAGGACATTGCATATTCATAGATAAGTAAATAGAGGATATAAACAAGACAGAGACATTGAAAAGAGAAGAACCTTTACAATCTATTATCAGGGCATTTCTGAAAACAAAGGATTGAAAGGGAAATCCCCGACAAAATGTTGCATGTGACCTCAGAGTTTAGTAGTAGACACCTGGCTATAAGGCTCATTTCTTTAACTAGATTAGGCCATTATGGAATTTTTGAGAAAAGAGGAAGAGAGAAAAGATGCTTTGGGGGACATGAAACTCTTTTTGTTCCCTTTGGAGTCAGTTCTCATAGTCAGACAGGTTGTGACATTTCTCTATCTAGGCAGTGCTTTTGGACATTTCAAATCCCAAATTGTAACTATGCCAGTGAGAATATAGAAGACCATAACCAAACTTGGAAGATTTACTCCATATTAAGAGAAAGATCCAAAGGCAGAAGGCAAAAAGGGGGTGGAAGACAGGGGGAGAAAACAAAGATGTTATAGGTGATGAGGAAAAGTTGCAATGTAATGTAGACTGAAAAGTGCTGAGGATGGGGCAGAGGGTTGACTTTGGCAAGTAGAGAGGGGACAAAATCAAAGAGTGAGAATGGTGTGTGTGTGTGTGTTTTAATGATGGGAGAGACAGAAAAGAGAGAGATGATGAAAGATAAAGAAGTTTCTGGAAAACAGAAAGGATGGAATGATATGTCATACAAAGCAAGTTAGGGCAGAAATGACGGTGAGTCCTTTATGGGAGTCAAATGATACTGAATGGTACAAGTGAGTGTATTGAAGATAAGAAAAATGCAATGAAGCAATAAAGGACAATAGAGTTGTTCAGGGTAGGATGAGGGGAATTCTTGAGTGATAAAAAAACCCATACTGTGCCACCAGAGGGTAGCATTGTCCTACAACAGAAGCACATCAGGGAGGCCCCTGTTTCTGAGGATTTGTAGGTAGCAATGGGTATGAGTATTAAGGGCAAGCCTGAGATTTCAGATTTGAGCCAAATCTCTTATGGCAGTGGAAATGCCTTATGTAATTTACCCACTGATATACAGAAAGAATAGGTCTAAGCAAAGCCAGTGATTTTTTTGTCTTTTACTACCCCATACTCTATCTGCTGATTTCTTGCTTATTAACTTGGTACGTTGATGCTACATACATGTCTGAGGATACTGATTTGGCTTTGCTTGGGGCTGAAAGAGGTGGTTGTACTAGATTCTAGCTACATAGACCAGGTAAACAGAAATGAAATGAAAATGCTACCCTGAGGATTGTACCATCCAACCTCAAAAAGAATAAATAGGGTGACTTACTGAACATTCTGCCAGCCCTAAGGTCCTCTGGCTCTAGAATACACTTGTTCACTATGGTGTTTCCTTATGGGTTATTGTCTCTGGTCACCCTTCTTCATGGTTGGATTCCACCAAGACAGGAAAAGTGAAATTTTCTTGCAGATGCTGATAATTGTCATAGTTAATTAATGTCATGGTATAACTAAGAAGACACAGGCTATTTATACCTGATCTCTGCCATGTATCAGGAACCTCAGCTGGAAGGTTTCTCTGGAAGGTCCTGATCTAAGCAGTGCTCTCTGGTACAGGAGCTCCATAACATCTTTTCTTTGTCCCATCCCCTCTCTTGCCCCTCATTATTTCCCTTATCCCATTGGCCAATCCTAAGGAGACACTGTGGATATGATCATTTCCATTTCTGTAGGAATAGGCCAGGTCAGTGTGAGGCTTAATAGCACCCCTTCTAAGGAAAGACATTCAATAGCATAGGATCTTCAAAAGGTGTGACTCCTTACAAGCCTCAGGATGAATGCAGTTTTCTTATTTTTCTTTTGAAAACAAAATCTTCCAGTTAGGAGGCGTCTATCACAGACATTCTACCCAATTCCCCCACAGTCATGACTCCAACACTTAGAATGGTCACAGTCAAACTGTAGAAATCATTGACTTAAGTCAGAAATGACTGCAAACTTGGCTAAGGAATATGTGTGTAGGAAAGGAATATGAGTGTAGTAAAGAAATATGTGTAGAGTTTACGTGTCATGTGTGGACATGTTTTTCTATTGGGGCTTTGTAAATGCTCAGCTTTTTCCCATAACCCACAAGGAGGTAAGATGTGTTAGAAATCAATGATGTGGGGGTAGTTCATGTGTTTTGGGTAAAAGAGAGGGTGGAGATGAAGATATCCCAAGGAAACAAATTGAAAAGAAGCAGCATCCATGGTATGCAAAACCACGAATGAGAAGATAAAAAATTAAGAATCTGATTACCCAGAAGAAAGAACAGGATTATGACTGAGCAGGGTCACTAAAAGTCTTTGTTTATTATTTTAATTTGTAACCCCCAGTCTGGCAATACACTATCCCTTTTCAACAGATTTCTTTGAATGTACTCAGTTCTCAGAATGTTCCTGGAATATGGGCATCCTGGTCCACACAGAAAGACATCTTTGAATTGCAATTTAAATGTTGTTTTGTAGAAACATATGAATGCCATTTCCTCTTGGTAAACATTTTTGGAATCTTGAATTGGAAGGTAAAAAGGACCAAGTTGCTAATGGTGAGTTGATTTCCCACGCAGCAACCTCAGTTGCTACAAATAGCTCTATCGTTAGCAGTTGATAAGGTGGTGTATGGTTGTTTTGTTGCTGTGATACTCTTAGCCCTTGATGTCTTATGAGTTAGTACTCACTGGATGTGGCAAGAGAAATTCTTTCCAGGTGCACTTCTGCTGAATGCTACAGGGAGCATTGTAGAAGAAATGCCTTGCAAAATGTACATCACTTCTCTTAACAGATAAGCAGGACCATTAAAATTCTTGTTCTTACTGATCTAGTTAGGGATGGGTTTGACTTTTTAAAAAACATGAAAACAACCTCAGAGAGATATGGCCTCTTGTGTGTATGTTGGCTGAAGGGTGGAGGTCTTTCATTGTATCCTTAGCTTGATAATAGTATACAAGGTAGGCCCTGTGTGTAATTGTGGAGACATAACAAGAGGACTCCCTGATTTAAACTAATGTTTCTACCAACAATGAGTGAAAAGAAAATACTTAAGTAGCACTGGACATAGTTCTTCTTGTTCTCCTTTCCTAGTCCATCACACATGTCCAATAGCTTGTTTTCAGAATAGAAGGAAAATTTCATCTTCCTCTCTATTCATTATCAACACGAGAAGGACCACTGAATTCATAAATAGCCCAACCACTACTATGGAATAAGCTGATTCTATTTAGAAAACTTGGTCCTGAAGTATTAGAATCACATTGTAATTCTGCAAGAGCTGCTTCAAGTTCATAGATCATAGGTTTAAATATCAAATAAGATGGAGGTTGGAGGTGAGGAGAGTAGACCTATTGGAGCTGAAAGGGAGTAAAAAATAATATCATAGAAAAAACCCAACCTAAACACATGCAGCAAAATCAGGAAGGAAGAAATTTTTATTTCTTTGAATATTCTCTTAAAGAAAGGGTTAGAAATGTAAAAATATTGCCCAAATCAGGATATTGCAGATTTCTAGCATATGATATTAATTTCTCATCCTTTGTGCATTCACTGATGGTTCCATATCTATAACATCCAATTTGTGGCAATATGTCATATGCTGATAGATTTGACCAATATATTCAGTTGCTACCCCAAGTGCAGAGTCTAGAGTCTTTGGTTCCAAACCTGGGCCTTTCATAATAATCTAAATAGCATCTCCTTCAATCATTCTTGAGAACTACTTTACTGGATTTTTCAAGAGGGAGGAGAATAAAATTGGGTCCAAACACCTGGAGCAGACAGGCTGATGGGAATTCACAGTCAAAGCAACCTGTATGCAGAAATTTAAGGGAAGTTTGGGAAAGCAGGAAGGGCTAAAATAATTCAGTGCAAAGAAAAGATTTATTCCTGATATAGAGGTTTAGAAATAATTTACAGTTGGGTCGGTATCTGCACATACAACAAGCTCTTGTAGTTTGTCTGGTCCACCCTGGTGCCATTTTCTTTTTAGGGTTATTTTCTTCTTCCCTCACTTTTTTATTGGGTAATCTTTTTGTGGAGAACTTGGGTTTCTAAAGCAGAGTAGTACATTTCTCCTGAGGACAGTGAATATCTGTGCCCTGTTCTGTCCCTCCTAACAGCTCACAGGACATTGTGTCCTATTGAGTGCTGATGAATAGCAAAGCGATTTAATCTCCGTTTATAGCTATCATACTCATTCCAAAATAGAATATATACAAATTCTCTGTATTTGAAAAAAAGAGATGTGATACCCATTGTATATTTTCTTTTCTTCCTTATTTATTCTCTGTAAGTCCATCTGTCAGATGATAAAATGTAAATAATAATGATTAAAGAAATATGCTGCTGATGGAGCCTTTTTAAAAACAATGTGTAAGAAGAACCAGCTCTGGGCTTTGGCCTTTGGAGGGGGCCACCTTTGGGGAAGTGGAGGCTGGAATGTGGGGGTGGGGATAAGAGGACATTTATCATGTATCAGAGCATTTATATGAAGCTCTAAATACTGGTTTCTACACATGGACAAGAACATTGTGATCTTGGAGATTTTGCTGTTCTGTAGACTTGACCAACCTTATTAACTCAGCACCATTCAGCCATAATAGAGATGAGAATTTAATGTCTTCAAAGTAGGACAAACAGTTCCCAATAACATGAGCCATGGATTGGATGGGGAAGGGTGATTTTTGTTAGAGAGTTGATATACAAAATCCCTATTGCCCATTTTTACACCTACACAGACTGCTCTGAAGATATCTATCCCTTTCTCCCCATAGGAAATAATAACTGCTCAGAAGAAGCAGAATAGAGGATCAACTCTTCATATTGAAAACACTGATCAGGGATGAAACGCAGTCACAAAATTCATCTCTCCCCAACTCCAGCTCTTAAAAGACCCATGTTTTTTTCTTGAGGAATTTCAAATGTTTATCTCAAGGCCATAACAGAATAGGGAGGAATGTGAGAAACCGAATGATAGACCCTGAGAAGAAAATGGGATTCCCTTAGAGGTAGCTTTCATTTAGAAGTAACTGGTTAATTCCTTTCCTGCTTGAGCAACCTGAATTAAAGGCAGTGCCTTCTTTGGCAAGAGGCTGTGGTCGCTTTTGGTCAAATAGGGTCTATTGTGGGAATAGTCATAAAGACATTAGGGAGAGAGTAGATGGGTCCATGGAAAGTTCTGGGAGTCAGTGAGCTGGCTTCATTTAGAAAAAGGGGCAGGAAAGTTCCAGAGAACTATGAGGTGGGAAGAAATGAAAGGGGAATAGCTGGGACTGATTCTCCCTTGGCTATCCTGGAGCAATACAGAAGTCTGAGTTGCCAAGCAGAGGGTATAGTGATAGAGGTAGAAGAGAAAACACTCCTAGTAGCCAATGAAATAGTCATAAGCAAAGTGTGAATCAATTCCCTGGGAACCTACGAAGCCAGGTGTTGTTATGTTGTAGCTTTCTCTCTCATTTGGATATTTGGTCCCTATTTATTTCCCCGTTCTTCCAAGAGACTCAAACCTGGTAACATGACCTAAAGCAAGGGAGCAGAAACAGAATCATGGGCCTGAAAAATGAATCCTTTCTGCATTGTATTTGGCAAATGATCATCTAGCCTTTGCATGAAGACTCCCAGAAAGGGGCAACTGCCACCCTATACCACCACTACTGGGTAACTCTTACCTGACATCAGTCCTAAATTTGGCATTCTGAAACTCTGACTTCTTATTCCTAGTTCTGGGACTAAGCTAAATAAGCCCTTTAAATAATAGAAGACAGCTATGATGTCCTATTGTCCCTCACCTTTCTATATTATCGACCCCTCCCCTCCCCTCAAATATCTCTTCTTTAGGCTAAAAACTCCAGTTCCTTCGTTCCTAGCACTTAGCACAGTACCTGGCGCATAGTGAGTAGGTGCTTAGTAAATGCCAGTTTATCAGTCAATAAACATTAAGTACCTACAAAGCACTAGAAATACAAATACAAAACAAAGAAACACAAATTCACAATCCCTGCCTTCAAGGAAGATACAATCTAATGGAAAAAAGACAACACACAAAAGGGAACTAAGAAGTTGGGGATGTTGGGAGATGCCACAATGGTGGAGGATGATATCTAGCCTGGGCATGTGATGGACAAGTCCAGAAGGGTCCAGCCAGATGAGAAATAAAGAGATGACTGGCTTAGTTGCCCTCCTTAAATGAAGGTTCTAGAAAGAGCTTTATGCCATCTACCCTCTGTCTCCACCTTTCAATTAGAAGGAAGAAATGGCCCCAGGGACATTAGATACTGATGAGGGATGAACTTATCTTGCAGGATGAAAAGAGGTTCCTTTGGTATGATGGAGAATATCATAAAAAGATGGTATTCAGAATCCAATAACACTCTAAGTTGGGGGTGGGAAGGAAAGAGGGTCAAACCAGGGCAGAGAACTAACAAAATACTGTTTTTCTTACATACTTTTCTTAGATTTCCAAGTCTGTTTTAACTTCCTTGGCAAATTGTATTACCGGGTAGAGTATGTTGTAAGAAGGTAGAAGGGCAGCTAGGTAGCACGGTGGATAGAGCACTGGGCCTGGAGATCGAATCCACCCTCAGACATTTACAAGCTGTGTGACCCTAGGCAACCTTATCTGCTTCAGTTTCCTCATCTATAAAATGGTAAACCACTCCAGCATCTTTGCCAACAAACTTCAAATGGGGTCATGATGACTGGGACACGGATATGGAAATATGGACCAAATATGTGAATGAGAGAAAGCCTGAACAAACTGAAGCTGATGAATGGAACGGAGTGTCCTTCAACTGCAAGAAATAATTAAATCTGGGATGAACTGACCTAGAGGGGAACTGAGCAGAAGAATCTATACAATATCATCAAGATTATTAAGTCTGAAAGACTTAAAAAGGCTGATCAATGTAATGGAAAAGGGACCCCACAATGAAGCACGTTACCTACAGCCTGTCAGAGGATGGAGTTGAGGGAAGTGCTTGTAAGGTTTTCAGACCTCTTGATTCTTACAGAAATCTTGTGAAGGAGGCACTATTGTTATCCTTATTTTGCAGTTGAGGAAACTGAGGCATGTGGGTTAAGTGATCTGTCAAGGGATCAGGAAGCTGGTAAAGAGTCTGATAACAGGACTATGAACTCAGGTCTTCTTGACTCCAGGTTCAGCAATCTATCCTTTGCAATCCCTAGAGGTCTGATGTATTTTTAGACGTGGTTGATGTGGGAATTGTTTTGCCTGGCTATACATACTTAATAATAATGATGATGATAGTAGCTAACATTTATATAGTGTATACAATAAGCCAGGCACTGTGCTAAATGCTTTTAACAAGTATTATCTCATTTGGTCCTCACAACAACCTGGAAGGTAGGTGCTATTATTCCTCCCATTTTAAATAAGAGAAAACTGAGGCAGACAGAGGTTAAGTGACTTGCCCAGGGTCACACAGCTACTATGGTCTGAAGTTAAATTTGAACTCAGGTCTTCATGACTTCAGGCCCTAGCCACTGCCCCCCCCACCTATTTGTAGTAAGGATTTTTTAAATGAATGCTTATTAATTAAAAAGTATAAGATTTAAATCTTTAAAAAAATCAAAATAAAAAAAGGCGATGCAAGTCTTAGGGTGACACAGTCCGAGAGCTTAGGAGAGGCCGGCTGGCCCCGCCTCTCCTCTGACGTCACCAGACCCCGCCCGCTACTGAAACGTCAGCATCTCGCCACGCGAAGTTTTGCTGCAGGGATCCTCTTCAGCCCCGCCCATCATCCCTCGCGCAGCCTCCCCGCGCAGCCTTGACACGGCCTCGCCGCTAGGGGGCGCGGTGGCTGGAACACCGGGGTCTTTATGAGGGCAAATTCGGCCTCAGACACTACCAGCTGTGTGACCCTGGGCAGGTCATTTAATCATGTTTGCCTCAGTTCGTCATCTGTGAAATGAGATGAAGAAGGAAATGGCAAATCACTCAAGTATATTTGCCAAATGGGGAAAAGACGAAAGACGATACCTCCCTTCTTCGAGCTTCCCGCCACACCCCCTCCTCATACGTCATTCGGCCCACCAAATAGCATCCTTGGACTGGAGCATGCGCAAAGACGTTCTGGAGGCTGCGATTCCGGCAGGATTGAACTAGGAGGAATCTGGGCAGCGAGAGTGGCTGCGTCCATTTGAGCCCGGCTCTCGCTCCACCTTAGCTTAGCCAATGAACGCTTCCTCTGGGCGGAGTTCTGGATTGCGATTGGTTTAGAATGACAACGAGGGGCGGGGAGGAGAAAAGGCACAATGAATCACCATTGGGCAGTTAGAAAGGGAATTCGTGGTGGGGCGGGGAGAAGAGGTCCTCAATGAGACAGGATTGGTGAGATGGGCCGGTGGGCGGGACCAGAGTTATCGGAAGTTTTTACGGCTGCACGCTAGGAGTACCCTATCAAATTCTCCTTACCCTGAGTGCAGTCAGGTACCTTTAGAGGTTCGGGGCCATGAAGAAGGTGGTGGTGGTCACCGGGGCCAGCAGGTGAGAGCGTTTCCCTCCCCACTGGAAGGAGCGAGCCGGAGGCGTCAGGGCTGGGACCCAAGGAGGAGGTGGGGGTTTAAGGTCATGGGGGAGGAGAATGGGGAGGGGGAGAAACTAGACACGAGGAGTTCAAAGGTCATTGCGGCCAGTCCCCCTCCCCCATCCAGGCTTGAGGTGAGAAAAACCGCGACCCCCCAAAGGAAAGAAACCCTTTCATTTCTGAACATTGTTTAAAAAAAAAACAAAACTTAAAATTAACATTTTTTTATTAGCATTTAGTTTTTCTCCTTTCCATAATTAATCACATACTAGTTAGCCTAAATTTGCAAAGCCCTTTGCGTTCATTATCCCATTTGATCAAAAGAGAAAACAGTAGGCGCTTAATGCGTGCTTACTGAATTGAAATATTAATGGATAGAACGAATAGGGCGCCGACCTTGGGGTCTGATTTCAAATCCTGCCCCAGTCCTAGCTCCGTGCCCTTTGTGTCTGCCTCCCGTTTTCTCTCCTGTCACATGGGCTGACAATACCCCAGTGTGGTTGTGAGGTCCAAATGAGGTAAAGGTGAAGTGCCTTGCGCACTTCGACTCTAGCTGCACACGTTCCGAACACCCGTACCCATCGTGCTTACGTCCGAAAACATGTATCTCATTCTTCCCATTTACTTCTTCACTTTGTGACAGGAGATGGGGAGCAAGCAGCCTTCCTCCTCCGCTCCCTGGCTCAGCCTAGATGTATGTGCTTCTTTATCCTGGTTCCGCCTTCTGGAGTCCAACACTGACTCTCTTCGGTCAGACTTTTGAGGACCTGTAAGCAGTTATCACAAACACCCTTCCCCTAGTTCTCCTTCATATTAGTACTTCAGCCCATTTGCCCAGGGCAGGAGAGTTGCCTCAAGAGCGGACAGCCACCGGAAAGTTCCAAAGTCTTTTGGAAAGGGTACCGAAAGGGCCCAGAATTTGGAAGCAGAAGCAGTGAGAGAAACTCAAATTATAAATGCAGAAGTAGTTTGGGTTCGGGTCACCTGGGCTACAATCACAAAGTAGCAAAGTTAGCAGTTGAGAAGTATCTTTGGATTGATTGACTAGGGGTGCTTTTTGTGTTAGATGAACATTGTTGCTAGCTCTTTCTATCCTGGTTTTCCCTGTTGACCTCTCTTAGAACGACCTCTTTTTGCCTGTTTTTTTTTGTAGTCTCCTTTGTAATTATGTCTTCTTTTCCCTTAAACTTATTTTCTTTAAAAAAATTTCTAAAGCTATACCAAGTTTTCTTCAGCTTGTATTTGATTATTTTGCAAATTCTGATTTTATAGGAATGGAAAATTGAAAAGTATCTTAGAGGTTATCTAATCCGACCTCTTCCCAAACATAAATACTGCCTGATATCCCTTAGAAGTGACCCTCTAGAAGACCCTCAGGAATGAGAAGCTCAAACCCTCTAAAGCAACCAATTCTGATTTTGCACCCCTTCCTTTGTTAGGGAGTTGTTCTTCCTTATATTGAGGTGACACCCATTTCCTTCTGTCTCTGAATTTCAGAACTGGAAGGAACCTCAGTGCTTATCAAGTCTAACTCTCGTTTTCATGGTTTCTTCCATTTTAATTCTTCTGTGCAACATGACTAAGGTGAAGATGTGTTTAATAAGAATGTATGTGTAGAACCTATATAAGATTGCATGCCCTCTTGGGGAGGAGGGGGGAAGGTCAGGGAGGGAGGGGAAAAATCTAAGATATATGAAAGTGATTGTAGAAAACTGAAAATAAGTGAATTAATTAATCATACCTCATAACTGACATATCATAACTCCTACTTAACAAAGAATCTCCTCTGCCCTACTGAGACATCTTTGTGTGAAGCCTTCCAATAAAGAGATCCGTTACCTTCAAGGCTGCCCATCTCTTGAATGGGAGGAAGTTTTGCTGATGTCAAACCCCAGTTTCACACTTTGCAATTACCACTCAGTCCTCGTTCTGTCTTATGAGTTTAAGTAGAATGATTCTAAGACCTTTTCCATATGACAACCCTTTAGGTATGTGAGGACAACTAATACATAATCCTCTAACTTTTCTCTAGATTAAGACTTCAGTTGGTCTTTATGTGCTCAAGAGCTTTCACAATTTGGGTTGCTTTACTCTGAAAACTCATGCATCATTGGCACCCAAGACTGAATGTAGATAGAACTCCAGGAAGATAGTGCCCTGTGGAACTATTAGATCCTTATTCTGGGATGCTCTGCCCCTGCATACACCCTTAGGTCACATTACCTTTCTTGGCTGCCATGTCTTATGAAGAAAAAAGGGAAACAGTCACTGTCTTCACAGAGCATCAATCCTAACGTTGGAGAGAACATGAGTTTGTATTTAATAATAGCCAACAAATTTATTTATATAGTGCTTACTATGTGTTGGGTACCATGCTAAGATATCTAATTTGATCCTTATAACAACTCTGGGAAGTAGGTGCTATTACTGTTCCATTTTAATTATGATGGAATTGAGGCAAACAGAGGTTAAGTGACTTACGTAGTTAGTAAGTGGCTGAGGTAGGATTTGAATTTAGCTCTTCCTGACTCCAGGCTCATCTTACTGTTCTCCCCCACCCCAACCCCCACCCTAATCCAACCCTTCCTAGGATTTGGACCAAGAAAAGCAATGTGTAGAAAATGGTGCTTGGAGGCAACATAGGATTACTAGAGGCCCAGGTGAAGAGGAAATGCATTTCATCATTCCATGCATGAGCCATAACCAATGCAAAGGCATGTAGGTGTTTGTGTGTAGCAGTGAGTAGGCCACTTTGAATAGAGGAGTAACATGTAAGAAGACTGGAAAGGTAGGGAGGAGCAAGAGTAAAAAAATGGAAATGCTAAGCAAAGGGGTTTACACTAGTCCCTAGAAGCAATAGCGAGCCACTCAAGTTTATTGACCTGTACTTGAGAAAAATGATGGGTTGGGGCAGGGGAACTCTTGTGTCAAGGAGAGCTAAGAGGAAGCAGTTGCAATAGGTGATGATGGCTCTGTGAGTGGAGTGGAGGGGATCCCTGTCACTGGGCATGTGGGTGATGCTGGGGTTATTTCCACCTTTCAAGTTGTTATCAAATAGTGACCAGTTTGGGGATCTCACAATGTAACCAATACAGAATCTTAATGACATTCTCAGAATAGTCTTGCAATTTATCTAAATAAGCTACAAAGTTACATATAGATCTGCTTTCCCTGTTTCTGTTTTCCCTTTGTACTTTTCTTTATTACAAGGAAGGATTCACTGGGTGTTAGGGATGGGAGAAAGCAGTATGTATGTATGATATATAAAGACATGACCAGGATGTACAAACAGAAGGCATCAGTAAACTCAATTAAAGAAAAAAATACAATCCAAGTAAACAATCTAGCATTCCCCAACTGACCAGTTAGTAACTATCAGAAAGAGATTAAAAATGTTTTTTATTTTTTACATCACCTACATTTCCTAATGTATTACTACCTCTTTCCCCTCCCGTAGACTTGTTGCTTATGGTAAAGAAGGAATGAAAAAACAGTTCTGTTAATCTAACCAACGTATTGAGAAAGTCTGATGTAATATAGTGTCATGACCTGTTTAGGACTATTATGAAGTCCTGCTGTCGCTTTTTGATATCAGTTCCTTTTTAATATGTTCACTGTCTCTTTAGTAATATGTTCCAGAGTTCTACAAGAATTGAAGTTTGTGGGCTCCCTTCCTTTCCTGTGTCCAGTTTTTTTTTTTTCACTTTATCTGGGCCTAATAACTTGAACTTTGTTGGAGCTTTCTTATCATCTCCTTACTTATCTGGAGTATCTACTCCCAATTAGCTGTATTCTATCCTTCCCAAAGACTCAGAATTCATTATCCTTGGTAGAGAAAACAGAAACCGACCTATTTTCATCAGCTGTCATTGTCTGTCTGCCTGTTTCTTCTTTACTATCTCTCTTTTCCCCAGTATAATTGGAAATACTTTTTGTGGGGAGAGAGGGAGTGTATGTGGAGGAGAAATCCTTTACTTTCCTTGCCATCCTTAGAGCATAGTGAGCCTTAGTAGTGCTGACATTTCTTATGCAATCATTTGCTATGCTTTTGGATTCATCCTCTATTGCCTGTTGTTTGTTTCCGTCTTCCTTCTTTATCTTTTAAAGATCTGTTGGCTTGTGAGTTTCTTGCATATCCACGTTGGTTTCTTTAGACCTTTCTCCTTCCTCATCACAATAATTTTCCTTTGTGTTTTCAGAATTATATTCATGAGAACTTTCCATTCCTTCTCACCTGATTTTCCCCATATTATTTTAGTCTATGGGATCCTACCTATCCTTTCCTTGAATCCTTTGAACTGTGTTCTCCCTAAATAAATAGAGGGTTCAGTCAGACCATTTCTGACTTGGCTTTTCTTCTTCTTTATGAGATGGAGGCAGCCACTTTCCACCCTCATAACATTGTGGGTGAGAATATCTAGAATATTCAGAAGAGATTTCACCTTATGGGTGCCTTTATAAGAAGGAAATGATGAAGTCAAGCCAGCAGATTATGATTCCTCCCCTTTTGGCTGAGAGGTCAACTCTTAGCACTTGTCCATGTCATTCATGGCTCAAATCACTGCTCTGCAGCCCATCTTTCGATCTACTGCCTCCTTCAGCCCAGAGGTACAGTCATATATATGTTCCATGGGCAACATTGCTTCTGTTTCTGCCTTCGTTGATGCTCCCCCAAAGGATCGCCATTGTTCTCCACCCTTGCTCTCCCTTCCAAGTTCCTGAATTTATTTAGATCCCATGGCTTCTTAATATACACTGTTACCCTGATACTACTTCTTCTGCCTTTACTTTTCAAAGCCATATTCCAGGAATGTGTCTCCTTTTCCCAAGTAAAAATGATACCTGTTAAGTCAGTTTTTCCTCTTTGCATTAGGATCTTGTTGTAGGGTCTGTTCTAGCCTTCAGTAGTTGCTGTCACATTTCATAGATGCAGCACACTGTGAGATGAAGTAGTCAATGAAAACCATAAATGCATGTTCACCTCTTGACCTCACCTGTGGTGTGCTTTTGACTGTAGACTGCACAGGAGAGCTGTCTGAAATTCAGGCCATGAACAAACTTAATGACATCTTCCTCCTCCTACTCTTCCTCTTTTTTTCCCCCATGCTTTGGAAGCCTTTCTGAAATAATGATTAATTGTTTGTGGTGATAAGCCCCTGGATTCTGGGAAATATATGGAGAAGTGATTTTCAGAGTCTGGCCAATATCATGAGAGCAGGCCTCTATTTCTATTAGCCTAGGTCATTTTACAGTCAGTTACTCAACTGATGAGTCGAACTCTTTCCCCAATTTCCTTTTCTTTTTCCTTCATCTGTTTAATCAGTTCTGATTCTCTAAAGCAGAATCCCAGGAGGACAGGGAGAGATAATATCTTGCTTTCCTACTAGTTGCTGTCCAAGAGCCCCTGGAAATTAGGAAAAGCTTGTGGAATATCACTGACATGTTAGAAATAGAACTTTCCTTGTGTAACAAGTTGGGAGTTGGGAGCTTTCTTTGTTGTTGCACTCTCTCTCCTGTCCCCTCCCTTACTTCATGACCTGGTATTACACATTATACAAGGTCCTGAGAGCTATTGGAGGTTAGCCTCCAGAGTGCCAGTCTTGCAGCAGCCTCCTGAGAGACCTTGGTTGATTGTAGAGGATATTCTTCCATCATGTGGATACTTCAGTTTTGTGCTTGGGCTCTTTTCCGTTTCCTGTTATGTGGACTCATTTGTTACACACAAAAGTCACTCATTTTGAGCAGTCTTTGCTGCAAAATGTAGGAAATAGTACAGACCCAAGAGCCTGATCACCTTGCTTTCCACTGATTCAGAGTTCTAGGACTTCTTGCTTGTTTTCCAGACTTTGTAAATTTTTTTTAAAATTTTTTTATTTTTTTTTATATTTTTTCATTCAAATATGAATTTATTTATTTAACTTATTACATTCATTTTCACAAAATTTTGGGTTCTAAATTTTCTCCCCATTTATCCCCTCCCCCACCCCAATAACCCAAGCATTCTAATTTTCCCTATCACCAATCTGCCCTCTCTTCTATCATCCCTCCCTTCTCTTGTCCCCATCTTCTCTTTTGTCCTGTAGGGCCAGATGACTTTCTATTCCCCATTAACTGTATTTCTTATTTCCTAGTAGCAAGAACAATACTAAACAGTTGTTCCTAAAACTTTGAGTTCCAAATTCTCCCCATCCCTCCCTCCCCACCCATTCCCTTTGGGAAGGCAGGCAATTCAGTATGGGCCATATTTGTGTAGTTTTGCAAATGACTTCCATAATAGTCATGTTGTGTAAGACTAACTGCATTTCCCTCCATCCTATCCTGCCCCCCATTGTTTCCATTCTGTCTTTTGATCCTGTCCCCCCCGAGTGTGGACTTCAAATTGCTCCCTTCTCCCATTGCCCTCGCTTCCATCATCCCTCCCTCCCTGCTTATTTCCTTCTCCTGCACTTTCCTGTACTGTAAGATAGGTTTTCATACCAAAATGTGTGTGCATTTTACTCCTTCCTTTAGTCGAGTGTGATGAGGGTAAACTTCATGTTTTTTTCTCATCTCTCCTCTTTTTCCCTCCACTCAAAAGTCTCCTGCTTGCCTCTTGAATGAGGTATAATTTGCCCCATTCCATTTCACCCTCTCTCTTCTCAATACATTTCTCTCTCACCATTTACCTTAATTTCTTTTAAGATATAGTCCCATCCTATTCAATTCACTGTGTGCTCTCTGTCTCTGTGTGCGCGTACATGTGTGTATGTATGTGCGCGCACACATGCGTGTGTACGTCTGTGTGTGGTCCCACCAACACCCAGATACTGAAAAGTTTTAAGAGTTACAGATATTGTCTTTCCATGTAGGAATGTAAACAGTTCACCTTTGGTGAGTCCCTTATGACTTCTCTTTGCTGTTTACTTTTTCATGCTTCTTCTCATTCTTGTGTTTGAAAGTCAGATTTTCTTTTCAGCTCTGGTCTTTTCATCAAGAATGCTTGAAAGTCCTGTTTCATTGAAAGACCATATTTTCCCCTGAAGTATTTTACTCAGTTTTGCTGGGTAGGTGACTCTTAGTTTGAGTCCTAGTTCCTTTTACTTCTGGAATATCCTATTACACGCCCTTTGATCCCTTAATGTAGAAGCTGCTAGATCTTGTGTTATCCTGATTGTATTTCCACAATATTGAAATTGTTTCTTTCTAGCTGCTTGCAATATTTTCTCCTGGACCTGGGAATTCTGGAATTTGGCCACACTGTTCCTAGGAGTTTCTCTTTTTGTATCTCTTTCAGGTGGTGATCGATGGATTCTTTCAATACTTATTTTGCCCTCTGGTTGTAGAATATCAGGGCAGTTTTCCTTGATAATTTCATGGAAGATGATGTCTAGGCTCTTTTTTTGATCATGGCTTTCAGGTAGTCCCATAATTTTTAAATTGTCTCTCCTGGATCTATTTTCCAGGTCAGTTGTTTTTCCCATGAGATATTTCACATTCTCTTCCATTTTTTCATTCTTTTGGTTTTGTTTTGTTATTTCTTGGTTTCTCAGAAAGTCATTAGCCTCCATCTGTTCCATTCTAATCTTGAGAGAACTATTATCTTCAGTGAGCTTTTGAACCTCTTTTTCCATTTGGCTAATTTTGCTTTTGAAAGTGTTCTTCTCCTCATTGGCTTTTTGAACCTCTTTTGCCAACTGAGTGAGCCTATTTTTCAAGGTGTTATTTTCTTCAGCATTTTTTTGGGTCTCCTTTAGCAAGGTATTGACCTGTTTTTCATGCTTTTCTTGCATCTCTCTCATTTCTCTTCCCAGTTTTTTCTCCAACTGTCTAATCTTGATTTTCAAAATCCTTTTTGAGCTCTTCCATGGCTTGAGCCCACCGGACATCCATCTAGGATGTCAGGGATAGAGAGGCCCTGACCTCCACATCTTTCCCTGATGGCAAACAGTGTACTTCCTCATCAGAAATGAAGGGAAGAAGGAACATCTCTTCCCCAAGAAAGTAGCTCTCTGTGGTCTTATTTTTCTTCCTTTTTCTGGGCATTTTCCCAGCCAGTTACTTGACTTCTGAGATTTGTCTCCACCCCCGCCTAGATCTTCGTAGCTAGTGTTTGGGGTCTGAGATTCAAATGCTGCTTCCCAGTCTCAGGCCTATCTGTGGGAGGAGCGGCTGCTATTCAATGTGAGCTTAAGTTCTGGTGCTTGGGTGGGGTCAGGGCCGTCTCCCAGGCTCAGTTCCCTCAGGGGCTTTATGCAGAGACCTTCGGTAATGGCCCTGAGCTCCTGCCTGCTGCTCTGCTGCCGTTCCCTCTGCCACTGACTCCCTCCCGAGCCACGGAGACACCCTGCTCCCCTCTCGGCCAGCGCAGAAGTCTCTCTCACTGATCTGTAGCGCCTGTGGGTGGAGGGACCTTCACGGCCACCGGAGGTTCCGTCCCTGAAGCCTGCTCTTATCTGCTCCTCTGGGGCCCTGCGGCCAGGGCTGGGCAGGGGTGGGCTCTTCTGTCTGGAGCGTGACGGACCCCTGGGGACGGCTTTCCAGGGCTCTCTGGAACGGAAATCTCCAGTGCGTTGGTGCGCGGCTTGCTCTGCTCCAGAATTTGTGGGGAGTTCTTTTTACAGGAAATTTATGGGCTGTGGATTCCGAGCTAGCATACATGAGTCTTTCTGCTCCGCCATCCTGGCTCCTCCCCCCAGACTTTGTAAATTTTGTATAGAGGTCAGAGGGCATGAGTGTACTTCTTGGATTTTGTCTGAGCTTCTTTCTGCCTTCTAGCTTGATTGGCTGTTGTCTTTCATTCTTGAAGAAAATTAAAATGCCATTACTATATTGGATTCAAGGTACAGTGTGTCTGACTGTGACTGATCAGACCCGTATGAACTCAGAAGGCTCCACCATAGGTCAGACACAAATAGACCATGTGAACATTTGGAGTCAAGATGTCTCTAAATTTGTGCATTTCAAGTTTCTTTTGAGCTACTGCAATTTTGCATCAATCATAGAGCACATACTTCTTTTATGTGGGCATGCCCATGATGGGTGATCCTTTGCCAGCATCTCCTATGTCAAGCATTTGAGTTCGTTTTGATGGATATATGTGGGCAATATTCCTCTGATTCTTTTCTACTTTAAAGCCCCTTGATTTGATCTGCAAGACTCCAGGCTAATACATCTAGCCATTTTTAGATGTGCTTTTTCTTTTGCTAAGAGCTGTCCCCTTTATTTTATGGTCCAGAAATCCAAATTCTATGCTTGGATGCCATTTTCTTAGTCAATTTCACTTCCCAGACCTGATTTTCTATTTTGAGTCCTTGCATTTTACAGTCAGCTGTGATAAAAAACAAAACAAAACAAAAAAACCTCTCATGCTCTTAAGGAGTTCGGTTTCTTGATCAGGACTTTTTAATCCTTAACAGTGCTTTCTAAGTTCCTTCTTTGAACATCACCAAAAGTGAGTAGTAATCATTTGATCTGACAAGTCTTGGGAGGTTCTCTGTCACATCCTAGGTATTTGCTTACATAAGACAAAATTCTCTATTACTTTGATGGACTCAACAAGTAAGACTCTAAAGCAGAGATGTCAAATAGACTACCACATGTGGCCCACAGTGCTCCTAAGTGGGGCCTGAACCAGACTAAAATCTGGGGGAATATTCAACAAAATAAAAATGCAGTAAAGTGTAGATAATATTACGACTTAAAATGAAGTCAATGTGCAGCCCACAGTGATCCTTATGTCTGGATTGGTGATCCCTGCTTCTATTTGAGTTTGAAGTCACTGCTCTAAAGTCCCTCAGCAAGGTCCAAGTAACCTCCTCTACTTATCTCTCCTTCCTCTCACCCTTATTTCATGGTCAACTCACAGCACCTGGGGACCCACACAAGCATCTCTCCCCAGAGCATCCAGCTTCCTTCTTTTTAAAAGACTTTCATGTTTATTTCTTAACTTTTTTGAATAATTAATTCAGAACTCTGCATTTTCTTGCTTGGTCAAAACATTGCTCATTGTGACTTGCAGCCCCACAGAAAGCCAGCCCACAGACACATTACCTGGTTCCCATAGTCAGACTTTTCATTTGAATTGAATGTAGTTGAGCAGTTTATAATTTTTTACACCAAATTGCACAAACATTTTTATTGTCTGCCTAAAGGCAATAAAGTTTCCATGGGAAAGTTCTTTTCCATAGTCTTTCAGAAGCTTATGTACTTGCAGGAATATTGAGCTCTCTAGCACACAATAAATTAAGACAAGTCTGGAGATCTGCTTTCATGCCTCCAATTCTAGTGGCCCTCATGCTTTCATTTGTCATTGGTGTGTTGCCTTCTACCTTCCCAACATAGGTCAGAATTCTCCTCATCTCAAGTCAGCTGCTGTTTAGGCATCTTCTGTGTGCAAGGTGCCTTGCTAAGAGAGGAGGGCAAGCAAAAGAGTTCCTACCCTCAGGGAGTTTCCTATGCCCCTAGCAGGATACAGCACACACACACAAAAGAAAGTACATGCAGAGTTTATACAAGCACTACAAAGTCATTTGAAAAGCTGGAGAGCTGTAACAACAGGACATCAAGAAAGATCTCAGGTAGGGGGTGCAATCTGATCAGGTGGTACCTGATCTATGGTCCCCACTTCCTTTTCAGATACTCTTCTCCCACCCACCAAGGAGCTTTTCATTATGCCTAAGGGCCGTCAAAGTAGCAAGGCATTCTTGGGATCCTTTGGAATTTTGATAGCCTTTCTTTGACTATGGCAGAAATAAAAACATTGCACAGTCAGTTCAGGTCAGCTGTTTCTATATACTTAGGAAGGTAGAAAGGGCCTTATGTGAATCAATGAATGACATGCTATCCTTAGTACATGAAGATGATGTTATTGGTTCCTCTTCATTAGACCTTGAGACAAGACAAGATAATCAAAATCCAAATCCTGCAGGCTCCCCGGTGCTCATTATCCACCTACAAAGCCTATACAAGCTATAGAACTGTTGAACAGATTCTTTCTTTCTACAGTGATCTTTTTAAAAGGCGGCAGGTCTTATCATGTCAACCCCTTCCCTGCCTGCCATTATTGAATTTCAGGGACTCTCTATTACATCCAGGATCAAATATAAAAGCCTCTGTTTGACTTTGAAAGCCCTGCATTATTTGGCCCCTTTCCTACCTTCCCATTCTTTTTGCACCTTTGTCCCCTCCACATTTTCCACAATCCAATGACATCAGTCCCCTGGCTGTTCTTCTATGAAAAATAACTCTTGACTCCATGCATTTTCACTTGTCCCCCCATTCCTGGAATTTTCTCCCTTGTAAGAAACCTCTTCCAGGCCTCCTAAATGTTAGTGCCTTTTCTATGAGACTGTCTCCATTTTGCCCTGTATGTATCTTATTTGTACATATTTGTTGACATAGTTGTCTCCTCCCATTATAATGTGATCTCTTTGAGGGCAAGGTCTATTTTGGGTTTCTTTGTATCTCAGACACTTAGCACAGTACCTGAACATAGTAGGTGCTTAATAGGTGCTTGTTGACTTGACTGAATTTTTTAAAAAGATCTTTTGTGGCTTTTCCATTTGCTTCCCGCTGAGAGCTTTGTGTCCTGAGCCAACCTGGGTAGTGTTGGTATTAAATGCAAGAGAATTTCATATTGGTTGGTTTGGAGCTTTGTTGTGGTAGCAATACGTTGTCTCCCTGAATTGTCTTTTCAGTGGCATTGGCTTGGCCTTCTGTGAACGACTGCTCTCTGAAGATGATGAACTTCATCTGTGTTTAGCATGCAGGAATCTGGGAAAGGCCGAAGCTGCCCGAGTTGCCCTGCTGTCTTCTCACCCCACAGCAGAGATCACGCTCATTCAGATCGATGTTAGTAATCTGCAGTCTGTGTTTCAGGCCTCAAGAGAACTCAAACAAAGGTATGTGTCTTAGTAGCTGGTCCTGTCTTTCAAAGTGATAGGGCAGTGTGCTTTTTAAAAAAGAAGGGTTCTCAGCTAGGTCAAGTCAGCCAGTAAGTGTATAATAATAGTACTAACCAGGTAGCATTCAGATAGTGCTTCTCATGTGCCAGGCACTGTGCTAAGTACTACTTTACAATTAATCATCTCATTTTATCCTCATAATAACCCTGGGAGGTAGGTACTATTATTACCATCTCTATTTTACAGATGAGGAAAATGAGGCAAATAAGTGAAGTGATTTGCCAAGGGTCACATAGCTAGTAATTTTCTAAGGCTGGATTTGAATTCAGGTCTTCCTGACTCCAGGCCCAGTGCTCTATATACTGCGACTCCTAGATGCCATACCTGGCATGGAGAAGGTGAGAGAGCAATGAAAGGAACCTGGCATAAAGGCATGATGGAGAAGTCCAGGGAAGAACAACCTGATGGGAAGTGAGGGGTTGGCTGACCTGGGTACCCTCATTACATGGAGGTTCTGGGAGGAGCCCTCCAGTCATAAGGAGGGTTGTCCCAGGGAACAAAGGCTGTTTCCAAGGTGTGAGTCCTAGGACTAAAGGGATCTTCCAGGGTGACAGGGTCAGCCAGATCAGATATAAAATTTCTGTACAACACTGGCCCTAACATCACCATTCACTTTCTGCATAAGGAAATTGAGATTTAGATGAGGTTTTGCCACGAGTAGGTAGCTTGGAAGTGTTAGATCTCTTGGCTGTGACCATTGTCCTTCTGAATTCTGCTAGCGGATACTCATCTGCCAGAGTCACCTCCTCAATGCCTTGGTATCTCATTCATGATTTGCAATATATGGCATCTCAGAACCCTGGTCAGAAATTACTGCACTCTTCTTGATAACCTGTAAGTTGACTCATCATTGTATGTAATTGTATATTCTGTTTGTGTAGGACATTAAATTTTTCTGACCACTTTTATTTCCATTTCCATCTCTTTTTAAGTCTTTGGCACAAAGTGTAGTAGATGGGATACATCTTTTTTCTGTTTGTTAGTGAGGCACGGAGAAGTTAAGTAAACTTGAGATGGCACAAAACTAGTCAATTGCAGAATTTCAGTTAGAAGCCAAGCATCTGACTTCACAGCTAGTGTTCTTTTCCTTCAGCTCTGTGTCTTTCCAATGCTACGTTTTAATTTGTTTCTCAGAGCAGTAATGTTCTAACCTTTCTAAAACTGGTCCAATGTGGGAAATTTAACATGAAGCTCCTTTTTTCTCCCTGTGCAGACAAGATGAAGGGCACTCATGATTTTATTTTTATAGGGAATTGGCCAGTAAAGAAACTTACACTGGCAGTGCAACTCAGCGGGTGCCCTGCAGCTTCCAGCCTTAGAGTGCTTCACGGGGCAGTGAGAGGATGAGTGTCTTTCCACGGTCAGAGGTGGACAGGAGCCCCTGGTTTCCTGAAGGGAGGCTGGCCTTCTGTCCACTGTTCCCTCCAGAGTCTGGTGCAGATAAGCTGAAGGGAGAACGTGAAAGAAAGAGAAGGGTTATCTTGTGCCGGCATCCGCCAAATACTGATACTCTTTTGCTTCTTTGGCCTATGAGACCTAAAATTTATTTCCCTATGTCATTAGAACCATTTCCATTTCCCCTTTTCTAGATGTGTGAGTTCAGAAGGGACAAATTTCACTTTCTTTCCTCCTTCCATCCTGACTCTTGTTGTTACAGGCCATATTACTTCATTGATGTTGTTTACCTGTCCCATATTTTGGATTTCCAAATAATTTTTCTAATGCTTTTCTTTTAAAGAACTTAGTACATTTTCTGAATTCTGCTTCCAAACACTAAAGGATTCCGTTCATCATGGAGGGCAGTGAGGATAATATGAAATAGCCCAAAGAGAAATAATATATGTATCTAAAACCAAGAGCTGCCAATGCATGCAATCAAGATAAACTACAGTCCTTTCCAGCAATGTCAGATGAAATGAGAACATGCACTGTCAGCTCTCTCATTTGACATAGTATTAGAAATCCTGGCTATAGAACTAAGATAAGAGAAAGATATTGAGGGAATTAAAGCATGGGTAAAGAAGAAGCAATATTAGAACTTTTTTGCAGATGATATGATGGTGGACTTAAAGAATGCTAAAAATAGAATTTTAAACTTAATTGAAACAGTAACTACAGCAACATTGTAGGATTTAAAATAAATTAATGCAGATCATCCATTTTTCTATGTGCTACCAATATAACCATATGAAAGAGATAAAGGAATTCCATTTAAAATAACTGTGGCATGTATAAAATTCTTTGTTACCTACCTGCTAAGTTACACATAAGAACTGCATAAATGCAACTGCAAACTATTGTATACAAGTCTTAATAAATGGAAAAATATTAATTGTTCATAGGTCAGATGAATCAATATAATAAAAAATGATAATATTACTTAAAATAGTTATTCAGTGCCATAACAAATTATCAAGGTTTTACTTTTATAAACTAGAAAAAAATGATGAAATTCACCTGGAGACAAAAAAGGTCAAGAATTTCAAAAGAAGTAATTAAAAGAAGTGGGAATCAAGGTATCCTGACCAGTGCCTTATCAGGCAGTAATTCTCAAATCAATTTGGTACTGTTTAGAAAATAAAGTGATTGACCAGTAAACTATATTACATAACATAAAAACAAATATATCTCATGATCTAGTATTGGAGAAACCTTGAGAGCCCAGCTGCTGGGATGAGGACTGTATTTGACAAAAAACTGCTGGGAAAATTAGATAGCAGTATAGAAGAAATTAGATTTAGACCAACATCTCCCATCTTATCCTAAGATGAGCTCCATATTAACGTACATATATTGACCTACATATAAAAGGAAAGTAGAGAAATACAGGGGAAAAAAATTGCTTATCAGTTTTATGTATAGAAGAAAAATTCTTGAACAAACCTAGGATAGAGAGGGTCATAGAAGTTAGAATGGATAATTTTGATTACATAAAACATTTTTTGCATAAACATCTCCAATAAAGAAAAGTGACACTGGGGAAAAAAATCTTTGTAGCAAATTTCTATGATAAAGGTTTATTTCTACAACATATAAAGGATTGATTTAAATTTATAGAAATAAGGGCCATTCCCCAGTTAATAAATAGTCTAGGAATGTGAACAGCTCTCTCTCAAGGGATGAGATCCAAGTAATCTATAGCCATATAAAAAATAAAAAAAAAATCACTAATTCAAAAAATACAAGTTGGAGCAGTTTTAAGATCCCACTTCTCACACCCCCCAAATTGTCAAAGATGACAAAAAAGAAAAATGATCAATGTTGGAAATACTGGGAAAACACATACTGATAACACTGTTGGTGTACCTGTGAATGGGTCTAGCCATTCTGGAAAGCAATTAGGAATTATATACAAATAGATACTAAGCAATGCATACCCTTTGACCCTGCTATAACACTGTTAGACCTATACCCAAAGAAATCAGAGAAATATAAAAAGCTTTTATACATTAAAAATAAATTATAGTAGCTCTTCTCATGTTTCCTCCAAAATTGGAAGCTAAGGGATGCCTATCAATCAAGGAATGACTGGATAAATTTATAGTCTTTGAATGTGATGGAGTACCACATGGTTGTGAAAAAGGTGAATTCAAAGAGACCTGGAAGGTCTCTCTGTGAACTGAGGCAGGGAGAAGTGTGCAGATCCAGAATAACGTAAGCGGTAATATCAGTTTTATAAAATGAATAGAAGTAGAACAGTTTGTAAAATAACAGTGTGAAACAGAGTAACTTTGAAAGCTCTAAGAATTATGGTCAATACAGCGACCATTCCAGAAAATCAGTGATTTTATCTACTTCCTGACAGAGAAGTGATATTTAGGAAGCATAATTTTATATGTGTATGTGTGTAGGTATGTATATATATATAATTGCATATATGTATATTTGTAGACAGTCAAGGAATTTGATTTGTTCAACTATACATATTTGCTAGAAGAAATTTGTCTTTTTTTCTTTTTTCTTCCCTAGTGAGATGGAGGGAATGGTAGTAGGAGGAAAAGAAAATAAATTTCTGTTAATTAAAAAAAAATAAGATAGAGAACTGGAAAATGGGGTCCTACTGATAGGGAATATATTCACTTTCATTTGAGATCACTATCATTAGTTTTGCCTAATTGTGTTTCTTTGTTACATAAGTTTTCAAGGAATGAGAATAATGCAGAAGTGTTTTGTAACATAAAAATAAACCTTGTCAGTAAACTTTTAAAAGAGAAGAAATAGCCCAGAGAATCAGGGTGGCTTAGTGGTGGGAGGGCTGATGTTGAAAGTGGAAACATAATGGGTTCAGGTTCCGATTCTGACATACGTTCCCTGTGTGACCATGTGCAAGTTACATTCCTCCCTGTCCTCTGCAACTCTTAAGGCAGTCAGTTGAAGTCAACATGAGACACTGACTAGTATACACTTAGGGATTTCCACCCTCAAACTTCTCTGCACTGAAAAAATCTTCCTCCAGATCCTCAAAAGGTTACCATGGATTTAAAGCACGCTGGGGTTGGATCATTGCATGCTGGGAGCTGGGCCTTAGCCAGGTGAGCGGAGCTCTTGTTCTTAAAGGACTCCAAGGAGGGAGAACTTTTTTTAGAAACTAATTGTAGAATTTAATGTCCATTCTGCTCCCCAGATATTTAAGTTACAGAACCACATAAAATAAAATACTGGAATTGAAAGGGAGCCTGAGGGATATGATGAGACCTTTTTGGAATGATCTTCCAGCTTGCTTATGTCATTTTTATTCTACTGAGCAGCTTCTTGTTTACCTCAGTGCTGTGTTTTATTACTAATAGGAGGAAGAGGAAGGGATATCTATATATCTATATATATCTATGGAATATATTCACAATTATATATATATATTCACATTTATATATATACATATATATACACATGTATATTCACAATTATATATATATATATATATATATATATATACATACCTACACACATACACATATAAAATTATGCTTCCTAAATATCACTTCTGTGTCAGGAAGTAGATAAAATCACTGGTTTTCTGGAATGGTAGCTGTATTGACCATAATTCTTAGAGCTTTCAAGGTTACTGTGTTTCACACTGTTATTTTACAGACTGTTCTACTTCTATTCATTTTATAATACTGATATTACCGCGTACATTATTCTTAGTGGATATATATATATATATTATATAAACCACAGTAAAGGTGGTTCTAGTTTGCTTATTTTTTTTAAAAGGTAGTTAAGCTGAAGTCAGATCATTTGTGTTGTGGAAATGAATCTTTATATTACATTTCCAGAAAAAAAGATAGTGATATTCCTAGATAAGGTAATGTATCAGTAACTCATAATGTGGTGAATAGGTCCAGCTGTAATGTCCTTTAGTCATTCTTTTGGGAATTCTTTCTAAAATACCAGTTACATGAATATGTGTTGAATTGAATAGAATTTGGCATTAAAAAAAAGATGTTCCCCTGGTCTCATCATACTGACTTTGATAATTAGACTCATCTAGTTGTCAGTTATTGATACGGAAATCAAGAGTACTTTCACTCCTGAAACATGATTGTTACTGGCAAATTCTTGTACATGTGAAGACCTGAGCCCAAGAGCTAACAGTAATTTTTGAGCGTTTAATTTGACAGTGATTAGTTATTAAGAGAAAAGTCTTATAACATGTTTCTTTGTCAACTGTTGTCATCTTGGTTCAGGAAGGAAGTTTTACCCTTTGTGCATTTCTCTGTAATGACCATACTCTGGGGTTTTAATGTTTTCTGAATATGTACTGAAGGAGTCTGATTTTATATTTATATTTTACTTCTAGGTTTGAACATCTAGACTACCTCTATGTGAATGCTGGGATTATGCCAAATCCACAGTTGAATGTAAAAGCATTTTTTTCTGGCCTCTTCTCAAGGTAACTTGAAGATTTTCCAGATAAATGGATGAAAACAAAAGTATCTGTTAGACACTTTTTATGTGCCGGTCACTGTGCTAAGTGCCCAGGGGCGCTTGAATACATAAATACAAAAGACAGTTTCAGACCTTAAGGATCTTCAAATAGAAAGAGACAATATATCTAGGAAAGTCATGGCTAGGGAAGGGTGTTTTGGTCTGGGAAGTCACAGAGATGGTAGATAGAACCACAGGAGAGTTAATTAACATGCTTTCACCAGAAAGTATTAATGATGCTTTGATTATTATTGCCAGAGAAAGAAGTGAAAAGTAGGAGTCAGGGAGAGGAGGTAGAGGAGATAGGGTTGCCAAGGTAAGAAGATGACCGTAGAGAAGCATTTTCAGTGATCTAAGGCCATTTAAATAATGTGGGCTTCTCCCCAGGTAAGATAACATGGTCCTGGAGCTTAGTGATTTAGCTTCTCTAAAGCTTGGCCTCCAGCGGTCCAGTGCATCAGTAGGGACCAGATGGTGAGGGGGTGGGGAATACAACCAGAGGGAAGCAGAGCTACTCAGTGGAGTTAAACTTCTTCCATTTGTGCCTAGTTTTGTCAGTGATCAGTTTATCAGTTTGGTTTGGGAATATCAGAGGAAATAGTAGGGTTAATTGGATAGAGTGATTCCAGTAAGAGGTGATATTACCGCCTTTATGAAAGGTAAATTGAGTACTGCCAATCACATCTTGGATGAAGTGTTCTCAAGGCTTTATCAAATCTTGATGGTGCTCTTAAGGTGGGTACCCCAGTGAATAGTTGCTGGAAGGAGGGGCCATGTCTGTCTGAAAGAAAGCATTTCAAAATCACAAACTATGCACAATTATGCTCACTTCTCAGACCTTGAGAACACAAAGGAGCGTTGGAGATAGCAGTCCTTCTTTTAAGGCCCTTTTCTTGAGTCATTATCCTTCAAGACCCCTGGTAAATCATGAGATAATTACGCTGTTGTGGATTGAACTGTGATTTGAATATCTGTGGGCAGATTTGGTGAGTTTGATTTGGCACTAAGGATCAGGTTATAGCATTCCAATTTTACTGTGTTCTTTTGTTCTCTTTCAGAAAAGTATTTCATATGTTCTCCACAGCTGAAGGCCTGTTGACCCAGGGTGACAGTGTCACTGCAGATGGACTGCAGGAGGTGTTTGAAACCAATGTTTTTGGCCACTTTATTCTGGTAAAGCAGACTCCTGAACTTTTGCTTAGCTAGTGAGGGGAGATTAAGACCACTTCACAATATGGATCCTGTTTCAGTCCTGTAGGTGAGAATGGACAGAAGCAGATTATTAAATAGTAACATATTCTAGGGAAGACTTGATTAAAATGGCTGTGCCTATTCCCCCCTCATGTTTCCTGGGCCTCTGCCTCCATTGTTGTCTCCTTGTATAATAGGAGCTTACGGTCTGAGGTTACTTGTGAGTGTTGACCTTCGCTGCCCTTTTCTATTATTGAACCCAGAGTAGTTTGTAATTCATTATACATCATTCCTTTTAGACAAGTCTATTTTTGACTCCACCTTTAGGTAGTTTAGTTGCCATAAAAGATACTTGTGTGACATGACTTGGTGGCATGGACCCCAGAGAGGAATTTAAAAAGTAGTTCTGTGTATTTTGAAGTAGCTAAAGTAGATATGGTTCTGATGTCTTCTGTGATGCTGTGACAGGGCTCAGGAGGGATTCCATGCTTCTTTCTGATTTGGAATTAGGTGGTTAGAGCAACCTGTTTGCAGAAAGGAAAGGAATGTATTCTGTTACTGTTCTTTTAAATATAAATTGTTTTTAATCTTCTGTAATTGTATTTAAAATAGGTTATTATCCTAAACTCCTTATGTGCTTCTAAGCATGGTCATGTCCTTGTATCACATAAAATAGGGATTCTTAACTTTTTTTTCCTGTTAAGGGAATTCCCTTTGAGAAGTTGGTGAAATTTATGGGTCTCTTCTTAGAATGTTTTTAAATGTATAAAATAAAATATTACAAAAGAAACCAGTTATATTGAAATGCAGTTATCAAACTATGTATATATGTAGGTTTATATGTGTATAGGTATGTATGCACACACAGACACACACACAGACACACAAGTTTACAAGCTCTAGCTTTAAAAACCAAAACCAGTCAATTCTCAGTGGTCCCCAGCTTTTAATCTGCTTGGTCAGTTCTTTTATTAACAATGTTAAATTCAAATTTCCTTTTGTCCAAAACACTCTTGATCCTCTATCCCCTGCCACTTACAGAACATGTTCTGAAGGAACAGCATCTTGCTGTCTTTGGAGGCTTCAGGTTGTAAATCTGCCACCACCAGTTATTGGGGTAATGGATTCTCTGGTTGAATAGAATTTTGATGTCTCTGCCATTTTTGATTATCCATGTTATTGCATCTGTCCTACTAAATTGGAGAAAACTCTCCTGTGCCTATATTAATTTTCTCTCTCCCCTGCTCCCTTACAAAAATAGGGCAAAATAAAAGCTTAATATACAAAATGCACATGAACTCTTTCTTGCACCCTCCTTATCCCCCGAACTGAGTTTATCTTATTTTCTTGGGATCAGGCAGGTCCGTTTTGGCACCTCATTTGCCCTGGGAGATGATGGTTCAGTCAAACAGATACTTATACCAGTACGTGACTTAGAATTTCCTAACCTTCTCCAGGCCAAGGACTTTTTCCCCCTTTCCAGGGCTCTGTCTTTTCACTGTCCTGTAGACATATCTGGCATTAATCCAGTCTCTTTGGAACTTCTGCCATGGTAATACTTCATTGTCCCACCAGAATGCTGCCTGGTACAAGATAGGGTCTAGGATTTCTCTGGTTGTTTCTATTGCCCAGCTGTAACACGTGATCAGTCTTCTCATTTCCTTTGCTCCAGACTCTTGTTTCACATATCAGTTTTCATTTGCTTGCTTTGGAAAAGAAATGAGGTCCCCCAGTGGACCACACTGCTCAAAGCCATGCCTAACGGGGTATGTGCCAATGAGGCCAGTCAGGCTGATGCATGTGAAGAACCTTGAAAGGTGATATGTAAGGAAAGCATGCAGCTTATAGGAGGTGCTTTAGGGAGGAGATTGCTAATTGTATGGAAAAATGATTCTTTTTCTTGCAGCACTAACTGGCAGGTACCACTGCCCTCTCCTCAATCCGCTAGCTTCTTGAGACAGTCAGAGTGATCTTAGCCATGTTCCAACTAGGGACACCCTTAGTCAGGGGCCAAAGATGATTATCCAGCTTGCTGTTCCTTAGGGACATGCTATAAAGTACGGAATCACAGAAGTATGCAATAATAATTTATAAGAAGTCTACTTGTTTTCTTTTTACTCCTTAGAATCCACATTATTTCTCTTTCCTTTTTGCCTCTTCTTTCCCCCTCTAATTGTGCATACTATACCTGGGAGACAGATTATTTTCTTCCTATTTCTCCTTACTTTGTCATGAATGCTACTTGATTAAAAGTCATCTTTTCTTCAAACAAAATAATCACAAGGCCACTCATTCTTACTTGTCTTCTCCTGGCTTCCCTCTCCCCTTTGAGAGGTAGGTTTTTGGATCTAACTTGTGTTACTGTAAAACACTTCATGGGAAACAAAAGCTGGACTTTGTAGATCTGGCTGTAAAGAATCATAGAACTGTGAATCTTAGAGGCAGAAACAGTTTTTGAATTTAGAGGTCATTTTATCAGGCTTCCTGTGGCATTTCCTGTACAACATCCCTGACAAGTCTTTTTTAGCTGCTGACTACTTCTTATGATAGAGAACTCTGTGTTAGGAGCTAGTGCATTCTACTTATGGATGGCTAGTGCATTCTACTTATTATGATGATAATTCTTCCTTATGCTGAAATATGCCTGTATGACTTTTCTTTGGGTCTCATTTTTCCTTCCTTCCACTTCCATGCATAAGTCTAATCGCTCTTTTGTATGTCGGCCCCTCAGATAGACAGATTGCAATGAAATTGAATACATTTTTGCTAAATGACATCTATTTGTAAGACACTAAGTTCTCCTGAATCTTCTAGGTTAGATATACCCTGCTCTTCAAACCCATCTGAATCTATAATATGGTTCCTTCATTGTGATGATGCTCATGTAGACACTCTCCATCTTCTCAGTGGTCTTCTAAAATATACTGCCCAGAAAAAAATATAATATACTAGGGTTGGTGGCTTGAATGCAGGGTATCTTGAAACTATTTCCTCCATTGTTGTGAATGCTTATCATTTTAGCCCAAGATCACATTAAAGATAGCATGGTATAGTGGATAGAAGGTTAGCGTTAGAGCCAGGTAGGCTCAGGTCAGATGTGACCTGTGGCACATACTGGCTGTGAGACCCTGGGTGAGTCATTTAACCTTTCAACATCCTAGACAGCTCTCTAAGACTATAAGTTGCAGATCAGTTGCTGATCTGTATTGGTGAAGGCAATTTGTTACCTGGGAGCTTATGTACTCTGTTGAAACTGCAGGTTCAGACTTAAAAAAAATCATCACACTGACGTTTTTGGCAGTTATGTCATTCTGTTGTCTTAGAGTCTTTTATAAGAATTGCTGTCTAACTGAATTTTCTCTGTCTTTTTACATGTGCAGTGACGTCTTCAGTGTAAGACAGTGTTTCTTCTTATTAGATTTGGGCCTTTCTTGTTGGATTGAATTTCTTTCACCCAATGCATCAGTTCTCCCACTCCATTTTGAGCCCTCTGCAGACTTAATAATCGAATCCCTTGTATTGTTTTCTTCTACGACAGTGATTAAATTGCAGAATCAAGCTAGCTGGTTCAAAGGCAAGATCACTATAGTGATCTATTAATTAGCAGTATTTTGGTTCAGTCATTTAACCTAGTTATGAATCTAGCTACTATCATCCAAACTACAAGGATATGAAAGGCTGATAAAATCCAGATTTCAGCTCGTATAAAGCCCTCTCCTGCCTGCTACCCTAATAATGATTGGAAGGAAATGAATCGTTTGGCTTGATATGTTCCATATATTCCATTGTTGACTTCATTGTGATCACTTCTGTTTTTAAGTGCTCACAAACCAACTACTTGAAGATCCCTTTGGGGGTTTTGCTAGTAATGATTATCAGGTTGTCTAGTTAACAGGCAATCTGCCTTTCCGTTTTTGAAAATAGGGATATTTTTTGCCTGATTCCAGCCCTCTGGTACCTTTCCTGTTTCTATGATTCTCCAAAGAGCATTGACCATAGCTACAGGTTCTTCACTGGGATTACATGAGCTCAGATTGGCAAGACCTTCCTCACATATGTTGGACTTAATTCTTTCTGACTTTTCTTTTCTCCATTCTAGTTTGAAAATAATTCTTCTTAATAGAAGCAATACAGCTTATTAATATTGTAATGTTGCTGCCAAACAATATACCTCTATTTTTTCTTTTTTTTTTTTTGATTATAATTTGGGAAACTTTGTGGTTGTTCTTGGTTGAAACCTGCAAAAACTTTTCCATTGAGCCTTAGTTTTCTTCACATACTTTCAGATCTATGTCATCTAATTCTACTCATCTTTGATTGCTTGGCCTTGTTTGTATCTGCTCCATCTTCTTTCTTAGCTCATCAAAGGATTCCTTGTGCACTCACATCTCACTCTAAGTATTCTCTCCAATACTCTGCTGTCTTCCCTGTTATTTATGTTGCGATGTCAGAATTTTGTTTTGGAGAGCCTTTTATATCCTCCATGTTAAAATCATGAACATTAGAAGCCAACCATCCTGACAAGTTGGTAGATGGAGGACATTCACTATGGTCTTATGGATTGGGTTTTGGTTCCTTTGTCTCACTTATTTTTGGTTAGTATCGACAGTTCCTACAGACCCACCCAGTAGCCCTGAAAGAAGATTTTCATTTTTGCCTCAGATTAGGGAGCTGGAGCCTCTTCTTTGTTGTCCTGACATTCCATCCCAGATCATCTGGACGTCTTCTAGCAACGCCAAAAAATCTAATTTCAGCCTAGAAGATTTCCAGCATGTCAAAGGCCATGAACCCTACAGCTCTTCTAAATATGCCACTGACCTTCTGAGTCTGGCTTTGAACAGGAATTTTAACCAACAGGTGAGGAGGTGCTTAAGAGTTTGGAGTGAAGAGACCAGTTCAGTCTTGGCTCTGACAGTAAGTCAGTATACTGCCTGAGACCAGTCTCCTCATATGTAAAGTAAGAATAATGGTGCCAGTAATACTTCCCTCACACTTTATTGGGAAGCTGGATGAAAGATGATAGTGGGTGTTGAGCACTTTTGCAAATGTCATGAAATATGTAGGAAGATAGATGACATTGCTTTCCTCATAGGATTGTAAAGAATGTGCTTTGGACACTGTAAAATACTATGTGGATAGGAATATTTTTATTCCTGACAATGCAGCTGGCCTATATAATGACCAGAATGATTTCAGGGCATTTTTTACTATTGATCTGCCTTGAATATTATAATGAGAGGAAAACAAAAAACCAAAATGTTGGGAATAATAGTATTCCTCCAGTTGCCACCTGTGAGTCTTTGGGACCTTAAATTTCTCCATTAAAATGTTGTATCTTACTAAAATGTATGCAGTAGTAGTTTGGGTCTTTCAGTCAATGGGGGTTGCAAAAGTAGCTCTAAAATCACACTGTTGAGAGAGCCTCAGCTCTGAAGATGAGGGGAAGTAATCCTTGTTAGTGGACTTGACTGTGGAAAAGATGGTGGCAGCTGTGATTCCAGAGCACAAGGAAGTACAAGGAAGGAAACAAGACTTCATTAGTGCTGCTGTATGCCAGGTACTGTATCTGCTAAATCCAAACCCCTGAGTGTTGATGAATAGAGCAGAATTGCCCCTGGAGTGGGTAGACCTCCTTCTGGGAGCTAAGGACCCAGGCTTTAATCCCTGTGCTCTTAACAGCCAGTGCAAGAACCCTGAACAAGTCCCTTCATTTCTCTGTTTTTCCATTTCTAAATTGGAAATAGCACTGTCTGACGTGCCTAACCCAATGGTGAGGATCAAGTAAGAAAAGATGACAAAGGTTTGAATTTAATTCAGCAGGCATTGCTTGATCCCCTGCAGCATGCCAGACAAGGGAGGCAGCATAGCACAACAGATGATTGGCATCAGAATTGGGAAGACCTGGGTTCAGATCTTGCTTCTGTGTGATCCTGGGCAAGTTAGTTAATCTTTTGGTTTCCCAGGCAGCTCCCTAAAGCTGTCAGATGATCTACAGAGCTAAACAGAGCTTTCTCACTGGGAATTCCTGGTACCAATTAAGTCACAGGAGTGCGGACCAAAAAAGAGTTTCAGGGGCTGAGGGATGCAAAAAAATAAAATAAATATTTCTGCCTTCAAATAACTTACACTTATACATGTTAAATACAGAATCTCTACAAAATAATTGTAAGGTTTTGGGGAACTCTTAACAGTTAGGAAAATCAGGACGTGCAGCTTATAGGAGGTGGCATCTTAGTCTTAAAGGGCTCTCAGAAGAACTGAGAAGGAAGGAGTGTTTCCAGGGATGGGAGGGCAGTCTGTAGGAAGACAGAGATGGGAAATGATGCACAGGGAGCAGGAAGTGGGCCTTTGGTTGGAATGCAGAACACACAAGGTGAATTAATGTATAGTCAGTCTGGGATGATGGCCTGGAGTCAGGAGGCACAGGGCTTGCAAGCTCTTCAGATATCTCATGCAGAAGTCATCCCAGGAAGACTTCAGGAAGAGTAATGACATCTGGATGTTAGGGTCAACGTATAGTATGTTCAGTTGTGGCTAATCAGTCCAGTACAGGCTGGGAAGGCAAAGCCTCAGGTTGGGCACAAACAGTCCATTTGAACATTTGGAACGGAGATGTTTCTAGATTGACACATCCCACATTTCCTTCGTACTACTGTGAATCTGCTTTGTTCTTGGAACACAGCTTTCTTTGGTGTAGGCTGCTGGATGGTCCTGCACTAGCATCTCCATGTCTCTCACCTTGAGTGTGACTTCGCGCCACTTCTTTTGACCACCATGTGAGCCAGGGTATATCCAACCAATCTTGGAAAGCTCCAAATTCCTGCCAAGTGATAAACAGGGTGTTGGTCAAGAGCAAGGCTACCTAAGGTCAGAGGGAGTGTATTGCTGATTGGCCTCAGTCTGAATAGTTTTGACCACAATCAATCTTGAAGACAGTGTTTTATGTGAATAGAAAGAATTACAATCTGCATCAGGGTTGAAGAACCTGATCAGATTATAGGTTCTTGAAGTGTTGAAGGTTTATCCACATGTGGCCTTGAGGCCACAGGTTCCACACCCCCTACCATTCATAAGACTTCAGAGATTTAGTAATTGTAGGAATACTTTAAAAGGCTATTCTTTTATAGTCAGTACCATTTACCACTCGGTTTCCCTCATTCCCGTTTCTTTCTGTATTGTCAGGGCCTGTACTCCAGTGTGGTGTGCCCAGGGACTGTAGTGACCAATCTGACGTGCGGAATTCTGCCACCTTTCATCTGGACATTATTGACTCCAGTTTTATTTTTGGTGAGTTCTTTTCTTTTCTTCATTATTTTTCCAAATATATTCAAGTTGAAGTAATAGCAGATAAATTTCAGTACAGGGGAATGATTTGCTCACTGGAATATTAGTTTATCCTGTGGTTTTAGGAAAAGTGAAAACTTCTTTAATCAGTTACCTGTGCACCAGCAGACCAACCCAATTTCATCTGAATATTGCTTTTTGGTAAGCTAATATCCTACCCTAAGAGGACCCATCTTTTTAAAAAGATGGCTACCCTACAGTTCCCCTCATTTCCTTGATTTCTGGCAGTTACATAAATCAGCATGTCAGGGGCCCTTAATTTAGTTGTCTGTTTCTACAGACTTACTCATGTCTCTGGAGAAACTTTTTATCCAAGTGATTTTGATGTCCTGAAGCCGTGCGTTAGAATTCAAGGGTAGCCTTGTCTGTATGTTTCTGAAGCAAGTGAAAGATATTTTCCTTAAGTGTAGACATTTTTTTTTCTGTTTGATGAGAATCTTGAATTAAGAAAACTTAGTTACAGCCCTGTCTTGCCACTTCTTGGCAGAGTACCTAGGCAACTTACCTCTCACTGTGGACTCCATCTCCCAATTTGTAAAATGAGGTTGATTGAGATCATTGGATTATGTGACTTAACCTTGAAGGCTCCTTTTTTTCTTTTCTTGCATTTCTATGAATAGAGATTTGTGCCTCTCAGCTTGACTCCTTAAGTTAGAATAACTACAGGAGTTGTGACTTTCTGTTCTTTGTCCGTTCTCTCCTTGGATAATTACAAGTTCTTAGCTGATTCTTACATGCAAGATAAGGAGTGGAATAAGTGCCTGCTTGGGGGTTCATTTCCAAGCCACCTGGGCCTTCCATAGATAATTGGTCATTTGGGGAGTAGTAAAGTGTGCTAATCCTGTTTCCCTGGTGGTAACTACAGCAGGTGAGCACAGAGATTATTTAGTAACTGACTGAAGAATGACCCCTGAAGTCTACTTCTTTGAAAAGACTAGACAGAGCAGATTCCAGAGTTTCCTGAGTTTTGCCTGGAGGGGACAGACCTGAGAACTCCAAAGAATGGGATCGGTGGTTGCTTTACTCTCTCATAGATAGTAAGTGGCCCTTTGACTCTTTAGCTGAGGCCATGTCAAGTAGAATGTAATTCCCAAGGTGGTCTCATCTCTGAGGAATGGATAAACACTTGGTTATGAAGAGGTTTGAACTTTATTAAAATCTTATGTACTGGAGAGACAAGAAATTGTGGGAGGGATTCTCTTTTTCTGGGAATTAAATGCACTAGATGTTGAACAGCTAATGTCTTTCATGTCCCTGGTAATCTTTACATATTCACAAATAGAATTTTTTCTCTCTTCAGCTGCGCTTTTTTGTGAATTCCTTAACAACCACACCTTACAATGGAGCAGAAGCCTTGGTATGTTCTTGGGACCTTGATGGGAAGTGGTCTAGGAGATAAGAATCTAAAATTCAGTGGTTACCGATGAGACATCTTACTGAGAGATACAGAACTCTTAAAGTGTCTGGGATCTGGTGAAAAAAAATAGCCTTGATACCTTCATCTTGAAAAATGTTTTTGGAATCCATCTAATTGGAGGTAGAGGACAGGTTAATTGTGGAGGCTTTAACCTCTGATGTGGTTTTTGTATCACCCTCTCTGTAAAAAAGGAAGCCAGAGGAGGCTGAGGGGTCTATGCCTGCTCTCTTTAAGAATTGGAAGGGATATTTTTGGGAAGAGGGTGGGCACCCGTTCTGTTTGGCCCTGAGGCCTTGAGGGCTATGGGCACAGGTAGAGGCACCCCAAAGGTTTAATGTGAAGAATCCCTCCCCTGCAATTAGAGAAGAGCTGAAGTGGCATAGACTGCCTCGTGAAACTCTGTTCCCTTGTCTGTGTAGAGATCTCCAAGCACAGCCAGTGTGATGACTTGGTGGAGACAGGGCAAGGGCATCTCAGCGGCCAGCTGGATGATGTTGGCAGTATCCTCCCAGTCTCTGTTTCTGCCCATTTAGGGCCTCCTTCTTTGAGGACTGATCAAGACAAGTGTTTTTGAAAGCCTACAGTGGCTTCCGCCCAGTGCCAGGTATAATGGGAATACAAAAGAAAAATATAGGAAAGACAACTCTAAAATATAGGCACAGAAAACAGTATTAAATATTATATAATGAAGTGTCCAGTTATATGGTATAGACCAAGCCTATACAACATATGGCCCATGGGCTGCTTGTGGCCCACAAAAGGATTTCAGAGTGATCCACAAAAATGTAGAGGATGTAAAAGAAAGTAAAGGTGTATTGAGTGCTATGTCCATACCTTGCTTAACCCCTTTCCGCTAGTCACTCCTGTGCCTGTCGTGTAACTTGGCCTCGACAACCAACCATCCCAACCATTGTCAGCCTGTCTCTAGTTGCCTTTACTTGGAAAATGAACTTCTAAAAACCCATCTGCAGCCTGAAGAAGTTTAACCTGTTTTAATTTTGGCCCCTACCTATTATCAAGTTGTGCATGATCTGGTATAAACAGTAAATGCCATACTTTACAGAAGGAAGCTATTACAATGGGCTGGATTAGTTGAGAGGGGCTTCAGAGTAGGTGGGACTTGGTTTGGGCCTTAAAGAGTTCACAGATTTGGAAAGGTTGGAATGTGAAATCAACTTCTCAGGCACAAAGTGACATTGTCCACCCTTGCCACTTCTGATTTAATTCTGCTCTAACTTTATGGGAACTAGTTCTGATTTATGGGAAAAATAATTAATAGCTTACATGTATATAGTATCTAGAAATTTGCAGAGTGCTTTTATCTCATTGGAGAGTTCTTCTACCCTGGGGAGAAGGCCAAAGTATGTGTTGATGAAGATATTTACACCTTGCCATATCATGGTTCGAGAACCCCATTAGTGCTTTGGATAATTTGATTGAATGGTTGGACATGGGCCTGGAAATTTGGTTTAGCTCTCCAATTTTTAAAGTCCACTAGGAAAATGTGACTAATAATCATTTTTACTAGATGATATGAAAAACACAGTATGTTAAAAATATACATATATGTATATATACGTGTGTGTGTATGTATATATATATATGTCTGTATATTTGGAATATCTATTTAGAAATAGTTCTTTAAATTCAAGAGTTAATAATTCATTTTATCAATGAGCTATACCATCTAATGACATAAGTTAAGTATCTTCGAGGATAGACTTCATTCCTGATTATTTAAGGTAGACCTTGAAGCCAGCCTTCTTATTTAACTGAAAATAACTTTAGGAGAAGACTGGTTGGTCACTTCGTCATCTTCCTTCCTTCCTTGGATTGAATTGCTCAAGAATACCATGTAGCTATTGAGCAATTATAGAATCTTAGAGCTAAAAGAGTTTGCCAAGTGGTGATTGATGGGCTTTTAAAACTTGTTCAAAGCTATTTAAAGTATTTGATGTCAAGATTTACCTTAAGACAGGTGTGACTCACACTTTTTCCTCCTCCTTTCTAGTTATGGCTTTTCCAACAAAAGCCTGAGTCTTTGAATCCTTTGACCAAATATCACAGTGCTACCACGGGTCTGGGAAGCAATTATGTAAAGCCTCAGAAGGTAAGCTCCATTAAAGACAGCTTGGTAACAGGAACCGGTGATAAGCTTGTTAGCTGAAAAAAACACTGCTTGGGAGTTGGGGAAGGCTGTGCTCTGAAGTGATCTTCCTTTCTTTTTAAAAAAATCCTTTTTTCTTGTATTATGTACATGACAAATATCAAACATAAATTTTCCACATATAATGAAGAGTAAGAAGCTTGTTTATGAATCCATAAATCTAGTATGTGCACATATTTACACATACATATGTGCATATAACGTTACACATATGTGTGTATGTATATATATATATATATATATATATATATATATATATATGCAAATCTAACACTGTTTTACAGCCATTGCTCTGCTTATCTACTCTTTCCTGGCCTTTTATTTCTTCTGTGCATTTCCATTGCTTCATGGTTCGTTTCATTTTTTTCTTCCCTTTTTAAAATGACTGCCCCTCCCTACCAGTCTTCCCCTGGTCTCTGTTAGCTTCAGCCTTCCACAGAGATCATGTGTTATAATTCCTCAAGCTGGATGAATACAGACTTGGAAGGAAGAAATTCTTTTTTCCTAATAAGCATCAGAGAAACAAATGTATTTGTATTCGAGTCACGTTTGCAGTCCTGAGCTTTTCCCGAATTTGGCGCTTTTCTCTTCTATCTTGGCAGGATGGAGTTGTGATTCTGTGTCGTCTTCAGATAGTAATGACTTTTCTGAACAGGATGTCTCTGGTGAAGAAGGCTCTTCCTTGCCCCACATCATGACTATAGCAGCATGCTTTGCAAGCCTCTTTACCTTCTCTTGCAGTTCTCTTAGATACTTTCCTTTTTATCCCATATTTCCTTCCCCAGTGGGACCCTTGGTATCCCTATTTCTGCTTTTCTTGCAGATGGATCTGGATGAAGAGACTGCTGAAAAATTTTACCAACACTTGCTGGACCTGGAAAAGCGCTTTGGGGCCATCAGAGCCAAGTCACTGAATAGCATGAGTCACAAGTGAATGTCTTAGAGTCATCAAGTGCTTTCGTTCTGAGGGCTTTCACTTTCATTCATTTTGGTGATGTGCATTTGTAGAACAACCAGGAGAGTCTTGGTTCCGTTTCCTTGATATGTGTGTGTGTGTGTGTGTGTGTGTACATATGTGTCCATAAGAGAAAAGGGGAACAAACTCATTTATTAAACATCCAGTTAGAAACAACAACTTGTCATTTCTATCACTGCTTCCAATGATAGCCTTGAGAATTGGCTTCTTTAATATTACTGTGCCTTATTTCTCCCTCATAACACTGTATGTGACATCCCATCTCTTAGAAGGGAAAGAGTGTTTTGTGATTTAAATAAAAAGGCAGCCATCATTTGTAGTGTTAAATTATTCCATCACTGAAAATTAGGAGCAAAGCAAGTCCCACTGGACAGGTGTCCTACTCTTATTATGGGGAGTGGGGAGACTGGGTCTCCTTATCTTGTCTGGACTGGAAGACCCATGGCCACTCATACCCAGTCCCAATGCTGATTGGTATGGAAGTTTAACATGTTCTCTTTATCCATCCTGGCCCAGTTTACCCATCCTTGGGTACCTCCTGAAGGCTCAGCATAATGGTGTTGGATTTGGCTCTGGCACTCCATTAGCTTTAGTCCTTCTATGGTCTAGAAACCCTCAGTTCAAGCAGTCCTCCAGACCCAAACTTCCTATATCAGGGGATAGAGTCCTGCACAAGTAGGCATGGCTACATCCTTCTCAGATGAGGAGAATATGTTACTTTGTAAAACCTAAGATCAAGATAGAATTCTGGATTCTGCTGGCTGTTTACCTTGTCTTCCTGAGCAAATCACTTCACTTCTCATGAGTCTGATTCCCAGCCAGTGGAAGAGGAGTTAACTTCTCCCCCTCTTTGTCATGAGGCTCCAGTGCGTTGACGTGTTCCAAATAAAACTAACTTGTTTGGGTATGAGCTATTCTAGAGACACTGTGCTTTTTGGGGATGATCAAAATAAAGATTTCACATCAAGTTAACAGGTCAGAACATTGTGGTCCAAGTTCCTGCAAAGTGAAGGCCATTGGTAGATAGAAATTGCAGTTCAAGGGTAACTTATTTTGGGGATGAAGAATGATAGTCTTTAGCTATCAAAAAATAGAATAACCTTTTCTGAACATCTATAATCTCACTTTAAAAAAAAAACATTTATTTTTAGTTACATTTTGAGTTCCAAGTTATCTCTCTTCCTTCCTCCCAACCATGCCTTAAAGAAAGGCAACATTTGATACAGTTTTATATGTGGAACCATACAGTATATCATCTTAATCTCTTAATAATTTGTTTTATTATGCTTAGTACTAAGGAGGCTGAAGACATGTATGACCTAATCCTTATGCTTTTTTATGATGTTTAAAATGCTTAATTTTTTTTGTTTTTTTGATCATCTAGGAGGCAGCATAGCATAGAAGGAAAAATATTAGATTCAGAGTCAGAAAATCTTGATTTGAGTTTAGGGACTGATGCTAGCCTCAGACAAGTCTCTCTACTTCTGAGATTCAGTTTCCCATGTGTTTTATGTCTCATGGACATATAAAAATTATGTGTTAATTGTTTCACAGGCTTATAAACAAGGTTCTATGGATTTACATTATTGTATTGGCTGAATTAACTTTTCACACAAGCTGGCTTTCCCCAATCTGTTCTTGTGTGATTGGCTTTTTGGTAATTTACATTTTTCCTTATTAGATTTCAAAGGGAGGAGTCAGGACAGGAAGGGATTTAATGGTGAATTTTTGCCTTTCCTCCCCCTTAAGTTCCAGTGTGCCTAAAACAGTCCACATGTCTCAGAGGGAGATGTAGAACAACCCTGACTTCTAGCACCTTCTTTCTTTTATACACACAATGTACACAATTGCATTTGGAAGTAACCACCGCTGTCCTTTAGCGTTAGTAGTGAAGACTTAGAGACACAAGTGTAGAATTTTGGTGGCCCTCCTTTATACTGAAGACTCATCAACTTTGTAACAACTTTATTAGCACAAGACAAGGGTCTTGAAACATTTTCACTTATCTTGTGGAAATTTACAGCCCCTTGAGTATGGAAAAAAACAAAGTCCCAAGCAGCCCTCCCTCCTTACAAGCATGGAAAAATACAAACCTCAGTGTTATGTATCAGAGTGTTGACCTAAATAGAGTTATGTGTTATGGGGTGACTTTTCTTTTTAATTATGACAGTTTGTAGTATGCAGTTTGTGTTTGCTGGAATTGAAAAAAGCATTTAAAAAAGTCATTTTAATAATTATTTTTTCTGAAGCTGTCTATTTTGATTTATTTCTCTGCCTAAAGTGTTGGCTATGTGCCTTATAGGGAGCAGGATAGAAATACTCCAAAAGCTTAGCTGCCAATGAATTAGATGATGCCAAACTGTGTTCCTTTTCTCTTCCTAGGACTGAAAAGATTTTTGTCATTAGATTAAGGAGTGGCAGGAAAACTAAGCTTGGAAATAAAGGCAACAAACAAAGGTCTTTAGCAGAGGTCATGGAATAAAGAGAGGAAAAAATTATTTGTTTTCAATAGAACAGAGCAGACTGGTGGTACAGTGGGTAGAGTGCCATGTCAGAAAGACCCAAGTTCAAATCTGACCTCAGACACTAGCTGTGTGACCCTGGGCAAGTCACTTAACCCTGTTTGCCTCAGTTTCCTTATCTGTAAAATGAATTGGAGAAGGAAATGTTAACTATTTGAGTGCCAAGAAACCCCAGGGTTATGGAGAGTCAGATATAACTAAAACTACTGAACAATAAACGTAGGGCTTTGGGGAGCGCATCGTGCTTTTGGGGGTCTCTTTCCTCAGCTGCAGAAAGGGAACAGACAATATATTTTCAAATGTCCTTTCTACCTTTAGTGATTTCCTGCTCTATTATCACCATCCAGCCTAGTAGAAAGAATGCTGAACTCAACATTGGTATGGACCTGGCTTCAAATCCTACTTGTCTTGATACTAGTATAACAGTAGATGAGCCACTTAACTATCTCTGACCCTCAGTTTCCTCATTTGTGAAATAAGGTTATTATTAATATCTGCATTATTGTGAGATTCAAACAAGTTTATACACACAAAGCACATTGCAGCTATCACAGTGCTATAGAAATGACAAATTATTGTCATCATAGTATCATAGCTGCAAGTTAAGGAGGGCACGTGCCAGTAGATGGCAGGCTGGGCAGTCCTCAGGACAGGGATGGTGGATGCCAATCAAAATGTTTCCTTTCCAGCACAGTTTGAAATATAGGTTCTTGTTGTCAGCATTATTTAGCATTTATATAGGATTACAATTTTTCAGAAGGCTTCTTTTTGGTAAGTTTAGCATTTTTCCCACTTAATTCTATATTGCCACAGAAGAAATGAATATATGAGATTTCTAAATTGTTTTTGGTTCTGGTTTTTCTCTTTCCTGCTGAAGATGTCTTAAGAGTACATCTAGCCAGAGATCCTAACACATGGTATTGGTCAGCTGAACCAAAGGGAGACCAGAGAGGCACTTCAGATGCTTAGACTTTCATCAGATTCACTTCCTTCCTTGAATTATAAGTATGTTTCATGTCCAAATATTTCCCCAATACTGAGCTCCCTCTCAAATTCAGGTGGTGCTCTGTGCCGGAGGTAGCGGGCATTCTTGACCTTTGCAAAGAGTTCCAGGTAGGTTGGCATTGTGTCCGCTGTCCTGAGGTAGCTGTAAAGAGTATAGGTCTTGGGAACAAAGGTAGGCATCTCTCTACCTGGAGGATAGCTCTGTTTTCCAGTGTTACTGCCAGGCTTTGGACCAACACCCCTACCAGGGCTGGCCTCCATGATTTCTATCACCTCACTTTTACCTGAGGGAACACCTGGGGTTTGTTCTGCTTTGCTGAAGGCTTCAGGCTTTTGGGGGTCAGCAGAGATGCTTCGTGGTTGGTTGATGGAATCTCTGTCCTGGGGTGGGTCAGTCACTGTGACTGAGTTTCTCTTTGGGGCTTTAGGTCCAACCCCAAGGGAGGCCCTGGGCCTTTGAGAAAATGCCTCTTCTTTGTTCTTTATGCAGTCTGTGGGATAAGAGCTTGATATCTCCATAGGCTTGGTGATTTCATATTTTTTAGTTTGGAGCAAATGAGTTTCTGTTCTGGAAAAGGGAGAAAAGACCTTTAAGCACCCATGAAGGGCTCACACTTTAATAATTCTGTGACACAGTTCAGCAAACTTTTAAGCACCTATTTGGGCCAAGGTCCCTTGGTAGGCATTGGAGATACAAAAACATGAGAAACAGTACAATGGAAAACATGCCAAATTTAGATTAAAACTCCAAGTTTCCCTCTTAATGCTTGTGTGACTTTTAGCAAATCATGCTATCACTTTTTTAGTGAGGCTTTTAGCTGCCTCATCTGTAAAATTAAAGGGTGTGACTAGATTACCTCTAAGACCCTCTCCAACTCACATCAATGTCAAATGAACAAATAGCCAGGATGCCAGGCAAAGTGCAATGAACCTTGAAGGGGAGGTCATTTCCATCTGTTTTTGTGCAGCTTTTCCTGAACCATGAAAGCCTTCTCCCTGAGATCAGATGAGGCAAGCATGTGGTGGTGGTGGGCTGGGAAGCCATGCCTGCTTCAGAGGAGTTGGTATCGAATGAGGCTCTTTGTTCCCTCAAGAGAGAAGAATAGATCTGAGGAGGTTTTCTAGGAAATAAAGAGGTGATACTACCAAAAGCCTGCCTTTTGCTAGTTCTTTTATCTTTATTCACATCCTCATCCACTCCTCTGATGGACCCTTCCATCCATCATCATGGACCCTCCCATCCATCATCTTTCTTCAATTCCTTCCAGACTCCACTCAGATGACATTTCTTCCATGGAGCATTCCCTGGCCTCTTTAGCTGCACATGGTTCCCCCTATTACATTCCTCATAGCCCTAAATGTCTTTTCCGCACTTACCTTCCCTGCCAAAGGAAAAGGTGGGCTCCCCGACTTTAGGGTCTTTAAGCAGAGACCAGATGACCAGATATGTTCCAGTGGAAATTACTTTCACAGATATGTTAAACTAGCCCCTGAGGTGTGTGCCAACTCTCTTATTTGTAATCATAGTAATTTGAATGACCTACACACTTGAGAGAGGCTGAAAAAAACCGAGACAGATTTAAACCAACAAATTTCAGTTTTAGTTGTCTCCATGTCTTTCTAGACTACTAAAGGATAAGGTCATCCCACTGAGCTAACACCTCTAGAGTAAGTTCATGTTATCTGCCACCTTCTCCATGAGCCACTGCAAAGTGCCTCAGGTCCTGGAAATACCTTCTGTTATGCACTCAAATTGATAGAACCCCACCAGACATGGTGAAGGCTGTCTGCCATGTACATACATGCTACCATGGCGAGCTGCTGTGTCCCTAGCAGGCAATGCAGGGTATCCAGAACTTAGGGCTTGGTATAGTGATCTCAATTCTCTTCTTAAGATTTTCATAGTATACACACATCTTTCTAGTTTTTTGTTTTAACACTACTATAGGTAAAGCACAAGAGTCAGACATAACAATGACTAATTTCTTTCAAAGGGTTTCTGAGGTCCTGAAGTGTGGAGATAGTAATTCTCTAGATTTGTTCTTGAAAAATGAGACATAGGATTGGTCATGAGTATTCACGTAAAAAGTCCAGAGACACCCCTACTCTGTCTCACTAGATTTTGAGGCACTCTTCTCCAAGGGCATTGTCCTTGTGACATAGTACTGTCCTGGTTGGGTCCCCAGGTTGGGATTCATTCTGCCATATCCATGCTCTACCTTTCAGTCTTTTGCCAGTTTTGTGGTCACTCCTTAAGCTACTTTGGGTCCTAAGAGCTTTAGTTCTACTGCTGTTCCTTAAGCAAAGGTTGCTAGTTTATACAGTCAATAACTCGACACATATTTATCCAGAATTTAACATGTGCCAGACTCTGTGCCAAGTGATAGGAATACAAAGAAAAGCAAAAATGTTCTCAATGTGCTTATATTCTATTAGGGAACATAACATGTAAGTAAATAGGTGCATCCAAGTTACATGCAGGGTATATGGGAGGTAACCTTAGGAGAAAGGGTCTAGCTAGTAGCTGGTCCATGTACAGCTTACTCAGGCATCTTCGTAGCTACTCACATTGTTGTCTCCAAAAGGTGAAGATGGGCAAAACTATTGGATCTGTGGCTGTTTCCAGTGCAGCCTGCGACTCTAGGATGGGAAATTCCTCAGTATATTTTTGAAATTGTTCTTTGGCTTATCACCTTGCAAGTTACTTGAGAGCAAGATCTCTTGTCATATTTATACCCCCTTTTACACAGTTACAAGTAAATGTTCGATCAATTCAGTTGAATGGCATACCATCAAATCCTAAGACACTAGGTCTCTAGGCATTTCCTTACCTAATGCCACCAGGTTCAGCAGTTCTGTGCCTCTGACCTCCCTGTTGGGGAATGATAGGAATTTCTGGCTTCTTCTGACTCCCAAGTAAAACATTGCCAAAAGAGAACTTTTTCTTGTATCTGTCTGCTTTGGATAAAAAGGGAAAACAGAATAGTCTAAGGAACACAAGGATGTATGCCTAAGGTATGTATATATGTAATACACATGTGTGTATTACATGCACATGTGTACATACATAATATATAAATAATATTTATCTTTTACTCCCAGGAAAAGTACTTGGGCTATCTCTCGATGTGTAGATGGAACATGTGGGTACTAGGGGAGAAAAAAGGCAATTCTCCAAATGTTTGCCTATGTAATTTCTAATATGTAGGCATGGCTTTTGAACTAGGTATTGGAATAGAGTGAAAGACAGGTTGAAATCAGGCATTGGCAGGTAGGAGAGAATGAAACTGAGTCATGAAGGTGAAAAGAAATGGGTCAGTTTGGCAATTGAGAGGGTAAAAGAGAGTTCACACAGGGAGAGGGAGGATCAGGAAAAACCTTTGCAGTGGCAGTGCCAGTGAGTGGGTTTTCTGGAAGGCAAACTGCATGAAAATGAAAGTCAAGGTCAAAAGGACCTTTCTTCCTGTGCTTTGGAGGGCTAGCAGGCACACACATTCATTTCTAAGAAGTCATAGGCTCCTAAACTGTAAATGCATTGACTGACATTGACTGAGGGCTCCTGAAAGATCAGCTTGTTCAGTTTCTTGAACTGTGGCGGGTTTTCTTCCTCTGGCCTGGATAAGTAAGTGTATGTATGACTGTAAAGCTTCCCTCATTTACGAGTGTGGCCAAGATGGCTCTCACCCCGTCTCAGTTTCTCCAGTTCTTTCTGCAGCTGCCTCTGCTCCCTGGCCACTGTGTTCATGTGATAGAGCCGACTCTCTTCCAGCCAGAGCAGTCTTAGGCTGAGCCTGGCTTCCGCTCTCTTGGCATCCTTCCTCTCCATTTCCCATCGTCTGGACAGCTCTCTTCCCACCAAGTGTCTTCTCATCTTCTGGGTGGTCTTGCTACACAAAAGAAGGTCAGGGGCAAAGAGATTTTCCCAAGGCCGAATGGTTAATAATAGTTTAGAAAGCACATCACATTTATGAAAAAGCACTTTACTCACAGCAGCCCTGTGAGATGATATTTCTACAATACAAAAACCAGAGAATGATGGCCCCCTTTGGCCAGGGATTAGCATTTGTGATATAGACTTTTCTGAGGTCTTTTGTCCTACAAGGGGGGAAAAAAGCACACAATGTGCTATTGATACATGCTTATCTGCTGTTTACATGCAATTAATCTGTCATGTAGAGGAAAAGGTGGCGGCTAGCTGAGTGCCATAGTGCACAGAGTGCTGGATCTGGGGTAAGGAAGACTCATCTTTCTGAGTTCAAATACATCCTCAAGACCATTACTAGCTGTGTGTCCCTGGGCAAGTTACTTAACCCTGCTTGCCTCAGTTTCACCATCTGTAAAATGATCTGGAGAAGGAAATGGAAATCACTCTAGTATGTCTGCCACAAAAACCTCAAATTGGGTCACAAAGAGTCAGTCAGTACTGGAAATGAATGACAACAAAAAGTTCTTCAAGGGCAGGTTTTCTTTGGCTCAGCGTCCCCGGTACCTAGATGGTGTCCTGTTCACAGTAGGTGCTTAATAAATCCTTGTTGAATTTTCTTCCCTCCCTACCTCTCTCCTTCCCTCCCTCCCTTCTCCTTCCTTCCTTCCTTCCTTCCTTCCTTCCTTCCTTCCTTCCTTCCTTCCTTCCTTCCTTCCTTCCTTCCTTCCTTCCTTCCTTCCTCCCTCCCTTCCTTCCTTCCTTCCTTCCTCCCTCACTCCCTCCCTTCTATGATGACTTTAAGTCCCTTCACTATCCTGATCACTCTTCTTGGAACATGCCTTGCTTTGTCAATGTCTCTTTTGCAGTATACCTTCTAGAGTTGTATTCCATTTTGGTTCTGACCCGTATGGAGTAGAGTGGAACTATTTTCTTCTTTGTTCTGAACATTATACTCTTATAAATGCAGCTCATTAAAATGGCATTAGATTTTTTTGGCTGCCGTGTCACATTAACTTATTCTGAGTTTGAAATCCTAAAATTTTGATGTCTTTTCCACATAAATTGCCATCTAGTCCCACATCTGCTTTGAGATATACTTTTGAAATTATTTTTGAATGAAAATATAGGATTTGCATTATTAAATGCATCAATGTATTGCTATATGTAATAAATATAAATGCACAATATAATAAATAATATTTAAGTGTAATAAATATAATTATTAAATTGTGTCTTACTAGACTAAGTGAATCATTCCAGTCTTTTAAATCCTGGTTCTGTCATATAATCTGTTAGCTATTCCTTCCAGTTTTGTGTTATATGGAAATTTGATAATCATGCGATCAACTTCTTTATCTACATAGCTGATAAAAAAAATATGAAACAGGATAAGGCCAAGGACACAATGTTGTGGCATATTTTTAGAGACTTCTATTCATTAATTAATATTCTTTGACCTGTAATCTTTCATTCATAGCATGATATATTGGAAGGAGCTCTTAATTTGAAGCCAGTCCCTGGATTTTAATGTTGGCTCAGCTAGCTACCTAAATTGTATGCTCTTGGGCAAATCCCTTAAAGCCTACAGGCATCAGATTCTAAATAACAGGACCGAATTAAACCATCTTTAAGGACACTTTCCAGTGCTAAATTCTAGGAACCTCTGCTACCCACTCACTATTATCTAGTCCACACCTCTTTATTTTTCAAGAAAATATCATCCAAGACTTGATCAAATGCCTAGATGGAACCTTCACACAACATATTTTTCAACCTTTCCTTGAGCAACCATCCCTATCAGAAAAGGAAATGGAGTTTTGACATGACCTTGGATCTTGGGATCAAAATCCAACCACTTGGAGGGACGTCAGAGGTCATGTCTTCCAACTCCCTCATTTTCCCATAATCTCAGACAGATTTGTGACTTGTCCAATATCACCCACAGGTATTAAATATCAGAGGTGGAATTTGAACCATAGATCTTGGCACCAGAGCCAAAGATCTTTCCACTCTGCAGTTTTTTAGGGGCAAATGTTGCAGCCAGTTTCCCTGGGAACTCAAATCAAGGAGTCTCCCAGCCACTTGCTGGTTAGAACCCTACTTAAATGCCCATAATAGTAAGTAGCACTTACCTATAAAATAAAGGGATTCTCACACTGCTAAAGACACTTCTTGCTGGGTCAGGCTGTATCTGGATAAGGAAACTGGTTTTTCTTCAACTTTGTCTGCCAGTGGTGGTGGAGGGGGTGGGGAGAGTGTGGCATGTTTGCTTTTTAAGACCTCACTCTCTTTGTCCTTTTAATTCAGAGCCTCTCTTGTTTTCCTCCCACCTCCAGGAGTCTGGAATGCAGATTTCTCTGGCTGTGGGAATCAGTCCTTTGGGGGAGAGGCTCACAATTGTTACCAGTTCAGTGGGCAAAGCTGCCCAGGTTCCTTATCCCTTAGCTGGCATAGCTAGACCTACTCTCTTCCTCCTCCTTCTCCGTGTCCATGGGAGCTGGGGATTAAGCCTAAGTAGTGTTTTTGTTCTCTTTTTTGTATATGTTGTATGTATCTCTCTGTCTCCCTGTGTTTTCTCCCTCCTCACGCTCTACCCATATGTATCTCATTCCTCTGTGTTGCCTTTCTCACTGTGTCTGACACTCTCCTCTCTTCATTCCCAACTCTATTTTTCCACATCCTTCTGTCCATTTTCTCATTTCTCTCTGTGTCTGTCTGTCTGTCTCTGCTCTGCTTTAATCTGTGCATCTGTCTCTTCGTCTTATCCAGGCCACTTACAGTCTGGGTATTACCCTGAGATGAAAACAGGCCCCTGGGAGCCCAGGATTCCCCCAAACAGAAAACTCCCCTGTAACTTCCCACTTTCACCAAATGAGACATAAAGGATTTCCATTTTGAAAATCAACCCTCAAGGGCCTCATCACTCTTTTCACACAGGGCTGTCCCTTCCTGGCCTTCCTCTGACATTCAACGTTTCGACTCACTCTTCTGCTCCAGTGGCCAGAAATGTCACGGTGGTCTGTATCTACAGTTAAAGTTCTGGGTGTGTCCTCTTTCCTCCTGCAATTAGATTTAGTTTAAAGAATCAGTCACTCATTGTTTCACCTTGTTTGCCAGCTCCTTGTTTGCTATCAATCACCGGGTTACTTTGTCCTTTTCTCAAATCCATTCTTCCTTCTGGCCCTAGTCCAATACCAGAGCTAATCTTTTGTCATTGAGTAATTAAGACTCTCCTTTCTATTCCTATGGTCACCAACCAACCTGGCTCATCCTTTACCTTTCTGCCGCAATAGCCTAAGCAGTCTGTGTCTGCTTTCAGTTTCTCTTATCTGGGCAGAAGGAAAATTCATTTTCCACGTTATTGCTAGACTAGTTTTTCTTTGGCTCAAATCTGAATGTTATGCCACCCCCTCATTTAAAAATTTTTCAGTGACTTCCCTTTGTCTACAAGGAAAAAACAGGCCAAACAGAATTCTCAGTCTGGCATTCAAGGCCCTCTACATTATTACCATACCCTACTTTTCCAACCTTGTTGTTGGTAGTGATTTGTTCTCAAAGAGGAGAGGAATGGCCAATCTGGATCTTGATAAGAATCCCATCTAAAACATACATGATAAGTATTCAAATGTGATAAGTATTTATGTGTGCAACTTCTGCTTGAAAATCTCAAGGGGTGGTGAACTTACTACCTCTCTATGTGGCCCATCCTGTACTGAAATAGCTGCAGTCGTTAGTAAGTTTTAAACTTATAGTAAGCCTAAATTTAGCCCTTTTCAACTGCTCATGACTCCTTGTTCTCTCTGGAGCAAATCAAATGCCTTTTCCAAGGAACAACTCTCCAAATACTTGAGAGAGTGATAATGCCCGTCTTAAATCTTGTCTTCAACCCCAGTTCTTTCAAAGAATTCTAATATGGCATTAACTTGGGGTCCTTAACAAATCTGTCTTCCCTTCTCTGTTACTCATTAACTTAACAGTGTCTTTCCTAAAATGCAACACAAAGAACACGCAATATTCCAGATATAGTCAGATCAGGGCAGACTACCATCCCCTTATCCTGGGCATAGTGATAGAGTGTAGGCCTGGAGTCAGGAAGATGCCTCTTCCTGAGTTCAGATCCGGCTTCAGACACTTACTAGCAGTCTGACCCTGGGCAAATCACTCTACCCTGTTTGTCTCAGTTTCCTCATCTGTCAAATGAGTTGAAGAAAGAAATGGTAAGCCACTCCATTAGTTTTGCCAAGAAAACTCCAAATGAGGTCAGGAAGAGTCAGATACAAATGAAAATGACTGAAACAACTGTCCTTCAATCCAGGATCATATCAGCTTTTTGTCTTTGTCATATCCCATAGATGACTCCTGCTTAGTTCACAGTCCACTAAATGATTTCATATCTTTTTCAAATGAACTGCTATTTTTCTTTTAATTGAAGCATGCCAGAGCTGTAAGAGATGATAAGATTATCTACTCCAACCCCTACATTTTGAAAATGGAGAAACTGAGACCCTTCATGTGAAGTGACTTTTTTTTTTCTCAAAGTCAAATCTGTTCTCATGTTCTTCTGGTTCTGAGTCTTTCAGAATATCTCTCGACATCTCAGTTTTTCAGAACATCTCAGCCTCTTTTATTCACTCATACTGCTTACTTTTCAATTTTCTTTTATCTCTAAAAGACCTCTGTCTTTTTCTTCATATCGGTCTCCCATAATCATCACTCAGGGATTTTTGTCATATTTATCATACTGGCATATGGCCTTTTCTATGGAAATATTAATATACCTAATATACAAATTACATTTTGGTTACTTCTGCCCTAGTGGAACCCAGGATTCTCGATCCTCATGTTTTCTGGAGAAAGTAAAGAATTTTTCTTTTGGCTGCTAATTTAACTCCTGAAAGTAGACAGGACAATGAGTAGATGGCCCAAATTTCTGGGATATCATTCAGTACCAAAAGGCATTGACTTTGGGAAAATAAATGCATATGAATGTAACTGTCCCTGGGGAAAAGCAGTCTCAGTTTGAATCATTTGGAGCTTATACAACTGCCAGCAGTGAGTAAGAGAGAGGGCTAAGGATGGGTGTTCTTACTTTGGACTGGCCATTTTTCTGTTCTACAAGTGGTGTTAGTCATAAAGAAATTCTATGAAACTATGAAGAGCTTTTCAGATGGATAATAGCAACTAAAATACTGTTGATAACAGCATTCATCATTTCAGACTCCTGGTCTTGGTTATGCTTGGGGCATGAATGGTGAGTAAGACACAGGTCACAGATGATAAGTGCTATTGAGTGGCTACTTGAACATCCAATTATGCTTTGAAGGGGGAAGGAAATTTCCAGTTTCAAATACCAGAACCATGACCACCTCACAAGGGGATTATTGGCAGAAATTGCCTCTTAATTTTGGAGCGGATTGTGCAGGGTGTCATATTTTGAAGGGGATGGAGCATCTCATTTGTTCCCCAGCAATTTAGAACAGTGACTAGCATAATAGCTAACTACTGATATTTTTAAAGTTCATTATTTATGGAGATATTTTTAAATACTTGCAAATATTCCACTTGGTGCTTACAGTGAGGTAGGTGCTATTATTATCCCCATTTTATAGATGAGGAGACTGAGGCAGGCAATGTTAAGTAACTTGCCCAGGATCACACAGCTAGTAAGTATTTGAAGCAGAATTCTAATTCAGGTCTTCTGCTGTGCCAGTTAGTTGCTTTCTCTGGTTTTCTGGGACTTTTCTGAAACCCAGGAGGCTCAAAGGTCAAGGCTCTAGAATGCCTATGCTCTGCACATGCCCCTTTCTCCTGCTTTTCTTTTTGGGAATCTTCTTTTCATGGAAACTTCCATGTTAATATTTTTCAAGCAGGAAATTTCTGTTCTCACACTGTACTCAGGCTTTCAAACTAATCCCTGCCTATGGTATCAGGGGTAGGTGGGAATCTAATTAGAGGCATCTCCTAGATGTCCCACCCCTTTTCATAAAATCCTTGGCCCTTATCTACACAGTCAAGTTGCTCTGATAGGCAAAGGATGTAACCCTATTTGGGAATCCTATTTGGAACAAGGAGAAGTCACAAGAACCTGGAACAATCTGAGGGTGAGGTCATGAGGGTAGCCATTTGTAGGATCATTCTTCCAATGCTGTCATGACTCAGAGAATTTCCCACCTGAGACTCAACAACTACTGTGGTTGGATCCTTCCTTTGTCCCTCCCTACCCCCTATGCCCTCTTTACTCTTCACCCTCAGCCTTGGAGTCCCTCCGATCCGTTCCACCTTAAGGCCATAGAAAGAGAAAAGATGATAAAGAGAACGTAAACTGCAGGTCTCATCCCTTTTAGCCTGTTGTCATGGCTTCTGTGGCTATTCCAACCAATCGACAAATATTTCTTAAGCACCTCTCATGTGCCAGGCACAGGGCTCGGCCGTGAGGATAAAAAACAAAGAATTAAATCATCTCGACTGGCGATGAACTTGCATTCTGATGGGGAGGCCAAATACGTACTATAAACATATAAACACACAGAATTGTTAATACATGATAACTTTAGACTGAGTACATCAGCAGGTGGAGGGGATCAGGAAAGCTCCATGCTGAAGAGGGCACTAGAGCTTCACCTCAAAGGAAGGGAAGGACTCTAGGAGGTGTGGGAAAGGAGGGAGTACTTTTCAGCCATGTGGGATGACCAATGCAAAGACACAGAGACTGGAGATGAGTGTTGTACGTAAGAACAAAGAGAAGGCCTAGATCACAGAATGCATCATGAGAAATGATGAGTTACACAGAAAGGCCATCCCAAACAATGAATGGTAGATAAACCAAGGAAACTGCTCCAAGCAAAACAGCAGACAGACATAAAGGAAATTCTGCAGATACCAACCAATATACAGGAGTAAACTCTTCATCTGAGTGAGATGAGATCTGAGTAATGAGTCCAACGAGTCTAGAAAGGTAGGTCTAGGACAGGTTGTAGGGGCTTTAATAGCTAAACAGAGGAATTTATGTTTTATCTTACAGATAACAGAAAGTCACTGGAGTTGTTTGAGTAGGGGAGATCCATGGTCAGACTTGTCAACATGTAGGTTAATAAGATAAAAAACAAAAACAAATCTAGCATGTTGGATAGCATCTTAAAACTTACAAAGCTCGTTACAAATCTTTTCATTTTATCCTCATGCTATCCCTGGTGAAGTAGTGGGGAGAGACTTTAGACAGGGAGACCAGTGAATAGGCTATTACAATATCTAGGTGAGAAGTGATGTGGGTTTGGTAGAGATGCTATGATTTGGTAAATTAATGACTGTGTGAGGTGAGGGAGAGTGAAGCCTCCAAGATGATGCCAAGGTTAAAAACCTGGAGAATGGCGGTGCCTTTTACAGACACAGGCAAATAAGGAAGAGAGGGAAAGATAATGAATCCAGCTTATCTTTAGGACATCTGCTTTGAAATGTCCAATATGCCATTAGTGCGATGGTACTGAAACTCCGAGGAGAGGCTGATGCTAAGATATAGAAACATTTTGTAGGCATCTGCATATTTAAAACCCCTGAAAGGGTTTTCATTTCACCCATCCTCCCCCTGCCTCTGCCATGCTCTAGGTAAGGAGAGTGGGTTAATAATCATTTTTATTCATGCCAAGAATATCAGAAATTTCTCTCTCTTTTTCTCTCTCCCTCTTTCTGTCTCTCTCCCTCCTTCCCTCTCTCTATCTTTCTCTCCCTCTCTTTCTGTTTCCCTCTCCCTTTCTTTTTTTCTCTCCCTCCCCTCACTCCCTCTATCTCTCATGATTTTTTAAGTCCCTAGCAACTCCACAGAGGTAAAAATAGAAGCAGAGGTACTAGTCTAAATAACATCTGTTCACAGATCATTAACAATGCATTATTTTGAGTGCTGCATGGAACACCAGCAAAAGAACAGTAAAGAAAGATCCTTCAAAAGGTGCATGTATGTGACTATTCTAAGCTTTAACTTCTTTGTGAGGTAGTATGCTATATGGGATGGCTACTTACTCCATCTGGTGTCAGAAAGACGTGTTCAAATCCTCTTTTAGCAAATTTCTATCTATGTCACAACAGGCAAGTAATTTGTATTCTCTGAACTTCAGTTTTCTAATTTATATTTAATATTTGTGTGTGAATTGTTTAGGCAAGGCTCCTGGATGGTATAACTCAATAAAATTTGATATCTGGCTTATCCATTAGAGTTGGAAAAAGACTGTATAGGCCATCAGTAGCAACCCAGCTAGGAGAAGGGCTAGGCAAATTCCAGGATCGCAGAGGATTGTTCCTTCAGTTTCCCAGAGAGCTTTTAGGCTATAATTATTTCTATCTGTTGCCCCTCAAATGTTCCTGATCTAGGGATACAAGTCAGGGTTCAGAAAGAAAGACTCTTCCCTGATCACACTTATAAAGGAGCAGGGTTCTTCATTCACACTCACCAGATTAATCCCTCCCCATCAACTCTCTGGTTTATTCTAGACACTTCAAATGGATACATAGAGACAGAACATCCAAGGAGGTGGTTAAGAAAAGGCTTTGAACAGTAGATTGAAGTCTTCAGACACAGACATGCACAGGAACTGATCACATTATATGGCTTGACCTCTAGGGCTTGTAACTCTAGTTACACAAAAGACCTTCACAAAGAGTGAATAAATAAACCAAGTGCTCCAAGCAAAATAGTAACCAGAATTAAAGTAAATTCTACAGATACCAGCAAATATACAAGAGTAATTGAACTTTGCATCTGAGAGTGAGATGAGATCTTAGCTCACATCAAAACACTTGCAGCAATCTCTAGAACTCAAGCCATGGAGGTCAAAACACACGATGTGATCAGTTCCTCTGCGTGTCTGTGGCTCTATCCATCACTGGTTTCAATCCACCATTCTAAAGTCTTTTTCTTGGCCACCATCTTGGAGGTCCTGTCTCTATGTTTCTCTTTAAAGAATGTCTAGAATCAACTGAAGTAAATCCTTTAGTAGGTTTAAAGCATTGTGCTCTTTTTCACAGTCAACTATGAGTCATGTTTCTCTTCGCATACATAGCATACAGGATTGGACTGTCCCTCTATAAAACCGCCATTGCTTTGAGTGAAAGCAGAATTACATAAAAATAGTGTTTAATAATACCTACCTTACAAAGCTGATGTAGGGTTTACATGGAACATGTACAAAGCACTTTGCACACCTTATAACACTGTATTATTTTAAGTTACATTAATGAAGTCAAAGATGAAATTGGTGTTGAAGAAAATTAGATCACCAACATTTTAGATCAGAATTTTTGCAATAAATGTATTTCACCTGCATTTGTAATAAATTTTAATCATTTTTAAATTATCAAACATTTTCCACCCATCTTCCCCCCATCCTCCTCCTCCTTGGGGCAGGAGGAGAAAAACTATAACATATAAGTGTAGTCAAGCCAAACAAATCCCACATTTCCTAGGTCCAAAAATGTATGTCTCCTTCTACATATTAGTCTGTCGCTCCTCTGTCATGAAGTGGGTATCATTATTTATTACTGGTCCTTTAGATTCAAGGTTGATCATTACCTTGATTAGAGTTCATAAGATTTTGATCGTTGTTTATTTTTACAACAATGATGTAGCATAAATTGTTCTTCTGTTTCTACTTACTTCATTCTGCATCAGTTCATATAAGTCTTCTCAGAATTCTCTGAAAGCATCCCTTCATCATTTTTTTAACAGCACATTCCATTACATCCACATGTCATATTTTTTCACTTATTCCCCAACTGATGGGCATCACATAATTTTGTTTTTCTCTACTTCAAAGAGAGAAATATTTTCATATATATGGAACCTTCTCATCTTTTTCTCTTTTTAAATCTTTTTGAGGTATAGGCATAGTGGTGGTATTCTTGGGTCAAAGGGCATGCACAGTTAAGAAACTTTGGAGCATAGTTCCAAATTACTTTCCAGAATGCTGGGACCAAGTCACAGTTCCACTATCGGTGTTTCTATGTGTCTGTTTTCTTAGTGCTTTTCGAACATTTGCCATTTTTCTTTTATGCCAATTTTGCCCATCTAATGAGTGTGAAGTAGAATGTCAAAGTGGTTTAATTTTGCATTTCTCTAATTATTTGGAACATTTTTTTCTTATGGCTATAGATATTTCACCAAAGTCAATTGTTAAATTTTGAATGTGAGCATTTACATCTCAGGAAAAAAATCTACACATGCATGCACATACACATACACAGATACACACATATGCACACACTAGCACACACATACATACATGCAACACATGTGCATGTGTGTGAGTCAGTTGTTAAGCATTTATCATCACATCCCTTCATATGCTACACTTTGTTCAGCCATTTCCATTTTGTTTTTAGTTATTTTTGCTCTCATGAAAAAAGTTTATTATGAATACTTTTGGTTATATGGGGGGAGCCCTTTGTATCTCTCATCTCTTTGCACACAGTTGAAGAAATTGAAGCCCAGAAAGGGAAATAAAGTATCCAAAGCTTTATAGAGAGTAAGTAGCAGACCCATGAGCCAAACCCAGGTTCTCTGACATCAGATTCAGGGGTTTCTATCATACCCATTATGTATCATTGTCTCTGTGTTGATAATTGGTAGCCCCATCTAAATCAAAACCATCTTTTGATTACTTGCCCATCATTGGCTTCTAAAAATTGCTGTTCACTTCATGCCAACATGCTGGATATTAACATAGGTCTATTTAAATATATGAATGAGGCTTATGGGTGTTTTAGATAGATATGATCTGAGACCTGATTTGGCCCATGGACTAGCTTATATTCACTGGCTTAGTCCCTTTCCACCAAATGTGGGATTACATAAAAGACTATCAAAAATAGTAATAGTAGTGACCAATTGTAACAGATAGTAATTAAACCCATTTGTTCAAGTAAAATAGAAATCGGAGATATTCTACAGATTTAGAGTATGTCAAAGAAGGCGCAAGAGTAAATGAACTCTTTAACTGGGAGCAAGATAAGATTTCAACTTAAACAAAGAGAGATACCCTCTAAACAGTATCTAGAAATGCAACTTCTGTAGGTCAAGAAGTGTCATGAAATCAACTCTCTTTTGTGTTCTTGGCTCTGAAAGTTCAAGTCAGACATTCCTCTCTCATTCTCTCTCTCTCTCTCTCTCTCTCTCTCTCTCTCTCTCTCTCTCTCTCTGTCTGTCTGTCTGTCTGTCTCTCTCTCTCTCTGTCTCTCTCTCTCTGTCTCTGTCTCTCTCCTTTCTGTCTCTGTCTTTCTCTGTCTCTGTCTCTCTCTTTCTCTCTCCTGATTCGTGGGAACTACTCTATCCACATGTGTCTCTAAAGTCTCTGCAACAAATTAAACTAAGTCCTCTATAGAGGTTCCTAGCATCGCTCTCAGCATTCTCTTGGCCAATCAGAACTGCAGTCTCTGTCCACTTACTCATCACTGGACTATCTCTATGCAAAGCCACCCCATGCTTGACTGGAAACCAGGCTATATATACATGATTTCATTTGCTCCTCCCAATGACTCTGTGAGGAAGATGGTATTATTATCCCAATTTTACAAATTTAGAAGATGAGATTCAGGGAAGCTGAGGGCCTACCAAGATCACACAATGAATAAGTGTTTGAGAAAGAGTTTGAACCCAGGATTTCTTCACTACAGTTTCAATGTTTTAGCCATTACCCTCATGTTCCCTTAGAAACACCTGTACTTAAACTTTCCCTGTCTTGTGAAATAAGTAGTCAAGAAGTTTGCAGTTTGTCCTGGGGGTAAGAATGTTCACAATGATAAGTGTTCTTGGAGTGTTTATCAGATAGTTTGTACTCTTGGGAAACAACGGCAAATATACTTTGCTCAAGAAACTAGTCACTGCCAGGGACTTGTTAGGACATGGTTGTGTGACTGCCGGATTTCTGACATCATCCTCTCCTTCATCATTGTCCCTCTGTCCTGTTGTGGATTGAGTGTTCTACCTTTCCCAGTTTAAATGAAATTAGCCATTCTTTGAGCAGACAACAAGTGAGCTGGAGAACAGAATGGCTGTATGTGGCACAGTGCCTGGCACAGAGTAGGTGCTTAATAAATGTTTATTGAAGTGTCCCCACCCTCACTCCCACCCTTGCTTACCAGCTGTAAGCAATTGGAAATAGCCCTTCCCTTCTTGGCAGTTTGGCTAGACCAGAAGTCAGACAGTTATCAGATAGCAAGAATATCCACTCAACTCAGAAAGAACACACAGAGTTGTTTAAGTCACTTGTAATCTCTCCATCTGTTTAATGGACAGTTTTGCGCAGTACTCAGATCTCCATAGCAATATGGGTCAGCTTTGCATATACAAAGAGATGCTCATCCTACTTTTTAGAGGATGGTAGAACCAGCAATTAATCGTCCAGGCTCCAAAACTAACTTGCTTTGTCACTTACTTTCACTTAATCACTTTGTCACTTAATTACAAGTCACTTCATTTCTTTGGATTCTATTCTCAGAGGCAGAAAGGGAATGATAATATTTGTGCTACCTACCTCACATTGTTGAAGGAAGGGAAGAACTTTGTAAGACCTCAAAACCCTCTGCAGATATGAGCTTTATTACCACCAACTTTAAAAACTGCTTTCTCAAAGCTACTAGTTTTCCCCAAGTGCTCCAGATGGAGAAATGGATTTTTGTGTGTGCTTGAATTCTCCTCTTTGTTGCCACCACCACCACTACTACCACCACCACTATCATCATTTTCATCATGATTTGAAGCCCTCTTGGCCAACTATAACAGTTCATTGTAGGATAGAAATTTCCAGGTGGTGTGGTGGGTATCTAGAAAATACTATTTCTCTCCTTATTTATACAGGCATTGTCATTCTTCTAGTTATCTTTGATTCTTCCTTATCCCTTACTCCTTCCATTTAATCAATTTATTTGCTAGGTCTTATTTATTCTTGAGGTAACTCAGTGGATAGAGCACCAAGCCTGGAGTCAAGAGACCTGAGTTCAAATCCAATACTTACTAGCTATGTGACCCTGGGTAAGGCATGTTTGCCTCAGTTTCCTCATCTTCAAAATGAGGTGGAGAAGGAAATGGCAAACCACTCTAGTATCTCTACCAGAAAAACCCCAAATGGGGTCAGGAAGGGTTGGACATGACAGAGAACTAAGCAATAATTTATTCTTCCAAGAGAAGGATAAGTTCTCCTTATCTTCTCCTTTTCTGCCATCACTCAGATTCCTTCCTCTTCTAACTTCTCCTTCACCCCTTTCCCATATGAAAAGGCCACCCTTTTCCTTGACAAGGAAAACCCGTCTACCTGCCTCCTTACTCCCAACCCCTCCCTCTTTCTCTAGCAGATTCTGCCCTCTGTCATCATCCGTCTTTCCCCAACGACTGGTTCATTTCCTGCTGCCTACAAACACACACCCATGCCTCCCATTTCCTTAAGAAAACAAAACAAAGCTTTACTTGATCTGATGACCCATATTTCTCTTGCTCTTAATGAACTTCTTGAGAAATACATCTACATTAGATGGCTCTACTTCTCCTCCTACAGTCTGACTTTTTTTGACTTTATCATTCAACTACTCTCTTCTCATTTATCAATAATCTCTTAATTGCCAAATCAAATGTCCTTTTCCTAACCTACATCTTTCTTGATCTCTCTTTAACCTTTGACATTATTGATTGCTTTCTCTTAGACACTGTCTCCTCTCCAGGTTTTGCTGACATTGATTTCTACTGGAGTTCCTCCTACCTATCTGCCTGCTCCTTCTCAGTCTGCTTTGCTAGAACTTCATTGACGTCACATGGTCTTAATACAAACTCAGGAATGTACAGAATGCCAGAGATCTAGTACAAGGAAAGAGGGAGCCCACAATTAGATGGTAAATCAAGCCAGCATTTTTGAGTGGAGATGCTCATAAATGAAGTAGGGAGAATGCTGGGCCTTGGGTGGCATTGGGTACTACCTCCCCCTCTACGTGTCAGAGGCATTTGAGAGATGATCCTTGTTGAAAGATGGGTTGTCCCAGATGACCTATGACCTTTCTTCTAACTTTGTGATTCTGTGACTCTCAGGTACAGTGGGAAGAACACCTTTTAGAGTCAGGAGACATGGGTTTGTATCCTAACTTTGCTATCTGTGTATGTGCTTTAAGAGAAATCAATTCACTTCTTTCAGATTCATTTTTCTCCTCTGTAAAATAGTGAGGGTACATTAGATAACTTCTAAGGCCTCTGCCAGCTCTAAATCTTGTCACCTCTATCTATATACCTCTGTCTAGTGACATCCAGTGTTCATAACTCAGGGACAAGGCTTAGTCATCAAAGAGAAGATAAGTTCATTGAAATTCAAGTCAGTAAACATTAAAGTCTTCTTATGTAAAAGGCACAGGGATCAATGCTGGGGATATAGAGACGAAAATAATTCCTTTCCCCAGGGAGCTTGCATTCTACTGAGGGGATACAATATGTACATACATAAGTAAAGAAATGTATATATGCATATGTACATATATATGCATATATATAATTTATTATTTTTAGCGATTTTTTTCAGTTATCTGGCTTTTTATGACCCTTTTCAGAGTTTTCTTGAAAAAGATACTAGAGGGATTTGCCATTTACTTCTCCAGCTCATTTTCCAGATGAAGAAACTGAGGCAAACAGGGTTAAGTGACTTGCCCAGATAGTAAGTGTCAGAAGCCAGATTTGGACTCAGAAAGAGGAGCCTTCCTGACTCCAAGTCTGGTATTGTATCCACTGTGTCACCTAGCTGTCTGCCTGTCTGTCTCTCTCAGTATATACAATATACACACATATGTGTATATATGTCTATACACATATACATATTATGCACACATTCTTATAGTCCATTAAATACTAAGTCTACTACATTGTACTCAGGAGTCTGGAATAGGCACTAGCATTTAGAAAAGGTTAGGTATTATTGGGATGGTGGAACAAAAAACCCTGATTGCACACAATAGTTCTATGTATCTACATTCTCTTCCCCAGCTTTAGGTGGAAGAGGAGGAGGCATCCAATCAAGGAGGTGATATGGATGAAGTACCCTAAATATGCCATGCAGTGACGAGGACTCTGAATTACTTGAATGCGTTAGCTGTGATAGAGTTTGCAATTATAGAATGGACAAATGATCTCAACCCAGGAATAGATAGCTTTGCAAAGTAAGGCAACATAATTCAGTTGAAAGAGTGTGGAATTTGGAACTAAGGGTTGTGCGTTCATATCCTGGCTCTGTCAGCCACTTATTCTGTGTGTGACCTTGGGCAAGTCCCATAACCTCTGTTGACCTCAAATAAGAGTGTTATGGTGCCTTGCAAGTCTAAATCCATGATCCACTTAAAGGTATGCTGCTATTTCTGATTGCTTGTGTGGCATTTCATCTAATCTCTCTGCAATGTTGGGTATGAGGTTCACAATGATGGGAGAAACAGATAAGAAGAAATCATTATTGCATCATATCCTGTGTCTATCTGCCACTAGATTGCTGTATGACCTTGAATGCGTATTGAACTTCTCCGAGTCTTGATTTTCTCATAGGTAAAATAATCATTTAAATTATGCCCTGACTTCCCTTCTCATCCTCTTGCTCTCTTCCTTGGAACTGTGTCCTGGTAGCTTCCAGAATTAATCCTCTGAGTTCTCTACATTGATATACGTCTTTCTTGGTTCATGCAACCTTAATGTCTCTATAATTTTTTAATGGGGCCCCTAGGTCAAAACAGCTAACTAGGAGTTCCATTTGTTAAATCATTAGGTCCAAATAATTTAATATTTATGTTCTAACAATTTAGTAGTCATTTAAAAATTAATACAAATAAATTGAAAGGAAAAACTAGCATTTTTCCTTTATTCTTAAATAACCACGATTACTTACTAATGGAATGTATGCACTTGTGAAAGTCTTCTCAAACCGTAGAATAACAGAAGACATCACCACCCTTATTTCTTGTTCCACGGTGATTTAGGAGACCACTTGTTGCAACAACCACTGAAAACCTCAGTTTCTCAAAGATGTTAAAGATATTTCAAACCAGGAAGTTTGAGAAGTTATTGACAGACCCTCAAAGTCCAAGGAAAGAAAAACATATCTCAAATATTTGAAGTGTTACCTAAAGGAATCTAATCTGATTTAATATTGAAACTGTGAGCTGGCAGTTCATGCTGGATCATAGATGTCAAGTATGACTGTATTTTTGTTGAAAACTTAAAATATCCTTTGGATATTAATAGATACTTAATAGACACCTTTTTATCGATTAATTCCTGCTCTGTGAAACATAGCTGAAATTTCTTAGTTAGGCACTAGGGGGCACTCCTAAACCATTCACTTTTTATTTACTGTTTTAGTAGATAAGATTTCAGATGAGACACACCATCTATCCAACAGTGATGCCAAAGAATGTCTCATGCAAGTATGACAGTTAAAAAGTTCAAGAGACATAGTTTCTGGGTAATTAATGATTTTATTAACAATGCCAGCATATTATTAATAAAAGGGTCAGTGATATTCTCAAATGCCAAAGAACCTTCATAGAACCCACTCAAAGCTTATATGTCCTTTGAAGGGTGAGTGTTCCTGAGGGTACCAATCAATTCTGATTTCTTAATAAACAATGAAATAGAATGAATATTATAATGTGAAGTGGACTTAGTCTAATGAAGGGCTAGGGGACATGCCATTTGCTTCCAAATCTTGCCCAGCCTTGGGCAATTTAGACAAAGGATCTCCATCCCCTATCCAAGCCTGAGTAGAACACTATGGGCCATAGTTTTACCTTAGATTAAAATCCTTGTAAGGCTGGATGTTGTAGCAATACCTAGATTGCGGAAAAAGTTAATTCCATCTGCTCTTATATGTCCTGTCCTTCAGTGACTGAGCCTTGGAGTAAGGATTAGAAAAAGAGTGAAAAATCTGGATCTCCTCAAGTCATTGGTTATTAATAATAATTTCTCTTACAAGGCAGAATTAGCCACCAAAATACCACATCCAACTTTTTAAGGCATGTCCCTTTATTAAAATTAAATTTATAAAAGTTAAAATTTTTAATAAGTCATGATCATATTATGCCTTGGTTGCCTCATCCACAAAATGTGGATAGGAACTGAATCTGTGATTTTTGGTATAAGGAATTTTTAAATAAAGAAACTCTCTTTACCAGTTCAGACCCAAACATTTTTGGCACTTTATAGTCCTAGAAAATTACCAAGAGCACTATGAGATCAATTGATTTGCCCTGGGGTCACATACTTATTGTATGTCAGGTGTGGGACCTTTCAGCCAGTTCTTTAATCACTATGCAATCCTACATTATCTAACTGAATTGGATGAGCTCTTGAGGTCTTTTCTTTATTTATCTAAATATATCAATCTAATTTATTTAAAATTCTTTATCTTTTTTTAAAAAATTTAGTTATATTATTATTATTTACATTTTAAGGTCCGAATTATCTCCCCTTCTCCCTCCTTACCTGGCACTAGAGAAGGCCACCATTTGATACAGAATGCCCACACACACACACAAGCATAACCAGTTCTTTCTCTAGAGGTAGATAGCGTCTGCCTTCATAGGTCCTTGGTAGTTGGTTTGAATATTTATAATATTCAAAATAATTTAGTTGTGTTCTTCAAGCAATAGTGTTATCATATATAACATTCTCTTGGTTCTTCCCATTTTACTCTTTATTTTTTCATATAAGTCTTCCCATGTTTTTCTGAAATCAACCTGGTCATCATTTCTTACAGCATAGTAGTATTCCATTACACTAAAATTATTTCTCAATCTTCCTTTTCCTGAAATTCACGCTGTAGTTACAGATATAAGAAATAGTCAAAGAAAGCCACATGTTTGCCCTTAAATCTTAGGATATGAAAGAAGACAAGCCTAGCATAGAGTCTAGCTAGGGTAGCATTCAGTGAAGACCACAGGGAATTTCCAATTCCTGTCCATCATGTGTCATTGTAATTTGTCAGGGTTCTGCTCTGAGGAAATGTGACTTTTTCATAGGGAAAGTAGACCCTCCAGTTCTTGCATTTATTGGCTCAACACCCCTACCCTATCTACCCTGGGTACAATTTTATTTGTGGCTCTGGTCTAGAGTTTTCCTCAAAAGGAAATTAGAAGTACAAGAAACAACCAGTATGAATTAGTCATAGTACAGGGTATTTTAATCCTACACAGAAATCAATGTTAAGTGTAAGAAAATCACATAATGTATTAATAGAATTTTAAACAAGATTCATAAATTCAATTTATAGCCAGATTACAATCTACTGGGAAGCTAGTAGGGTGTTACCTGGACCTAACAGAGTTTGGCAATTATTTTAATTAGCTGTTTCACATTTCACCTCTACTGAATAGTCAGATCAAATGCCAAGCATACCAACCTTGAACTTTTCCAGTGGTTCTTCTTTTTCCAATGCCAATTCTTTCCTTGACACCAGTCCACTCTTGCTCTTGTTGATCTAAGCACAATCAACTATTCTGGTAGACACTGTGATCTTTCTGACTTCCCTGGACTCACAAGGCAGCTTAGGTTTGTCCCTCTGAAGATTGATGCTCAGGCGCTTAATTGAGGAAAGAAACAACAAAAAAGAGAGGTGGTCTTATCTCAGGCACAGGCTTCATTAGGTAGGACATTTGCTCATGACTGAATGGGGTCACTAAGGAATAAGATTTCTATGAACTCTCTTGGGTGCAGTTCAAAATAGTTCTTATACTTTGAAGCCAAAAGAGCAGAGGGGTTGACCCTTTAGTACAAGGAGTTATCTGGTTCAGGAGACAGTGGGGTGGGGAGAGGGACATATCACAACAATGTCATTGATAGCAGAAGTAGGCAGAAAATATCTGCATGTGCTCAAATTTTCATGAAGATGCTTTGCATGGGGCAGTCAAGCATGGCAACCAAACATTCTTCAGAACAGAGGAAGGCACCTGCTGTACAAATTTTTTTTACCATTCCTAATTCCCTTGTGTCAAAAAGGGTAACAGAATTGTCCAAAGTCATGCATATTAGGGAAGGGAAATGAACTCAGAGCTATTATGTCTGAAATCCCGTGGTTTAGTAATCCGGGCTCAGCCATCTTTGTAAGAGACCTACTATATGGATATTGTTTCTGCCTTGCGAGGTGGTGAAAAGCTTAGCTTGCTTATACCCTCGTCTATGTGTCTTGAGAGATAGGTTCCCTTCTCTGTGACACACAGGTTTCTGCCTGATGAAGAAAGAGAAGACATGATGATGAACACAGAATGCCCAGCTCACACTGCACTTGACTGGATCCCACGGAAAGGCTGTCAAAACCGAATTGTCTATGGGTGGGGCACTTGAGAAACTTTAGTTTTTTCCCTTAAAGTCTTAGATATCCCTCTTCCTTTCCTGATTTAATCAAAGCTCCTTTATGGTAAAAACAGATGAATTCTGAGGTTAGAGTTCTGAAACCTGATGCCTGAGTGTCTGAGTGATTCTAATTGCCCTGGCAGTGTGGTATAAATATATTCGTTGAATTTGGAGTTAGGAGAACTGAAACTGTGTACCAACACTTACTAACTTTGTGACTATGAGCAAGTCACTTTCTTCCAAACTTCTTTTATGAATAGTCATAATAATTGTGCTGTTTTGTCCATCTTGTTTATTTACTGCACTACTTGCTATCTTAAATGTGAGTTATAATGGCTTGGATGGATCTATTTGTCTCAGTGAGATTCTCCTTGGAGTTCAGATCACAACCCACCCAGGCCTCCCCCATTCACTGTGATCCTTGTACACATCTTTCCTTAAATCAATTCTACCTAATAACCTGGAGGCTTTTCTCTAAGTATGTTTATGTATTTAAAATGCCAGGGCATTATTTGCCTACCCATCTGTTAACTCTGTTTTTGTGATATGACAAGCCCAGCTTATTTTAATAGTGACGTTAATAACAATAATTGAATGAGAAAAGCAGCATGGTAGAGCAGTTAGAAAGCTTGCCTCATGGAAGACAGAATTTCAAGTCCTGACTGCCACACATTGACTGTCATCCTGTTCATTTCACTTAATCTCTTAGTGTCCATAAATTACAGACAAGTTGCTGATCTTTATCAGTAGTAGCAGTTATGAACACGAGACTTCTTTGCACTGATTAAATCATAGTTTTGAACCAAAAAAGAGTAAACACCCAATAGTAATTATATTTATGTAATTTTTGTAATAATAATTACTGTTTTATCACCACTGTTCTTGAAGTAGAATGATGACAGACTTGAGAGTAGGATGAGATAGACAAGTCAATCTCAACCAGCTCTTTGCTTGAACTATATCAACAGAAACTGCCCATGTTACACGTCCCTCAGTCTTTCTTCTCTCCAAACCCCTGGGAAATAACTCCCCACCAGATGCTTTCTAAGTGCAATATTTAGTGCCTAGAGAAGCCAGCTGGGGAAAGACTGTCATGTGTAACTAGTATCTAATGTCTGTGTCTTCTGATAATGACACGTCATTGTCCAGATGGCTGCCTCTTTGGCCAAGTGTGATCGGGATGAAGATGCAATGGGGCACGTAGCTTTCTGGCTGCAGATGCTCTGTGTCTGGGGGATGTGCAGGCACCAGTTGGGGATGTAAGGAAGCCAACGTTTATGCTAGGCTCTCAGATGTACATGGCAATATAGAATAAAGACAGAAGCCTTCCCTGTTGTGCCCATGTCTGTCTTCACCTTTCCTCTTGTTTTGCATGCAAATCATAGGACCAATGAGCAGAACAGACCACAATATAGGAAGTAAGTTTTCCAGAGAGAGTAGACCCCATGCCCTTCTGTTTTTGTTTCTTGCCTGGGATGGCAGAGCATCACAGCTTTTGCTTAGGATAAGAGAACACTCTACCTCTAATTAGAGACATTTAACTATTTATCACACATTTATTGATATTTTACAAGCAGAAGTTTCTAGTGTTAAGTTTGGGTACAATAAACAACCTAAGATTCAAGTTAAAGGAAATCATAAAAAAATAGTCAATCTTAATTTCATAAAATTAAAAAAGGTTTTGCTTTTTGAATGAAATTAACAAAATCAATGAAGACAAAGTGAAAAGAGCAGTTGTGGAATGGGAAAATATTTACATCAAATATAACTCATAAAAACTTGATATCAAACATATTCAGGGAATTGACTTCAATATATAACAGGGGACATTTTTCTGGGAGATATGTGGTCAAAGGAGTAGAAAACCATCACTTCAAAGAAGATCTACAAGCTATCATAACTTCATGAAAACATTATTTGAATCACTAAGAGTTGAAGAAATGGAAATTTTAAAAATCTTTTCATTTTTTAAAATATCACAGTTTTCCCCAGCTTTATGCCTCCTCCCTCTGTGAGAGAGAGCCTACATAACCAGTAATATTTTTGAAAGACTAAAGAAAAAAGAAAAAGAAGAAAAAAACCACAATTAATCAATGTATCAGAAAAGTCTAAAAACAAGTACAATGTACACTACCCAAAGACCTAGCTCTAGGAATGAGTGGGTTAGGAGTGTCTTGTACTATCTTTTCTTACAAATCTTTCTTGTTCTTTATAACTTTCCAACATTCATTTTTTTTACTTTTATGTGCATGTGTCATTGTTCCCTCCCCCTTTGCCCTCCCAATTAGAGTGTTGTAGACATTGTATATGTTGTTTTCTTGACTCTGTTTATTTTACTCTGTGTTAATTATGAAATTAAGTAAGAAAAGTGACTTATAAAAGTAATTAACCCTTTGATCCCACTGCTGGACATACACCCTGGGCAAGTCAACAACAGAAAAAATGGTCTACTATATACTAAAATATTCACAGCAGCTATTCTTTGTTGAATCAGAAAAGTGGAAAGAAAGTGCGAACAGATTGGGGAATAAATGAAAAAGCAACATGGCATATGAAAGCAATGAAACAATGTTGAGCTGCAGGAAATTACAAATATGAGAATTCAAAGAAACATTGGGAAATCTGTAAGAACCTATGCAGAGATAAATACACAGAACCGAAAGAACAGCATTCATAATAACTTCACGAATGTACCTGAAAAGAATCTGTATTCTGAGTAAAGGAAGAGCCAATGAAAATCATAAGGAAGAGATAATAGAATATGCTCCCTCCTTCATGGCAAAGAGGTGATGGGGCTAGTAGAATCAAATATTGTCTACGTTGTCAGACTTGGTTTCTTTATCTGAGGCAGTCGAATCTCTTTGGGACCATTTCAATTATGAGGAAGCTTTTTCCTCACCACACAGCCCAAATTTATTCATTTGGAACCTCATTGTTTCTTTTTCTGTCTTCTGAGGCCAAGTGGGACATAGTTGACCCCTCTCTCATATGCTATGTGAAAGTCCCTCAAAAATCCGAGGATTTCTATCCTCTTCTTAATTGTTTTTCCAAAGGTTAAACATTCCCATTTTCTTCAACTGATTTTTCAGTTGGTATTAGTGTAAGATCCTTCATCATCTTGGTTGCCTTATTTTGGATACTAGGGAGATCACTGAAATCTTTCCTAAAATGTAATGCTAGAAATAACCACAACACTCTGAATGCAATCTGACCAAGGTAGAGTACCTCTGGATGCCTTGCCACTCTTGATGCTTTCCTATATCTCATGAGCATTTGTAGCAGTCACTTTACATTGCTGATATATAATAAGATTTCACTCTACTAAAACAGTTGGGTCATTTTTTTTCAGGTGAACTGCTAACTAGCTACATATCCCCCATCTTACACCACTGAACTTGGTGTTTTTCCCTATCACATTTCATCCTATTAGATTTGGCCCAGTGTTCTAGCCTGTCAAGATCCTTCTGGTCTTGACTCTGTCTTTCAGTATGTTAGCTAGCTTGCCAAGCTTCATGTCATTTGCATATTTAATGAGCCTGCCAGAGGGCTTTTTACTCAAGTTATTTAATAAAATGAGGGAATCCAACTTCACATCTGCCTTTTCGGGTATACAGTAATGAGCAAAGTAAGGTCTATCCATATGAATGTTATCAAGAAACAATAAAAGATTAACTGTTCTAGATGAGAGAATTCACTAGATAGTTGGAGGTTTTCATGAACCATTTTGATTTTAGTTGTTTTATTAATGGAAATATTCCTAAAAAGATTTTATGAGTTTCATTGTCTCTGAGTGTAGATGCATTTGTTGATGGTGTGGGAAAGAATCCTTAATGTTCTATTGAATAAAGCAAATGCCACCTGGATTGCTGAGTGGAAATGTTTGGTGCTCCTGCATTATGGTACACTGAGGACCTTTATTCTAGAGAGGTGGAGGTGGGAAGACAGTAAGCAACTTCTCAGAGGGGGGAATAAATCTATCTCTCCATGAGACACTGAGAAAGGTGACCTTATTAGGGTAGAGAAGGAGTTATAGCCACACACATATACACACACACAAACACACAAATCAGTTTGATAAACTCAAGGATGTTGAATAGCAGGTAGAGGATTTTAGATGTGACACAATAGGAAACAGGAAGTCATTGAAGGATTCTGTACTAAAAGGAACACAATAAATGTTAAATGAATGAATGAACATAATAAGAGAGAATTCTGAGCAAGATGGTACGATTTCCACTACTGTACATTTCAATGAGTCATTTTCCTGTCTATTCACTTCCCATGGGATGAATCTAGCATGTTTTCCCACTCATAGCCCAACAAAGCCCTCATTAGGTTTCAGGATTCAGTTGTGAATCTGCAAGAAGCTATGGTGGGGAAGGAGCGCTAGTTGGCCACCTGAAATCCCTTTGGTTATAAAGAATGAGCAGTATCTAACTGTCTTGGTTCTTGAAGCCAACAAGAAAAAAAGGGGTTCAAGGAAGTTGTGATCCTTGCTCTGTAACTGGAATGGATTATTTAGCACATAGTTCAAGACCTGGCAAAGATCAGCCAGGCAGGGAAGCCACTCCCAGGCCAGCCTTCTACCCACAAACAGGGAAATAGCATTAATTCAATTCATCTGGATGCAATTACAGCCAACTTTTTGTCACCCCTGGGATAGATAGATGGAGTATGGTGGGAAGAGCCCTGGATGTGGGGGCAGAAGAAGAGTCAAATGGGATCTTAATGCAAGGAAAACCTTTCCTAATTGTTAGTTATTCATTAGTGGAATGAGCCATCTCTGGAGATAGTGGGTTCCTCTTCATTGAAGGCCATAGAATCATAGATGTAGAATTGGAAGGGACCCTGGGACATTTTACAGATGAGAAATCTGAGGCCCTGAAAGGCCAAGTGGTTTTCTGAAATCACAATGGTAGAAGTAGCAAAACCAGCATTTAAACCAGGGTCTCTAACTGCAAAGTCTGCATTCTTTCATTGCATCACATTGCTCCTTGAACCCACTTATAATGTGATTGGATGTTTCTATTGAGGGGAGAGCTGGCTATCAAATACGACTGAACAATAAGAGAATAGCTTAAAGAACAGAGAAGTTTTGTTGTTTGCAGGTGGTCTCTCCCTGTCAACCCCTGGTCAATGAGCTCCTTAAAAGGAGTTGCTTTCTTGTTTGTTTCTGTCCTGTTATGTGACCCCAGTGCTTAACTAGTGCCTGCCATCAAGTCGGTGCTTAATGAATGCTTGGTGACTAAACTTGACTTTCACATTTCTGAAGAGGAAAAAGCTGCTCAAATAGGCAAGGTGATACAGTAGACTTGGCATCAGGAATACTTGAATTTAAATAATACCTCAACCTCTTGCTAGCTGTGCATCCTCACTTAACCTCTCTATGTTTCTGTTTCTTCATCTATAAAATGGGTATAATGATAGCATCTGCCTCCCAGGGATGTAGTGAGGATAAAATGAGATAATGTTTGCAAACTCTTAAAGCACTCTGTAGGGGCTATTATCATTAGGAGAGTATTATACGAGTTCACTGTTCAGTCATTTCCCAATCACATCTGACTCTTCACCACCCTATTTGGGGTTTTATTGGCAAAGATTCTGGAATGGTTTGCCATTTCCTTCTCCAGCTCATTTTACAGATGAGTACTAGGTGAATAATTTGCTAGTGGTGGCTTTGTGATGAGAGAAGCTCAGATGAACGTAACCCACTAACATATTCTAATCCTCATTTCACCCCCAGGATCTTGACCTCCTTCATCAAACCTTTTATGAGGGAACCAGATTGAAGTTTCATGTCCCTTTAGATACTCTCGCCTCGAGGCTGACAGCTGACTATAGACTGATAGGGAGCCAAAAAACAGGGAATAAAGAAGAAGCAGATTGTTAGGCAAAAGATAGGCAGTGACCACCATCTGGAATGGAGGGCGGAGTACCCTAGGCAGCAGTAATCCTGGGTCACTCATAAAGGGAGAAATTTAAGACTCCTCACCTTGTTCCAGGCACAAGCTCTTCTCCTCTTCACTTTCATCTCTTCATTTGTATTCCTCTCCCTACCTAGAATGCCCTCTCCATTCCAAATCCTGTTAATTTTTTTCAAGTTTCATCTCAAGATCTTCCTCTTCCAGGAAGTTTTCTTTAGTTACTTCAGGCTTTATTCATGTCTACCCCATCCTCATCTTCTAATTCCTCTTTTTAAACCTTAATATAACTCACACTTCAGGGTCTTAATGTAACAGGGAATTGATTGATCAGGATGGCATCTGATCAACATGAGTCCTACCCCAATTTACTAGACTAAATGACAGGGTGTTGACCTTGGTACACAAAAAGGTGGATACCTCCCATGTTAGCCCTTGTGGAAAGACATGACCTAACTCATGTTGGAATGACACAAGGAACTTCTGATTGGTCATTAAAAAGATTAAAAAAAAAGAAGCTCACAAATACCATGACATGGATCACTTCTCTTGAAGATGACTGAACATGGAGGTGGGGAGCAGACTCTTGCAGGAGTCTACTCTCTGTGGTGGTAAGTGGTTGTTGTCCTTCATTGTCATGTCCAACTGTGGCTGATCAGATCAACATGAGCTCGGAATTCTCTACCATGGGTCAGGTACAAATAGTTCATGTGAATGTTTGGTGTGGATTCTCTAAATTTGGGAATCCTGTGTTTTCTTCCAAGCAACTGCAATTTTGTTTTGCTCATAGAGCAAACTGCCTCCTTTGATGTGGATATTCTATGTTGGGTAGTCCTTTGCCAGTGTCTCCTATGTCACACAATCAATTCCAAAGTTCTTTAGAGAAGAATGACCCTCTATACCCTACAAGAGCGAGGATCAAGTCTAATTGGGATCTGTCTTTTGCACCATCAACACTTGCTTAGATTTCTGGCAATGGTGAGTAGACCCTCATTTTTTAGGATTACAGAGGACTGAAATTTCTGCAAGAAGAGGCCACCTGTGTTGACAGTCTGGCACCATTCATTTTCCTATTGAGGGAGGGAGAGTTGTTTGTTTACAAGGGTTTCTGCAGATGTCCACCTCAATAGAATGTATTGTATTATGTACCTTTGTGTCCATAAAGATCCAGACTCTGTCATCTCATAAAGTGGTATGGGGAGGCTTAAACTGGTCTAACTTTTAAAAAATATAATAATAGAGTGAAATCATTGGGAGTGGAGCCTTTCTGAATGGAAGCTCATATCTCAGGAGTCGAGGATTTACTCAGAGATTTTTATTCTAATTTCACAGAAACTTTCTTGCTTTCTTAAATTACTGTATCATTCTGTTATGTGGGCCAGAGCAGAATAGCTAAACTTGACTGTCTTATTGTGCATGGTAGCCCATTTCAAACAGTTAAATTATACAGGTTTGATTGTGCTACCTAACAATAATTTGGTGGGCATTCCCCCACCATGGAGGCATTCAAGTAGAGACTGGATGATCTGAATGATCTGGATGATGCAGTTATTATAGATGGGATTCATGGTTTGGAGAGATTTTGGAGCCTGAAAACTGTGAGAGTTCACCCACCTCTTTGATTCTCCATGTGAAGAAACTGTGGTTTAGCAAGGTTAAGTGGTTTCTCTCACATCACACAGTGCATCAGTGTCTAAAGCAGGGGTGTCTAGAGCAGAATATGTAGAGACCACATGTGGTCTTCTACATCCTTGGCTGAGGTCTTTTGACTGAGTCCAAGTTTTACAGAACAAATCCTTTTATTAAGGGGATTTGTTCTGTGATATTTAGACTCAAAGGACCACACTTGAGAATCTAGAGGGTCACATGTGGCCTTCAGGCCAAAGGTTCTCTACCCCTGGACTCTAGAGCCCAGACTAGAAGTCAGTTCTTTGGGTGTCCTGGTGTATATCTGATTCTTTCTATGGCTCCATTGCAGCACCCCTCCCCCTCCCCACCCCACCACAGTGTTGAGCATAGTAAGCACTCAATAAAGATGTGTAGATTGGCTTATTGACTTAAACTGCACCATCTCTAATATTATTTTAATGAACAAAACTGTGCTGTTTGCAGGCACAGACTGTTTGATGACCTGACAGCTGTCTCAGTGCATGCTATTAATTAAAAGGGGGCTGAGGGAGATAGTGCAGCTGGGTAAACATGACCTATCATCTCTGGACATGAACTTCTCTATAAGGAAATTTTTTTTATTATTTATTTTTAACACAGTTTATAACCGATAAAGCAATTCAAACTTTTGGTCAGGTGATACTTCTTTTTAAAGCATTTACAATATGGATCACAAAAGAATTTTTTTTAAACATTAACCAACTGAGACACAAATAATATTTATGTTGCTAACTTCACAAGTTCTTGACCTAATTGTCTCCACAGTATTGCTAAGAATTAAAGGACCTTAACTTATTGCTGTTGGTCTAAAGTCCTATGCCTAATAGCTTAATTTTAGACAACCTCGGATGTTCCCCTATCCATAATCTATAATTGAATAGATCTGGTATTAAGCTTACAAAGCTTTTGACTATAGGAAATTGCCACCAATAGTAAGGACATTGCAGGGATACAATATCTCCCCAACTTCATGTCAATTCCAGGCAGGATTAGATTATCCTCTTGCTCTATAAGGAAATTTACAACAGCACAAAAAGATTCTGTTTGGGGAAATTCCCAGCATGGAAAACTCTTTCCACTGATGCAGATACTAACATTCTCTGACTGAATAGCTAAGTCTTTGGGAGTTGCTTAATGTTCGTAGAGACTTGCCCAGAGTTGGCAAATAGAAGAGGCAGGATCTAACCTTAGTCATCCATATTCATAGGGTATTAGAGAAGGAGAGGATTCCAGGGCTAGGGCATTGAAGACCTGGGTCCAAATCTTGCCTTGGATACCTACTTGCTATATGATCATGGGCAAGTCATTCAACCTCTGTTTGTCTCAGTTTCCTTATCTGTAAAATGATAGGTTTGTACTTGATGGACCCTAAGATCCTTGCCAGTCCTAAATCCAAGGTCCTTTGATTTCAAAACACATCAAAGGTCATCAAGCTCAATCTTTTCATTTTACAGATGAGGAAACTGAGGTCCAGAAAGGCTGTTATTTGCCCAAGGCCACATAGGTTTTACTTGAGTTTATATCTGACCTCAGAAACTTATTACCTATGTGATCCTGGGAAAGTCATTTAGCCTCTATTTACCTCAGGTTCCTCATCTGTAAAATGAGAATAATGACAGCACCTATCTCCCAGGGCTATAATGAGCATCAAATGAGATAAGTGCAAAGTGCTTAGCACAGTGTTTGGAATATATGAATTATTACATAAATTTTAGCTGTTGTTATTGTTATAATTAAATAGAAGAGGAATGATCAGAAGCGTCCAAACCCATTTCTTTTTTTTTTAAAGGTAGATGTTACATTTATTGCATATTTAAAAGTAAAAGCAGGCTGTGCATAATAGAGTTGTAGTCACATGTACAATCTTTTTCCCCCCTGTTTATATAGAAATAGCTCTTTGCTGTTCAGAATTTTTTAAAAGAATTATTAATTAATTAATTAATTTTAAGTTTTCAACATTCATTTCCATAAAATTTTGAATTCCAAATTTTCTCCCCATCTCTCCCTTTCCCCCACCCTAAAATGACAGGCATTCTGATTACCCCTACCACCAATCTGCCCTCCCTTCTAACATCCATCCCTTCCTCTATCCCCATCTTGGCTTTTGTCCTGTAGGGCAAGATAAGTTTCTATATCCCATTACTTTTGTTTCTTATTTCTCAGTTGTATGCAGGAACAATACTCAACATTTGTTTCTAAAACTTTGAGTTCCAACTTCTCTTCCTTCCTTCCTCCTCACCCACCCTCACTGAGAAGGCAAGCAATTGAATATAGGCTATATATGTGCAGTTTTGCAAATGACTTAGTCACGTTGTGTAAGACTAGCTATATTTCCCTCCATCCTATCCTGCCCCCATTTCTTCTATTCTCCCTTTTGACCTTGTCCCTCCCCAAGAGTGTTGTCTTCTAATTGCTCCCTTCTTCCATTTACCCTCCCTTCCATCTTTCCCCCCACTCTGCTTATCCCCTTCTCCCCTACTTTCCTGTATTGTGAGACAGGTTTTCATAACAAATTGAGTGTGCATGTTATTCCTTCCTTGAGTCAAATGTGATGAGAGTAAGTTTCACTTTTTCCCTCTCTCCTCCTCCCTTTTTTCCTCCACTGAAATTTTTCTTGCCTCTTTTATGAGAGATAATTTGCCCCATTCCATTTCTCCCTTTCTCCTCCCAATATATTCCTCCCTCACACCTTAATTTTATTTCTTTAGATATGATTCCTTCCTATTCAACTCACCTTGTGCTCTCTCTCTCTCTCATATGTATATATATATATATATATATATATATATATATATATATATATATATATATATACACACACACATATATGAGTGTGTGTGTGTATAATCCCAGCAACTACCAAGATACTGAGAAAAATTTCAAGAATTACAAATATTATCTTTCCAGGTAGGAATATAAACAGTTCAACTTTAATAAGTCCCTTATGATTTCTATTTCCTGTTTACCTTTTCATGCTTCTCTTGATTCTTATGCTTGAAAGTCAAATTTTCTTTTCAGCTCTGGTCTTTTCATCAAGAATGCTTGAAAGTCCTCTTTTTCATTGAAAGACTATTTTTTTCCCCTGAAGTATTATACTTAGTCTTTCTGGGTAGGTGATTCTTGGTTTTAATCCTAGTTCCTTTGACTTTTGTAATACCATTTTCCATGCCCTTTGATCCCTTAATGTAGAAGCTGCTAGATCTGTGTTATTCTGATTGTGCTTCCACAATACTTGAAATATTTCTTTCTAGCTGCTTGCAATATTTTCTCCTTGACCTAGGAATTCTGGGATTTGGCCACAGTGTTCCTAGGAGTTTCTCTTTTTGGATCTCCTTCAGGAGGTGATCATTGGATTCTTTCAGTATTTATTTTGCCCTCTGGCTCTAGAATATCAGGGCAGTTTTCCCTGATAATTTCATAAAGATGATGTCTAGGCTCTTTTTTTGATCATGGCTTTCAGGTAGCCCCATAATTTTTAGATTGTCTCTATTTTCCAGGTCAATTGTTTTTCCAATGAAGTATTTCACATTATCTTCTATTTCTTCATTCTTTTGGTTTTGTTTTGTGATTTCGTGGTTTCTCATAAAGTCATTAGCTTCCATCTGTTCCATTTTAATTTTTAAAGAACTATTTTCTTCAATGAGCTTTTGAACCTCCTTTTCCATTTGGCTAATTCTGCTTTTTAAAACATTCTTCTCCTCAATGGCTTTTTAAAATTTTTTATTAATTTCATTTATTTTCATCATTCTGCATCACTGCCATATAACTTAGATTTTTTCCCCTCTATCTCCTCCCTCCCTTCCCCACTCCCTCCCCTAGATAGCATACAATTTTATATAGGTTCTACATGTAAATTCCTATTAAATACATTTTTACTATAGTCATGCTGTGTAGAAGAATTAAAATGAATGGGAGAAATCATATAACAAACCAAAATGTAATACACACCCAAAAAATGATCTGCTACATTCTGCAATTGAATTCCATAGTTCTCTGAATGTGGAAGGCATTTTGTCTCAAAAGACCATTGCCTTAACAGTCCTTGTATTGCTACGAAGTTCCAGGTCTACCAGAAAAAACTCTCCCCACACTATGGTCGTTGCTATGCACAAAGTTCTCCTGGTTCTGCTCCTTTCACTCAGCATCAGATCATATAAGTCTTTCCAGGGCTCTCTGAAGTCTTCCTGTTCATCATTTCTTATAGTGCAGCAACTTTCCATTCCATTCATATACCGTAATTTATTCAGCCATTCCTCAATTGATGGGCATCCCCTTGATTTCCAGTTTTTGGACACCACAAAGAGTGCTGCTATAAATATATTTGTACATGTGGGGCCCTTTCCCATTTTAATGATCTCTTGGGGATACAGTCCTAGAAGTGATATTGCTGGGTCAAAGGGTATGCATATTTTTGTAGCCCTTTGGGTATGGTTCCAGACTGCTCTCCAGAATGATTGGATCAGCTCACAGCTCCACCAACAATAAATTATGTTCCAACTCTCCCACATCCTCTTAAGCATTTATCATCTTCCCGTTCTGTTATATTTACCAATCTGATAAGTGTGATGTGGTACTTCAGAGCTGTTTTGACTTGCATCTCTTTCATCAGTAGTGATTTAGAACATTTTTTCATATGACTATAGATATCTTTAATTTCTTTCTCTGAAAATTGCCTGTTCATAACCTTTGACTATTTATCAATTGGAGAATGACTTGTATTTTTGTACATTTGACTCAGTTCTCTATATATTCTAGAAATGAGACCTTTACCACAGATACTAGCTGCAAAAATTCTTTCCTAGATTTCTGCATCCCTCTGAATCTTGTTTGCATTGGGTTTAGTTGTGCAAAAACTTTTCAATTTAATGTAATAAAAATTATCCATCTGCACTTCATAATGCTTTCTATCTCTTCTTTAGTCAAAAATTCTTCCCTTCTCCATATATCTGATAAATACACTATACCTTACTCTACCAATTTGTCCATAGTATCAATCTTTATACCTAGATCATGTACCCATTTGGATTTTATTCTTGTGTACAATGTCAGGCACTGGTCTATGCCTAGTTTCCACCACACTGTTATCCCATTTTCCCAGCAATTTTTGTCCAGCTTCTTATCCCAGAAGCTGGAGTCCTTGGGTTTATCAAGTTGATTGCTATATTTATTGTCTACTGTGTCTTGAGTACCTAGCATATTCCACTTATCTACTTTTCTGTTTCTTAGACAGTACCAAGTGGTTTTGATGATTGCTGCTTTATCATACAATTTGAGATCTAGTAGTGCTAGGTCACCTTCCCTAGCATTTTTTTCATTAGTCCCCTTGATATTTTGAACCTTTTGTTCTTCCCAATGAATTTTGATATTATTTTTTCCAGCTCTAGAAAATAATTATCTGATAGTTTAATTGGTATGGCACTAAATAAATGAATTAATTTAGATAAAATTCTCATTTTTATTATGTTGGCTCAGCCTACCCATGAGCAACTGATGTTTCTCCATTTACTTAGATCTGACTTTATTTGCAAGAAAAGTGTTTTGTAATTGTGTTAATGTGGACCCTGGGTTTGTTTTGGCAAGTAGACTCAAAAATATTTTATAGTGTCTACCCTAGCTTTAAATCAGATTTCTCTTTCTATTTCTTGCTGTTGGGCTTTGTTAGTAATATATAAAATGCAGAAGATTTGTGTGGGATTATTTTGTAACCTGCATCTTTGTCAAAGTTGTTTATTATTTCAAGGAGTTTTGTACTTGATTCTCTGGGATTCTGTAAGTATATCATCATAACATCTACAAAAAGTGGTAACTTAGTTTCTTCTTTGCCTATTCTAATTCCTTCAATTTCTTTTTCTTATTGCTACAGCTAAAATTTCCACGACCATATTGAATAATAGTGGTGATAATGGGCATCCTTGTTTCACCCTTAGTCTTACTGGAAATGCATCTAGCTAGGAAGAGACAAAACAGAGAAAGAAAACTATAGACAAATTTCTCTAATGATATAGATGCAAAAATTTTAAATAAGATTTTAGCAAAAAGAATACAGCAACTTATCATGAGAATAATTCATTGTGATCAGGTAGGATTCATACCAGGAATGCAGGGCTGGTTCAATATTAGGAAAACTATTTGCATTATTGACTATATCAAGAACAAAACTAACAGAAACCACATGATTATCTCAATAGATGTAGAAAAAGCTTTTGACAAAATACAACACCCATTCCTATTAAAAAAAAACACTGGAGAGCATAGGAATAAGTGAAACATTCTATAAAATAGTAAACAGTATCTATCTAAAACCTTCAGCAAACATTATATGCATCAAACCTGCACACTGATCTGGGAGCAACCAAAAACTTTTGTGCCCAGAATCTGTGAGTAGTGGAATTTCTTCTCCATAACAGCCTCACCTCCAGTTCTGCCACACCAGTACTCAGGGCTGAGGTTCAGTTCAGCCACTCAGTTCCCCCAGGGGCTTTACAATGAGCCTTCCAACAATGGATGTGGGCTGCTGCCTGCAGTGGGAGCTGCCACCTGCTGGGGCCTCTGCAGCCGCCTCCTGGGATCAGAGCTATGGGAGGGACCCTGCTCCCTTTTTGCTCAACTGAAAAAGTTCTCTCACTGACATTTGGCATCTGTGGGTTGAGGGATCTGGGCTGCTACTGGAGATCTCACCCACAAGGCCTGCTCTGGTCTTCCTCCCTGTGCTGCATGATAAAGGCTGGGTTGGGTTTCACTCTGTGGCCAGTGCAACAGACCTCTCCCATTGGCCTTCCAGGTCACTCTGGACTGGAAGTCTCCTCCACTCCATTGTTCTGTGACTTCTGCTGCTCTAGAATTAGTTGAGGGTCAGTCTTTACAGGTATTTTATGGGCTGTGGGTGAAAAGCTAGAATACATGCATCTTTCTACTCTGGCATCTTGGCTCTGCCCCCATATGAACCCATTCCTTCTCATCTAAGCAGTAGGGCTTTTTGCCACGTACCATGAATTTTCTTCCCATCCTACAAGGTAGAATAATAAAATATTCCTGTGCCATAAGAAATAACAAAGGGATGCACATATTCAAATAGGTCTAGGAAAACTTGGATGCACTAATATGGAGGGAAGTGAGCAGAGCCAGGAGGACTATTTTTACAATGGCTGCAGCATTGTGAAGGAAAACAACTTTGAAAGGCTTAAGAACTCTGATTAATGTAATGACAAATTCTGACTCCAGTAGACTGATAATGAAACACACTTCCCAGTCCTTAGTAGAAAAGTGATAGACTGAGTCTAGAAGGAGATATACACGACCAATACATGATGCAAATACGCTTTCCTTTCATTTCAACAAATGAACAAGCCAACAACAAAAAAACTGGGCTACCAGCTATTGTCCATAAATGACATTCCATCTCCCATCTCTGGAACTTGCAAAAGTGGACCCACGTGGGCGTATGCTATTATCTCACCTCCACCTCTTAGAGTTTCTAGGTTCCTTCAAGGCATGGCCCAGCAGCCACCTCCTATGTAGTCATAAAGGAGCAAGGTGGCACTATAGTACATAAAACACTGTGCTTAAACTCAAGAAGTCCTGAGTTCAAATCCAGCCTCCAATGCTATCTATGTGATTTGGTATAAGTTACTTAACCATTGTCTGTCTCAATTTCCTCAACTGTAAGATAAGAATAATAATAACACCTATGTTTCAGGATTGTTGGGGAATCAAATGAGATAATATTGGTAAAGTACTTAGCACAGTGCCTAGTATGTAGTTGGCATTTTAATAAATCTTTGTTTCTTTCCTGATCCCTTCCTTCCCATAGTTATTAACATTTTATCTCTCTTGAAATTATGTTTTATTATTTGGAATTTACTTACTCACGTATGACTTGTACTGTATCTCCCCAGAGGGAAATAAAATCTGCCAAGGGCAGAGATTTATTTATTTTTTTTATTCCCAGATTAAAGTCCAGTGCCTTGCATATAGTAAGTACTTAATAAATGCCTTTGAGTTGATTATGGAACAGTTTCTAACTAAACTTTAAAAAAATTTTTTTATATAATTATTTTTATTTCTTTTTTAAATATAAATTTATTTATTTAACTTTTTACATTCATTTTCACAAAATTTTGGGTTCCACATTTTCTCCCCGTTTGTCCCCTCCCCCCACCCCAATACACCAAGCATTCTAATTTTCCCTATCACCAATCTGCCCTCTCTTCTATCATCCCTCCCTTCTCTTGTCCCCATCTTCTCTTTTGTCCTGTAGGGCCAGATGACTTCCTATTCCCCATTAACTGTATTTCTTATTTCCTAGTAGCAAGAACAATACTCAACAGTTGTTCCTAAAACTTTGAGTTCCAACTTCTCCCCATCCCTCCCTCCCCACCCATTCCCTTTGGGAAGGCAGGCAATTCAATATAGGCCATATCTGTGTAGTTTTGCAAATGACTTCGATAATAGTCATATTGTGTAAGACTAACAATATTTCCCTCCATCCTATCCTGCCCCCCATTGTTTCTATTCTGTCTTTTGATCCTGTCCCTCCCTGAGTGTTGACTTCAAATTGCTCCCTCCTCCCATTGCCCTCCGTTCCATCATCCTCCTGCTTGTCTCCTTCTCTCCCACTTTCCTGTATAGTAAGATAGGTGTGTGTGCATTTTATTCCTTCCTTTAGTCGAATGTGATGAGGGTAAACTTCATGTTTTTTTTCTCAACTCTCCTCTTTTTCCCTCCACTAAAAAGACTCCTGCTTGCCTCTTGAATGAGGTATAATTTACCCCATTCCATTTCACCCTCTCTCCTCCCACTACATTTCTCTCTCACCATTTACCTTAATTTCTTTTAAGATATGGTCCCATCCTATTCAATTCACTCTGTGCTCTCTGTCTCTGTGTGTGCATGTGTGTATGTGTGTGTGCATGTACATGTGTATGTATGTGTGTGTGTGTGTGTGTGTATGTGTGTGTGTGGTCCCACCAACTACCCAGATACTGAAAAGTTTTAAGAGTTACAAATATTGTCTTTCCATGTAGGAATGTAAACAGTTCACCTTTGGTGAGTCCCTTATGACTTCTCTTTGCTGTTTACTTTTTCATGCTTCTTCTCATTCTTGTGTTTGAAAGTCAAATTTTCTTTTCAGCTCTGGTCTTTTCATCAAGAATGCTTGAAAGTCCTCTGTTTCATTGAAAGACCATATTTTCCCCTGAAGTATTATACTCAGTTTTGCTGGGTAGGTGATTCTTGGTTTGAGTCCTAGTTCCTTTGACTTCTGGAATATCCTATTCCATGCCCTTTGATCCCTTAATGTAGAAGCTGCTAGATCTTGTGTTATCCTGATTGTATTTCCACAATACTGGAACTGTTTCTTTCTAGCTGCTTGCAATATTTTCTCCTTGACCTGGGAATTCTGGAATTTGGCCACAATGTTCCTAGGAGTTTCTCTTTTTGTATCTCTTTCAGGCGGTGATTGATGGATTCCTTGAATACTTATTTTGCCCTCTGGTTCTAGAATCTCAGGGCAGTTTTCCTTGATAATTTCCTGAAAGATGATGTCTAGGCTCTTTTTTTGATCATGGCTTTCAGGTAATCCCATAATTTTTAAATTGTCTCTCCTGGATCTATTTTCAGGTCAGTTGTTTTTCCAATGAGATATTTCACACTCTCTTCCATTTTTTCATTCTTTTGGTTTTGATTTATGATTTCTTGGTTTCTCAGAAAGTCATTAGCCTCCATCTGTTCCATTCTAATTTTGAGAGAACTATTCTCTTCAGTGAGCTTTTGAACCTCTTTTTCCATTTGGCTAATTCTGCTTTTGAAAGCATTCTTTTCCCATTGGCTTTTTGAACCTCTTTTGCCAATTGAGTGAGCCTATTTTTCAAGGTGTTATTTTCTTCAGCATTTTTTTGGCTCTCCTTTAGCAAGGTATTAACTTGTTTTTCATGCTTTTCTTGCATCTCTCTCATTTCTCTTCCCAGTTTTTCCTCCACCTGTCTAACTTGCTTTTCAAAATCCTTTTTGCACTCTTCCATGGCCTGAGCCCACCAGACATCCACCTCGGATGTCTGGGATAGAGAGGCCCTGATCTCCACGTCTTTCCCTGATGGTAAGAATTGTTCCTCGTTATCAGAAATGAAAGGTGGAAACATCTGTTCCCCCAAGAAAGTAGCTCTCTATGGTCTTATTTTCTTCCCTTTTCTGGGCATTTCCCTAGCCAGTTACTTGACTTCTGAGATTCCTCTCCACCCCTGCCTAGATCTGCCCAGCCCTTGGGGTCTGAGATTCAAATGCTGCTCCCCAGCCTCAGGGCTTTCCAGGGCCAGGCGCATCTGCTATTCAATGTGACCTTAGGTTCTGGTGCTTGGGTGGGGGCAGGGCTGCCTCCCAGGCTCAGTTCCATCAGCGGGTTTATGCAGAGACCTTCGGTAATGGCCCTGAACTTCTGCCTGCTGCTCTGGGAGTTCCGGGCCACCACCACTCCCTGTGCCACTGCCTCCCGAGGGGGCCCAAGCCACAGAGACACCCCACTCCCCTCTGGGCCAGCCCAGAAGTCTCTCTCACTGACCTGGAGCACCTGTGGGCGGAGGAAGCTTCATGGCCGCCAGAGATTCCGTCCCTAAAGCCTGCTCAGATCTGCTCCTCTGGGGCCACGTGGCCAGGGCAGCGCAAGGCTGGGCTCTGCTGTCCGGGGTGCGAGGAGCCCCTAGGGATGGCTTTCCAGGGCTCTCTGGAATGGAAATCTCTTCCACTGCGTTGGTGTGCGGCTTGCTCTGCTCCAGAATTTGTGGGGAGTTTTTTTTACAGGAAATTTATGGGCTGTGGATTCGGAGCTAGCATACGTGAGTCTTTCTACTCCGTCATCTTGGCTCCTCCCCCTCTAACTAAACTTCTTGAAGAGATCCCCAAATCTTGTTGACTCTGCTCATTACAAATTTTTATTATCTCATTTTGACTGAGTTCTCATTGTTTCAGGGAAATTCTTGCATTCATTTTTAAAACTGAGTTTTCAATCATATTTCTCACTTTGGCTGTTCCAAAACCCTTTCCTCCCTCTCTCTTGATGTCACCATATCCTCCAAGGTCTCCACTCACAATATGTCCTCATCAACTTAGTGCTAGGAGGGAGGTCAGGGCAGGTGAACTTATCAATTTCCTTCCTTCATTTCTTAAACCTTTTCTGTCTATCAAACAATAAGCATTTACTGAGTGATTACTGTGAGGCATGTTGCTAAATTCTGCAGCTACAAAGAAAGGCAAAAAGACAAAAATAGACCCTGCCATGGAGGAACTTACCTGTGACTGGCTGAGACAACAATAAGGAGGCACATATGAGATATATACAGAGTAGAAGGAAGGTAGACAAAGGGTTCTTAATTTTTGTGTGTCTTGGACCCTTTTTGTAGTCTAGGGAAGCCCATGGACCCAGGATAATGTTTTAAAATTCATAAAATTAATTACATAGGATGAAAAAGTAAGACAATTATACTGAAATACCATCCATGGATGACTCCAGGTTAAGTTTGTTGTTGTGTAGTCACACTCAACTCTTTATGACCTTATTTGGAGTATACTTGGCAGAGATACTAGAATGGTTTGCCATTTCCTTCTCCAGCTCATATTACAGATGAAGAAACTGAGGCAAGCAAGGTTAAGTGACTTGCCCAGAGTCACATAGCTAGTAAGTGTCTGAGGCCAGATTTGAACTCAGGAAGATGAGTATTCCTGATTCCATGCCTGGCAGTCTATCCACTACACTACCCAGAGGCACCCTCTTCCCCACCACCCCCTTCCTGCCCCCAAGGTTAAGTATCTCTGCTTCAAAGGGAAAGGCTTTGGAGGGGACCAGGAAGTCCTTCTATAGAAGGTGGTATTTGAAATGTATCTTTAAAGAAGCTAGAGAAATCAAGAGGCAGAAGTAAGGAGGGAGGACATTCCAGGCATGTGGCACAGTCAGTGTAAAGGCACTCAGATGGGAAATAGAGTATTATGTGTAAATAATAATAATGGAATAAATCTTATATAGTATTTTAGGAGCATGTTGGTGGTGCAGTGAATAGAATGCCTGGCTTAGAATCAGGAAGACCTGAGTTCAAAACCTGCCTCAGACACTTACTAGCTGTGTAACCCTGGGCAAGTCTCTTAATTCTTTTGCCTCAGTTTCCTCATCTGTAAAATGAGCTGAGAAAGGAAATGGTAAACCACTCTAGTGTCTTTGCCAAGAGAACCCTGGATGGGGTCATGAAAAGTCAGACATGACTCACCAACAACAGTGCTTTATGGTTTGAAAAGCACTTTACAAATATCTAATTTAATCCTCACAAAAACCCTAGGCACAATTATTATCTTGATCTTACCAATTGGGAAAAATGAGGCAAGTAAAAGATAAGTAACTGGTCTAGGCTCATACAACTAGCATTTGTCTGAGCTCAGATTTGAACTCAGATCATTCTGATCCCAGGATCAGTGCTCTATCTACCATCCCACCCAACTTCCTGGAACAGCATGTAGACTGGTATTGATGGAGTGAAGGGACCTCAATCCCCTTTAAGGGAAAGACCATGTCTTTGACAGCAGCTCAGTTCCTGAACTTTCCCACACAACCAAGTCCCAGATGTTTCCCCTGAGGCATCTGGCCCAGTCCAGCCCACCTACATCCTCAGTAATCCTTTTAACTACCTGACCACATAAGTCCTTTCATTGTCTGCACCTGGAACACCCTAGGATATTACCATTCCTTCATTCTGTCCAGATCTTCTTGTAGTCTTTTCTTGTACATAAGTACCAATGTTACCCTCATTAAACTGGGCAGATTCACTTAGAATCTAGTCCCCTTCTCTTGGCATACTTTGGCTTGCTACTTTGACTGAAAGAAGGCTTAAATGATTGAATTCTTTGCAGGCAGACACCCCCTATACCCTTGTGTCTCAAGGTTCTCAGCACCTCAAAGTGCATCACTATCATTAGTCTATAGTGTTTGTGGAGGGGAGCAAAGTGTGAGAAGACTAGAAAGGTAGGAAAGGCCAGGTTATGGAGATCCATAGATGCCAATGAGAGAGTTTTATATTTCATCCTAGAGGTAATAGAGAGCCACAAGAGTTTATTAAGCAAAAGGATAATAGCTGTGTGACTCTGAGCAAGTCACTTAACTCTGTTTACCTCAGTTTTATCATCTGTAAAATGAGTTGGAGAAGGAATTAGCAAGCCACTCCAGTATCTTTGTTCAGAAAATCCCAAATGAGCATACAAAGTGTTAGAGATGACTAAAAAATAATATGGTCAGTCCTGTGTGACTCCATTTAGGGTTTTCTTGGCAAAGATGCTGGAGTGGTTTGCCATTTCCTTCTGCAGCTCATTTTATAGATGGGGAAACTGAGGCAAACAGGGTTAAGTGACTTGCTCAGGGTCACACAGCTAATAAATGTCTGAGGCTGGATTTGAACTCAAGAAGAGGAGTTTTTCTGACTCTGCGCCTTATTCACTGTGCCACCTTGTGTCCCTGGTCAGATCTACACTTGAGGAAAATCACTTTGGTAGTTGTGTAGAGGATGGATTGGACTGAGTAGAGATTTGAGGCAGAAAGCCAATCAGAAGGCTTATTACAAGGGTCCATGGGGAGAGGTGATAAGGACCTAAACTAAGGGTGGTGGCTGTGAATGAAAAGAAGAAATTAAAGATGTTGTGGAGACAGAAACTATAACATTTGGCAACTGATAAAGTATATGGAATCAGTGAGCATTAGAAGTCAAGGACTGCATGGAAGCTGCAAGCCTGAGAGACAGCTTTGGGGATGTTGAGTTTGAAATGGCTGAGGAGCAGCCAGTTCAAAATCTCAAACAGGCCACTAGTATTGTGGGACTGGAAGTCAGAAGAGAGACTAGCGGTGGGATTCATCTGCATAGAAGGGATAATTATACCCATGGGAAGTAATAGAGAAGAGGGGCTACGACACAGCCTTGGGGGAACCCATCATTAGTATGACCTACCTGAAGATCTAGAAAAGGATGCTGAGAAGGGAGGATCAGTCATTCAGACTGGGTGAGAACCAGGAGAGAGGAGTTCCCTAAACCATAAGAACAGAGTATTCAGTAGAAGGAGGTAATTATGTGCAAAGTGTTCTCTCATTTTTTTCTTCCTTCCCCATCATCATTTTTTCTCTTTCCAGTGCTAACCACTCAAGGCCTACCCTAGAACTTGAGGTGAGTTGGGACCACTTAACTTCTATATCAATGGCCTGTGTTGTAGTGGAAAAGTCTTTGGTCTGGGAGAGTAAAGATCTGAATCTTTGTCCAGCTATGTTAGTTACTTAGCAGGGTGAAAATGCTCAAGTCAAATAACCTCTGAACCTCAATTTTTTTCATCAATAAAACAGACATTTAAATTACCTGCCCTGAAGGATTGTTGTGGAGATCACATAAATCAAATGGAAACATTTGGAAACTCTGAAGTAAATCCCCATGCAGACATACTATCAGTGCCTTGCAAACAGTAGGTACTTAATAAATATTTGTTTAATCAATGGACCTGGAATTTACCCTGGTGATGTGCCAGGAGGAACAAATTTATGTGCTCCTGAACAGGAATCGATATCCATTCAGAGCCTGTAACTGATCTAATTTCTTATGTTGTGCACAATTTCGTGTCTTGTAGAGGCAGGGAATCTATCAAATAGTGCTGGACCAGACTGGTATTTCCAGTTTCCAATTTATCACTACTCAGGTAATGATTGGTACTGAGAGATGAACTTGTATTTTCTTAAAGTAACATGTATAAGACTGTTTTGGTGGTAGGAAGGTGGATTTCCTCTCCAGGTGTATTTCTGGGTTGTCCATAGTGGGAAAAACATGACTCTTTCAAGTTTGCAAGGGTGGAGAGAGTCATCCATTAGGATCAAAGGGAAATTTATTTATGGCAGTCATAAAAGTTTATAAGAGTGTTCCCAGGCTGAAGTAGACCCCCCTCATCTCCCGTTTCTGTTTCACAGTACCTAGTAAAGGCATAAGGGAGATGTCCTTACTCCAGTCATAGGACATTAGTGACAGTAACTTTCATGAAGTAAGTCTCCATCCTGTCTCTGAAAAAGCTCTGAGATAAACTCTGTCCAGAGATGAGTTGGTTCCAAGATTAGGCTTTCTAATCATGACATAGTTCTCAGAATCATAGTTAGAATACTAAGAAGTCATCTAGTAGATGTCTTCATAGTTCCTTGAGGGCAGGGCCTATGTTCTGCTTTTATATTTTGTATCCCTGGAACCTTGTGCATTGCTTTACAATGGGGTGTGTGTTCATCCTTTGTTGCTGAAGAAGGCCATGCCATCAGAGAAATGACTTGCACTTGACTTTGTTTTGAGTGAGGGAGGGCTGTGCAGGTCATCAGCCTCACTTCTCCTCCAGAACCATCTGAATCCAGTGACCAGATATTCATTAGGATGACTGGAAATGACCCAGGATGAGGCAATTGGGGTTAAGTGACTTGCCCAAGGTCACACAGCTAGTGAGTGTCAAGTGTCTGAGGTGAGATTTGAACTCAGGTCCTCCTGACTTCTGCATTGGTGCTTTATCTACTGCACCACCTAGCTGCCCCTTTTACAATGGGAAATGAAAGAAGGAAGGAAAAAAGGAAGGAAAAAAAGGAAAGAAAGAAGGGAGGAAATATGGAAGAAACTAAAGAAATAAGGAAGAAAACAAGAATTAAGTATCTATGTTTCAAGTATAGTACTAAACATGACTAATATTATCTCATCTAAGGAAACACTTAATAAATGTTGTTTAAGTTGAATTGAATGAATCTGGTCTAGAAATGGGGAGTCTGTGACTTCCAGGCCTAAAAGTCTTTTAGGTCTTTGGGTGCAGCCTTTTGGACAAGAATAAGATCCTTTTGTTAGGGGGCTTTGTTCTGTGAAGTTTGGACTCAGTCAAAGGGCCACACTTGAGGAATGAGAGGGCTACATGTGGCTTTGGGGTTTCAGGTTCTCCACCCCTGATCTAGTCTAACCTTTATCCAAATAGGAATCCTCACCAGAATATCCACCAGAAATAGTCATCCAACCTTTGCTTGAAGACCTCCAGTGAAATGGAACTTATTACCTCCTGGCTAGTCCATTCTACTTTCAGATAGCTTTAATTGTCAAATTTCCCCCCCTTTATGTTCAGCTGAGTTTTTCCTCCACATTTTAAAGATTGCTCAAAACTCAACTTGGGTCTATTGGCCGTTGTGACAGCAGAGTCTTCTCAGAATGAAAACCAAAAAAAAAAAAAAAAATCTGTCACATTCTCTCAAATGATACAGCAAGGAAGCAAGAATTCCAACTCTTTTCTGAAAGCATACTCTGTCTCATTTTCTGCTGATCTACTCTACCTAAAGAGCACAAGACTGTGGGAGGAGAGAAAACATTGGTTGATAGAGCAAATGATTTTCAGGGAGATCCACTGAGTTCCCTACCCTTAGCTCAATGTGAAAGTCAAATAAACCTTTTCAGTTAACACTGGTATCAATTTATCACCATGTCCTCCATCTCATACCAGGTGTGAACATCCAACTCCCATGGTCCTTTCATTAGGCCATACTTTGGGAATAAGCCTGGTATAAAAGTTTCACTATTTGTAAAAATAAGATGGTTTCTCCACATGTAAAATGGGGATGAGGAGGACCTGACTCCAGCAAAACTCACCCATGAAAACTTGAACTTTTTCTGATTCCTGAATTATTCCATCCTCTGAATTCTTCTATAGTTTCTTCCCTCTTAGGTAATTCCACACTTGGTAATGATGACTAATATTCTTACAGTACTTATGTGCTGGGTGATTTACAATTATCTCATTTGATCCTCACAACAACGCTTCTAGACAGGTACTATTATTGTCCCCATTTTACAGATGAGGAAACTGAGGTGAACAGAGGTTAAATGACTTGCTCAGGGTCACACAGCTAGTAAATGTTTGAGGCTGGATTTGAACTCATGTCTTTGACTCCAGGTCCAGTGCTCTATTTACTGTGTCTCAGATGAAGCAATTTGTGTATGTGGCTGATTCCCCTACTAGTAGGAGAGCACATTTTTTTTGGAATCAAAAATCAGGACACATAGTCTAAGAAAAGGTATAATCTTTGCAAAATCTTATTAAAAATACTCTTTCTTTTCTTGGATCAAAATTGTCCTGGATTTTTGTTTCTTGTCTAGTTTTAGTATATGTAGATACATGGCTATCGCACCTCCTTGAGTAGACCAAAAGCCCCATGGGGGAAAGGGCCATTGTATTTATTTTTATATTAATCCTCTAGGGGCAGCTGCATGGCAGAGTGGATAGAATGGCAGGTCTGGAATCAGGGAGACTCCTCTTTGTGAGTTCAAATTTGGCCTCAGACACTGACTAGCTCTGTGATCTCAGGCAAATCACTTAACTGTGTCTGTCTCAGTTTACTCATCTGTAAGAAGGAAATGATTGGCAAACCATTCCAGTATCTTTGCCAGGAAAATCCCAAGTGTCATCATGAAGAGTTGGGCAGGACTGAACAATAAATTGCTTTCCTGGGTCTTGCACATACTAGGTGGTTAATAGATGTCAATTGACCTCATCAAGTGATGTATGCCCCATTCCTACCCTCTCTCAATCAGTCAGTCAACATATTGCCCATTACTAAGAAAAGTTAAAGCATTATTAAAGTCTAGTATCAATCTCCACAGGAGTCTCTGACTTTCTAAAAGCAAGGCATAGTAATTATTGTTACCAACAGCAGATTTCCATCTTGGTACCCTACCCACATGACAAGGATACCATGAGGATCAAATGAGATGAGAGATGTGAAAATCCTTTGAAAAAATGTTGAAATTGTTACAGCAATGTAGGTCAGGATAATTAATATTTATATAATATATTGCATGATAACCTAGAATAAGTAGATTTCTTATCTACTGAGTAAGGAAAATGTAAAAGTCTTCTGTGCTGAGCACTGGGTCACAGACATGCAAATCCCATCCTTCTTAGAACCAAGGCTAGCTGTCTCAGGTCATCATATTTGAATCCATCTTCTTGGGGAGCTCAATTAACTGTTCTAAGACCACATTAACGTAAAAAAACAGGTAACATTTACTTAGATTTTATGGATATCTTATTTGATTCTCACAACAAACCAGTTAGGTAAATGAATGAATGAATGAATGAATGAATGAATGAATGAATGAATGAATGAAAACCATTTACTAAGTGTTTACGATGAGCCAAGCATTGTGCTAAGTAAGCACCAGAAACACAATTACAAAAGAAAGGCAGATACTGCCCTCAATGGGCTTAATTCTCAGTAGTGAGACAACAGATATATGGGGGTGGTGGTCAGGGAAAAGATTTGTGGTCTCAGAGGTCAGATCCATTTAATGGATGAGGAGACTGAGGCATGGAGATGTTAAGTTCCTTGCTTGTGTTCAGGCAGTAAATGTCAGAGGCAGTAATAAAGTCATCTCCCCTGACTCCAAACTCAATAGTTTTCCTACTTCACCACTTTTCCTAGGAAGAAAGAAGAAACAAAGGCCACTTACAAAAAGATCACAGAGTTGGAAGGAACTTTAAAGACCATAGTATCCCCTCCAGATTGTCTTTCAACTTTTATTTGAATATTTTCAGTGGTGGGAAACTCACTACTTACCAAAACAGCCCATTTTATGTTAGAATAGAAATTCACAACTCCTTTCTTAAAGCCCATAGAATAAATAGTACACTTAATCCTGTTTGCCTCAGTTTCCTCATCTGTAAAATAGTCTGGAAAAGGAAATGCCAAATCACTCTAGTGTCTTTGCAGAGAAAACTTCTAATGGGATCATGAAGAGCAGGACATGACTGAACAGCAGACAATCTCTAAGGTCCTTTCCAATGCTAACTTATGTTCATTGTGATTGATTGTAGGATCATAAGGAATCTTAGAGGTTATCAAGTCTACAGAAGAGGAAACTGAGGCTGATAAAGGTGAAAGGTTGACTTGCCTAGGGTTATACAGCTAAGAAGAGGCAGGATTTGAGCTTAAGTTTTCTTGATTTGTACTTGAATGAAAATATTGGACTTGCTCTGACCTTGAACTACCCTAGAATTTCATGGCTCTATCCTCTTATCATTATGAATAAGGTTCTTTCAAAGGAAACTTCTGCATTGCTGGAACCTGCCATATCAAGAGATGCACCATAGCCTTTCCCTTGGGGGAAAGTAGTGAGAAGTCAGTAGGATGGAAAGGGGTAACTGGGATATAATCAGTGCAGGGGATGAGATTGAGAATAGGCATGAGGATTTCAGTGAGGAAAGAAGGCATGCTGGAGCCATCACTTGCTTTTCCTTATTAATGTAGAAGGTAAGAAGGGATCAATAAAACAAGAAGGGAGAAATAATTGCATATGCTCTTAAGAATGAGTTTATTGACCAAAGCAAATGTAGTTCTCTATAGTTCCCCCAAATTCAGGCTGTTGTGCTTTTTCATGCTTAATTACAAGTGGTTTTAATTAGATGAGTGCCATTAATGGCCAATTAAATTTCAATTTAGAGGTCATATTTGAGTGCTGGCAGCCCCACCTCAGTTTGGGCTCTCCATAGAGTGACCGGGCTTTCTTCCCAGGCCCTGGATCCCATCTGCTTAATGTTGATTTGCCCCATTAAAGGGAGCTAATGCTTTTCTAATTGTCTGCCCTGGAGAGGAGCCAAGTCTCATACTTTATGCCTGTTCAGTAGTTTTCACAGCTAGGTATATATGTGCATTGGCGGGGAGGAGTTATGATTGACAATGTAGGGATTGAGAGGTGGGATAGGAAGTGAGAGATAGGAAAAATGCTCGTTTTTTCTTGTGGCATCATGGAAATGGTTAGGCTGACCTGTTGTTAGTTCTTAATTCTGAGGAACCCCAGATTCTCCTTAAGTTCATAAAGGGCAAAGACTACATACATCATGCATTCATTCGTTTATTTGCCTAACTCAATCCATTGGGGATAAGTAGGGATAAATGTTTGTTGAATTGAACTCTGTAAGCCTCCATTTTGAGGAAGAACCCAAGTTGGCCAGCTTCCATTTCTCTCTCAGCTCTGCTTCTCTTCCAAGATTTTGCCTATATGTCTAATCTGCCTCCTCACCTTGGAGGTTTCCTCATCCCTTGTGACTTTCTTACTCTGGAACATCTTTCAGCCCTTGTAAGCTTTTTCTGCCATCGATAAGTTCCTCTAGGCACTTCCATTTTGAGAAAGAGCATAGGTCAACCATTTCCATTCTTCACCAATTCTGCTTTTTGATCCTATGCACTTCAGAGCTAGAGTTGTGTACGTGATCTCATTTCATCCTCAAGGCAGGCTGTATAGCAAGTAGGTACTTCAAATGTTCTTCCTATTTTGTACACTAAGAAATAGATTCAGTGAGATTGAATGACATACTCATGGTTGCCTGATTAATGAGTGGCAGAGCTAAGACAGAAACACAAGTTTCTGACTTGAGACCCATTCAAAGGTAGACATATATTCAATGGGGGAAAATGTACATGCAATACACTTTAATTTATATTATTAACATTTTATCCATCACTTTCTTAAGTCTTGACAGTCAATACAACAATCAACCAAGCCCTGATTTTGCCAACTTCTGAGGTGTAAATACTTACAGTGAAAATTTTACAGCCATTTCTTTTGACCCTCTGACCCAACATTTTTTCCATTATAAGCATCATCGGTGTAGGCTTGTTAGACCATTCACTCAGAAGTGGTAGGGGCAATATTCTCACCCCTCCCCTCATGTAGGTTAGGCTATTTTTTCCTTACAAGATCCTGAGACATTGCCTGAGACTTGGTTGACAGGCATCTAAGGGCTCAGTTGATGTCCATTCTTCATGACCAGAGTACAAAGAAGCCTTGAGGATCAAGACAGTCTCACAGGTGCTTGGTGTGGAAATTATAATGGGAGCTTCTCTCATCTGAAACAATTGAAGGGGGTTCTCAATGTCCAGTTTTGTTGGGCAGCTAGGTGACTCAGTGTATAGAGCCCTGGGTCTGGATTCAGGATGGTTTAGAGCCAAGTCTGGCCTCAGACACTCACCAGCTGTGTGACTCTAAGCTCTATTTGCCCCTTTTTGCCCCCAATTCTAAAATCGACATAATTAGAGCATCTTCTTTTCACAGTTTTTGTCAGGATTAAATGAAATGACATTTGTAATATTCTTAGCACAGTGCTTGATACATAGTAGGTGCTTAATAAGTATGTATTTCCTTCCTTCCATGAAGCTAAACAAATCTGTCATTAACACGAGTGAATAATAACTTACATTTATATAGCACTTTAAGGTTTTGCAAAGTATCACAAATATCTCGTTTATTCATGCCATAATTTTTTTGGGGGGGCTAGGTGTTATTATCTTCTCTACTTTATGGTTGAGTAAACTGAGGCCTATATGTGTCTGAGGCTGTATTTGAAATTAGGCTCTTCTGATTCCAGGTCCAGAGTTCTATCCTCTGTACCACTAAGCTAAATGACCCAGGAGCATTTTATTTTGTTCCATTATTGAACTTAAACCACTAGGGTGTTGGTCTGAGTCAGCTCCATCCTAGAATCTCAAGATAGAGACAGATAGAGATAGAGTGACCAGTAATCTATGAGTATCAACCTTGTCTCGAAAGAAATCCTATCATTCTTGGCATTTAGTTTTATTTGAACTTCTCATGGTTGGCACCCTTAAAGATGCCTGATGCTTGCCATCTCCTTCCATTCTGGCACATTGGCATGAGACTTCAGCTTCTCAGCATAAAACTGCAGAGGCCTTAACATTTTCAGGCCATCTAGAACTAACCTGATCTCTGGATATAGATTCTTACCTGGATGGAAATTATTTCCCTGAGTTTTGACCAAAATGGGAACCTGGGATAACAATGAAGCAGGAAACATATGGCTTGCATCTTTCTGGAATGTCCTCTAAAGTAGTTTGTATACTCTTCATAAATCTTGTAGTTAATAAAACATTGGTCAATATTTCCTTAACAGTCAGATCTGATGCAATTACCATGTCATGATGACGATGAATAGTAGGATTTGATTTGCAAAGGACCATGGATGTCCTTATCTTGTTTGGATAGATGCAGAAATTCCTCCCTGGAGCAGCTAAGTGACTTGCCTTAAGTAACACAGTAGTAAGTGACAGGGCCATCATCATCATCATCATCATCATCATCATCATCCTTACCATTATCATCAGAAGTATATATTAAGTACCTATCAAGGAACTGAAATACAGAAGTTATAAAGAAAACTGAATTGACATGAGATTGAAAGTATTTAAAGAATAAAAAATGAATAAATGAACATGCGAATGAATGAGTAAAAAAAGCATATACTGTTTATTATGTGTCTGGTACTGTGCTAAGTGCAGAAAACATAAATACAAAAAAAAGGACCACTTCTGCCTTCAAAGAACTTTCATTTTAATAAGAGAAGTCTACATCTATTGGTAAGTAGTCCATAAGTTTGGGGGATTTGAAATGTTCTGTGGAAATCTGTTCTATGGCTTGGGAACATTACATGCAGACAGAATAGGCAGTCCTCTACATGGTCAAAATTCAGAAACTTGGTAGGGTGTCATGGTCCTCCTGGGCTCAACTCTACCCCTCCCACTTTTTTCCCCTTTCTTCCTGCTGCTCTCAATCTTTTCATCAGGAGACAGAGCTTTTCACTCTACCTTTTGATGTCAGTATTAAATATATACAATCTCCAGGGAAAACTGGGAAATTTTACAGTGAAGTGTAAATGATAGCAAAGTCTTTTCTGGTAATGGGTTTTGTGATAAAGGCAAGAAGGATGAGAAGAGGGAGGATAAAGAGATGTTATGAGCATTGGGCATTGGGCATCTAAATGACTGGAAACATGACAGTGAAGGATAGGAGAGAGCTACAGAAAGGGGAAGCTGAGGTCACTAAAGAAATTCCATCTATTTGACAATTTTACTCAGAACTATTTGGTCTTGACTCAAGATGTATTGAAATATATAAAAAAAGAAATAGTTCATGATTAATAGAAATGAGAATTTTCCAGATAGGTAATGTGACTTTTAAGGGTTTTAAAGATGGTTGTATTATTCCTGTACGTGTAGGTTACCCCAGGACATCATATTATAAATGAGGTAATTGAAGGTCTAAGTGACAAATTGAGCCAGAAATTCTTTCACGCCATGAGTATGCATTTCTAAATGCTTTTAATAAAATTTACACATAATCTTGGAGGTTTAAGGACAATGGGATGCCTCACTGATCCCCACACACTGATCTGAAGCATTAAGGTATTAAATCAAACTGAATATTCTGACTTTTTTTCTACCCTCTTCATAAGTCCTTTTCAAAGATGGGAAAGCTGAGTTACTTAAAAAGATCAGCAATTTGTCCAGAGTTATAGAGAATCCTCAACATTTTTTAGAAAACACATAGTATAATATTCTCCAAAATTTTCCAGAGAGGGAAACTACTTTTCATTTTTCTGATGTCTTTAGACCATTGGGAGTGGGCAATAGAGAAGAACGGGAATGGTTGTCTCAGATATTCATCAAACTGGCCTTCATCCTAGCTAGGGGTTTGTGATTGTTGGCTTGGTAAAACCTAATCTAGTGCAGTCCTTACTTTCTCAATGAGGAAACTGAAGCCCAGACAGTAAAAGAATCTGCCTAAGGCTACACAGCTAATTAGTAACAGAGCTGAGATTAAAATCCATACATCATAGGAGACCTCAGGGAAGAGTGAGGGTTCCTAAGAACCCAATCTGTCTGATCTGAATATTGATATTTCAGTCACTTCACTCTTTTGTATTTTTCCAGAACCACAGAAAAATGTTTTCTTTACAAGTGAACACCTCATGCCTGACCCATGCCTACACTACTACCATGTAATTCCCTCTTAATCCTTAAGTCTCTTGAATACATTTGATCAACATTTTGTGAAATCATTTTGTAATCTAATAATGAACTGGGGAAAACATTACAAGTCTGCCATCTTCCTCAACCCTTTTCTTCTTCTCCTTCTTTATTCTCTGTTATCCTGTACCCCTAAAATTTCATGCAAATTTCACTTGCAACCATATCCAAGCCTGGCAATACTATTCAGAAGAAGTACAAGGCTCATAAATTTCTACCATCTCTCCAAGACATCAGAACTATGAGAGTGATGTATGTTGGGAATAACCAGTTTCTCTACAAATGAGAGGGTTTGACTAGATGGTTTCTAAGGTCTCTTTCAGTTCAAAGTTTTATTCTCCTACCCATCCATTGACTCAGTTATATGTTCTGGACAACTATACAGAAATTTCAAGAAGATGCTTCTTGCTTTGTTTCTTAACTGCAAGACAAACAGCTCCACAAGTAAGAGGAGCTCCATTTCTTCCATGGACCCCTTAAAACATTGTTGGGCAATAATGTCTCTGAGCCACCCCTCTGTGGCAGTGATGTGAGATTACTGGAGCTGGCATGTGGGGTGACCGATGTTGTTAGGAAACTACACATTGTCCGCTCGATGAAGCAAATCTGATTGACATGTTTTTAATCCCTTCTGCTCTATTGCTGTTTGCTTTGGCCAGCAACGTCATTTTAAGTAAGTCCACTCTTTACATAATATCTCATTAGTCTCTACTCTCTCTTCTCTCTCTGCCTTTTAGAATAACCTGGTGAAAAGTACACTGGACTCTGAGCTGGAGATTTCAGTCCTGTTTTCAACTGTATTCCTCAATAAGACCAATGACTTTCCTACTTCATGCTTCAGATCCTGTTGTGTATGACTGGTTAGACTTACATGCTTCCTATAGATCTATTCCCTTTCTCCAGTCTCTCCTCTCTTTCAATAGCCTGTTTTTTTTTGAAACTTCCCTTGTATCATGTTCCTTCAGGGGGACATGTGCAAATAGGTCAATTACAGTTAGGCATAGGAGAACTAACACTGGGTTGGGCATCAGGAGACATCTAGTCTCAGTTCTACCACTAAGTCGTGAATATCACTTCTCTGTATTTCATTGTCCTCATTTATAAAGTGAAGTCTTGACAAGATGATCTCAAAGGACCCAGACAGCTTAAAAGAAGTCTGATACTGTGACCCCCTCTCTGGCTAAGGAACCCCCAACTGCTTCTTCTGTATACCAGGTAAATTCTAAACTCTGCTGCCTGACTTTCAAGGTCTTCCGTAGACTGGCCCCACTCTCCCTACTCAACTTGATCTGACACTGTTGCTCAACATGAACTCAAAACTGGTCTCCTCCAAGAATGAAAACGTTACAAGTATCCTTGAACAGAAGCCTCCATGAATTTTATGGTCACAACCATCCACAATTCTCAAGGAATAAATGGAAGTTATTCTTTATAAAGTCATGTCATATGGGAACTGGAAGGATCCATGGAGATCATATCTTTTAAGTTCATTTTATTGATGAGAAAACTGAAGTCCAAATAAGAGTGATAGCATATAAGCTGTATAACTCCAGACAAGTCACTTCTGAGACTGTTTCCTTATCTGTAAAATGTTGTTTTTTGTGTCATGTATTTCTTACAGAACAGGATCTCACACATTCAGAATCATGATTTTTCAGAGATGAAAGGGATGTCAGAAGTTCCCAGTCCATCTTGTACCTTGTTGTGAGGACCAGATGAGATAATCCATTATATTGAGCACGCATTTTTAAATAGCCTACTAGGTGTTGGGTGATAGGAAGACAAAAATGAAAGAGTCCCTGCCCTGAAGGAGCTTACATTTCAATCACGTATAAAGAATACTTTGTGAAGTGCTTAGATTGTTGTAAAAAAAAAAAGGAACAATTATTAGTGCCCAACACAGTGATAAAATCTGATGGGATTGAATTGACCTGATCAGATCAAGGTCACATAATTAGAATGAAAGCTGTGGTTTGTTCCATAGAAAGGACAAGATGGCTGTCAAATGCTCATTTTCATATTTCAAATACTCGAAGGTATTTCAAAGGTGTTTAAAAGACTTTTGTGTGGAAACAGGAATAGACAAGTCTGATTGGCTCCAGAGGACGGAAAAGCTGGGTGAAAGTTTTTTTATTTATTTTATTTTATTCCAGATAGGAATAATGTTAAATGATAACTTCCTCACACTTTCTGAAGGTGGAAAGAGCAACCTACCTCTGGGAAGGAGGAGTCTTCTTATCATTGGAGGGTTTTAAAAATACTTGTTAATGATATTTTTAAAAAAGGGTTCTATTTTGGGTAGAGGTCCAAAGATCACCTCTGAATTCCCTTCTTATGCTAAGAGTAGATTACATAAAGTATTTATTAAATACTTACCATGGGCTAACACTCGGATTTCAAATATAAGCATAGGGTGTGCGTCTGTGTTACCCATGTTGATTACGTGCCTGCGTATGCTTATAAATGTTTGAAAACCAGCTCTCAAAAATAATTATAAATAACATTTGCAATTTTAATCTGCATTAATAACTTCTCCATCTCTGTCTTAAGGGATAGAGACAACTGACAAAGCAATGAATCAAAGTTTGTTTTGTAATGTTTGCTCATTTCCAAGATGTAAAAACTCTTACTGATAATTTAACATTTGACAGCTGGCTCTAGCACATGACACATGTGTGTCCAAATGGATCTGTCTAGATGTGGCTCACGGGGAGGCATGAATAGACATTGCCCACCTGTCCCCAAGAGAGACTGATTCTTTTCCAGAGGGGAGCAGAAGACTGAGGCCATAAAACTGATCACTCCCCTCTTCTCAGAGAAAAGAGTATTGGGTTAGAATTACTAGCTATCTACCCTTTAAAAATTATTAGTTTATGGGAAATATTTTTACGTTCAAGTTGTGTTCCTGGTTACAGTGAAGGCCTCCTCCAGGCTATATATCCACATGCTCACCAAATGTCAGACACACAAAGACTACAAAGATAGTGAATTAACTTATTTATACAAGCTAATAGCAAACAGAAATCAGAGAAGTTATACAAATGTGTGTGTGTGTGTGTGTGTGTGTGTTTATATACCATACAATACTCAGAGTGTGTGGAGAGAGATATTTCAGCTCAACCAAGACAGAGAGTCTCAGATTTTACTCAATGGAAAATCTGCTCCACACTCATTCCCCCTCATTTTTTTTCCGGTGGGGGTGATATGAGGATAGGAACATGAATAAAGTGCCAACTCCTCTACATGTTGGCTTCTTCCCAGAGTCTTCCTCTCTCTTTAGGGGTGTTTTTCTGAAGAGAATCTTCTATCTTCTCTTTTAAATCTGGAAGCCAGAGGACCAGAGATCTCTCTTTTCTCCAGCTCCAACAATTTCATCTCTCAGGTTACACAAGAAAAATATAGTTCCTGCTTGCTAGAATTTTGTATTCTAATGGGAGAAGAAAACATATAAAAGCATAAAAGAGCACTAGAAAAAGAGCAATGAGGATAGAGGTGGTGGGAAGATGGTCTAGGAAGTTAGGTGAATGACCCTAGCTAGAAGTTCACTTCTGATCTTGCTCAAATGACTGGTGTGAGAACTTCCTCAAATGGAGGTTCTGGGAAGTTATTCACCAATCAGAGAAGTGGAGAAATTCCATGCAGGGGATGGAGGAATTGCCAGCATAAGAAAGTTTCTGGGGTAGAGGCAGAAAAGTAGTCTAGAGATTCAGAGGCTGAGCTTATTTAGAAATGAACATGACTGGTATGGGAATTTCCTCAAATGGTGGGTCCAGGGAGGAACTCATAATTCTGAAATTCTGTTACAGGAAGGCAGCATTTTTCCCTCCGTACCACATTGTCCTTACTTTGTTGCTTTTTAATGCAGGCACCTTCTGCCATGGCAAAGGCATATTCTTTTAGCTAGAATGTAGGCCTGGCAACTGAGAGCCTAATAGGCACATCCCCAAACAGACCTCTTATTGTCACAGATATCACACTCTGGTGAGAAGTAGCAGGAATGTAGGACAGTTTTCTAGTATACTCAAGGACCCTTGGAGCTGGAATGACCTCACCTGGTGAGAATATCTCTTCTCTTTTGAATCAGCACTTTGCCAACATGTGCAAGTAATTCTAAATTTGAATTGTCCATGGAGCCAACTCGCTCCGTTTTACATTCAACTTTTTAGCTTATCAACAAGCACTAATTAAACACTTATTATGTGTCAGGCACTGTACTAAGCATCCAGGGATACAAAGAAAAGGGCAAAAACAGTTCCTGCTCTTAAGGAGCTCGCATTCTAGTAGTATCTTCTGTCTTGTTACCATTTGTAAACAAAAACAATATTGACTCCAGATTGAGAAACATTGATATTTTTGTAGCAGACATTATCTTGGCTTTCTATTGAATTAATTTGGATAGAAGAAATATTTATTAAACTCTTGCTCAGGGTAAGGCCTCATACTAGGTACTATGGGGGATTCAAAGATATACTACACTATACAAAGATATAATATAACACATACAGATATAATCACCGTCCTCAAGAAACTTATTGTCTGGCATTGGAGATAAGATATTCAAGCAGATTACTATAATTCAATAATATTTTGACAAGTAGAAGTCATTTCTTTAAGGCTGTGAGTCATATATGAAGAGAATTCCTACATTGTCAATTTCCACAAGGACAAAGTTCACAGATTCTTGATGAATGATGGATATTAAGAGTCCAGAGGAGGGAGGGATCACTTCCACTAGGAAGATCATGATGAATGGATGAACTCAGTATTAAGAATTCAGGGGAAAGGCATGCTAAGTGGAAAATGTCATGGCAGGAAAGGATACTTTCTGTTTAGGAAATACTATGTCATCTAGTTTGACATGGAGGGAAATAATGGCAGAGAAGTCTGGAAAGTTTGGGCCATGTTGAGAAGGGTCTCCACTGCCAGACTAAGGACTTTTGACTCTATTCCTTAGGTATTGTGATTCACCGAGGGTTTTTGAACCAAAAGTTATATAACTGGAGCTAGTATTTGGGAAGATTATTCTGGCACTAGGGTATGTAAGGGATGAATAGGAGAGGAAAAATTGGTGTTTAGGAAAACAGAAGACTGATTAGACAACATAGTCTAGGCTAGATGTAATGAGGGCCTGAAGTAGAGTGATATTGGTGGAAGAAAGGAATGCAGGAATTTGGAAGAAGAATTATTGAGATTTGACAACTGATGGTATTTAGTGATCAAGAGAGAGATGAGTCAAAAATACCTTATAAGTGTTGTACCCGAGTGACTGGAGATTGACAGTATCATTGTCAGAACAAGGAAAGTCAAATTTGGAGGTAGAGATGATGAGTTCAATTTTGGAGATGTTAGATTTGAAGGACTGGCAAGGCATTCAGGTAGAGATATTCCATGAGTATTTAGAACTGTGCTCAGAGAATAAGTTGAGTTTGGAAATGCAGATTTGGGAATGAAAGAGGTTGCTTATGGTGGTAGCACTATACAGGAAACAATATCAGAGAGAAATTTAAGGGATTTCTACATTAAGAAGGGGGAGGAAAATGAGGAAGGGAAGGAGAAAGAGAGTTAAAAAAAGTAAATTAAGACCCAAATTAGTGTAATTTTACAGAATTCAAGAGAGTCCTGAAGAAGGACAAGATCAACAATGCCACAAAGCAGCAGTAGAGGTCAGAGAGAATAAGGATTAAAAAAAGAGCTTTTGATTTAGTGATGAGTCATCGGTGACCTTAAAGAGAGGTTTCAATTCACAGTATGAGATAGAGGACAGAAAAGAGACTGGGGAGTTAGTGGGTGGAGAGGAGGATAGGCAACATATGTAGACTCTTATTTTGTGAAGTTTGGCAGTAAAGGTGAGGGGCATGATGTCATGGCAACAGATATGTGGGAAGGATTTTTTTTACCATGGGGAAGCTCCAAGCATATTTTTAGGGAGAGAAGAAGGACCTAAAAGAGATAGTAAGACTGAGGATGCAAATAGAACTAGGAATGTGGTCCTGGAGGATGCATGAGGGAATGAGACCAAAGGTATGGGGAGAGGGGCTAGTTTTGAAAAATGAGAGAGACCATTTTTCATCTTGTCACTTGGTTTCAACGTAAGAAATCCTAGGTTTCCAGGAACTATTTATAAGTTATTAGAATAGAGGCTGATTTTTATTTAGTATCTTGTCAGTTTCACTGCCCCCTCCCCAAATGTTGCCTCTCATTGTCTTTCACACAGAGTAAAATTGCCTGAAAGTTTCTAGAAAAGTTCGAAGTCATGAAGATATGATTACTTGTTCAGTAAAAAGATGGTGGGCAGAGAGAAAAAAAGTGATTAGTTGTGTTTAAAGCCCTTTGGTACCTGGCATTTCATGAAGTAGCAGATGCTATATAGACTATATAGTTACCCAGAGAGACTTGATATTTGCTGTGCTTCTCACAGTAACTGTTTATGCTCCAACACCTGACTACTGACTTTGGAAGAGAAATTTGACCGGTTAGTTGGCTCTCAACTTATTGAGCATTGCTTCTGTCTATCTCCACTATGTGACCAAGATTGCAGTTTACTCCACCCCTACTACCCAGATCATACTACCCTGAAAACTCTGAAATCTTATAAAACCTCCCCTTCTCCTTCCAACTAGCTCTGAAAATAGCAGCGCTAAAAAGCCTGAAGCTTAATACAGTGTCCCTCAACTACCTATGCTGTGAACAAAGCTCAACATTAACATAAACTTCCAAAACCAGAATAGGGTGGGAAAATGAGCAAATGACAACAAAAGAACTTGATCATAAGAAACTACTATGGTGACAGGGAAGGTTAAGGCATAAACTCAGAGGAAGACAATGAAGTCCAAATAGCTACAAGCAAAGCCTCAAAGAAAAAGTATGAATCAGACAAAAGCTCAACAAGAACTATTCTCAAAATAAAATAAAAGTGACAGAGGAAAATTTAGGCAAGGAAGAAAATTATGAAAAGATAACTGCTTGGTAAAAAAGGCACAAAAAACACCAAAGAAAATAACACCTTAAAAAACAGATTTGACCAAATGGAAAAAGATGTACAAAAATTCACTGATGAAAATAATTCCTTAAAAAGCAGAATTAGCCAATGGAGAAAAGAAATACAAAGTCTCACTGAACAAAATAATACAGAATATAGCATCCATTCCTATTCAAAACACTAGAAAGCATAGGGATCAATGGACATTCTAAAACTAAGAGCATATGTAATGGGGATAAACTTAAAACCTTTCCAATAAGATCAGGAGTGAAATAGGGATGTCCACCACCATTATTCAATATTTCACTATAATTGCTAAGACAATAAGACATGAAAAGGAAATTGAAGGAATAAAAGCAGACAGTGAGAGATCCAAACTATCACTCTTTGTAGATGATAGATGGTATATTTGTTGTCCTTGTATTTTACTTTTGATATGAAATCCTCTTTAAGTTTAGTGCTATCCCTCTGAGATGGCCTCCAATTTATCCTGTACATAGCCTTTTTTGTACATAGTTGTTTGCCTATTGCCTCTCCCATTAATTGTAAGTTCCTTGAGAACAGGGATTGTCTTTTACCTTTCTTTGTATCTTGAGCTTTAGCACAGTGCCTGCCACATCATAGATGCTTAATAAATATCTGTTGATGGACTCTCATGCTATCCCTTATATTTCCTTAACTATCCTCTCCAGAATGGTTTAATGCAAGTCAATAAACATTTATTAAGAACCTACTACATGCAGAGCAAGGGCTCTGGGCAATGATCCCTCATCTGAGAATACCCTCTTACTGTCTCATCATAGTTTTCTTTACATGGGAATTTCTATAGGAGGTGTATGAGAATAGACTGAACTAGTACTATACAGATACCCTGCTCCTCCTACCCAGGACTAACATCTACACGGGTGCAAGATGGCTAAAATGAACACTGAGGGCAGGTTTGATCCATGTGAAAGAGCATAAAGTCTAGGAAGGAGAGTTGATAGAAAGGGGCAAAAGAGGCAGGTGTGGGGTAGGGCATGGGAGAATAAGAAAAGATGTGTCAGGGAATTTTGAGGGGAATGAGAGGAGAAGGATGGAGAAAGTGAGGCAGCTAGGTGGAATAGTAGATAGAAAGTTTAGGACATGGAGTCAGAAAGACCTGAGTTCAGATCTAGCCACAGACACTCACTAGCTTCATGACCCTAGACAAGTTACTTAACTTCTGTCTGCCACAGTTTCCTCATCTGTAAAATGGGGATAATAATTGGTACCCATCTCCTAGGATTAATGTGATAATCAAATGAATTTGTCAAAAGACAAATTGCAATTTGCAAATAATTTGAAAGCAATTCACAAACCTTAAAGTACCATATAAATGCTATTATTGTTGTTAACAATTATTTTCCTAATAATAAGGAAAGAGTAGTCCAAATTGTAGAGGAAAAAAGACACTGGCTACTATTACCACTAAAAATTGACACTGACATTTCAGGTTTGTAAAACACTTGACATTCATAGAATTGTAGATTTAAGAGCCGGAAGGAAATGTAGAATTCGTTTAGTGTAACGCCCTCATTTTGCTGATGTGGAAATGGAGGTCCAGAGAAGTTACTTGCCTAAGCTTCCACAGGCACTTCATCTCAGTTGAGACAAAGGGATCAAGCAGAGAAAGGAGCAATAGCAGAAATAAATCCAAGGATTTGCAAGAGGTGATGTGGAGGATAGGAAGACATGCCAAGCCTAGTACTGAATGGTCATTGGTCATTTCTGCGTTCTGCCTCCTATTCCCTGAGTGAACTTGATCAAGTCATTCAACCTTGATGAATTTGTAGTTTTAGCTGTAAAAATGAAGGGATTGAACTACATGACCTGTAAGGTCTCCTTCAGGGCTAAATCAATAATCCTTGAAGCATGGAATATGAGGTGGAAGGATATTTAGCAACAGCCATTCTTTCCTTATTTTATAGATGTGAAACTTGAAGCCCAGAAAATGAGTGTGATTTGCCCAACATCACATTGCTAATAAATACCAGAGCTAGATTTCCAATACAGTTCTTTTGACTCTAAATCTAATGTCCCTTTAATGCCTTTAGGCATTTAAGTGAGGGCAGCAATGAGCCAGAGTTTAAGGACATCTGAAAGTGGGAACTTTTCTCTAGAAATAACTGAGTGGTAGAGAAACAGAAGTCAAAGGCAAAAGTGAGGTTTTTTTTTCAGGGATGAGGAGCCCAAAATTTCTTTCCCCCAAAGTGGAGTGATAGAAGAACCCACCGAGCACCGTGGAGGAAGGTGAAAAAGATCTTGGGTGTTGAGTAAATAACAAGCTCCTTAGACTGTTGGGGTTTGAAAAGTGTCAGGAAGGAGAGTGTGACTCTCTGTGTGTGCAGAAGAGGAAAGTGGATGTTGTTTCTAGGAAGCCCACACCAACCCTACTTGCACAATCTTGGTGAATTGGGCAATTTGCGAAAGGACTTTTAAAAGAAGACGCTTGAATTAAGCCTTCAAGAGAACCAGATGTTTTAAAAGGTTGAGGTGAAGAGGGAGAACATTTTAGGCATGGGGGAACATAAGCCTGGGAAAAGCCTTGGAAGTGGGAGATGGGATAGACAGTTATCGGGCTCAAGATCTTCTAGGGTCTCTCCATGACGGTGCCTGGAGGCTGAAGTCCACAATGTAAAAGAAAGAAGGAATTTCATAAGAATGTTATTTCATTTGGGGCCATGAAGATTATGGACTATAAGAGAAATTATTTGTCCCAGAATGAATATAGAAACTCATTCTGAGTTAAGACCTATCAAGGACATGAAATATCAGGGTAAATTCTCAGTCCAAGAGCATTCATACAAATCTGTCAAAAATGGTTTCTGCATAATGAAACTAGAATGAAAATAGGAACTAGATCTTTGATTTTTATAGTAAAGGGGAACACCTGAAGGAAACTCCTATCAGTACAAGTTAATATCTCTTCTGCAATATAGAGTCTTAGATAGCTGTCTAGAACACTGAGATATTAAATTATTTTTACCTAGGGTCAAAATCCAGAATGCATCAGTGGCAGGAATTGAACACAGGTCATCCCAGCTGAGGGCAGCTTGCTATCCATAATGTAATACTTCCTCTCAATGAAAATTGGGTACTGAACAATAATTCTAAAAATACAAAACAATTGTTCCTAGAAAAAGGCCTCAAATTTACAATTGATACCAGTATCAGTGGGTCATCCTTAGACACATGGCCCCAGGGTTTTCTAACTCCTAGCAAAAAATAAGAGAGAAAAGGAAAAGAAAAGGAAAAGATGACTGGCAATTCCTCTCCTTACCTACCAGAAATACAGTTTTCCATCCCTCTCTGTGTTCAGAGAAGTTGGCGAGCCACAGATGTTGACTTCTATTCTCTCTACCAGAAGATGAGAGAAGACAAATAAAGATGGTGCCCTGCTCTCAGACCCAACTTGTACAGTCTATCAATTAATAAGTATTTATTAAGTGCTTACTATCTTCCAGGAGCTATGCTAAAATCTGGGGATAGAAGAAGAGATAAAACAAAACAAACGAGAAAGAAACTAGCCCCTCCTTTTAAGGTGTCAACATACCAACGAGGGAGACAACAAAAAATCTGAACATAAATGCGAAGTAGATGGAAGGTATTGAGGGGAGAATACTATCAGTTGGTATGAGGAGAAGAGATGGAAAAGATCTCCTGCAGAAAGTAGCTCTTAAGTCAAATCTTTAAGGAAGCCAGGTATTCTATAAATTGGAGGCTGGAAAAGAGAACATTCCAGCCATGGAGGAGAAGCCGGTAGGATGTAGGCCAAGGATGCTGGCACACCTTGCAGGACCCTGAGGGAAAAGGGAAGGGCCAATCCAGATGGTTCCTCACAGTGTACCTGTACTTCTAGACCAGGGACTATGCCTATGGGGACAACCTAAGCCTGTCATTTTGATAGCATAGATTTGTCCTTGATCTACATAGACTAGAATTACTCTCCCATTTTGTAGATGGTCTTTGAGAAGGACCATGGCCAAAAAAATAAAATATATCACCTGATTCAACCTGCTGATGGATGAGATATCTCTGTCCTCAGATATCAGGCAATATGGCGCAATTTGTTAGGACCTGACAAAGCTTGTGTTTTGTTGAAATAGCCCCAGAGTACCAGGGGTCAATTTCCTGCTCAAATGAGGCATCAGAGTAGCACCCGAGTGGAGGATGAATGGTTCAAGCTCTAAAAATAATCGTGGACAGCAACATGTGTCCTTTGTAAGTCTTCTCATTCCCAGTCCTTCAGTGAATCTTTAGATATCATTTTCCAGCCTGCTTCTAAACTGATTTCATTTTGGCGACCTTTGCAATGTCTCTCCCTCCAGTCTTCTTACACCTAATTCATGACCAGGTACTCAGATCCATTGGTCTTGGCCTCGTGACTATTCCAGGAATCATGCTCTGTCTTGTAGCTCCAGGCATTTCCATTCCTGGAACGTCTCTCTCCTCATCTCCACTGACTGGCTTCCCGTGCTTCCTTCAAATTCCAGATAAAATTCCATCTTTTATGGGAAGCCTCTCCCAAGTCCTCCTAATTCTAGTGCTTTCCTCTTTTAATTATTTCCCATTCTGTATACAGCTTGTAAGTGTGTTATTTATTTGTTTGTTTTCTCCCCTAGAAGATTGTGAACTCAAAGGCAGGGACTGATGTTTTTTTTACCTCTTTTTATATCCCCACTGCTTTAGCATAATTCCTGATGCAGAGTAGGTGCTTAATAAATCTTCATTGACTGATTGACATCAAACCACTATGATTGTTCTTTGGATCTGGCCATACCAACAGTTCTGAGTTCACCATTTCATTTTGTACTTTGGTGGACTACATCTCTCTGATGAGGTGTTTGGGTGCTTGTGTTTGGACCCCAATTCCAAGATCACATTTCTCCCTAACTTCAAAACACCGTCTCTTACGCTTTTCTCCCCAGCCCAAGGACACTATGCCTAGTAATAATTCCTTAGTGGGCCCCAGTGAGACAAACTTCTTTCCCCCACAATTACTCATGAGTGAGCCCAAGTAAAACAAACGATCTTTCTCCATCACAAGAACAAGCTGACCTCTGAAGAAAATCTCTGGTAAAAATAGGACTATCTTGTAACCACAGAATTATCATGTATTGATTTCCAGAGTTATTCAATGCAGAGGTCAGGCTATAGACATCAACTCTCAAAGCTACAGACATGATAGACCAAACACACAACCCTGAGAAACCTTTTCCCCTGGTTTCCAGTAGTGAATCATGCCGGTGACCAAGGTTGTAAGTTATCACCTAATTAGCATATCTGCCAGATAATCCACTACTTTTCTTATATAAGCTCTTGCATCATTCCTGTTAAGTTGCAAGTTCTTTAAGGGATGCAAGTTCCCTAAGGAGATCTGCCTGCCATATTGGCATAACAATAAACCTTTGCCAACTTGAGTTAGAGAATGCTTGAGTCCATGAATTCATTTCACGTGATCCTGTCCAGTACTCTGGTCTTTTGGGGGTCCCTGAACCTCTCAAACCACATCATCTCTATGGGTCAGCTATGGCAGTGAACAGAGTGCCAGGTCTGGAGTTAGAAAGACACATATTCCTCATTTCAAATCCAGCCTCTGACATTAGGTGTGTGAGCCTGGGTAAATCACTTAACCTTTTTAATCCTCAGTTTCTTCATCTGTAAAGTGAGCTGGAGAAGGAAATGACAAACCGCTCCAGTATCTCTGCCAAGAAAACCCCAGATGGGATCACAGAGAGTTGAACACCAATGCAATGACTGAAAAGCAAACCTCTCTCTATCTTGTCCATAAGGACAACAGGTGAGACTTCGTTAAATGCTTTGCTAAAATCTAGGCAAATGATATATTCAATATTCTCCCAATCTACTAGTCAGGTAACCTTGTCAAAAGAGGAAATGACATTACAATGGTTAGAGGGTACAATGCTGTTGTTGAATAGGTCATGATAGCTCTGGGGTCATAATTTCATTCTCTTGGCATTCCCCACCCATAACTTTAATATTAAGTTCTGATATTTTGCCCAGAATCAAGGTCAAGCTCACAGGCTTTCAGGCTGTAGACTCTGTTCTCTTCCCGTTTTTTTTTTTTTTTTGAAAATTAGGATATTTACCTTCTTCAGTTCATTGGTACTTTGTCTATTCTCCCTAATGTAAAAAGATTGCTGACAGTTACTCAGTAATCATGCCTGCCACTTCTTTCCATTCTTTGGTTTGTTATTCATCTGACTTGAGAGCCCCAAAAGGAGCTGGATGCTCTCTTTCTAGTTCTTAATTATCTAGGTCTCATTTCCCCCTTAGCTATTTTTGGTCTGTCCCCTCCACCCAGTTTAAAAATCATTTTCCTTGGCAGAGAAAAGAGAAAGAAGTAAAAGTAAAGTAGAGCAGTTTCCTTCCCTCAGTCCTCCATTACTTTTGTTCCAACCGTCCAAAACAAGTCCTAGGTCTTTTAAGAAAGTATTCTCCCCTTCCTTCCTGTATAATGTTCTTTGTTCTTCTTCCCTTTCACACATCTCCCCTTTCCTTTCCTTCTCTTCTTTTAGACTCCATTTTTGCTCAGGCTGGAAGTGTGGAGGCTGCCCCCCAGCTGATCACACCATTGATTATCATGGGAGTTTTGACCTGCTCCATTTCCAACCTTGATCATTTTCCTTCCTTAGAACACTGATCTCTGCTGCTTTCCTCACCCTGTCCCTCATTCTCCACCCCACCCGTACTGATACTGATCAATATACAATTGGAATAGCCTATTGTGTCTTATAACTCCTCAGCCCAAGAGATCCATCAGCCTCCGCCTCCCTGCTAGCTGTGATTACAAGGTATGTGTCACTATGCCAGCTCTGCTCTATTAACCCATATAGTTTTAATACCACTTTGACTCTTTTTTTTTGAAAGCTTTCCTGATCAGCCATAGCACATTTTGAGCTTTAGGACTAGTGACACAAATCTTGTAAGATTGTGACACATTTTTGTATTTATGCTCTGCTATTTGCTCTTGCTTCTAGGTTTGGCATGCCTATGAATCTTTGAAAAAATCTGTTGGTTGGTAAACTCCCTATAAATCTATTCTGGTTTCTTCAAACAGTTCTCTCTTTTCCTCCTTGTAAGAACTTTTTCTTGTCTCTTAAAAATTATGGATTCCTGTTTTTTTAATACCACCTTCATTTCCACATATTTGACCGTATGTCAATATATGTAATAAATACAAATATACGTATATGTAAATATATGCGTATGCATATATGCTATGTCTAAGTGAATACACATACACATATCCCTCCCCTTCTAAAAAAGGAATTATCCACTGTAACTGACTAGCTGACAATCCCGATAGTGCATCAAATGTTTTGTACTCATTATCTTCCAGTTTTGCAAAGAATGAAGGAAGGTTCCCTTTCTCTTTCGTCTTCTGGGATCATATTTCATCATTCAGTTTTGCCATTTTGTTGTTATTTCCACTTCGATTGCTGTGGTCATTATGTATGTTGGTTTCCTTGATTTATTTATTGTCCCTTGCATCAATTCATATAGCTTACCTAGATTTTTGTCTATGTCCCATATTCATCATTTCTTAATAGTATGATGATATTCCATAACATCACTATACCACAATTTTTTTGGCTATTCTATAATTGATGGGTGTATATATTATTTCTAGTTCTTGACTGCTATAAAAGGTACTGCCATAAATATTTTGGTGTATAGGGGATATTCATTTTGTCTTTGACCTCTGTGGGTTGTATGCCTAGCAGTGCTTTTGAGTGAAAGCATGTGTGAGCATTTGAGTCACGTTTTTAGCATGAACTGAAATTGCTACCACCAGTGTCTTCTCAACATGATTTCCATCTTTTGTCAAGTTTACTAACTTACTGGATCTGAAGTGAAATGTAATTATTTTGGTTTCCATTTTCCCTAATTATTATTAGTTTAGGGCAATCTTCTACATGGTTATTAATAATTTTCAGTTCCTCTCTTGAAGAATTACTCATATTTTTTGACCATTTATAATAGTGGCTAATAATAGCTAGGATTTATATAGTTTAAGATTCCAAAGTGCTTTAAAAACATTATTTCATTTGATTCTCATGCAACTATGGGGGCAAGGGTTATTATTGTCTTTATTTTACAGAAGGGGAAACTGAGACAGATGAAGGTTAAATGTTACTTTCTCAGGGTCACATATCTAGTAAATATGTGAGTGTGGAATTGAACTCATCTTCTTTACACAGGTCCAGCACTCTATTCACTGGATAACCTAACTTCCTCCATTGGATAATGATTGATTATCTCCCTATATACCTTTTTTTTTAGAATGGCATTCCAGAGAGTTTCTAGTTCAAAGAATTGTAGTTCATGGGATCCTACCTATCCTTCATTTGAATCATTTGAAATCTAGACCCTAACATCTAGGTTACATGTAAAAACATTGCCTGATTTGACCCTCCTCTATTACAAATGCTAGGATGCAATGGTCCCTTTCCCCCAAGACTCCTATCATTTCTACCCTAACAACTGGGTCCTGGGTCCTTCTTATTAATAAGAATCACGTTGGCAAGAGACTTTCCTTCTTCCTATGCTTCCTATAATATTTGTGGGATGAAACTATTACTAAGACTTTTGAAAGAAAGAGCCATCATATTTCCAGTTAACGGAAGGAAATAAAGTGAGAAAGATACTGTTAGGAAAATGACCACTGGAAGGAAAGGATCCAGTCCTTCCAACCCAACTTCAGTCATGTTTCACGCCTCCCCCCCCACCTCTAAGATTTTTCACCCTTTATGACTTCTTTGTAACAACATCATGTGGTGTTAGAATGGTTGCCACATGTTCTTAGTCAACGCCACCATTATTTGCCTGGAATAATTTCTAAGAGTGAAGGGAACTTGTGAGACATAGCAATTCCTTAAATGAAAGGAAGTTAAAATTCAGAATTTGCTGGGCTATTTTAAAATGTCTGGTCCCCTTAGATCCAGTCTATCATCAGGATTCATGGGAGAGTAAGTAGACTGTGACTCAAAGAGATTAAAATGCAATCAAGAACTGAAATCAGGCTGCTTCTTGAAGGGATAAACCCAGTGCACACTGTGGAAAGTTTTAAAAAAAATAGGTGTTTCTATTTGTCTGTTGAAAGCAGACTTCTTCAGATCTCTCAGATGAATGATAACCAGGCCAAAGCAGGCCTAATAGATAGGGCCCTGCTGCAGGAACATAAAGTTATTGTGACAAAATAGTGGTCCAAACCAGTAGAGCTAGTTTGGGTTTTCGAGTTGTGAAGTTTTTGTTATTGTAATCTTTGGGGTAAAGGTCTAGGAGTAGGACATTTCAGGCCAAAGGCAGTAATGTAACTGACAAGATTCTTATCACTGAGAGACTTCAAATATTACTTACTCTTACCTCTCCGTTCACAAAAATGCAGCAAATGGAGAGATCTCAAAGGAGAATAGGCTAGAAGACAGAATAAGATAAGTTTTTTAAAATGATGTTTCATTTTTTCCACAATTACATGTAGAAACAATTTTTAATATTAAAAAAAGTTTTGAGTTCCAGATTCCCCCTCCCTTTTCCCTTCCTTCCCCCCGACATAGGAAGCAATTTGATATAGATTATATGTGTGCAATCATCTAAAGCATTTCCTATTAGTCATTTTGTGCAAGAAGACTCAAAGAAGGAAAGAAAGAATAAAAGGAAGGAAGGAAGGAAGGAAGAAAGGGAGGGAGGGAGGAAAGAAGGAAGGAAGAAAAAAAAGTGAAAAAATAATAATAAATACGGACCTCAGTCTGTATTCAGACAACCATAATAATTTTTTAATGGTTCAATGGCAGCCATCTACTTCAAGACTGATTTCACTGGCTTCTTTTACAAGAGAACAAACCCCCTTAATGCCTCATCACCAACCCATTCTCTCCCAACAACAACCACCAAAATAGAAATGTAAATAGTTTAGTCCATGAGAAATTCATATCTAGATTCAGTTCAGTTTGCTTTTACAGTTTACCAAGTTAATGTAGTTCAGTTTATATTTGGTACATTTATGTAATCTTTGGGTCCCTAGTGCCTACACAGAGTAGGCACTTAATAAATGTGTTGGGTTGTGTTGAATGGATTCAAGTCCTCATTCCATCCACCTTCTGTTCTGAATGTGATAATTGCTTTATAAATATTCTTTCCAGGTCTTTGTGCCTGGCACATACTAGGCACTTAAGGAAAGTTTATTGACTGTTTGATTATGGCCTTATGATATAAGGAAAATAGGTTGAAGGGACTGGGGTATATTTTTCTTGGAGAAGAGAAGATTTAAGGGGAAAAGGATAGTTGTCTTTCAGGTACCTAAGGACTGTCTGGAGTGGGTTAGACTTATTTTGCTTAGATCTAGAGAACTGAACTTGAAGTGATGGGAGTTGCAGAGAAATAGATTTGAGTTTAATGTTAGGGAGAATTTCCTAAATAATTAGAGGAACCCACAAGTTGATTTAAAACACTTTTTCTTGCTTTAAGAGGTTTGTATCTCAAGTTTAAATCTAGCCATCATTAGGGAATGAGGGGCTGAAATATTGAACCAAGCTCAAGAGAAGACTTTTTGGGATCCAAATTTATTCTTTGGTGGCTATAAACACAGTCTGGATAAAGGGGGTATGCTTTCCTGTTCCCCTCATTCCCTCTTGCCCCCCCAACACTATAATCTAGTATTAGATTGAATTTTACTCTAGTTGTCAATGGGGGAGCTAAAGATTCCAAAAAAAAAAACAAAAACCACAGAGCAATGATATGACTATATGATTGTACTTTGTTTTAATCCTCACATATTCCCTAATCTCATCTTCACTTTCTGTTCTCTTATATAGTTTACAGGACAAATCTAGGTTGTGATTTAAATTTGAACACATCTATTTTCTAGAACAGAGGGCTACCAAGTGAAAACTGTGACATTACCCTAAGGGATGTGTGATCACACATTCAGAGCAGGGGGAGATGAACCATGCTCTGCTCCATTCCTTCTGAAATAGTCAAATATGGGGCTTTCAAAAATTTAATATTTTTTCCAAGTACATGTAAACACAAACTTTAATATTTGTTTAAATTTTTTTTTGAGTTTTAAATTCTCTCACTCTTTCCCCTCCCCCTTCCCTGAGATGTCAAGCAATTTAATGTTATACATATGTCATATTACTCATGTTGTGAAAGAAAACACAGACCAAAAAGTTTCCTTCCTCCCAATAAGGAAAATTTTAAAAAGTATGCTTCAGTCTTCATTTAGACTTTTATCAGTTCTTTCTCTGGAAGTGGCTAACATTTTTCATTGTAAGTAATATGGAATTGTCTTGGATCATTGTATTGCTGAAAATAGTTGAGTCATTTGCAGTTGATCATCATATAATTTTGCTGTTATTATGTACAATGTTCTTCTGGTTCTGCTCATTTTACTTTACATCAGTTCATGTAAGTTTTTCTAGGGTTTTCTAAGAACATCCTGCTTATGATCTCTCTTTTTTTATTAAATTTTTATTTTTCATTTTTAACACAGTTTATAACAGATAAAACAATTCAAACTTTTGGTCAGGTGATACTTCTTTTTAAACCATTTACAATATGGACTGCAAAAGAATTTTTTTTCAACATTAACCAGCTGAGACACAAATAATATTTATGTTGCCAACTTCACAAGTTCTTGACCTAATTCTGTCCACAGTATCACTAAGAATTAAAGGACCCTAACTGCTGCAGCCAGCACAGTCCAGCAGGTCTGGGGTGCTTACGGGCTCACAGAGTGAGGATGAAAAGACAGGCGGGACACAGCAGTCTATACAAAATGAGTTTATTCAGGACATACTGAGCCGATAATTCAGGGAATCGGGATGCTTAAATAGTAAAAAACCATAAAGGTAGTGATTGAAGCATGAAATAGAGCAGATGGTGATAAGTAGAAAGGGAGGCTTCAAGGCCTCTATATCAGAATGTTATCCTGTATAGCAGGAGTCCTGATTCCTGGAACTTCAACACCCGAATCCAAGGACATGCACCTGAGAACATTATATCACTTAACTTCTCAAGCCAGCTACTCTTCTCCCTTGGAGGAGGGGAACTCTTGATCAGGGGCTCTTTCAAACCCCTCAAGGTTCTCTACCTCTAACTTATTGTTGCTGCTCTAAAGTCCTATGCCTTTTAATTTTAGACTTCACCTTGGATGTTCCTCTACCAATAATCTATGATTGAATATATCTGGTATTAAGCTTACAAACCTTTTGACTATAGGTAATTGCCACTAAGAGTAGGGACATTGCAGGGATATAATATCGCCCCAACTTTATGTCAATTTCAGGCAGGATTAGATTGTCCACTTGCATTCAGTCTGGCTTAAAGTCTGCCAGGTGTCAGTGGGGAAACCAAGTCAGGAGAATCCTACTTCAGCCCAGGCTGAACAGCTGCTCTCCCACCCTTCCCATGAGATCACCTTTTGCAGTTCATACCAGCATCTCACCAGCTTACTGGCACCATGGATTAGAGGCTCAGATCGCCTTTCTTGCTGACCATTCCTGGAGTTAGACTCAGAACAGTCACTTAATAGTCCCATAGCACCTAAAAATGGCAAATTCCAATAACCTGGTTTCAAATTGATTATAATTCCACTTTGGCTAAGGAACAGCTTTTGAGGCAAATGTTAAGTGGCTTACATGCCTTTCTATACATGTTCTAGTTCCTGATTAAATAGAAATCATAAAATCAAATTTACCATTAAAACCTTAACTTTTTCATCAATGCCAAGTTTTACCTGAGGTTACCTTACTCTAGGATATTTAGACTGAAATTCTTTTCCCCAAACTAAAGATGTCATTGATTTATTCTCAGTAATTCATTCAGTCAATTGTTTTAATACTAATTGCTTTTACCTCACTTTGTAACATATCCAATTTTTCTCCCCATCAATCCCCTCCCCTGCTTCCTAATACCTTGCATTCTGATTACTCCTTCCCCCAATGTACCCTCCCCTCTATTACACCGCACCCTTCCCTTATCCCCATCCTCTTCTTTTTCCCATAGGGCAAGATAAATCTCTCTACCCCATTCCCTGTAGTTCTTATTTCCTGATTATATGCAATAAAAATTCTCAACATTCGTTTCTAATACTTTGAGCTCCAACTCCTCTCCCTCCCCCACTCCGTCCCCAGCCCCACTGAGAAAGGAAGCAACTCAATACAGACTAAATATGTGTTCTTTAGCAAAAGCCTTCATAATAATCATGTTGTGTAATACCAATCATATTGCCCTCTGTCCTACTCTATCCCCCCTTATTTTTTTCTTACAATTGACCTTGTCCCTTCTTGAAAGTGTTTATTTCAGAGACTCCCTTCTCCCATTTGCCCTCCCCTCTAACACTCCCCTCACCCCACCTGTCACCTCCTCTCCTACTTTCCTGCAGTGTGATGTAAATTTTCATATCAAATTTAGTGCTGCTCATAATTTCTTAAAGCACGATAGTATACCACAACTTGTTCAGCCATTCTCAGTCTGCCAATTTTCCCACATCCCCTCCAACATCTATCATTTTCCTTTTCTATTACATCGGGCAATCTGATGGGTGTGGGTGCCACCTCAGAGTTGTTTTAATTTTCATTTCTCCATCAGTAGTGATTTTGAACATTTTTTCATATGACTATAGTTTTTTCTTTTTCTGAAAATTGTTCATATCCTTTGACCATTTATGAATTGACAAATGACTTGTAGTCTTATAAATTTGACTCATCTCTCTATATTTGAGGAATGAAACCTTTATTAGAGAAACTTGTATTTTTTTCAATTAGGATTACTAACTGTGCGTTTTTCTCCAACCTATTTTCCCATTTTTCCTTCTTTTTCTCTCCCTTTCCACCCAATCCAGATTCAAATGTGGTTTGCTTCTGACTATGGCTCCACCCAATCTTCCCTCACTACTATCAGCACCCCCTTCTCTTAATCCCTTCTGCTTCTACTCTCCTATAGAGTAAGAAAGATTTCTATACCTAATTGAATATCTATTATTCCCTTTTTGAGTCAACTCCCTTATTTCCCCTGTCATCATGAAAACTCTTCCATGCCTCTTTTATATGAGATAGTTTACCTGATTGTACCTGTCCCTTCCCCATTCTCCCAGTGCATTTCTCTGTCTCATCCTTAATTTTATTTTTTAGCTATCATTCCACCATATTCATGTCATACCTCTCTCTGGATAATCTAACTTCCCTAATAAAAAGAAAGTTCTTAGGAGTTACAAGTATTATTTTCTCATGTAGGAATGTAAACAATTTAACCTTATTCAATCATTTATTATAGTGTATGGTCTTGGCTATCTGTCCCTTATTGATTAATGTCTTCTTCCTGATCTCATTTTTCAAAAATACAGTGCTAAAGTTTGCTTCTGAATAAAACACTGACAAACAGAGGGAGGGAAAAATCAGAACTTTCACAGGTTTTACTTGATCATATCTTATAGATAAAGCAGAAATACAATGTATATACGAAAATCAGTTTTTTAAAGTGATAATTACAAATGTGGTCTGTAGCAACTTTTTATTTTGCTCCAGTACATTCATTAATCTTCAACATATACTCTTTAAAGACTGAAAAAGACCGAACACAAAAATTCTAGAGACTATTTGCAAACAGTAAAATTAGTTAGAAAAAAATCACATAAAATGATGGCACAAGTTCTGTTCTTAGTTGCTCTTATTTCAGGTTTACTATTTCTATAAAAAATCCCACAGAAAGTAAATATTAACAGAGATGGGAGAAAACTACATACCATAAATAAACCATAGCTCTGTTTATAAAAATAGCTTGACTGGTTTGAGCAAATTTTCACTCTCCTAACCCACTCTGAAGGAAATCTGTCTTTCAATTCATTGACAAGTTGGAATTTTCCACTTTTTCTTCTTTGTATATGTCCTTATCTTCATTATTTGACTTCAGTGTGAAGGAAATCATTGGCTATCATTTTGATCTTAAATAGGATCTCCTCTCTGAAGGCAGAGTTTTCCCTTGTGTCCAGATTCTTGTGTAGAGTGAGAGTAATCAGAGTTCTTTGAGCTTTTCATATTTTACCTCCTCAGGTGACTGAATTTATTTCTTCACCAATCTTCTCTCGGAACTTTTGTCATCTTCTTTGTGCTTACGTTTTGTGTGCTAGGTCTTTTCACTAAATATTAAGTCTCTTTAAGTTTATAATTTTTCTTTTCTCTAAATCCATCACTTTCTCTATTGCCCTTGAGTGAAACATTCCAGTGAGATAATGTAGCAGAGTTTTTACCCCAATCTGCCAGGACAGACTTCCCGAACTGCCTAGAATATATATCTCTTTCTCCTCTGTGTCATGCCTTTCTGAATCATTAAACTTTCATTTCCCACTGATTATTTCACAGAAATAATCTAAAGCTTTCCACTCCTCCCATTATCCCTCTGCCCTCCCTTTTTCTGTTCCTTTCTCTTTTGGGATATTCTCCCTTCCTGATATTACCATTATCAAGCAGATATACTTTAAACTCTGTGTGTAAATTTTTGAAAATTTTCCAGGCTTTGCAATTTCCTTATCTCCACCATCTGGATAAAATGAAGAATGCATTCTAGCTTCTTCTCTTGGAACATCTTGTGGTGATATTGTCATTGCTGGTTTTCTTTGTGAAGGTTTGAGATGACTTGCACTATTCTGGGAATAACTAGAACCATTTTCAAGAGAACTAGGTCCAGATCTCTCAGGATCATGCTGAATGGAATGTGAATATTGAGGAGCATTTTTTTGGCAGGATGGGCTGTGTTTAGCATGGGAGCATCTGAACAAGATGCAATCAGACTAGGTTGCATAGCAGTAGAAGAAGGGCTATGGAGTGATTTTGGACTATTTTCATATGCTGAAAGACAAGGCCAAATGTCACCAGTTGCTACTGCTGATTTATTAAAAGAAACAATGAGTCTAGAAGGGTTGTATTCAAACAATTTGTGATATATGAATGCAATGGAATACTACTGTGCTATAAGAATTGATGAGCAGGCAAATTTCAGTAAAACCTGGAAGGACTTACATGAACTGATACTGAGCGAAGTGAGCAGGACCAGGAAAAATAGTGACAGCAACATTGTGTGATTTTCTGCTTTGGTAGAATTAGCTCTTCTCAGCAATACAATGATCTAAGAAAATTCTAAAAGACTCATGTTGGTAAATGCTCTCCACCTCCAAAGAAATAACTATGGAATCTGAATGCAAATTGAAGCATACTATTTTTCTCTTATTTAATTTTTTCCCTTCTTGTGGTTTTTCCTTTTTGTTCTGATTCTTCTTTCACAGCATGACTAATGTAGAAATACACACACACATGCACACACACACATCACACCTTTTTCTTGACCTCATTTAAAGGGATCATGCCCTGGCTTCTTCTTTAATAGGCCTATTCAATGACTAGGTGTTACCTCTCCCTGAGTGAGTGTCTGCATCTCCAGTCATCCTGATGAATATCTGGTCACTGGATTCAGATGGCTCTGGAGGAGAAGTGAGGCTGGTGACCTGCACAGCCCTCCCTCCCTCAAAACAAAGTCAAGTGCAAGTCATGTCATCACTTCTCTAATGGCATGGTCTTCTTCTTCTACAATGAAGGATGAACACAACAATGTGGAAATATGCCTAATATGATTGTACATTTATAGTGTGTCAGAATTGCTTACCATCTTGGGAAAGGAGGAGGAAAAGGAGGGAGGAAGAAAATAATTTGGAGCTTAAAATCCTATAAAAGTGAATGTTTAAAACTATTTTTCCACATAATTGAAAAAGTAAAATACTATTAAATGAGAAAAATGTATCTTTCTGCTCATTCTGTAATTTACTTTTCAAAGAGTTAACTTCTAAGGAAATCCCTTCATTTTTTTGGTCTGCTTTTCAAGAGCCCCTCATCTTTTTGAGGAGATAGGTGATTTGCTATATGGGGATGATGAATGAGATGAAGATATCCTTAAAGACCTGGAAGATCTGTAAGATGGGCAAGGTTAGCTTCTAGAGTTCCAAGATCTCATTCTTGATGTTAGATTAATTCTGACTCTCTAACATATATATTCATTTGGCAAATGTGTTTACTGTTTTTGTCTTTTAGGAGTATGTTTTCCCCCAACCATTTAGCTCTAAGTGTGAAAACCTAGGACTTGGGACAGTTCTACCATCGACCAGATAATTTATCCATGCATTAAGTGTTTAGTAAGCATCTACTATGTGCTGAGCTCTATGGTAGACAATGGAAATTTAAAAAAAGCCATTTTCCCAGAGGAGTTAATATTCTATTGGAAAGAAACAACATACACAAAACTATAAATAAAAGCAATTTTTTAAAGGAGGGAAGGTTATGGCAACCAGGAGGGGTGGGTGGTGAGTCAGGAAAGGTTTCATAGAGAAGCTTGTACTGAGCAGAAGGATATGAATAGCTTGGTGACTTTTCTCACCTAATTCCACATCATTTTTTTTTGTATGATGGTAGAACAATTCACAGTTCTATCAACATTGTACTAGCGTTTATGTTTTCTCATAGACTTTCCAACACTGACTATTGTTCTCTTTTGTGCCTGGCAGTGTGATGAGTCTGAAAAAAAACCTCAAAAAATTTTAATTTGTATTCCTTTTATCATTAATTATTGACTTGGAGTATTTTTCACAGTAATTTCCTATTAACCACCCTTTTTAGAATAATTTTCACATAGTTGTTGATGTTTCTAGTTCTCCTTTCAAACTTTCTTGCCCATCCTCTACTATCTATTGGGTCTCAAATCTTTTATGCTTGTTTCAGTTCCCTATATGCTTTGGTTGTCATATTTTTGTCAGAAATGTTTTATATATAGCTCTTATTCACTGACAGTATTTTTTATTCTGGCCAATTAATTTCATTCATACAAAACCTTTAAAATGTAAGCCATCTATTCTACTTTTTTGTCTTCTTTGCTATCATTTTATTTTGGTTATAAATTCTCCCCTTCATCATAGCTGTGAAAAGTTCTCCTTCAGTCGCCTCAAGTTCTGTTTTTTTTTTTGTGATTTGATTTTTGACTCTTAACTCTCGTGCAATTTCAATGTTCAATCAACTGTGGAGTCTTATCAATTTTCTCTTCACTTTTGTCTCATATGTCCTTTTCTCTCAACTCCCACCAGAACCATCTTGTTTCAGACCCATATCATCTCTCAGTTGGACTGCTGCAATAGCCTTCTGATTGGTCTGGCTGCCTCAAGTCTCCTCTCTCTAATCCTTCTCCAGTGAAGATGTGCAATTGACATCTTTTCAGCATAGTTCTCTGTCAACTTCGCTGCCAAGCTCAAGGAACTTCAGTGACTCCCTATTGTCCATAAAAAAACACAGACTCCTCTGTTTGACATTTAAAACTATTCGCAATCTTTCTCCAATCTGTCTTTCTAGGCTGATTATAATTTTTTCTTCTTACTCTTTCCATGGTTCAACATTCTATGATCTCAACATTCCATGCCTGTGACACAACCTCCTATTCGTTCCACCAAGACTGGAGGTTGTCTCTCATCACCTCCACTTCATGGACCTTTGGGTCCCTTCAAGTGCTTTCCTTCAAGAAGTCTTTCTGATTCCCCCAGTTAGTGACCCTGCCCCATTACATAGGAAATTGATGAATTTTATCAGTGGAAATGGCACCAAAGAAGAGGTATTGACATCTCTTTTGTTGCTATGACTTAAGACCATGGTACCTTTTTGTCTGACTTGTAGCTAAAACCTTCCATGAGCATTTTCTCCCCTATTAAAATATGAGCAGAGATAGTCTTCCTTTTCTATTTGTAGTACAGTGTTTTATACATACTAGGTGCTTAATGTTTCAGTTATTTATTCCCTTTGATTTATTTTGTTTACAACTTCTATTTACTTCTCTCTTCTATGTTACATTCTCCCAGTAATATGTTAACTTCTTGAGGACAGGAATATTTTTTTTTGTCTTTATATCCTTACATTGAGCACAGTGCTAGGCACATAGCAGGTATGAAATAAAAACTTGTTGATTGAATGATTGATTTCTAAATTTGCATCTTTTTATGATGAGTGTGAAGAGGATGAAACATATTACAACCAAAGAATTATGGAGACAGAGAAAAGGTAGTTATAAAAAATGAGCTGATCAAGTGGCAAGAGCAAGGGTTAGATAGGAAAAGAATGGATACCCTCCTTATAATGTCACAAAGAGAGAAAGCTCCTCCGCCAATAGTAGAACTTCTTCTTAAACTTAAAAATGGAAATGAACAGGAGACATACAGATTGCTCAGGCATAGACGACTTGTGATCTGCATTTTGGGGAGCAAATGATCCCACTGAAGGATCATCACCCCTCTGATAACATCCTTTATATAGGTTTTAAAAAAATCATGTCTCATGTTTCAGCATAATACAGAGGAAACAAAAGCAAGGCTTACAGGAAGTGATTAAAAAGGGGAGGTCTTGATGAAAACAGAAAATGGCGACTCAGAGGGAAAGACTGTGGATCTATGACTGAGGATTATTAACCTCTCCATCCCCCACCACTGGTAGTAATATAGCCTCTGTGGCCAGGTCAGTGGAGATGAGATTGAATGGCACTGTTCTGCTTAAAGAAAACAGTTTTTGCAATCTATTTGGCTGAATCCCAGGAGGAAGGGAACTAGTTTATTTGAAATAGATATCTTCCATCTCCATTTTAGCAATTTCATATCATAGTCATACAGTCATAGAATGTCAGAGTTGAAAGGAGAGATTATATTCAATCCTCTCATTTTATATGGAAGGAAACTGAGGATTGAGGAAGTTAAATTCTAGGTTCTTCATTTTAGTAAGTGGTGATGAATGATTGTATATAAAACCAAAAATTTCTATTATGTACAAATTACTTTCATATATATATACACATATGTGTATATATGTATATGTATGCACATATATCCATGTATATACATATGTGTATATGTATATTCGCAACCTTCTCACCTCAAGAGGAGACAGCAAAGTGAGCAGGAAGTGAGAAGGAAGTTAATGAAACTCATTTCACCCTACATTATTTTCATAACTACCCTGCTCTTCTGTTTCCTTCTGTTCTATTCTATAGCTTTTCTGTTAAATACTTTAATGACCTCTTTTCTTTCTTCTTTTATGGGAAAGTCTTTTGCTAGCCACTCTTACTCCCTTTAGATCCTCACCCCAACTGAACAAACAACAAACAAACCAAATAAATCCATATATTATCTATATTGGAGAATGTTTGTCTTCTGTACTTTGAGTTCATCACGTGTTGGGAGATAAGTACTGTGCTTCATCATTTATCCTATGGAATGAGGGTTGGTTATTTGCATTGATCAGAGTTCTTCAGTCTTTCAAATTTGCTTTTCTTTACAATGTTGTTATCGTTGTGTAAATTGTTCTCTTGGTTCACTTTGCATCGGTTAATCCAAGTCATCATAGGTTTCTCTGAACCCATCTTCTTTTTCATTTCACATGTCATGTCACAACAATACTCCATTACTTCATTATATATTTTTCAGTTTTTCTCCAAATGGTGTGCTACCCTCACTTTGTTCCTAGTTCTTTAAACCTGTTTGTACATTTGGATCTGAGTGGTATTGCTAGGTCAAAGGGTATACACAATATAGTGATTTTTGGTGCATAGCTCCAAACTGTTTTCCAGAATTCAAAGCTCCACCAATAGAGCTTTAGTTAGTTAACTTTAGTGTGCCCATCTTTATGTAGGCCTTTCAAGAACTGCCATTTTCCTTTTTTGTTATCTTTGCAAGCTGATGGATGTATGATGAGACCTCAGAATTATTTTAATTTCATTTTGCTGTTTTAGTGCTTTGGCACATTTTTTCATGTGGCTATTGATAGTTTAGATTTCTTCCTTTAAGAACTGCTTGTTTTTATCCTTTGATTCTTTATCACCTTCTGGTTGATCGAAAATTTAATTCTTTGGTGAACTTTGGGGAAAATTCTATAAATTTCTTGGATATAAGACTTTTAATAAAGAAATTTGAAGCTTCAAAGTCTTTCCCCAGTTAATAGTTTCCTTTTAGGTTTTAGCTGGGTTGATTTTGTTTGTACAAAATCGTTCAATTTTATGGAATCATTTTATCTTTTGTGTTCTCTAATTTCTTGCTTAGTCATGAAATGGAAATTGACTATAGTAGTGAGGATGCTAGAGACCACATCATCTACAGATGTGGGAATGTTTAGCCTGGCTAAGAGAGTACTTGGGTTGGGGGTGGACACATGACAACTCTCTTTAGCTACTTGAAGGGTTATCATGTTAGTAAATAATTAACTTTACTCTTTTGGCCTCAGAGGGCAGAGCTAAGAATGGAATGAAGAAATTACAGAAAAGTAGACTTCTTTTGAATGTAATGAAAACTTCTTCATGACTAAAGCTATTTGAAAGTGAAATGGGTCGCCTTCAGGTGTACCTCAAGGTATTACAGGAAGCATCACTGGATCACTTAAAGAGAAAGTTGGACAACTATTTATCAGAGATGTTACAGAGGACAGGTAGGGTCTAGATAATATAACCTTTGAAGATCCTTTGGGTCTCAGATTCCATGATTTTATGAATAAGTGACTTTTCCAAAGTACCATAGGAATTAATGATGGAATCTGGCTAGAACAGAGGTCCTTTGATTAAAAGTTAGTTTGAGAAAGCTTTTGTCCTCAGTTTCCTCATCTGTATTTAACCACCAGGTGGCATTCATATCACTATTCAGTCCAAAACTATCTGGCCTGGGGGAGCTAGCCAAAGCTCTGCCTAGAGGTTTGAACATGCAAAGTTTGGAGGAGATTTGAGCTCTCTATGGTTTTCAGAGAATCAGAGATCTTCTGTCTCCCAGTCCTTTCTCTCTCTTTTGGGAAGGATTAACTCATTTTGAAGGGGTGTGGGGATTTGTGGATTTACCCAGTGAGAGCAATTGTCTAGCTTATCTCTTTTTTTGAACTAGATATATTTCAGTGAGCCCTAGTCTATGGAGAATTGACTCTCCACAAAACAGGCTTGGATACTCTATGCAGAGTTTTTGTTCTTATAATTAAATTAATGAGGAAATAAATAGTTCATGGTACTAAAAGAAAAACACAAACTAAACCCCTGCTGGGTAGCTACATACTCACCACTCTTCCTGACCCCAGAAGTCCTCAGGCAGAATGACTGATAAGAGCCTAGAATTCTAAGAAGTGCACAGTTGGAGGCCTCCTTTGAACAGGAAAGGAGTGCAAACAACTCCATTTCCACAGGAAGTTACACTCACGCTTCTACTTTAGCCAGTCTGATGAAGACACAAAAACTTTGTATTCAAGGTCTTGGCTCATTCCAGGGCATAGAACTCAGGATGCAGACAGCATGGTACAGTGGAAATGATGCTGAGTTTGAGGTTGGAGGATCTAGTTCAAATCCTGCCCTGTCACTTTACTGTGTAACCTACTGTGAATCACAACCTTTCTGGGCATCCATTGCCTCCTGCGTAAAAGAGTAACCTAGACTAAATGACTTGCAAGGTTTCTTCTAGCTCTAGATCTATGAGTCTATCAGAATGGAAATAAGAACTCATGTGTGTCGGTGCTTTCCCCACTGTTAGCTTTCTTGTTTTTGGCAGGAAACCTCGACTGCTTTGGGTCTTGGCTTGTCCACTACGAATCTGGAGGGGTGGAATGAGTACCTAGTTCCATCCAAGGGCAATGTTACCATTGCCCCTCCTTGAGGTCCTCCATGACCTTGACTGTGATGGCCCTCTCAGCCACCTGCATCATTCCTGTTGCTACTTCCTAGCCAGAGGTGTACTACTTCAGGGTAGATTAGGAGCAGACAGGACAAGGAGATGGAGTGCTACAACACTGTGAAATGTTCTCTAAAGTCCTTCCATTTCTAAAATCTCATGATCCTATGAACCCAAGATCTTCTACTAAAGACAAGATAGAATGATGTAGAAGAGGCCCTGAGTCTGGAGATCCCTAGGTTTTAGTCTTGTCTTTATTCTTTAACTAGATGGGTGATTTGGAGCAAATTATTTAACCTCACTAGCCCTCAATTTTCTCTTCTCAAAAGTAGAGGGTTGGGTTAGATGAACTCTACTGTCACTTTGCCGTCTGTGACTCCAACTTTCCCTGGAATAAGATGAATTAGTAGAGAGGCTAATATAGAGTCAAGATCAAATATTATCTTGGAGACCATTTTTTTAAATTATGAAGTTTTAAATCTACAGAGAGGTGTATTTTCTGTCTTTTCTCTCTTCCTTTCTCTGCTGTAATGGAATCCAAAATAGAAGAGGTAGGCTTTATTTATTCAAACTGTGCCCAGCTAGCAATTTATAGCAATCCCTGAACAAACACAGTGTATAGCAAATCTCGAAATACAGATCAGAAAAGATGCATTTCTCTTTTCCTGCTGGGACTAGATAAGCTAAAGAAAAAGTGGGGGAGAGAAAGTTGAAAGGAGAAAAACAAGGCATTTGTTTAAAATAAGGAACTAGCCTTTGCTATGGTACTGTATGATAAGAGAAAAACATTTCCCTACAGGTACTCAGGTGATAAATCACTAATAGAAGATAAGAGGCCAAGAGAGATAGCCTGGGCATAGGCATGAGGTTTTTTCATCTCTTCTAGGGGTAGAGACAGATTTAATTTTTTACCTCCTTGGGATCCTTTAGCAATGTTGTCATTGCCAGGAAAAATACATTTGTGAGTTTATTCACGTGGTTTTAGGTTCTGAGAACTTTTCTATTTTGCTGCTAATCAGGATCATGCTTGGGAAAATTTTCCATTAGCCCCATTGGTCTGTGATGCCCTCTCACTTTCTTTTCTTTGTGATTCTCTCTTCCCTTTTTTCAACAGGATTTTCCAGGAAGCCAATGCTTTTGTTTCCTCCTTCTAGAATACAACTTCTCTGAGGTTATTATTTTTTTAAATTATACCTGTATTTTGTATGGTACCTAGAAGTTAGATGATGCAGTTATTAGAACAGTGGTCCTAGAATTAGGTAGAACTAAGTTCAAATCTGACCTCACACGTTTATTGGTGATGTGACATTGGGCTCTGACTGCTGACTGCAGCAACCTCCCTGGGTTGTTGTGAGAATCATATGAGACAATATTGCAAAATGCTTAGCACAGGGTCTAGCACACAATAGATACTATTAAATAATATTTTCTTCTTTCCTTCCTAGTAAAGTTGGTGTGAGAATAGTAGGTGTGTCCTAAAGTTTGTTAACTTGAACTGAATGACTGAAACCAAAGGAGAGAAGGAGCGGGGAACAGTTCTACCAGAGGAGTCTGGCCCCTGGCATCAAACACTAATCAATGACAGGAATACTAGATGAGAAATTCCCATCTGAATTGCAGAGGCCATGAGAGAGAGAAGAAGATACATCCTCTTGAGATAAACACGTACCCCTGATGTTACTCCATCTTTCAAGCTAAGCCAAGAGGTTTAGCTTTAGATCAAACAGACATTCTTGTCTTTAGAGGCAGATGCTAAAGGAATCCTACTGATCAAGTAGGCCAGCTCAATCCCAAGTGAAATATTTGGCCCTTACCTGATAGCATTCAAGGAACATTTGTTGAAAGTCTTCTCTGACCAAGAGCATCTTCCTCATTGACTCTTATTGCTCTGCTTCTCCTGCCTTGAACACACACACACATATTTAATTTGAAATTAGAATCACTCATGGATAGTTTTGCAGTTGTTGGTTTTTTGGAGAGAAAGGAGCATGATTCAGGATTTTGTGAAAATCCATATATGCTCCTGGGAGCTGGTCCTTTCCCATGAACAGGTTGGTGTATAGTGACATCAAATTGAAATTGCAAGAAGGCCTGGAGGGGTTGAGACATAGGGATGGGTGAGTTTCCATTAAAAGGAGAATGATGCAAGTGGCATTGGGTGAGGAAGGGGCCAGAAGTCAGTCTGAAAAGAGAGTAGAACAGAGTTGAAGATGCTTAGGGTAGAAGCCTGGTATCTGTGTGTGGAGGGTCTAAATGGTAAAAGAAGAAAATGTATTTTATGGAGAGAATAAGGGAAATATGTGTTCATGCAGAGACCTCAGGGCTCACATTTAGCCACTTCCCTGATGCTCTCCTAGTAACGTAGATCTAAAAAACACAATGGTTTTCTAACAATGGAAACAGAGAAGTTAAGTGACTTGCCTAGGGTCACACATCTTATAAATGTCAGAGTCCTAACCCCAAGTTCATCCCTTTAATCTTAGAACATATTACCTCTCTTGAGTAGCCATCGTTTTAGTGGTGTTGGCTATAAAATATACCTGGAATATAAAACTCCAATACTCCAATTCTTTAATGGATCTGTGAGCATTTTCTGCAAGGATGGAGGTCACCTTGTGTGGCTCTTGTCCACACAAGGTCCCTGTGGCAGCAAGGTCATGAAGTGGATAGATCACTGGGTCTTGAGTCAGTAAGAACTGAGTTCACATCCAACCTAAGCCACTTACTAGCTATATGACTTTGGGCAAGTTGCTTAATCTCTGTCTGCCCAATTTCCTCAACTAAAAATGGGGATAATAATAATACCTACTTTCCAGAACTGATGTTTTGAACAAAGGAGATATTTGTAAAATATTAAGCACAATTCATTAAACATAACTGATACTTAAAAAATACTTGTTCCCTTCCCCCTTGTCTATGTCATCCCACAAATCTATGGGTGGGAGAATACCCAAAGTGTTGGAAGTCTTTGCCATAGTCCACATTGTGTGGATACTTTGGAACAGGTGGGCTAACCATTGGTTATCCCAGTCTCGCTGGTACCTACTTTTTTTTCCGATGATTTCCGGATGACACCTTAAGCAGTGTTCTTCCTTTGTAATTCCTCATTAGTAATGTGTGGCAGCCCCCACACAGTCACCATGAGCCTTTTCCTTGCCTTCTGGGTGCTCTGAATTTCAATTCTTCAGAGACTGTGGTATTCCATGACTCACAGTCATCAGTGTTTATTGACTTGACCTATACACTCAATGAAGGAGCATTATTTCATGCCACCTGCTTTATGTTTGACTTCATATAACTCATTCCATCTGCATCTGCTTCAGACACTTTACCCAAGGGCATCTAATTATGGCTCACATTTTCACAGTATTTTACAAAGGATTTTCATTTTAATACCCATGTGAGGTAGGGAGTTAAAGCAATATTATTTCCCCCTTTATAGAAAAGGGCAGGGAATAACCTGTCTATAGTCACAAAAAGAGGGTCAGAGCCAAGACTTCAAGTGTTCTATTACTTACCTAAGATGAATAGGGAGATCTTAAAAGCTTATAGCTTACCTTTGATGACTTCAAGTCACGAGGCTCAGTGAATTTCCCCTCTGGAATACTTGAAAGAATGGGTAAGAATGATTGCAGAGCTACTTTGGTGGTTTTTGAAAGACTGTACAGAAAAATTGAAGAGCCACAGGCCTGAAGAAGGGAATGTGTAATTTTCTTAAAAGGAAGAGAGAAGAGCCTATAAGCCAAGCTCATGAACTTGACTTTGATTTCTAGCAAAATTCTGGGATGTGTTATTACAGAAATGGTAAATGAACTTCTAGAGAAGAAAAAGTTGATTACAAAGAGCCAGCTATGACTTCATCAAGAATGAAGCCACACTAACCTCATTTCCTTCTTTTCATTTTGACAGCATTACCAGATCAGTGAGCAATAGAACATCTGATTATTTTTTCTTTTCTTTTTTCACAAAAATTTTCCCAGCTCTCTGGGAGAGAGAGATGTAGTGATACTAGGAGAAATTGGAGTGATATAAAAACAAAAGATATAAATAAAGTTCTATTAAATGTATAAAAAAGGAATGCATTACAAGCACATGCCTAGGGGAAAGGCATCAAGATAAGAGACAGTGTATTTGTAAGGAACAGAAAGAATGCCAGTGTAACTGTATGTAAGGTAGGGAAAGTAACTAATGCCAATGAGGTTGGAAAACCAGGTTGGGGCCAGGTTGTGCAGAACTTTAAAAGCTAAACAGAGATGTTTTTATTTGATTCTACAGGCAGAAGGGAGTTGACTGAATAAGGGAATGACAAGGTTGGATCTGTGCTTACAGAAAGCCACCTTGAAAGGAGTATGTACGAGGGTATAGGGACAGGACACACTTAGGGTAGGGAGAGTATTGTAATCATCTAGGTAAAAGATTTGGAAAGGACATGTTACATGGGATGAGGCAGAGTGAGGAGTCCAGGATAATGTCTAGATTATAAACCTGAGACACTGGAAGGATGGATGTGCCTTCTGTTCTGAGTATCCCATTTTAGAATGGATCCATAAGAAGGCAACCTTGATAAAGACACATGAGGATTGCTTGAAGGACCTGAGGACATTTTACTCAAAGAAGAGAAAACTTAGGAAGAGATATGATGGAGGTTTTCAAGTATTTGAATGATTATATGGTAGAGGAGGGATTCTGCTTGTTTTTCCAGAGACTAATAGAACCCAGAGCAATGGTTATAAGTTAGAAAGAGTCAAAGTCTTCTGGGCTTGATGAAAAGATAACGTCCAACAATCTGAGTTATCTAAAAACAAAATGGGCTGCTTCTGGAGGCCACCCATCACTGAGGGTCTTCAAACAAAAGTAGGATGAATGTTTGTCAGGTATCTTGATAGCATATAAATTGGATTAGATGATTTACGTAATCTCATCCAACTCTGAGATTCTACAATTTTCTCATCTGACAGAAGGAGATACTAAGGCCAGGGTTCTACTTTGTTCCCTTATATGATGCAAGTTATAGCCATAGCTGATTCTTTTAAAGATCTTAAGAACATTGTATCCTATATGCTTCAGGTATAACCTACAAGGAAGGATTCTAAAATTTGTTCTCATATATATGAGATAACAGTTGCATACCTGAGGTTTATCAACACACTTAAGTGCCTTGTTATTGTCATATCTGACTCTTGATGATCCTGTGACCCATACTCTCCATGGGGTTTTCTTAGCAAGGATACTAGCATGATTCACCATTTCTTTCTCCAGTGGATTAAGGCAAACAGAGGTTAAGTGACTGCCCAAGGTCACACCGATAGTAAGCACTTAGTAAGCGTCAGTAAGGGTAGATTTGAACTCAGGTCTTCCTGACTCCTGGTCTGGTGCTCTATCCACTGAACCACCTTGCTGCCTCTTTTCAAATACTTACAAATACCTTACATTTCTTATTTCATATACCTTATCTCACACTGCAATTTTAGAGTGTCTTGTTTAAAACCAGAAACAACCAGCTTTGGTTGGTTTCGAAAGGTTCATCCCTGCAGAAACACAGCAGCAGGTGTGCGTGAACCTTGGGGTTGGATTTCATAAATGATCACAAAAGTGTCTCCATTTTCTTGCTTGCCCTTTAGCTCAGTGTGTTTGCTCACAATTAATTCCCTAGATGTGTCAGGGCTTTTGTCCACCTTAGTGGTAAAGCATGCATACCCCAAGAAGACCCATGCATTGGCAGGAGCCAGACTTAAAGGTGGGCACACACACACACATACACCCACCCACACACACCCACCCACCCACACACACACACACACACACACACACACACACAAACCTACTGTTGATAAAGAGTAGCAAATTGATGCAGAGGGCTAGGACTATTCTTAGCCATCAGGGAGATGGCACTACACCACACGTCAGATTCCTTCCCAATGCTGTGCCAGGAGTGGGAGGTGGGAGGGATGTCTCAGGAGCTATCGCCACAGACAGTTGACTGAACATGATCTATGTGTATGAGCAGAATGTAACCTTTAGTAGTAGCTCAGTTAACTTGATGAGTCCCAAGGAAGAGGTTCATCCCCTATCATAAAGCGATGACTCTCTCCTTTGTCTTTCTTCCCTGTACCTTTCATCCCCAGGACAGACCTTTACTTATCCTTACAATTAGACCTATTTACCCTACCTCTCCTGTGTCCCATGCTCCATCTAGTTTCATACCCCACCCTCTCACCAGAGCCTTCCATACTTCCTAAGTCCCCAGTTCACCATCCCCTAAGTTACAAATGTTTACACAATGTGATCCCTGCTTACTGTCCATCTCCATCTCCTCTTGGAGCAGAACCCTTCCTGATAGTAACCTAGAAATGGGGGGAGCACTTAGAGGGTAGGGTTTTTTAATTTTAGAGATTTTTATGGGTTTTGAAATGGAGAAACTAAGAGTTAAATTTGGGACATGTTGAATTTGAGATATCACTAAGACTTCCAACCTGAAATGTCCAGTAGAAAACTGGTGGGAGTAAAGCTCAGGGGAGACTGGAGTTAAAAATATAGATTTGTGAGTTATCTCCATAAAGATTATAGTTAAATCCACGAGAGCTGCTGAGGTTACTGAGAGTGAAAGTACAGAAAGGGAAAAGGGTTTAGGATAAAATGTAGGGGACACCCACAATTAATGGGCATAGTAGGAATGGTGAGACAGCGCAGGAGACAAAGAGTATTCAGATGGTTAGAGGCGTTAGTTATGTGACCTAGTAGATAGAGTGCTGGCCCTGGAGTTAGGAAATCCTGAGTTCAAATTTGACCTCAAATACTTACTGTGTGACCCTGCACAACTCAACTCACATGACTTCTGTTTACTTCAGTTTCCTCATCTATAAAATGAGCTGGAGAAGGAAATGGCAAATCACTCCAGTATCTTTGCCAAGAAAGCCCAAAATGTGGTCGTGAAGTGTTGGACATGATTGAAAGATGGCTGAACAAGAGGGCTCTGTCTATGAAGCATGTAAACTATCTTTTCACCGGTCACTTTGCTTCTGCACGAGTACTCTTGCCACCCCCACCCAACACCTTTTCCAGCACTCTCACCATAATCAAATTAATACTGTCATTGCTGTTAGAAAGGCTATGTGTCAGTCATTCCCCAGACCAAAGCACCCTTCCCTGGTCAAGCAGACCATAGATATCTCTATTAGACTATAAGTTCCTTGAGAGCAAAGACTATCTCAATTTTGTATTTGTATCCTCAGGATTTAATACGGTCCCTGTTATAAAGTTAGTGCTTAATAAATGATCTTTCTTTTTTTCCTCCCTTCCTTCCTTCCTTCCTTCCTTCCTTCCTTCCTTCCTTCCTTCCTTCCTTCCTTTCTTCCTTCCTTCCTTCCTTCCTTCCTTCCTTCCTTCCTTCCTTCCTTCCTTCCTTCCTTCCTTCCTTCCTTCCTTTCTTCCTTCCTACCTTCCTTTCTTCCTTCCCTGTTATACCTACTTTGAGTCTTACTTTCTTGCTTCATTTTGTACTGTTGCTTCCTGGTCAGACACCTCAAAGACAATTTCCCTGATGTCCATTTATACAAATGTCTTGGTAGGAAGCAGTTTTCAGAAGTACCCCTTCCTTACTGGCTAGGTCAGCTTCATTTGCTCTGCCCTATAACACTATAGCAAAAGTTTCTCTATTCCAGTCCTCAATAGAATCTAACCTCTACTTTGCAAGATCATTTCTATGGAAAGAATGTGCTCTGTGTTTAAACATAAAGATGAAAAAACAAGTCCCTCATAAGTTAGGAAGTGCCTGTTCTCCCTTCCTTCCTGCTGGTTCCCAATCTAATTTTTAGTTGCAGTTTGCATAAGGCATGTGTGTTGGGGAGTCAGTTGTGAAGTGAGGTGGAAGTGTTTTTGGATGATGACTCATTTTGAGACAATTCATCAGAAGCTCATTGTAACTCACGGGCTGGTGAACAGCAAGAACTCCTCACAAAAGGTGCCTGTATTATAGGGAGACAGATGCCTGATATTTCAATAGGTACATGGGCCCTCAGGGAGAACTGAATTTTATCCTAATAAAGATCTTGGTGAGGGGTTTTCTTCCTTTCTCTGCTGCAAACCCCCCTTTCTGATCCTACTAGTTTATACCTACCTCCTTGGCTAGATCCCCTACCTTCTAGGTGAACTCCTTTTGGATTTAGCCAAAGGTGTGCCCTTCCTGAAGTCAGGTGATTTTTGTTGTTTTTCCTTTGCTTTCAAAGAGGATCAGTGATATCACAGGACAATGTCTTGACTCATGAATTGGATTTAAGTGAGGCAGTTGCACAAAATCAACAGCCTCACTCTCTTCCAGAGTCATTAAAGTCTGGTGGCAAGACAAAAGTTAATATGACTGGCGATGGCCTAGCAGACCGTGGATGACCTTGGCATCATGGATGTCTGATTGAGCTCTAAACTCTGCACACTGCCTGCTTCAGCTGCCTTCATGGCCTTGGGAACAAATTGTTCTCACCAGCCCATTCCACAGGGGGAAGTCTTCACATGCTTGGGGTGGACACTCCATTAACTTACCTATGTTTCTGAGGCTGTTGGATTACCCTCAAGTTGGCTTAGCCCCGTCTTCTGAGATGGTTTACTGGGGTATGGCTGCCATACTTGCAATAGCTTCTTGGAGTTATAGATGAGAGTTGAGTGCCACATAGCAAAGGTGATGAGTAGCCCTGAAAAAGACTCAGTAAGATCTTGCACCAGAGGTGCTCTTTTCCTCAAATACTACATACTCCCTGAGCCAGCTGATATTAAAGAAGCTAAAGAATTCATGAGAATGTTTTCAGGAAATCTTGGAGCCTACAGTTTTCAGCAACCCACAGTAGCAATATTAGACCCATTTTATAGATGAGCCTAGAGAGGGTGAGATAATTTCCCCAAGATCACACAAGAAGAGAAAAGAGTCAAGATTTAAACCTAGATCTTTTGGCTTCACACTGAACATCCTTTCACTTCATGATTCTACCTACACAATGGATATTAACTAAGTAATTCACTTAGTCCCCTCACCACCTTTATGGGAATTTAGAGATCACCAAGATTTTCCATCTTTCACTAATCTTCCTCTCTGTGTCCCATATGTCACCAGGATGCTACATGAGGTTATGGGCCAGTTATCCTAATCCAGCACTATGAAAGGGATTTTAGAATAAAGCAGAACTAAAATGGAGAGTAGAATGAAATACTTGAACTCTCTCATTTTACAGATGATGAAAATGAGGTGAAGTGATTTGACCAGATTCCTACCGGTGGTGGTGGCCACCCTGGATCTTGAATTGGAGTCTACCACCTCCAAATGCACCATTCTACTATAGTCTTCTTTGGGGAATGAAATTTTGATGCGAATGACTGCACCTCCTCCTTCCCCTAAGGCTCTGACTCTTCCTGCTTTTATCTGCTGCCTGTAGGTGGAGAAGGCTGGGTAAGTCCCCAAGACTATTTCCTACAGCTCAGATATACTGGCAGCCTTAATGCGCTATAGAGAGGGAGCACAAGTTGCTAAGGACCATGGAGACTGTCTCCAGATTTCTCACAGTTCTCAATCTCCTCCTTTTTGCTCACTCTCTTGGGTGCAGAAGGGCCTTCAACATTATATAAGTTGAAAGAACTGGGGATATTCAGCCTGGAGAAAAGAAGACTTACAAGAAATATGTTAGCTAGCTTCTAGTATTCAAAAAGATGTCATATGAAAGAGGACCAAATTTGCTCTTCTTGGCTCCAAAGATCAGACTTAACAGTAAGAGGTACAAGCTCCAAAAAGGTCAAGGTAGGCTTGCTTCAGAAAAAAATAGAACAATTTAAAATTGGAATGAGCTTTTTGAAAAAGAAAATGGTTTTTCCCTCACTGAAACTTTTCAAACAAAAGTATGGTTGGGCACTTAATGGATTTGTTATAGGAATTATTTTTTTGGGGGGAGTAGTGGTTGGTTGGACAGCTAGGAAGCACAGTGGATAGAATGTGGACCTAGAGTCAGGAAGTCTCATCTTCATGAGTTCAAATCTAGCCTCAGATACTTACTAGCTGTGTGACCCTGGGCAAGTCACTTCACCCTGTTTGCCTCAGACTCCTTATTTCTAAATGAACCAGCAAAGTATTCCAGTATCTTTGCTAAGAAAGCCCCAAATGGAGTCATGGAGAGTTGGACATTAAGGAGATGATTAAACAGCAATAGAGGGGCACATATTTCTCTCACTTAGTCAAAAAAGTAGAACTTCTTGTCTGTTATAAACCAAACCAGGATTTTCCTAGTGACTTTTCTAATGAAATTTAGTGAATTCTAATGAAATGTAGTGAATTTTCTACCAACTCCCCTGCTCCCCCCACTCAAAACCCAATGAAAACAAAACCCAGATATAAATGGAGAAAACTTGCAAAGCTGACTAGGTTAAATTTCCTTTTAATCAGCTTTTCTTTTTCTGGGCCACGTGCACACTAGGTCCTGTGCTGAGTGCATAGAAAGGTGACTCAGACTAGGGGTTGTCTACAACAAACCCTCCTGTGTATAAGCTGATTGAGATTGGTTTTTTCCTAGCTTGCCTACAGTTTCAGTAAATGCATTAGAGAAGGTGCTAATTACGTATGATTTACCTGGACCTTCTGCCTATTCTAAAGATTCTCAACTACCCAAACTGGTTGGTTCCCTGGAGCTGAATATAGCTGACATGTGCCAGGGCCATGTTCCAATGTTCTTAACAAGGTAAATAACAATTCAAGACAAGGGAGGCAGTGCGGTTTAGGGGAAAGAAAAGTGGACTGAGAATTGGATTTTAGTACCAAATGTCACCAGCTGGTTGTTTAGTGGGTGAGTCATTTAATTTAGAGAGAGAGAGAGAGAGAGAGAGAGAGAGAGAGAGAGAGAGAGAGAGAGAGAGAGAGAGAGAGAGAAGCAGCCTGCTTAGTAAATCGATTGCTAAATTTGGAGCCAGGAAGGCCTAGATTGAAGCCCTACCTCAAATACTTACTAGCTGTGTGATCCTGTCTGGGCAAATTGCTTAATCTCTACAGGACTCAGTTTCCTCATCTCTAAAATGGGAGTTTTGTAGTACACAGCAAATGGGGTCCCTTCCAGCTCTAAGTTCATTAGACTATGGACTTTCTCTAGGCTTCAGTTTCCTTATATGTTGGAGAGAAACTCCCTCTACCAAAGCCTCATCTCTATGCCTTGCTCAGGTGGCATAATAAGTTGTTAAAGAAATTCACAACTCACCCTAATATGTGAAAACAACATGAGAACCAGTGAAAGACTTTTGCCTTATAAATATTTTAAGCATCTTTCTTAGAGTCATAGGACCAAAGAATCCTAGATTCAGAGTTGGGGGCAAGGCTTAGAGGCCATCTACTATAATCCCTTCTTTGCACAAAGGAGACACTAAGGCTTGAAGAGGTGAGTTGACTCACCCCAGATCAGTCCTGTGCTACATTCTATAAGGAATACAAAGTTATGGTCCCTGCCTTCAAGATGCGTATAATTTATGTCAATAGACAGTGATGTGGGATCAGAGATTTAGAGCAAGAAAGGGATGTTAGAGATTATCTAGTCTAATTCCCTCATTTCAGAGTTAAAAAACTGAGTCCCTAAAAGGCCAAGTGGTTTGCCCACAGTCACACAGTGAGTAAGTGCCAGAGCTCAGATTTAAACCTAGCCAGGCCTGGAGTCAGCAAGACTTGTCTTCCCAAGTTCAAATCTGGCCTCAGACACTTACTAGCTGTGTGATGTTGGGCAAGTCACTTCACCCTGTTTGCCTCAGTTTCCTCATCTATAAAATGAGCTGGAGAAGGAAATGGCAAACCACTCCAATATCTTTGCCAAGAAAACCCCAAATGGGGTCACATGTCAGACATGACTAAAATGAATCAACAGTAACAAAAACCCCATCTCCAAATCAGCCTAGTATCGCATCACCATGGTCTCCCAAACGGGGTAGCCACATTCCCGCGTCTGTCTTTATAGGAGCTAGAAGTGACTTTTGAAGTCATCGAATGCAGCTTCCTCCCTTTATAGGAAACTGAGGACCAGAGGGCTCAGGTGACTTGTTCATACACCTAGTAAACGGCAGAGGGGAGATTACGGTCCATGTTTTCCTGACTCCAAGACCAACATTCTCTCCCCCATGATTTCAAAGATGTTCTTCATAGACATTATAGGGAGAATAACTATATATATTAGAATATACAAAATATTAATATATTATATATAGAATACTTGTAACTATACTGTCTTACAGAGTTTTTGTTATTATTATGATGTGCTTTGTAAACTCTAAAATCCTATATAAATGTAAATCCTGTGTCTTGGATAGAGAACTAACCATATATAAGGCTTCAGGGTCAGGGTGAAGCAGGGCAGATATCACCTTTATGAGTCAGATGGATACACTTATTAAAAGTTCTACTGCTCCCGTGATATGTACCCTATGAACATCAGAGCCAGAAAGAAAGGCTTTATATACAATCTGTAATCACTTCACTCCCTTCATATTGCTGTGTATGTGTGTGTATGTGTGTGTGCGTGTGTGTGTGTGTGTGTGTGAGAGAGAGAGAGAGAGAGAGAGAGAGAGAGAGAGAGAGAGAGAGAGAGAGAGAGAGAGAGAGAGAGGGAGAGAAAGAGAGAGAGATATCTCTGAGGAATGCTCCAGTTTCTTGCTAAGCTAGGTTCAGGGACCCTCCCCTTCCCAGCCTCTCAGACAACCTCTTTGTTATTATCCAAGACATGCCTGTGCCTTTAGAGGGATGATTCAGACCTGGGGTTCTGCGGAAAGCTTCCTGCCATGCAGCCCATTTCTCTCCTCCCCTGTAGCATATAAATTCAATCTAATGGTGGTAGCTCAGCAAAGATGATTAATTTCCCCTCGTTCTTTCCCAGACACACACCAGACACAAAATCAGGGAATTTTCATACATATTCAGGTAATGACATCGTGATCTTCAGCTCATCTCTTGGGAAGTTTCTGGAAATTAAACTCTCTCCCCTGCTGGGAGCCCCCACTCTGTCAGAGATGGTTGAGAGGAAGGATCTTGGCTATGCAAACAATCCAAGCCCTGTCTGCACCTGGGCTGGATTAAAAGCAGGAACCCAAGCGTGATGCATGGGTACCCTTTGCAAAGCAAACATTGTGGGCCTGACTCCTGTGGTCACATTTAATGAAATGTGCATTTGTTTTGGCTTTTGCTGATGATGAGTCCTAATGGCTACCCACTTTTTAGGCTTAAGTGGAAAGATCACTGACTTTAAGTCAGAAGCCCTGGGTTCAAGTTTCAGCATCATTCCTTTTTGGGCAAGTCATTTCCTTACTCCTTTGAGCCTCTGTTTCTTCATAGGAATGAAAGGCAGAATAATACTTGCACCCCCGACCTCACAGAGGTAATATTACAGGGAAGTTCTTTGTAAAATTTAAAATGCTATATAAATAGGAGCTTGGAGGTTTTTTTAGGAGTTGTCCGTGTCTACAAGGACACGAACAAGTCTTCAGAGCTTCTGCAGCAGCCTTCAAAATCACAGTCAAGGGGTTAGGGAGGGAGAGAAACACCGTTATGAATCACATTTTTATTCTGATTAAAAGTAATTTTGTGCCCTTGAAAAATACCCTAAGATGTTCAGAGACAAAAAGAAAGATGCCCGATGCTGCAAACTATTCATGTTATCACTTTTTGTCAACAAAGAACTGGAAACTAGAGAATTGCTAAACCAATTATGACACATGAATAGATTGGAATGTTATTGCCTTGTATGAAATGATCAAATTCCAGGGAACTGCAACAATATAAATGAAACAACAAAGAAAAAGAAAAGTGAATGCTGTCTAATTACAATGATCAACCTTGGCTTTCAAGAACAGTTGAAAAAATTGCATTCCTTCCCTCTTTGTTGCAGAGGGGAGAGACTGTGGATGTAGAATACAGCTAACATTTATAAACACCTCCTATGTACCAGGTATTATGCTAAGCCCTTTACAAATATTAACTTATTATCCTCAAAATGATTTTAGAGGAAGGTGCATTATAACCCTCATTTCAAAGAAAAGGAAACTGAGGCAAACAGAGGTTAAGTGACTTGCCTTAAGTCATACAGATAGTAAGTGTCTGAGGTCAGATTAGAACTCAGGTCGTCCTGACTCCAATTACAGGAGTAATCCACATATTGCATACAGTATCTGACAAAGTTCGTATTTCGTTTGGTTTTGCTGAACTTGTTTTTTTCTATCCTATTTCCTTGTTGATTCTTTCTTATAAAGGATGGCTCTCTAGGTAAGGGAGAGGAAGAAATATATTTGGAAATGAATGTAATATAAATGTAATAAAAACATAATTTCAATATATACAATGTTTTTTGAGAAACCTAGAGTATTTCATGTTCCACTTACATAATGGTTAACAGATTACAAAGTTCTTTCCTCCCAACAACCTTTGAAGGAGAAAGCAATGGGCCATTTTGCTGTTTGCTAGTTCCCTAGTATCTGGGATAGTATTGAATGGACTGGTACTACATAGTACTAGAATGGATAGTACTGGAAACTGAATCTCAAAAATTGAATGATAGAATTGCATACTTAAGAAAGATGTTTTTAGCCCTTACAAAAATCTGTAACAGCTTATAAAACTTGATCTATTCAAGTAATAGTCAAGTTCTGGTATATTATTTACAAAAGTAGTAACAAAACATTTTCAAGTTACCTTTAGAAATAAGCTCCTCTCATATGGATAAGGAGAAGCAAGACATTTCTTGATATTCAAATACAGAAATCTGTGATGGAATGAGTAGGAGTCCCATAGAGTTTATAGCAAGATTTCTAATTTCAAAGTACACACATCTATTCCGTAAGTTATATTTATATTGAAAAGTGCTTTAGTATTTCCTAAATACCAAACTAGACATTCCAGTCAAACTCAATTACCCTTTGGTTGTGTCCCAGTACACAAACACTTCCTCTTTTTCATCAGCTAGGAAAGGGTTAAGTGCCAGTTCAATTCTGAAGGGCAAACCCTGGAACTTTCACTGACACAGCCCCTAAACCTGTTACACTGTAATAAGTGAAATGACCTTCTTGTCTATCTGTAAAGCAATAAACCAGTCATGGGGGAAGGGGAGAAGGAAACAGTGATGGAAAGAACTTGACTACAGTGTGGAAATGTGAAAAGAAAAAAATCTTTCTAAAAATGTAAATTAGCTAGGAAGACACAGAGAGAGATATAAGCATAGATACAAGAAACACAGACCAACAAGTTAGCAGTGCTGAAAGTTCCTTACTAGCCTAGTCTTTAGATCTGTGAATCAAGTTAAAATGCATATCTTTGCCAATCACATAAATACTGCAGGTTTAAGGGCCTATAACTGTAACATTTGGCCCAAGATGATCACCTTAGGGGGAACAAAGCCATCTTTGTATCCATTAGTACCCTTGGGGAACACACACACACACATACACAAGACCACAACAAAAATAGCCCTAAACTTCTGTATTTCCAATTCATATACATGTCTATGTATCTTTTCTTTAGTTATGCCAGGCAGTTGACCTTTCAGAAGAATTAGGACATTTACTTTGGATGTACCACCACCTTAGCTAGCGCCTTGGAAATGGGGCCAAAAGTCTAGTCCCCTTAGGCCATCCCAAAGGCTGGTAATCTATAACCTATATAACCTATAATAGGGCTTCTCCCAAGTCTTCCAGCTACAGATAACTAAGATCGAGCCTGTCCTAGCTAGGATAACCTTTATCCAAACATCCAGACCACTTATGCAAATCAGATTCTCAAATCCTCATCAGCTGGGATACCCTTAACCAAGAAGTCTTTACCTTTGTCCCCTTTACTGTGAACAACCTGCTTTCTCTTGTAAGGAGGAACTCAACCCAAAGAGAGTGGAGTCCAAGATGAGTCTAGAAATAAAACTCACCAAACTGGAGATTTGACACAGGTAGGGGAAACTCCACCTAAAACCAAAGCCCATGCTGGTACCCAACCCTGTATCTGAATCCTTTGGCCAGTCTGGAGTCCCTTTCTCTCCTCATAGCCCACCACTGCCACCAAATGCCATTAGAAATCACAATGTCATGAGACATATGTGAAAACAAGGTTTATTACAAGAGAAATGAACATGCACATGGAACCCAAAGGGTTCTCAGTCTTTATAGAAGTTTACATTTTTTATAATAGCAGGACAAAAAGTGGAGAGCTTGGCACGTGACGTAAGATGAGGAACAGTGCAACAAAAGTGGAAAAAGAAAGACAAGACCACTCCCCATGGGGAGGAGCCTCATTCTTTTCTTTTGGGAACCACCAGAATACGAAGATAAGAGGGTCTGCTTATCTGCAAAGGACCCCAGCTGCATAAGAATTATCCCAGCCTGGCACAGACTGGCTTACTCTTGTCTTACCTCCCAAGGACACCCAGGGTATTCAACAACAAATGATGTCAGTTCAGAGAATTTCATTCTTGATGCCTTCAGGGCCTTCTGCATGTTCTGGATCCAGGGTTTCTGGAAAGTATGCAAATCAAAATATAAGTTCAGAGGACCCCCTCTAACAGTCCTTAACAAGCCTCAGCTCAATCTCCACCAATCAAGAGGCAAGTAGGGCAAAGCTCACTTTTCTGTTGCTGTAAATTAGAATTAGACAGGGTTTTTACTCTGGACTTTTTCAACACGTGGGTATTCTTTTAATGCAGCCTGTCGGTCACCTCCAAATGGGGCCTGGATTGACAAAGTAAGAGGACACTCGCTAATTTGACTATGCTCTCAGGTCATGCAGATAAAATTCGTTCAACTCCCAATTTTCTATTCTATTGCTTTCATCGAAGTGCATTTCATTTCATTTCTCTCCTTTAACTTCATGCCATTCTGAGGAGTTTTTCCCGCTACAGGAGTAGGTTGCATGGCTGTTGAATCGCAGCCAAGACAGTTGGTGAGGGGAAAGTCATATCAGCAGGATGCCACTCTTGTTTTTCTCTTCTCATGTCCAGACTCAGCACCTTTTAAATCCCTCATCCTGGCTTCCTTTGTTACTCTCACCACCATGGACCTTTCTTTGGTACTCCTCACTCCCTGAGGCTCATAAAGAGTCATATTTCAAATGCCCCCTTTATCTCTCAATCTCTTAGAAGTCCTACCTTCCATCAACAGTCATCTCAGGTACTACTTCCAAAAGGAAGTCTCTCCTCCTGATGTGCCCTCTGCCCTATTGTTAGTGCTGCCCCCCTCAAATTACCTGGTATTTGCCTAGTTGTTTCCATCTCCCCTCTCCCAAGAGCACAAGCTCCTTAAGATCAAGGACTCTCATTTATGTCTTTGTCTGTGCAGTGCCTAGCCAGTCCCTTGTATGCAGCAAGCACTTAATGAATGTGTAATGACTTGAATTTTTGGATTGAATTAGTTTTACAAACTAGACTTTTAACCTCCTTTTGTAGAGTCCTTGCTCTACTAGGGATCCATAACCCCTGGCATATATGTGTATATGTGTCCCATAAGGTCCCACAGAACTTGCTTTTGAGAACTATTCCCTGGGGCTTACCTGGTTCTTCTACCAGTAGAGACGATGTAGTCATGCTATCTCCCCTTCCTCTTCTACATCCCAGGTTCAAAAGGATTAAAAATGGTCATCAAGACAATTTCCCCACTCTGGACATCAGGAAAACAGGAGTCAAAACTCAAGTAACCTACTTTGGAAAGACTCTTGATCCCTGCAGACTGGACTTCGGGTGCTTACTTATTTTTTCAGGGCTGAATCTAGTCTTTGACAGTATATATATAATAATAACTCACACATCTATATCTCTTTTTAACAAGGAAAAATAGCCGCCAAAAGGAGAGCCACACACCTGTGCTTGATCTTAGCAGATGTAGTCTTGAAGCAAGGATGCCTGTATTACAGATCCCACCTTCCTGGATCTAGGGAGAGGGTGTGGTTGTGTGTGGTTTGTTCTTTATTCTCAAAGAGGACCATGACATCACTAAGATGATGCCATGACTTACATGGCTGCGCAAAATTGGTAGCCTCACTTTCTCTTCCAGAGCCATCTGGGTCCACTGGCCAGATATAGATCAGGATGGCTGGACATGGCCTAGCAGGACAGAGGGGAAGAAGGAAAGGAGTCAGCCTAATTTCTGAAATGTGAATAGTGTTTTCCTACTTTATTTCCTAATTATTTAGGTCCTGATGAAATGTTTTACTTTAAGAATGCATCTTCCTTGTCTGTTATGCTTGTCTGGTCCAAACTGAATTTAGATGATCTTAGAGGTTCCCAGATGAGAGGGGCTTAAGCTGAGTAAGGTAAGCTATGCTTATCATATAATATACACTGCATTAGATCCAGTAGTTCATTTGAATGTATAGTTGGGTGGAATGCAAAGCTCCAAAGATACCATCTGGGATTCTGATCATTTTACAAGTTCCTCTGTTTCTTGAAAATAGAGTCCTGAGTAGCTTCAAAATGGATCTCTTCTTTGGGTACTTGGTCTCATCCAGCCACACTTTCTAACTTCATACATTGTCAAATGTCATTTATACTTCTTTACTACAGAATTAGATAAAGCCATAATAGATTCACATGGGAAAACAGATGAGTGAGAAAAAAACAAGAGGAATTCTTGCTTTTTTTATTTTAGGAATTATTGAAGGGGTTTCACCCTACCAGATTTCAAAATGCTCCATGAAGTAGTAATTATAAAGTCTTTTCCTGGTAAAAAAAAAATAGAAAAATAGATCAAAGCAACTAAATAGAAAACCCATAAATAGAATGTAATATGGATAAAAGATTAGCTCATTCCTTGGAGAAAAGAATCATTATTCAATAAAAGTTGTGAACACTGAATAGCTGTGTTGTGAAAAATGGGTTTATATACTACAGTAACCTCCAACTGGATAAAAGATCTAAATCTAAAAGCATTTTCAAGATTTTAAGAAAAATGAATCTCTACTGTAAAGAGGAGATAAAATTTTATTGAACAAAATCAAATAAATTATCAGAGTGGAATCAATGGATTTGTGTACAGAAGGAATTAATTAAATTATTTTTCATGACAAAGCACACAGTCTCCAAAAGAAAATGAAAAAAAAAGATGGAAAAATATGTTCAATAAATTACCCTGGTAAATAACATGACATTCAGAATCTATAAAATATGACTAGGAATCTTTAATAGTGTCTCCTGTCTTTGAGAGGTCTTTGACTAGGAGGTGAATGGTTGCTTGTCAGTGATGGTGCCAAAGGTCTTTTAGTTCAGGTATGGGGTGGACTACAAAGTCAACTGTGTTCTTTTAAAATTCTGAGATCTTGTGAGCATTACTCAGTCCAACAAGGGAAAATGGCCTGAACACATAAAAAGGCAATTCTTTTGAAGGAGAAATTACAGACTGTAATCACCCCTTTAAAAAGCTACTCAGAATCTCTAGTAATCAGAGAAATGCAAATGAAAATAACTTTAGGGATGATAGTGTCGATTTGATACTGTATCAACCAAAGTAACAGTAGGAAATTTCATAGAACCGGATAAAAAAACATAGCTGAGTTCAACGGAGAAAAGAGTCCCAAATTTAATAGCAAGAGAAACTCTGATCAACAAAAGTCTACAGCTATCAAGGGGTAGGAACTTTGCTTTGATTCGGGAAACTCCGGGAAGAGGAAATGTTACGTTCACTGGAAATTACAATCTTCGCCTAGAACGTTGAGAGAGTCACTGACGTGAAATGTGTTAGAGGTAGCACTTGAATTCAGATCTCTCTGGCTTTAAGGCCTGCTCTCTGTCCATAACAGTATAGCTGCTTCTGAGTCATCAAACTGACCCCCAGAATGGCAAAAAAAAAAAAAAAAAAGAATGAAATTCAATTTTTCTTGGTTGAAGGTGGAAGGTGGAAATTGGTGGTGGGGTTCATCCTCCAAGCCAATCAATGAACACAACTTAATCTTTGGAGGGTGGGAGGAAGGGAACTGAATATTGTATTTATTGATTTTCTTTGAATTTTTCCTTCCCATTTTTTCTCCTATCTCCTTACTTCTCCTTCTTCATCCCTTAAAATGGTTTTGAATGCTTTATCATTGTCTACATTTTTCTCTTGCTTCTCTATTTATCTTTTCTAATAATAAAAATACCTAGTATTTGTATGGTACTTGCAAATTTGTGAAGCACTTTACAAATACAATCTGGTTTTATTCTCATAATAATCTTGAGAATTAAGTACTATCTTTAGTCCCATTGTACGGTTAAAAAAAATAAACTTAGATACAGTCTAAGCTATTAGCCCAGGCTCACACAGGTACTAAATGTCAGAGGTCAGATTTGAACCTGGTTTATTTTGACTGCAGATGCAATACCCCTTTCCCTGTGCAACCTAGTTGTTTCTTCCTGATAAACTAAGTTCACTCCCATCAGTGATTGTTTCATTTCTAATACATAAACTAGCATTAATTAAGCACCTACTACATGGCACTATGATAATGAAAAAAATAGTGCCATTCCTTAAGGTTTTTCCATTCTACTGACTTAAGATAACTTTTCTAGGTGAAAAGGTTGTGACATTGGATTGCTTAGAGTCTCTTCTGAGATTTAAATGAAATACAGCAGGAAATGTATCATTCTGAAAAATAAATGCTGAATCTAGAGTAAGAAGATATGAATCTAGCTCTGATACTTACTAGCTGTGGAATCTTGGTCAAGTTACTTAATTTCTTTAAGTCCCAGTTTTTGAATCTGTAAAATCCACTTAATTATACTCATGCTGGCATATCTTCCAGTGTTGCTATAGGGAAAGCGCTTTGTAAACTTCAAAACTGTAGATATGTAAGTTATTATTATCTTAACAGACTTCATGGATCCATTGGGATGCCATTTTATCCCTGTTGTCCTGTCTCTGGTGTCTTTAGGGCGTAGGAAAAGCAGGTCAACACCACACAGCAACCAGGGATAAAAAGATACAGAGAGGAATTGTTTGGGGAGGACATGGAAGAGCGAAAGCTGTCTAGGATATGAACTGGAGACTTGGATACATTAATAGCAAAGCAGGCCTAAACCCCAAGATGTCCCCTTAACCACTCAGAGAAACTATTTAAGATGCCCAAAGGACCCTTTAATTTAAGAAAACTTACAAAAATCATGATTAAATAGATTCCAACCCCTCCCCAAACAAAATAAGTAAGATCATCCTATTTATATTTAGAAGGATCTTATCCAGTGCAATCTTGGTGAGGCAATGGGGCACCAGAAAGATCTCTGGGGCTAGAGTCAGGGAGGCCTGTGTTCAAATCTGGACTCATATTTACTAGTCGTGTGAACCTGAGCAGATCACTTACCCTCAGTTACCTCAGCTGTAAAATGGGAATAATAACTATCTTTTTCAAAATATCAGATGAGATTATATTTATAAAGTGCTTAACATAATCCCTAGAACATAGTTGGTACTTAATATTATTTTTCCTTTCCTCTTCCCCCTCATTTTGCAAATGAGCAAAATGGGGCCTAATAAAGTTAAATGATTCATTCAAAGCCACACAGAACCTAAGCAGGAGAACTACAATATCAGTTCAGGAGCTGAAGAGTTCGTAGAGACAAACGATAAGCAAAGGTCCCAGATCCCAGATGACCGCGCACCAATGCACCAAGTTAGCTGACCATCAAGGGGAACAAGAGCTCCCATTATAAAGGGGGCAAATTTAACCCCAGAGACATCACAAACTTCTTGGGGTGAAATGTGTAACTGGAATATGGCTCTGGATAGCAAAACATTATTCAAAAGACAGAGTATAGGGGAAAAGGTGGCATTTCCCACCTGGTTGGACTCCTTTGAACTAGATTCTATCATGTTCCTTAGGAACCTCGTAATCCTGCAAGATTTCATTGGTTTTCTGTCCTTCTGATTAGACGACTGAAGGGCAGGGCAAAGAACTCCCAGTCTCCATGTGAAAAGGTCTCCCAGCCGAGCTATCTCTTCATTTCCTAGCTGGTTGCATTTCTTGGGATTATGTTCTATCAAGGCTCTCATTCTGGGTACTTTCCCCCTGCCCTTTTTTGATTCATTTTCTGTATTTTATTCCCTTTATAAACTCCTTGAGGATGGTATTTTTTAAATTTGTATCCTCTTTATCACAGTATCTGACAAATATTAGATGCTTAATAAATGTTTGTTGAATGACAAGGGAAGAAGGTAGTATTATATATATGTATATATATATATATATATATATATATATATATATATATTCAGAAGCTGTATTCATGTGAGGGAATCCAAGGATAAGGATGGGGAGGAGTATTTGAGAAAAGTTCAGTGGAGGGAGAAACAGAAGCAAAAATAGATCAGGAAACAGATCTCAAGCCTGGAACAGACGCATGATATGATGTTAATGGGGGACTTCATTCATCCAGATATCTGCTAAAAGACTGTCTGTACTGAAAGAAGATGAACTAAGGTGCTCTTGACTTGCTGATTTTAGCTTTAAAAAGGGGGTGGATCCACAAAGAGAAAATGCTATTCTGTATATGATTTGGGGATATAAAAGAAATGGAAAGTTTTCTGCTGGAACCCATATGGATTCACAGAGGGCTCACCAACTGTTGAGATATAAATGACATGGAAACTTTTCTCCTGGAACCCATAAGGATGCCCAGAGCACTCACCAACCAACTTCGAAGTAAAAATAACACATACAGAAGAGATAAGCAAAAGCAGGTAAAAGGGAATGCATGGTGTCAGGAGTGTTCATACTCACCAGGTTTCGGGGCTAGTGAAGACAGCTCAGGACATCAAAAACAACAAAAGTGTTGTTAGTTTTATTTTAAAAAGCTCTATGAGGTGAGAGGGGGATCAAAAGAACCAGTGGATCTCATTGCTGAGTCACCATCAGTGTTATCTGAAAGACAGTGGAGAGAGGGAAGGGTCTAGGGCTAGAGAAGGGCAAATGTCCTGCTATTCAAAAGTAGGGGTTACAATCTTCAGACTGTGGATCACTGAATTTAAACAGGTCATCATAAAGATAGATAGTGAACACCTAGAAAAGGAATCAATGCAACTGGCACAATGGCTAGAGTGTCAATCATGAAGTTAGAAAGACTCATCTTCCTGAGTTGAAATCTACTCTCAGGCATTTATTAGTTCTGTGACTCTGGGCAAGTCACTTAACTCTATTTGCCTCAGTTTTCTCATCTGTAAAGTGAGATGGAGAAGGAAATGACAACCACTCCAGTATCTTTGCTAGGAAAACCCCAAGTGGGATCATAAACAATTGGACATGATTGAACAAGAAAAGAAAAGAGAGCAGTGATTTTGCATGGTCAATATGAGGTCATCGGGGGTGGATCATGTCAGATTCAATTTATTCCTTTTTTTTTTGCCAAGTTCACTAATGCAATGGATCATTGGAATGATTCCATTTACCTAGATTTTAGAAAAGCATTGGATAGAGCCTCCATATTTTTTCTTGTGGAAAAGATGAAGTGATGTGGGGTCAATGAAAGTACAATTTGATTTATCCAGAACTGATTAAATGGCTGAGCTCAGAGGAGTCATTAATGGTTTGCTATGAACTTGACAAGAGGTCTCTCCCAGGATGCCCCAGGGATTTCTGCTCAGCAATGTTCTATTTAACATTTTGATCAATGACTTGGAGAAAGGCATAAATGGCATAGTGACCAAATCTGCTGATGACAGAGAAATGGGAAAGACAACTGGCACTGGATGGCAGTCAGGATCAAAAAACATTCTAACAGTATGGAGTATTGGACTGAATTTAATAAGGTAAAATTCAAAGGGGATGAACACAAAAATCTTATTAGACTTTGAGATCAACTTTACAAATTCAAAATGGGAGAGCCCTGGTGAGACAGAGCAGCATATTAAAAAAAAAACATATTTTGGTGACTTTAAAGAACTGAAATCTTACCATGAGTCAATAATGTGATGGTACAGCCAGGAAAGTTAATGCACACTTGAGTTGTACTAAAGGAAGCATGATAAGAAGCCAATGGTCCTGCTGTACCGTTTTTTGGTTAAACCCCATCTGGAATACTGTGTTTGATGGTGGGTGTTGCATTTTAGGAAACTCAAGGATAATCTAGAGAGCACCCAACAGAGGACAAACAGAATGGCCTTGAGTTGATATCATATGTGAATTTATTGAAAAAGCTTGGAATATTTAACTTGAAAAGAAGACACAGGGATAATATAATGGCTACTATCAATTATGTAAAAGGCTATCACATGGAAGAGATTAAACTTCTTTGTCTTTGATGGCAGGATTAAGAGAAATAGGTAGGACTTGGAAAGTAGAAAAATTGTGCTTGATGTCAGGGGAAATAATTCCAATAATTAGAGATATGCTTAGTGGAGTAAGTCATCTTGGGTGGTAGTTGGTTTTCCCTCCTTGTAGGTCTTCAAACAGAGGCTGAAAGGCTCCTTGTTTGGTATTGTTCTGGTAAGTATATCATTCCAGGTATGAGTTGGCTTAAATGGCCATTGAGATTCCTTTTAACTCTAAAATTCTATGATCTGAACTCAGGACCTCAGACTTCAAATCTAGGGCTCTATTCATTATTCCCCACTGACCGTCTATTCCAGATTATAACTTGGCTGGTAACAGACAGGTCAGAGACACCATTAGAGCTATTAAACTTCTCCACTGGACTCTATTGATGTCATGTTTTTTGTTCTCTAGTTGGCTTTTCCCCCCCATCTTCACGATCTTTTTTCCTCTATTTGCTCCTTCTTGCACCGCCACCTATTTCCTTGATGTATGTTATGATGTATCTCCTTGTGGCCAACGTATCAACTGAATAAGAGGGAAATGCTAAGAGGCTTTATCTCGGCTGCTTCTCCGTCAAAAGTCATCACTTGTGGGATTTGGATTCTTACCATTTTCTTTTTGCCTCTCTGTCTGGTCATTAACTCTTGTAAAAAAATGGACTCTTTACAGCTATTTTTATTTTGTGGCATTTACAATTATTTCCTTGCTTCCTGCTAATATTCCAGTCACTGTTCCCTTTATTTCATGATCTGACAGGTGTAATGCTGAGACTTTTTGTACCAATGACCACTCCTATTCTGAAAAAACAAAACAAAACAAAGCAAAACAAAAAAAAAATCAGCTGCCCGTTTTTCCTCCTATTGACATTTCCAGAATCCAACTATTTTGCTAAGATAATGTCTACCTAGACAATGCATTTCTCTGAATTTTAGTACAAAAACATGAGTTCTGAATTTCATCATCCTCTTTCTAAATACTGACCTGCCTCACAAGGTTTTCAGGAAGAAAGAATTTTGTAAATCCTAAGAACTTGAATGTCTAAGAAATATTGGTATCAAATATTAAATATTCTAGTAAATATATCAATAATACTTCTGATTAACTTTGTTTTCTCCTCCCAACAATTCTGTGAAGTAGACTATGTAATTATTATCATCTCCATTTTACAAGTGAAGAAGTGAGGCCCAGTGAGGTTGCCTAGAAAGGCAACATGAACTGATGTTGAAGATCATTGGATTCTTTATTTAGAGAACCCAGATTCAAATTCTGACTCTACTGTTAATTATCACTGTGAAGTTGAGCAAGTATCTTAACCATACAAGGGTCAGTTTCCTTACCGATAACCAGTACTGAGCATTTACTATTACATTATCATAGAGAGATTCTTTGGAGGTAGGCAAATGTCCCTGATTTCAAAAAAGGGAGAATTAATGTTGCAAACTCAAGCTAGGTAAACTTTACTTTGATTCCTGAGAAATTCTCGAGTGGACTGACAAAGGTATGAATAGTTTTCCTCTAGAAAAGGAGACAGTGATCAGCAGTTTCAATAAAACCAATCATGCCAGACTAACCTTAGTCAAGGCTTAAGGGAATATGGAGATGAAGTTTACTTATCTAAGGGGTGTTCTATAAACCCAGCAGCAATTATTGCAACCAATAAGATAATCTACACCATGGTAAATATACCAGGTAAGAACACCCCTGAGTTACAGAATCAATCATGATCGCAACGTCTAGCATTAATATAATGCTTCAAGGTTTACAAAGCACCATACAATTATCGCACCTTATACCACAACAACTCTGTTGTGTTACTATTCACATTTTGAAGATGAGAAAACTGAGGCAAAAAGAAGTTAGATGACTTACCCAGGGTCACACAGTTAGTATTTGAGGTAGGGTTTGAATTGAGGTCTTTTCAACTATAGGCTCAGTATTTTATCCACTTCTATACCTATCTGCCTTTTTATTAGTCAATCTGAGGTATTAGATAGGTATGAACAATTCCCAGATACCTCTATTAAGTCAGCCAATCAATCAATTATTGATATAAGCTAAGTGCAAACAAGTACGTACTCAGTAGTCACTGGATGACACTACAAAGGAAACATATTGGAATTGAGCAAAAGCATTAGCCAAATTTCAGCTTCTCTCTATATCAAAAGGAATGTCTGAAAGAAACAGCACCCTTGGACCTGAACCTAGATGGGAAGGTCACATCCCTTCCTCCTTCCTCACTGACCATGTTATCTGCCATCTAAGAGACTTGTCCAGTAACAGATAATATTTTCTGCACAATGCTAAAAAAGAAAGATGAGCTAGACACTGAGCTTCGGGGGACATGACCTTGTCTGGGTAGAGAGATGCATTTATGAACTCTGCAATGCTACATACTACATACATAAGTTATTTTATACATGTACATCCTCTCATCTCTCCATCAGATTGTACACTTCTTGAGAGGAGAATCTAGCTTATATTTAACTTTGTATTCCCTATCACTGTGTAACTACTTCATAAATATTAAATTGAGAAAAGCAGAGTCTAAGGTAAAAACAGCTATCATATCTTCCTTCAGATTTCTCTTTCATAGGCATTTCTTTCAACCGTGGTCATCAGGTGCTATCATCACGTTCACTATATTGGTTTCTTTCAGTATATCATCCCCAGTTAACCTATGTCCTTCCTAAAATATAGAACCTAATCGGACATCAAAAAACAGCAAATGGATCAACAAACTGGCAAAGATGAGAAGTCGATGTTAGAAGTGTGGAAAGATTCGTGTAAATTTGATGGAGCTGTGAATTAGTGTGACTGTTTTGGAAAGGAATTTGGAGTTAGATACAATGAAGAGGCTAAAATGTCCATCCTCTTTGACCCAGAGATTCTGCTATTAGGCATATATCCCAAGGATGTCATTGACAAAGTAAAGACCCACATACACTAAAATATTTGTAGCAGCAAAGCACTGGAAAAAAAGTAGAAGTAAATGGAAATGACTAAACTAATGTGGTTCATGAATATAATAGAATATTATTATGTTTTAATAAATGATTAAATCATGAATATGATGAATACAGAGAAGCATTGAAAGACAGCATGAACTGATAGAAACAGAGAGGCCCACTGGTATGGAACATGTCATGTAGTGTCAGAGTTTTCCAATGTATCCATCAGTTTGCTGAATTTTTTCTCTTCTTCCTCTTTTTATTTAAAAAATTGCTTTTATAAGAGATGGATCTCTTAGAAGGGTTGGAGAATTCAAAGGATATTTAGGCAACATAAAATGAAAGATCAATAAAAATTTATTTTTAAAGATCAATTAACAAGATCTAAATAAGCAATTGCTAAATGTGAGAAATTGTATTAAGTGCTGGGAATAAAAAGAGAAAGCCAAAGAACAAAAACAAAAAAAGAAAGAAAGAAAAAAAGAAAAAAAAACCTCTGTAACCTCAAGGAATTTACATTTTAACAAGGAAAACATCATAGTCATAAATTGGTGAATATAAGATAAATACAAAATAGATAAGAAGTAGCTGCAGACAGGAAGACACTAGAAATTAGAAGGCCTAAGAAATCATTATTGGAGAAGGTAACACTTGTGTTGAGCCTTAATCTCCATGTACAAACAAGATCAGAAAAAGAAAGCCTATATAACTATGGTTCTCTATTATATACAGTTTGTGTTTTTTCCCAAGTATATATTAAATTTAACCTGATATCTAGTATTCAATGAACTAGAAAACTTAGGAAAGAACTCCTATATTGATAAAAAAAAAACTGTTGTGGAAAGTAGTCTGACAGAAATTAGGCTTAGGCCAACACCTTACACCTTATTCTATAATACATTTTAAATGGGTAGATGAAATTAATATTAAACATCATACTACGAAAATTCAAAGAGAAACAGATCATAGGTATGGGTAAGAGATATAGTCCTAACCAACTAAGAGATAGTAATAGCAACAAAAGGTAAAATAAATTATTTTGGTTACTTGAAACTGAAGGGTTTCTGTACAGACAACACAATGAATTTAGGATATATAAATAATCAATTGATTTTTTATATATACACACACACACATAAATGTATATATGTATATCTATAGACACACACATAAGTCAATTTCCAATAGATAAGTGATCAAAAGATATAAATAGTTCTCACAGGAAAAATTGCAAATTAATCCTAACCACAAAAAAGAGTATTCCAAATCACTAAGCATAAGACAAATATAAGTCAAAACAACCCTGAGGTTTCATTTTTACCTCCTATGAATTGGAAAAGATGACAAAAGATGGGAACAGTCAATATTGTAGGGATTATGAGTAGGTAGACACACTAGTACATTGTTAGTGGTTCTGTGAACCATTTTGGAAGGCAATTTGGAATTCTGCAAATAAAGTGCCTAAAATGTCCATACATCTTGACCCAGAGATTCTGTTACGAGACTTATAGCCCAAGAAAGACAACAATAAGAAGAAAGTTCCCATATACACCAAAATATTTATAGCACCACTTTTTCTGATAGCAAAGATTGGAAACAATATAGATACTTATTGAAAGGGAGAATGACTAAGTCAATTGTAGAACATGAAGATAATGTTCCATTAATGTGCTGTAAGAAATGACAAACATGATGAATACAGAGAACCAAGAAAAGATCTACATGAACTGATAGAGTGTGAATTAAGCAGACTCAAGAAAACAGTATACACAGTGACCACAATAATGTAAATGAAGGAATAACCACCACAAAAGAAATCAAAAAGGAATGTTACAAAATTTTAAAAAACATACATGTTTTAAAAGAAGTGATATTAGAGATGATCCCCTTTTATCCCTTTGCTGAAGTGGGAGGTCCAGAAATGTTGTACATTACTCATATAATACATGTTTTACTTTTAGATTTTTAAAAAATTCATTGGTCAGTTATGTTGTTTTTCCCATCTTTATCTTTTTCTTCCTTTTCTTTAAAACATACTGTTCATTCTATGGAATGGCTTGCTTTGAAGGCTACTGAGGAAAATATAAAGATATAAAATCAATCAAAACTATTTAAAAAAATTAACCTGATTGTCAAAGGAGAAAAAAAAACTGGAAACCAAATGTGATACATGAATGTAATGGAAATTACTGGGCTGAATCAATGAATATGATGAATATGATTAATACAGGGAAGATGGGGAGACATTAGTATACATGCAAAGTTAAGTAAGCAGAACCAGGAAAACAATATACACAATGACTATAGCAATGATAATGGAAAGAAAAAACAGTAACAGAACAATAAAAACTGAATGTTTCAAATTTATGGTGACCAAATTTGGCTCTAAAGCAAAGATGTGAGATATTTATTTTTGCTTCTTTTTTAGAGGTGGGGAAGCATTGGTGTATAAACAAAGCAAATAACATCATTTTTCTGTATATTGATAATTTACTGAATTTTTTCTTCCTCTTTTTTATTATTTATTATAAGGGATGGCTTTCTAGTAAAGGAGGGAGGAAATATAGATTATGTAAAAACAAAAGATATTGATTTATTTTAAAAATAAATAAATCACTTCATAAACTCCTAAAAAAAGTTAACTTGGAAATATCAATACCACCCTGCCTGTCTGCTTCACCATTTTGAATTTCCTTCTGCTCTCTTCTGTGTATTTTAAAATGTTTCATTAACACTCATTTTCTTCTTTCTTTCAGTTTTTAAAATCACTTTCACACAAGTCTCCTCATCAAAAAAAAGTTGCCTTGTAACCAATAAATGCTGCCAAGTAAAACAAATGCCTCATTTTGCACCTGTTTTCCATCACCTGGTTGGCATGTTTTGTCATCAGTCTTTTGTAGTTGTAACTGGTCATTGGTTTATCGGTGATCGGTCATTGCATTATTTGGAGTCTGTAAGCCCTTTCCTTTACCTGTGATATATGAGCTGATGGTTACCTTCAATATTAGGATGTAAAAAGGCTAAAAGAACTTCTTTTTTGCCTCTATGATTAAAGTGCATCATTCTTAGGTTGCTATTTAAAGTCCACTATTATATAGTTACAACTTATTTTTCCTTTCACATGACTACATTATATGTACATGATGCTCCAGCAAAACAAGATTGCTTCTTGTGCAAGCAGACCCCTATGTACTCTCTTCATAACTACATTTACTGGTAGGTGGTAGTGTAGTGGACAGATAGTTGGGCTTGGAGTGGGGAAAATCTGAGTTCAAATCCAGCCTCAGATACTTACTAGCTTTGTGACCCTGGGCAACTCAATTAACCTCTGCCTGTTGCTCTTTCCTCAAGTATAAAATGGAATAATAATAATATTTATTATAATATATAAATATAATATAAATATAAAATATATATTTATATATAAATATAAAAATAATGGGATAATAATAGAATCTATCTTTCAGGGTTGTTATAAGGATCAAATGAGTAATATTTATAAAGTACTTAGCACAATGCTTAGCACATAATAAACACTATATAAATATAGTTATTATCATTAAAATGAGGACAATAGCACCAGTGATGTTGTAAAATTCAATAATATTTGAAAAAGCACTTAGCACAATGCCTGTAATGTAGTAGGCATTATAAAGATACTTATTCTCCTCCCCTACTTATTGAAGTCATTTGCTTTCTTCAGGGCCTGCATTCAGGGAACCACTTACTCCATGAAGACTTCCTGGATTCCCCTTGTCTAGACATATTGTCTAGCTCCCTCCCCAAACGTTTTATCAATAGTATTTTTTTCCCTGGCCATCTCCTTTTGTCCTGTGACAATTCTCAAGTTCATGGAGTACATAATCAATTGGAATATGTGTAAAACGCTTTGTGGACTCTGTCACTCTATAGAACTCTTAGCTATTTTTATTATCACGGCTATTTTTATCATTACTTTTTAAGCCCCTTGATGGTGGGCCTTGAGTTGTTTTCGTTATTGTTTTTCCAGTTGATAGCAGAGTAGCTTGCACACAGTAGGTGCTGTATAAATGCTCAATGTTTGTTGAGGAAGTAGGGAGTAAGGACCTTAGAACATGATGAACTGTCAGTGACCCAGGGATGAGAGGAATAAGGAGGGATGAGGTACAAACTAGGGGAAAAGTCACCAGCTGGATCATGTTTGTTTCCCAGGCACTTTTCAGGTTCAATTCCTGTGCTGAACCAAATGTTCTTTGGTCCTATACATCTCTCCCGCTCTGTCATCCTCCATCTCTGGCCACCCCATTCTAGCCCACTTCCCTTCCTTCCAGCTCATCTGGCTGTTTACAATCCAGTATTTCAGCCACCACAAGGCAGTCCCACTCTAGCTCATTTGGGCAGTAAAACAAACACCAGTTCTCCTCTTGCTCCACTGACTCTTGGAGAGAATGCTGAGAAGGAAATACATTTCCAGGGCAAATTGTCCCCAGACCTCTGCTGGTGACAGTGGCCAGGAAGGCTTCCTGCACTAACTGACAAATCCCTTGGAAAGCTTTGAAGCACTCTTTCTATCAGGACCCTGTGAAGTTGGTAGTGCCAGTATTACTGTGGGGCACATAGGCAAAAGGACTTTGGATCGAGGGAGAGTGGCAAGCAGGTGATAGAGACCAGATGTAAACTTAGGGCTTCAGTTATGGGGTAGGAGGAAGAGCAGTGGAAATGGAAAGAGGGCAAGACTGGGGATGAGGGGACAATTTTTCCATTCCTGCCCTGTCGCTCTGTTACCTCAAGTAAAGCACTCGAGTGAGAGTTTAGTTGTTGAAGAGCTTGAGGCTCTTCTTTGATAAAATATGGGGACTAAACTAGGTTATCTTAGGTCTGAGGTTCTCTCTTAAGGCCATTTCTGATCTCTGGTCCTGTGATTCTAAGCCAAGTCAATGAATATTTTTTAAGAACTTACTATGTGCCAAATACTGTTCTAAAGGATGGGGATACAAAAGAGGCAAAAGACAGTCCCTGCCTTCAAGGATCTCCCTATCTAATGAGGAGAGATCACTTGCTAATGGTTATACACAGTTAAGTTGTTTGACAAGCATTTATTAAGCACCTACCATGTGCCAGCCATGAGGCTAAGCACTGGGATTGAAAAGAAAGATAGAACTAGACCATACTCTTGAGGATTTCATAGTGAGAAAACATATAAACAAATATAGAGAAACAAGACATATACCAGATAAATGGAAATGACAGAGGAAAGGCATTAGCATCAAGGTGGGGGATCAGAAAAGGCTTTTTAGAAGATAAAATTTTATGTGGGAGTAGAAGGAAGTCAAGGAGTGGAGATGAGGAGAGAGGGCATTTGTGACATGGGGGACAGCCAGAGAAAATGCACAGAGTTGCTTTTAGAGTCAGGAGATTGTTCTGTGCCAGGAAGAGCAAGGAAATCTGTGTCAATGGATTATATAGTTTGTGGAAAGAATAAGGTTATGAAGACCTGACAGCTGAACTGAAGATTTTACATTTGGTCTACAGGTAATAGGGAGCCACTGGAATTGATTGAATAGGAGGATGACATGGTCAAACTCATACTTTAGGAAGATCAAGTCTACAGCTGAGTGGAGAATGGACTAGAGTGGAGAGAGGCTTGAGGCAAGGAGACCAACCAGTAGACTTTGTAATAATCCAGGCATTAGGTGATGAGGCCCTACATCAGGGTGGTTGTGCTTAACTGGCTAGATAGGATACAGAAATACTGTAGACAGGGAAAGAGATTTTGGTCTGGAGGATCATGGGGACAGTGAGCGGACTTCTAGGATCCTAGAAGGGAATGCCTTTGCCAAAAACAATGGTGGTTTTAATTTGATTAACATTCATAAAGCAAAGGAGTGAAAGCAGGAGGAGGGCAGAGGGGTAGGAATTATACAGGCAACAGTGGCAAGATGCCCAAATAGATGGCAAGACAAAGTGCAAAATGTGACCCATGCCTAGCAAGATATATTAGGTTAGGTGAGTTTGCATGCATTCACTTCCTTACCCTTTGGGACAGTGCAGTCCAATATGGTTTAACTCCCCCAAGCAGGAATTCTGGAGGATCAGTCCAGAGGATGCCATTGCATGTGAAAAGGCAGACAACAGCAGGGCAGATGGCAGCATTTGCATGGTGAATGGTTGGATGGGACAAGGCTAACTGGCATGTCCAACATCACACTGAGAGTTAATTATATCATAGGAAATCTTTTTCTTTCAAATATATTCTCCATATGGGTCCAGCATTGGAAAAAATGATGGGTATCCTTAATACATGAGCAAAGATCATTTTGCTTCATATAATCTTGCCTTAACTTTTGCAGTGATGTAGATACAAGGTTACCAAGATTCTCTCTAACATCAAAAAAACTTGAAGGAAAATATTTTGGCTTCTGTCTTCCAAGAGACAAATCAGATGGTTTAACCTCGTGAATCATGACCCCCTGCAAAATTACTGCTCCTAATATCAGATTCTCATAGAACCAATCATTGCTCTCAGGTGGAATATGTCTATAATTGTGTCCCAAGTACCATTCCTTACTCGGGATAAAAGCAAAAAAAAAAAAAAAAAAAAGTCAGATTGTCAGAGCAGAGTCCCTAGGAACACAGTGAACTCAGTTTTTTGTTTCCCTTCAGGGGAATTGATTTCCAATGGCCGCATCCCCACGTGTCTGGGTGATTATTCTTTGTGACTGTTCACCTTGCCATGTTTATCACATGGCATCCATAGTACGGGCAAGAATGGATCCACGGCAAAAGGTACTCTCATCCCCAGTGACACGGCCCAGGCTGTCCAAAACACGATGTCTGCTCTGCTTCTTGTTTTGTCCTTTGTTTCTAATGGAGGTGGAGTCACAGAATGTCTGGGATGATGGAGATAATTGCTTCAAATCTATCAGCACAGACTGTTTCCAACATAAAAGAACATTTGTAATGTTTAGAGTGCTTTCAACCCCTTGGAAATGCCTAATTGACACTTCTATGAAATCGCTCACCAGGAATTTCTGCCATTCCCTCATCCTGACTTTCGGCAAGAATTACTTACACAATGGCTTTCTCTGAATCTAATGTACGGAGGCTCACCCATCCCAAGATTCACCTCTCATTCATTGTTCCACTCAAACTCCTGCCCCTTAGCTTGGAGCAGCTGGTGGCTCAGTGGATAGGGAGAACACTGGGTCTAAAGTCCAGGTTACCTGAGTTCATATCTGGCCTCAGACACTTACTAACTGTGTGACTCTGGACAAGTCACTCAATCTCTCTTTGCCTCTGTTTTTTCATTTGTAACAAGGATGATAATAGTACCTACCTCTCAGGGTTATTGTGAGGATCAATTGAGATAGTATTTAAAATGTACCTGGCACATAGTAAGCACTATTTAAATGTCAGCTATCATCATTATTATCTTGTGTATAACACAAATGTGTTGGAACCTTTTTATAACACTGATATCTGAGGATGAGTTCCTTCCTCCATGGCCTACTGTATCAGAGTAAATTCATTTATTCATTTTTCATTCATTTATTTATTCTAATGTCCTCTACCTCTTCCTTTAGTTTTGTACCTTACTTTCTGAGGTCATTTTGGCCAAGCCGACATTCAAACTCCCAGAGACTAAGTTTTCTTATTTATAAATGGAGACAAAAATAATTCCTGTACTACTTACCTTGAAGAACTGTTGTGGGATTTAAGAATTGAGATAACTCACATTTATACAATAATAATATCATCCCTGCGTGGCAGGTAGAATAAATGAGATATTGCATGTAAAACACTTTGTGTGTGTTTGTCCTTTGTTGCTGAAGAAGACCATGCCTTCAGAGAAATGATGACATGACTTGCACTTGACTTTGATTTGAGTGAGGGAGGGCTGTGCAGGTCACCAGCCTCACTTCTCCTCCAGAGCCATTGGAGTCCAGTGAGCAGATATTCATCAGGATGACTGGAGATGATCCAGGATGAGGCAATTGGGGTTAAGTGACTTGCCCAAGGTCACACAGCTAGTGAGTGTCAAGTGTCTGAGGTGAGATTCGAACTCAAGTCCTCCTGACTCCTGCTTTATCCACTGCACCACCTAGCTGCCCCCCAAAACACTTTGTAAACCATAAAACATTATGTAAATGCCACATATAATGTTCATGAATTCTTATTAACACAGTATTGTATTATTAACTTCTCTCCCTGTAATTTAGACTATCCCTAGGGTCCATCAAACTTTGATATGTGAGCCTTTGCCTTATCAGGCTGCTTCCTGGCTGTCTGCCCCACCATGACCTACTCTCCCTACAGCTCCACTCCACCAGAAACTTGGACTCTATCCAAAGGAAAGGTCATCCCCTTTATAGCACCTCTTTGTGGATGAGTTTTCCAATTAGGATATGTTTTTTGAAGGTAGAGACAGTTTTGCTTGTTTTTATTTAGATCCCTAGCACTCAGCACAGTGTCTGACATTTAGTAAGCAATTAATTCATGTTATGTCTGTCTATCTATCTATCTATCTATCTATCTATCTATCTATCTATCTATCTATCTATCTATCATCTATCCATTCATCCTGTGTCTACCTGTTGTTCCATCTATCCATCCATCCAAACATCCATCCATCCATTCATCCATCCATCCATCTTCTATCCATCCCCCATCATCTTTCTATTCACCCATCATCTGTCTATCTGTCTATCTACCCACCCATCTCCTTATGTGGTATGAAAACCAGATCCTTCATCCTCCATTTCATAGGATGCAATGGATATCTTTCTATCCATTCATGTATCCATGCATGCATCCAGCTGTCTGTCTGTCTACCTGTCTATCTGCTTTCCATGGTTTAGCTCCATCTTATCTAATTGCCCTTATTTTCCACCTGTTGTATCCCTTTGAGTAAGGTACTCAAATTCTCTTCAAATTCTTCGATTCTTCATCTCTAAAATCAGAGATGGGGCTAGATAATCTCAAAGGTCCCCTCCAGTCCTGGCCTCCCTCATACTGTTCTCTTGAACTCTCCAAACAAGTCAGGTTGGGTTTGAAATATCACTGTAACATTCCATTCTTGGGTCTTGCTTTCATCCTCTTGCTCTCCCTGTTCTCTTGAGTATCCTTTATCTTCTGAATCTATAAAAATCCTAATCGTTCTTCAGGACTCACTTCTTCCATGAACACAGTGAAGAAGCAATCCTGATAAGCAAGGAAAAGTTTCCATACTGGATCCCCATTCCTTTTCTCCATAGAACTTATGCCTTCCTTCCACTCAGTTTCCATACTTTGTGAGAAAGGAATTCTCCGGGGAACAGGGCTTTGAGAGACTAGCTGCAGAAACTGTTTCCAGCCTCTTAACAGACATTTCTTTACAAAACATCCCGACTGCACACAGGAGTGAAACGAGGAATGGTGAGGGACCTTGTGTTCATGCAATATGAGGATCATCTGGAGGAGGTGGGGATCTCTAATTTAGAGAAGACTTGGGGGAAATGACAAATGACTAAGTATTTGATGGTATCTCACTTGGAAGAAGGATTAGATAAAATGTAAGCTAAGTGCAGAAACTTTCTTTTCTTTTTTTAAATTAGGCTTTGTAGTCCCAGCAGCCCATTTGTCTGACATATAATAGGTGCTTAATTAATGCTCATTGCTTGTTGATTTTTTTGGTCTTGTTTTGTTTGACCCTAGAGAGAAGAATTAAAAGCAATATACAGAAACTTCAAAAAGGCAAATTAAGATTGTTGTCATGAACAAATTCCTGACCTTCAAAGCTGCCTTTAAATTCTGTTAACGGAAATTAAAATTCTGTTAGTTGAAAGTGGTTTGCTAGATATGTAGTACTAGAGATCAGTTAGTCAACTAGATTTTAAGTGCCAACTATGTGCCAGGTACTATCCTGTGTTGGGGACACAAACAAAAAAAGACAATCTCTTCCCTCCAGGAGCTAAGGGAATGCCGGATGACCACCTGTCTGGGTTTGATCTAATGGGGATTGTTTTTCAGGTGTGAATTGGGCTAGGCTGGATTCAGGATCCGTTCTAGCCCTGAAATTCTGGGGAAATGGAACCATCCCAGCACAAACTGGCCTTGCTTGTCTCCAAATTTCTGGTGTGCTTTCAGAAGATACCATATAATTCAGCACCTATTTACTGTGTCATTGTTTCTTCTAATGGGGCAGGGACCACGTATCTATTGTGTCCCCTCTCCCTGCTCCATTCCTGAGAACAGCACCTGGTATCTGATAGGCACCCCCTAAATACTCAGAAACTGATCAATAAAGTCGGTCTTATAATAGAGCAATCTGTGCAAACAGATGATTGGTAAATACTTTTGATGGCAGAGAGTGGGCATGGGTGGGTGTGCGGATAGTGCATCCATGCTCATCTGTCTTCTATGTGCTTTCAGGTTAGACTCTGCAGCCCCTGATTCAATTCTGCCCCAAATTCAGTCTGTCGTAATGATTATGGTAAAGATTTTCTGACTTGGATAAAAACATGCTGATAATTTTACTGTTATCCAGACAAGCGGAATTGAAGTCTGAAAGGAAATGAGACTTAATGAGAAAACGTTAAAGAAGGTGAATTTTTCATCTGAAAAGAAGAGGAAAGAAGCTTAGCCTGAGAGTCAGAAGGTCTGCATTCAAGACCTCCGTCTTCCATGTACTATCTTTGTGAGCTTGGTCACATTTTTCACTCCTTTGAGCCTCAGTTTCTTCATCTACAGACTTGGAATAATAAATGTATTGTATTGTATACTGTACAATTGCATACAATACAATATATTGTATCTATAATATATAGTAAATACAACATATTGTAAATATATTGTATCTACCATGTCCTGAAGATACAACATATTGTAAATTTATTGTATCTACAATGTCCTGTAGATAAATATATTATATCTTATATTGTAATTTGTTTATGTAATGTTTTAAATCTATTATATGTATATATTGTAAATTTAGCATATATACAGTATATTTAGAATAAATTGAACATATTCTATATTGCCTATATTTTATGCTAATAAATATATTGTCCATATTTTATAAACAATAGTTACAACATATTGTATATATAATACATTGTAAACATATTGCATGCATAATATAAGTATATTGTATAGTATACTTCACAGAAATTTCATAAGGAATATTCCCCCTCTAGATGTTGGCACCTTGGTGGGAAGAGAACAATTCCCTTGCCTCATTCCAGGAGCCACTTGCTAAGATTTTATTGAAAGTACGTTCCTTGAAGGTAGGGATAGATCATTATTTAGTCTTTCTATCAAAAGTCTGGTAAAGTGCTTTGTCTTGTTGGATTGTATTGATCCAAGCATTATCAAGCTTCTCTCTTGGCATTTTCTACTACTACCACCACCACCACCACCATCATGCCAGTTGCAAATAAACTTGACTGGGGCAGAGTGCCCCTTCACCACTTGACCTGGGGATCTCATGCCTCCTAGGATGTCTTGGATTGGTGGCGAAATCAACAGTGTTGAAAGTATGGCTTTTTGTCTTCCATCTCTGATTCTTAATCAATTGAATTATTTGCTCCAAGGGCTAGAATTTTCAGATAGAATTCTGACTGAAAGATAATGGCAACAAAAATATTAAAAAAGCCTTTTGGGGCAACTAGGTAGTACAATAAATAGAATACCAGATCTGGAGTCATGAGGAGCTGAGTTCAAATCCAGCCTCAGCCATTCATTAGGTGTATGACCCTGGGCAATTCATTTAACCCCAATTGCCTCCACCTCCCCCCACAAAAGCCATGAAAGAGGGAGGGACCAACACAGTATAATAGAAAAAGCACTAAATGTGGAGCCAGAGGACCTGGGCTTATGTCTTATTTCTACCACACTGTCTCTGGCTTTGGAAAAACCACTTCCAGTCTCTGAGCCTTAGTCTCCCTTTCTCTAAAACTGGGTTGTACAATATCCTTTTTAAGGTTTCCTTTTGTCCCTGATGCTCTGCAATTTGTTTGACATGATAGGAGGATGTGATGTGCATGTGGCTCCAGCATACAAGATGGCTCTGTTGGCACAGCAATGAATGACTCCAACTGTGAGTCTGGCTGGTTGCCAGTCTTCATTTGCTGACACAACAAAGAATAAGCTTTGAGGTCTTGATTTATTTCACTCTCTTTCTGTACTGCCAATCCCATTTGGAAATGACTTGGATAAGTGTTACTTAGTACTGTTTCTGACTACCCAGAGCTCTAATGGGACAGGGTAGGGAAGGGTAACTGAAGGAGCTTGTGAAATCCTCATTCTTTGAAATCCCAGAGATTCCAAGAATAAAATAAACAACTTTGTTTCCTAGGTGATTTACATCAGTATTACTGGGTTTCATATTCTAGACTTTTCTGTGTCTTTTTCATATTCAGTCTCTGGTTTTCTGAGACCTGAATAGTCTCCCTTTGGACATTATATTATAGGGACCCTACAGGAGGCACACTAGGAGAGAAAACCCCATGGTCTGGAATCTTGGGCTCAATGTTCAGCTCTGCTACTACAATAATTCACTTTGTGAAGATCTTGGTAAAGTTCCAATCTCTCTGGGCCTCATTTTCTTTATGTGTAAAATAAGGGTGTTGGACTAAATGATCTCTAAAGCCATTTTCATCTTTAGGAGTTTGTGGCTCAATGGGCCTCGACTAATGGGGATTGAAGATGGGTTTTAGCATCACATGCCAGTGAGGGCCACTGGTTTGGTACTTCGTCTACTGATAGGCAGAAGAGCAGACTAATCAAGTCAAATTGTATTAATGAGCACTTATTTAGTACCTATTTTGTACTAAGCACTAGAGATATAAAGATAGGCAACCTTTCTACCTCTCTCCTCCCAAAAAAGCACCCCACAACAAAAACTAAAAAACAATTCCCACTCTCAATGAGCTCACAATCTAATGAGACAACATGCACGGACTATATTCAAAAGATCTAGCATTAAATTAATTAAATCAACAAAAGTGTCTTGCTGAAGGTGGAATTTTTAGCTAGAACTTGAAGGAAACTTGGCAAGCCAGGTGGTGGAGATGAGAATGGAGAACTTTCTAGGCATGAGGAACAGCCAGAGAAAATATTCAGGGTATCTTCTAAGAAGGGCCCCAAGAAAGTCTGTATATAAGGATCACAGAATATATGGAGGGAATACGGTATAAGAAAACTAGAAAGGTAGTGGGCCAGACTATGAAAAACTTTTAAAGCTACACTTAAAATTCAAAAGAGGATTTTTCTATTTGATCCTGGGAATCATAGAGACCAGAAAAATCTCTGGAGATCCCTTCCAGGTCTATGAATCAACCATAGGATTTGAACTCAAAGGAACCATAGGAATTATCTAGGTAAAAAAAAAATTTAAAAGTTATCTATTGGCATTCATTGAAACCTTTCCTTCTAGATCTTCAAAATGGTTATTTCTGCCATATGCTTTCACCGTCTTTCAGCATGTCAGTATTCCATGCAAGATGGAGTTTGGCCATCGACAACAACTTCTCCTTAAATCTTGTAAGGGACATTGAAGTTAGAGTAAAGGTAATTAGAAGACTAGGAGAAATGAAACTGGAATTGTTCTTGGAGTGGGGGATATGGCACTAGATGTGGACTAAGTAGGGTCTAGGTTCAAATCCTGTTTCATACACTTAGAAGCTGTTGGACTCTGAGTAAATCACTTAACCTCTCTGTGACTCAGTTCTCATCTATAAAATGAGGAAGTTGGACTTCATGATTGTTTCATTTTTTAAAAATTTATTTAGTATTTAATTTTTTCCCTAGTTCCATGTAAAACAAATATTTTTAATGTTCATTTTTAAGACTTTGAGTTCCAATTTCTTTCCTTCCTCCTCACCCCATTGTGAAGGCAAGCAATTCAATATGCATGTGTAGTCATGCAAAACACATCCATAATAATCATGTTGTGAAAGAAAACAGAAAAAATCAAGAAAAATAAAGTGTAGAAAGTACACTTCAATTTATATTCAAACACCTTTAGTTCTTTCTCTGGTGATAGTTTTTTTTCATCATAAGCCCTTCAGAGTTGTCTTGGATCACCGTATTGCTGAGAAGAACTAAGTCATTTATAGTTGATCATCTTACAAAATTGCTGTTACTTTGTACACGGTACATTTCACTTTGTATCAGCCAATGCAAATCTTTGCAGGTTTTTCTGTGAGCATCCTGTTCATCATCAATACAATAGCATTCCATCATCATCACATACCACAACTTGTTCACCCATTCCTCAATCAATGGGCATCCCCTCAATTTCTATTCTTTGCCTCCAGAAAAGAGCTGCTATAAATAGTTTTGTGCACATAAGTTCTTTTCCTTTTTGTTTCTTAATCTCTTTTGGGATACAAATCTAGTAGTGGTATTATTAGGAAAAAGGGCATGCATGACTTTATGGCTCTTTGGGCATAGTCCAAAATTGCTGCACAGAGGTTGAATCAGTTCACAACTCCAACAGCAGTGCATTAATGTCTCATTCTTCCCACGTCCCTTCCAACATTTGTCATTTATCTATTCTGTCCTATTAGCCAACCTAATAAGTATGAGATAGTACCTCAGAATTGTTTGTTTTAATTTGCATTTCTTCAATAAATAGTGAGAGTATTTTTTATATGTCTATAGATAGCTTTGATTACTTCATCTGAAAACTGATCTTTAGATCGTTTATCATTTAGCAAACAGCTCTTATTTTTACAACTTTGACTCAGTTCTCTAAATGTTTGAGAAATGAGTCCTTTATCAGAGAAACTTGCTTCAATTTTTTTCACAGTTATTATTGCTAAATATTTCTCCCATCCTATTCTCCCTTTCCCCACTGGACCTGATGATTTCTAAGATTCCTTCAAACTCTAACTCTATGTTTATATGATCCCTAATTCTATAGATGGGAAAAATGAGAGGCAGGGAGTCTAAATTATGAGAATGATCTTCAAGACAAGTCATGGTAGAGTTGGGAGTTTAAGTTGACTCCTAGGACTGATGTCTTTTCACACCATGCTATCTCTCACTGAATAAAGCTTCCTTGCCAGATCAGCAAGCAGTCAATGAGTAGGATACAGTTACGGATTTTCCCATTCAAATATACATTTGACATCACCCTAAAAATCTAGTAACTTCACTTTCTGAGTTCATGGTTGAATAAGGGAAAAAAATGGGAATAAACTATTGAAACCTAGCCCCTGATGAATAAGCTGTGACGTTCATAGGTGGAGAGAAGCCTCTGCATACTTTCCTGGGTGGGATTTCATTTCAGTTGTTAAGGAGAAGCACGCTCAGTCAACGTTAGTATTGATGTTCCACAGGTAGAGAGCATAGACCTGAGGAAGTTTGGTGGGTTTATGCCTGTTCTCATGGATCTGTCTATTTCCATGAATCTATTTATTCCCATGACTCTCCCTGATCTGGCAAATGAGGCAGTGCGAGTAGAGAGCACACATATAAGCTTGCCAATAAGTATTATAGAGGCAAGATTACTTGTAGACAGCAGCAATCAGACACAAAATGAGGGTAATATCTGCCTACCTGCTATAATATTCTAAAACAGTATATTCACTGGAAATAGCTGCCATGAAAGCCAGTAAATGGGTCTTATTTCTAACCAGTTATCCTCTGCTGGTTTTCAGAGGTATTGTAAAAATAAGAATGCTATGTTTAGAGTCATAGGAATTGTATTCGAGTCTGAATTCTGTCTCTTATGCCTGGATGATCTTGGAAAGTTATAATTTCTTTGGATCTCAAATATAAAACAAATGGACTGCTAGGTTGTGCTCACCTGTGGCTCTAAGATAGCATGTGCAGGGACCACACTCGAGTAAAACCATTTCAGAAGACGAGTTACCCCGGGGCTGAGGGTAACTAACAGATGCTACACTTATTGATGAGTTAGGGGGATGTCTACCCCAAGCATGTGAAGGCTTTTCCCAGCAGGATGGGCAGATGAGAACAAATTGTTGCAATGACCATGAAGGTGGTTTAAGCAGGTACCATAGAGCGCTTAGAGTTTGGTAGACCATTGAAGACACCAAGGTCATCCACTGCATCCTGGGCCATTGCTAATCATCTTGCCACTGGACTTTGATGACTGTGGAAAAGAGAGTGAAGTTGATGACTTTGTGCAACTCTACCTAACAAAGCCATTTCACATGGAAATTGAGACATTACTTTGTGATGTCACTGATATTCTTCTAAACAATAGAAAACTAACAGTTCAGTGAGAGAAATATACTGTAAACCTTTGGATGGGAAAAGGTCTTGGGCTTTCTCCACCTGGAGCTTAGAAACTGGTCTCTTTTTGTTCTTTCCTTATTTGTGCTAGTTCTTTCCTGATTTGGGGTGCAGTATTGGAAATGGTGGTGACCTTGTCATTTTCCAAAGATCTGAGCAAAAAGCATCAGAAATCCAGAAGCTAGAATTCCTACTAGAATTTTCCAGAGACTGAGCATGGGGGAGGCATCAGCTGAGGCCCTCAAGACAGACCTATTTGATCCAGTCTAGTGGCAGGCGGCTAGGTGGCACAGTGGATAGAATGCCAGAAATGGAGTCAGGAAGACTCTTCTCCCTGAGTTAAAATCTGGCTTCCAACACTTTCTAGCTAGTGACCCTGGACAAGTCACTTAACTCTGTTTGCTTCAGTTTCCTCACTTGTAAAATTAGCTGGAGGAGAAAAAGGTAAACCATTCCAGTATCTGTGCCAAGATAATTCCAAATGGGGTCCAAAGAGTCAAATATTACTTAGAACAATTCAACAACAGTGATAGAGCCTGGGATGGTAGAATATAGTATAGTCTGGTATAATGTGGTATAGGAAGGGATGGGATGGAAAGGGACAGGACAGGATAGTGTAGTATGGTATAGTTGTAATCTAGTCTTGTCCGGTCTGGGATGTTATGGTATGGTAGAGTATAGAGCATGGTAGGGCACAATATGACATACCATAGCACAGCACAGTCATAATAATAATAGCTAACCTTTTTATAGCATTGACTATGTGCCAGACACTGCATTAAGATCTTCACAATTATTGTCTGACAATAACCCTGGGAAGTACGTGCTGTTATTATCCCTATTTTACAGATAAGGAAATTGAGGCAAATAGCGGTTTTAGTAACTTGTCCAGAGTCATATAGATGGTAAGCATTTGAGGCCAGATTTGAACTCAGACTATGGGTCCTATAAAATACAGCATAGGTTTCTGACAGGTGATTCATAAACCTCACTATTGTTTGTAAAATTATCTCTCAGGAAAAAATATATTCAATTTCAAATAATTTATATAAATTTGGAACAGAACTCATTTGTAAGTTAAGTGTAGCTTATATTATCAGGGGTTTATCTTTATTTTATTCATCAAATCCTCAAAGAATTATTGAAGCACTACTACATGTAAGGCAAGATGACAAGACCAAGGGCCAAAACAGTAAAATGAACTCTCTAAGGTCATGGACACTTCCTATCTGTGTGACTTTGGGCAAGTCACTTAACCTCTGGGTTAATCCGCTGGTGAAGGAAATGGCAAACCACTCTAGTATCTTTGCCAAGAAAACCCTACGGACAGTATGGTTTGTTCACAAGGTCATGAAGACAAGACTGAATGACTTAACAAACAACAAGGTCATAAGAGAAATGAGTGGAACAGAAAGGACCCCATGCTACTGATATGAAATCAAGTGACTTTTGTACCATGCCAGGTGGCTTTGGTAACTTGTTTACATAGTACTTAACAGTTATAAAATACGTTCATACTGTACTCTAATGTTTACAAAACACTTTCCTCACAATATGAGGCAGTAGAAATGTTATTGTCCTCATTTTACAAAGCAGGAAACTGAGTTTGAGATGTGCCCAACTAAAAACAGGCATAAATGAGACGTTGAACTAGGTAATACCTAGGGATCTATTGCGATGAGGACTCAGAGCCAAATTATCACTTACATGCTTTATTAAAGCTACCAGCTAGGCTATGTGGTGGCTGAATGCAACTTCTCAGTCTTCTTTATGTCAATAGGGAAGATGTACTTAAGATCCCGGGGATGGGGTGGGGAGGGAAGCAGCCAGCATGTAGCCCAGGGTACAAGAACCTACTGCCCTAGGATGCTAGCCTGTTTTATGCCCTAGGGTAGCAGCCTTCTTTCTTTCTAACCAATGTGGTCTCATTCTATTATTAGAGCTTGGTCATCAAGATTTTTTGTTTGGTTTGATTTGGTTTTGCCTTGTCTCAGCAATCCTAACTTCATGCTATCCACACCATAGTTCTTATAGAATATTAGCACAACCCTAGTGATGACCATCCTAAATCTGAACCCAAATCTCTTGGTTCCAAAGAAAATGAATTGTCATAGAAACCAACTTTGTATCCAGAAGGCAGCCCTGATCCTCAGTCATCAATGCAACAGAGAGGGCAAGGAAAAGGAAAAGTGAAAAAAGCCTATTGAGCTTTGTCAATAAGAAGTCATTTGTGAGTTTTTAAAGGAAAATTTTAGTTTACATGGAGTTGGGAAGTGATTAGATGATGAAGAAGAGGGGTGATATGGAATAATATTGGTTATCCCTTCAAGGGGCTTGATATTTAAAGGAGGAGAGAGGCAAGATAGAATAGGATCAAGAAAAGGTGTTGTTAAGTAACGGAGACCTGAAGGCACCTGTAGGTGGGGAGGAGACATCAAATACCTGGCACATGTTGAGTTGAATTTAATCTGTCAGTTCCCCCAGGCTATTTTTAAAGAATATAAATTACAAACGTGGAATTTTATATTAAATGTGGTGAAGTTTCCACATTGGGGGTTCATTTGCCCATACTAAAGAAATCACTGGTCCAAACTTCTACCCTCTCAACTCCCACCAAATTGTGCAAGGGATTCTAGCATGTTTGATGCTGTATTTGATGATGGATGTGGTCTTTGTGCTCAGGAAGCTTACAAGAAACATGCAAATTGAAATGTGAATATGGTAAGTGCATGGGGAAGTCAGTCAGCAAACAGTGACTAAGCACCTTCTATATGCTGGGACAGTACATGTTGTAAATACCAAGCTCCCATGCAGGAATCTCTTTTGTCTTGTTTAATGAAAGTAGCTTGAGATACAGTGAAGGCCAGCACATACGTTTTATGAAAGGGAATCCAGCCCATGTTTCCGAGCCACAAAGTATTAATTTCTTTCGACTCATCAGAATAGTTTAGTATATCTGGAAACCAGGGCAATCTTGGCTTTTATCTTTGCTTTCTCCATTCCCCCCTCCTTTAGTTCTTTCAGACTGGTGTTTGTTAAACTGCACTGATGCCTGACCATCTCAAAGGATCTTGGCTTAGCCTTAAATAGCTGTGGATTTCAGTCTAATGAAAGATTTCCAGATCGTTGCTTCTTTCTCTTACCTGCCTTGACCCTAGTTCAGGAATTTTGTTATTCTCATAGCAACAGCTAATGACATCATCAAGCCCGGAATCAGACAACTTCTTACATTCCGAGCATTGCCTTTGGGGTTGGAATTCCCAGAGAAATATGGGACAGACCAAAAAAGACAGTCCGAAGTCTCATGAGACCTTTTACAAGGAGCCCTTCCCATTCCCCCATAATCATAATATCTTCCCTCTGAGACCATCCCCAGTGTATCCTGAGATGATATTTGCAAAGAGCTTAGCACCATGCCTGACATGTAGTAGGTATTTAATCAGTGTTTCTTTCTTTCTCTAGGTTTTTATAGATAGCTGCTTACATGATGTCTCCTCCACTAGACTGTGAGTGAGCTTCTTAATAGCAGGGACTCTTTTTTCCCTATCTTTTTATCGCTAGTGCTTAGCATAGTGACTGTTACTGTCTTACTGACTGACATGATTTTTAAAAATCTTATTCTTGAAAAAAATGTAATGGGTTTATTTTAACACCTGCTTTCTCTAGGTATTTTCTCTTTTTTCTTTATATTATAGCTGTTGGTTTATGAGTCTTATTACCTTAGTAGACTTTATTGAGAGTAGGGACCCATCTAATATAAAAATTGTATGTTTTTGAGTTCCAGCACAGTGCTGGGCAGATAGGAGGTACAAAATATTTATTTCTGTTTTTGTCTCAGAGGCCTATAGGTATAGAGCTTGACTCTCTTTTTCATCTTGTGTATGTATGTATGTCTGTGTGTGTACATATATACACACAGGGCCTATCTATCCATCTATCTATCTGTCTGTCTACCTATCTGTCTGTCTATCTATCTATCATGACCTGTTTATACCTGACTGTTTACATGTTGTCTCCTTCATTAGACTGGGAGCTCCTTTATGATGGGGTCTATTTTTTACCTTTTTTATTTTTTGTATCCTCAGCTCTAAGCACAGTGCCTGGTGTATAGAAGGTACTTATTGTATGTTTATTGACTGACTGATGGGAATTTCCTGAGTTTAAATATGACCTAAGACACTTGCTAGCTGAGTGACCCTCAGCAAGTCGCTTAACCTTATTTGCTTCAATTTCCTCATCTGTCAAATGATCTGGAGAAGGAAATAGCAAACCGCTCCAGTATCTTAGCCAAAAAACCCCAAAAGGAGTCATGAATAGTCAGACACAACTGGAATGGCTGAACGACAACACAGGACAGCAGTCTGAGATAGCTAAGAGGAGTTAGAAATGTGAAATTAGAAATCAGCAGAGAGGTTAGGGCTGAATAAGTAGATTTGACAATCATCAGTAGAGAGATGATAATTAAATTCATAGGAGCTGATGAGATCACCAAGGACCAAGGACCAAGGACCAAGTCCTGTCAGACACCTAAGGTTAGAGGGAATGATAGAAAAAGGAATGGTTTGATAGGAAGAGAAACAGGAGAGAGAAGTGCCTGGAAAATCTAGAGATAAGAGAGTAACAAGGAGAAGAGGGTAAATGCGTGTCAAAGGCTGCAGAGAGGTCCATAACGCTAAAGATTTTTGAAAGGCCATGTATTTGGCTAGTCAGAGATCTATCATGACCCGAGAGAGAACAGTTTCATTTAAATGATGAGGTTGGAAGTGAATTCAAATCTGTACTCAAATACTTAATTAGATTTGAACTCACGCCCAATGATGATGTTGGAAATGCCTATTGTAGATAGCATTCCCATGGACTTTAGATTTGAACCAGGTCCAACAATGAGGTTGGAAATATCCATTGTACACAGTATTTTCAGGAGGTTTAGCCACAAAAAGAAAAAGAGATAAGTGACTGGTCTATGGTCACAAAACTAAGTATCAGAGAGTCTTAGAAGTCAGATATCTCTGACTCCAAGTACGTATAGTATATTTTATATACTTACATATTTAGTATATTTTACTATACAGAAACAAAATAGTATGTGGTTAGTATATATAAAGAATACAAAAAGTGCGATGTGATACCTATGAGGGGGCAAAGTTATTACCAAGATTGTGGAAGCCTTCATGGAAGAGATTGCATTTGAGTTGACTTGTAAATAATCCATGGGAATTCAACAAAGATTAAGGCATGAGAGAGTTCAGGAAAGAAAAGTCAGGCATAATGAAGACTAGAAAGAAAAGTAAAACAGTGAATATAACCTGAATCAAATTGAAAGATTTTTTGTGTGATATGGCTGCCAACGTAGGGCAGCAATGGATCACAGAGATCCTTAAATAGCAGATAAAAGAATTGGTACTCAATCCATTAGATAATAAAGGGATAGAGCAGAATAGGTCAAGAGAGAGGTGCATGCATTAGGAAGGTTTCTAGTTGCAGCAAGAAGGATGTTTTAGAAGGAGGTAAGACGACCAGATATATATATATATATATGTTTGTATGTGTGGTGTGAATGTACTTCTGGTGGTTTGTTATACCATTAGTAAACCCTAAAGTTAGGCAGTAGTAGATGACTATTCTGTGAGACATTGGTCTGGTGCAGTCATGCACTCATGACAAATTGGAATTAGGGTTTGAATTGGAGTCTCATGTGTCTCTGTCTTGCTATTCATACATATATATGTACATATGTGTGTGTATATGTATAAATGTATGTGTATATATACATACACATGACTTAACATATATAGCACTATATTATGCTCTCTTTTGCATATCATTAGCATATTCTTCTATCCTAACTGCTGAAAGCCCTTGAGAGAGCATCTCATTTATGTTCAAACAATTCTTGGTTAGAAGACATAAATTTCCAGTTATCTGTGTCAGTAAGGTGGCATATGATGTAATAGGGCAAATTATTCATTTTGGAAGAATCTTAAAGGTTCTTCCATTGTCTTGAAAACACATGATTTTTCCTCCCTCACAGCTAATTTATCTTATGGTTTTCTTTGATACTAAAACTTTTTCATTTCTTCATCTCACATCAGCTTGGCAGTGGAGGAAGACAGCTGAAACACGTCATAATTGGAGGGAGAAAGCCAGTCTTGGACTAAAAGTTTATTCTAGACAAACTACATATAAGTCCATAGGAATATTAAGTCTTCCATAGAAACTTTACTTTTATGGGGACAGAGCCAAGATGGCAGAGTAGAAAGACATACATATGCAGGGTCTCCCCACACAGCTCATAAAATACCTGTAGAGAGGGACTCTCAAAAAATTCAGGAACAGCAGAAGTGAACAACAGAGTGGAGGAGATTCCCAGCCCAGGATGACCTGAAAGGCCCATGGGGAAATGTTACTTGCACTAGACGTGGAGTGGAACACGGAGCCCAGCCCAGCCTTGGCTGCATGGCTTGCAAACAGGTTGTGGAATCCACATTCCCAGCAGCAGTGGGTTCTCAGATCTCTCAACCCACAGAAGCCAAAGGTCAGTGGCAGGTTTTTTCAGCTGGCCAGGAAGGGAGAAGGGCCTTCTATAGTTCTGGCCTTAGGCAGCTGCAGCAGAGGCCACATCAGCAGGTGCAGCAGTCAGATACATTGCTGGAGCATAAAAACCCCTGGGAGCATTGAGGACCTGAGACTTGTCTCCACCCTGTGTGGAGGCCCGGGGGGAGCTGATCTTTGTCTCACACTGAATGGCAGAGCTGCCCATCCAGCTTATCTGAAAATCAGCCCCCAGTGCTGACTTGGTGGAACTGGAGGCCAGGTGGCTGTGGAAAGGTAACTACTAAGATTCTGGGCACAAAAATCCCTCTCTGCATCCAGACCAGTACATGCTTGATTGTACCACCTTGGAGGAACTGAGATCTTACAGATTCCCAGAGTACACCATATTCTTAACAAAGGACCCAAAAGTCAAGTAACTGGTTGGAAAAAATGCCCAAAAAAAGGAAAAAAATAAGACTATAGAAGGTTACTTTCTTGGCGAATAGATATCTTCTCCCATCCTTTCAGATGAAGAAGAACAATGCTTACCATCAGGGAAAGACGTAAAAGTCAAGGTTTCTATATCCCAAACATCCAAAATAAATGTTCAATGGACTCAGGCCATGGAAGAGCTCAAAAAGTATTTTGAAAATCAAGTAAGAGAGATGGAGGAAAAATTGGGAAGAGAAATGAGAGAGATGCAAGAAAAGCATGAAAAGTGGGTCCACACTTGCTAAAGGAGACCCACAAAAATGCTAAAGAAAATAACACCTTGAAAAATAGGCTAACTCAATTGACAAAAGAGGTTCAAAAAGCCATTGAGGAGAAGAATGCTTTAAAAAGCAGAATTAGCCAAATGGAAAAGGAGGTCCAAAAGCTCACTGAAGAAAATAGTTCTTTCAAAATTAGAATGGAACAGATGGAGGCTAATGACTTCATGAGAAATCAAGAAATCACAAAACAAGACCAAAAGAATGAAAAAATGGAAGAGAATGTGAAATATCTCATTGGAAAAACAACTGACCTGGAAAATAGATCCAGGAGGGACAATTTAAAAATTATGGGACTTCCTGAAAGTCTTGATCAAAAAAAGAGCCTAGACATTATCTTTCATGAAGTTATCAAGAAAAACTGCCCTGAGATTCTAGAACCAGAGGGCAAAATAAGTATTCAAGGAATCCATAGATTACCGCCTGAAAGAGATCCAAAAAGAGAAACTCCTAGGAACATTGTGGCCAAATTCCAGAATTCCCAGGTCAAGGAGAAAATATTGCAAGCAGCTAGAAAGAAACAATTTCAATATTGTGGAAATACAATCAGGATAACACAAGATCTAGCAGCTTCTACATTAAGGGATCGAAGGGCATGTAATAGGATATTCCAGAAGTCAAAGGAACTAGGACTCAAACCAAGAATCACCTACCCAGCAAAACTGAGTATAATACTTCAGGGGAAAAATGGTATTTCAATGAAATAAAGGACTTTCCAGCATTCTTGATGAAAAGACCAGAGCTGAAAAGAAAATTTGACTTTCAAACACAAGAATGAAGAGAAGGATGAAAAGGTAAACAGCAAACAGAAGTCATAAGGGACTTGCCAAAGCTGAACTATTTACATTCCTGCAGGGAAAGACAATATTTGTAACTCTTGAAACTTTTTTCAGTATCTGGGTAGTTGGTGGGATTACACACACACACACACACACACACACACACGCACGCACGCATGCACACACACATGCACACACATAGAGAGACAGAGAGCACAGGGTGAATTGCATAGGATGGGATCATATCTTAAAATAATGAAATTAAGCAGTGAGAGAGAAGTATATTGGGAGGAGAAAGGGAGAAATGGAATGGTGCAAATTATCTCTCATAAAAGAGGCAAGTAAAAGATTTTTCAGTGGAGGGAAAAAGTGGGGAGGTGAGAGAAAAACATGAAGCTTACTCTCATCACATTCGACTAAAGGAAGGAATAAAATGCAAAAACTCATTTTGGTATGAAAACCTATCTTACAATACAGGATAGTGGAGGAGAAGGGGATAAGCAGGGTGGGGGGGATGATGGAAGTGAGGGCAGTGGAAGGAGGGAGTACTCTTGGGGAGGTATAGGATCAAAAGAGAGAATAGAATAAATGGGGGGGCTTGATAGGATGGAGGGAAATATAGTTAGTCTTATGCAACATGACTATTATGGAAGTCATTTGCAAAACTACACAGATATGGCCTATATTGAATTGCTTGCCTTCCCAAAGGGAATGGGTGGGGAGGGAGGGATGGATGAAGAGAAGCTGGAACTCAAAGTTTTAGGAACAGCTGTTGAGTATTGTTCTTGCAACTAGGAAATAAGAAATACAGGTAATGGGGTATAGAAATTTATCTTGCCCTTCAGGACAAAAGAGAAGATGGGGATAAGGGAAGGGAGGGATGTTAGAAGGGAGGACAGATTGGTGATGGGGCAATTAGAATGCTTGGCATTTTGGAGTGGGAGGAGGGGAGAAATGGGGAGAAAATTTGGAACCGAAGAGTTTGTGGAAATGAATGTTGGAAACTTAAATAAATAAATTTAAATACAAAAAAAAGAAACTTTACTTTTATTCCTGGCGCAATAGCTACTTTACTGACTAAAAGCTATATAGCCTCTGTTTCATTTACATATGAAGATTGGAGTAAAGTGATGGCAACTAGGAGGGTAGTGGATAGAGCACTGGCCTGAATCCAGGAAGATCTGAGTTCAAGTCTGACCTCAGATATTTACTACTTGTGTGACCCTGGGCAAGTAACTTAATCCCAGTTTTCCTCAATTCCTTATCTGTAAGATGACCTGAAGAAGGAAATGGCAAATCTCTCCAATACCTTTGCTAAGAAAACCTCCAAGAGCTTCACAAAAAGTTGTACATGATCGAAACAACTAAGCAACAATAACAGTGTGGGAGTGGAGAGTGAGAGGAGGAATGACCTCTGCCAGGTTGCTTTGGGGAAGATTAAGGACAGATTTGAATTCAGGTCTTCCTATGTTCAGGTCCAGTGCTCTGTCTGTTTTGCTATCTAGCAGCCTTTAAGAAATAATTAAAGATCTATTGCTACAAGAAACACCTGGCTAAGGCATACTAAAGATAACAGATTTAGATAAAGGATATTCCCCATCACATGGTCATCACCATCTTCATCTTCATTATCATTATCACCATCAAGGCTAAATTTGCATCTTCCCAACTTCTACCTTTGCTCTGAATTCTGTCCTCTGGGTTAAAGCAGAAGAAATATAATTCCTCTTACACATGATTGTCCCTCAAGTACTTTATGGGAGCTAATACATCCACTCTTCCAAATTGTCTCTTCTCCCGGCTCTACACTCTTGTTCTTTCAAGAGATTCTCATGTAGCAATGACTTGAGGCACTATGTTATTCTGATTGATTTCTGCTGCATTCTGATGGGCTTATGTGAGGCCATGGGTAAGCTTATTAACTTCTTAGTGCTTTAGACAATTCTAAGACCGTAAATTGTAGAGAGGGTGCCACCTGCATTGGTAAAGGGAGTTTCATCATCAAGATTTTCTTTACGCAAATGAAATCACAGGTCTAGTCCTCATACCTATAAATATAAACTCCTTCAACTAAATTTGAAAAGTCAAATACACAAGTAGAAGGCAGGAGAGTTTGGACACATAGCAATTCATATGACAAATGTTGAGAGTTTTATTGTGTTATAATCTTAATATAAATCATTATTGTGACATGACAGGAAAAATAGCCCATGAAATTTTAAGCCTCATTGTTAGAATAGAATTTAGGGAAGTGATAAAACCATTGTATTCTGCCACAGTTAGAACAAAGGAATTTTGCATTCAGTTTAGCATGATGTGAAAGCCAAAAAGAGGCTGTATTAGCATAGATGCACCATTTGGGAAGGATATTGAGGAATTAGAAGGCAATCAGGGGAGGGAGTGGAGGATAGTAAAGACATGAGAAAACATAGCATACAATGATACTTTGAAGGAATCGTGGATGCTTTAGCTTGTAGAAGAACATGATAGATGTTTTCAAGGAGGAATAGGTAAAAGGGGCATGAGTTAAGATTCTGAAGGAAAAGTGAGTCCAAGAGGAGTAGAAAGTTCTTGAAAGTAAAAATTTGAAAACATAGTGCATTCTTAATGAAAAAGGAAATTGGAGCCAATTTAAAAAGAATGATGTGACTGCACAGGGAGCTCATCAACTAATTTAGATTTTCAAATTGTAAAGAAGATTAAATCAAGTTTAAATAATGGAGGATACATAAATGTGGCATGTTATTGTAGGAATTGTTTGATGTGCTAAAGTCCAGAGTTATGTTCTGCTTTTTCTAAAAAAGGAAAAAGAGTCCTCATAACATTTGCCTGTGAGCCTGACTTTGAATCTTGGCAAAAATTCTAGAATGTAACATTCCTGTTTTTAGCAGAGACAGGGCAGACTGTCATATTGTCATTCTCCCTGTGTCAGTTGTTTTTGTGTGACTGTTTTTCTTTGTTTCAGGGACTATCCAATTCCTGGGTGGGAGGTATATTCAGAAATAACTTTTTTTTTAAAGGCATCTCTTTACTGGCTAAATGACAGTTTCTGTAGGAAAAGAACAGGGAATTTTAGTGGATTGTAATCTCATTATGACTCACCAGGGTGATATGAAAGCCAAAAAAGGCTGCATTAAGATAATCATAATTTTCAACATGAAGAAGATGCTAGTCCTGCCCTAGTGAGGTCATATCTAGAATATTATGTTCAGTTCTGGGGATCACATTTTAGTGAGGACTTTTGACAAACTGGAAGTAGTCCAGAGGACATCCAGGATAGTAAAAGGGCAGGAGATTATTCCATTTGGGGATTAGATGAAAGAAATGAGCATGTTTAGCCTGGAAAAGAAAATTGTTTAGAGGACATCTGATAGCACTTTCAAGTATTTGAAGGACTGCTTTCTGGGCAAGGAATGAGACTTGTTCTCCTTCTGCCTGGAGGACAGACCTAGGAACAATTGTGCAAAGTTGCCAAGAAGCAGATTTCAAGTTGATGTAAGGAAAAATCCCCCAACAATTTCCTTGGAGCTGAGGTTTGCCTAAAGTGAAAAGGGTTGCCTTGGGCTAGAGTGAGTTCCCCATCACTATAGGTAGTAGAGACACTTGCTGCTGTTGTCCATCCTTCATTTTTGAAGAGGAACAATGACATCACAGAGTGATTTCTTGACTTGTACATGAATTGGAGTTAAGTGAGGAAGAATTGCACAGTCATCAACCTCAGTCTCTCCTCTAGTCAGTGAAGGACAATGACAAGACGAAAGTCAAGACTGCAGGCAATGTCTCATGCTTCAGTGTATGGCCTTGATGTCTGATATCTGACCAAACTCTTAGTGCTCTACAGTTCCTGCTTTAGCTGCCTTCATGGCCTTTGGAAATGAGTTATTCTCATTCTGCTGAGGGAGGTCTTTCTTCACTTGTTTGGGGCACTAACACTCTGCTAACTCACCAATGGGTTTGAGAGCTATTCGTTACCTTCAACCTAGTTTAGCCCATTTTGCTGAGACAGTTTTCTAGGGTGTGCCCACTGGATCATAGCCACTGGGAATGCTACAGGTTCTTGGAGCCACAGGTGAGAGTTAAGTGCCAGGTGGCCACCAAAAGGAAGGTGAGCAGCCCTTGAAAGGAGCTCAGCAAGCTCTCACAGCAGAGCGGTTAGTGTTCCTTGAATACTCCACATACCGCAGCCACTTTTTGAAGCTGTATGAAGGATTCATGATTTAGGTAAGGATTAGTTCAGGTTCCTTTCAACTCTGAGACATGATGGTTTAATATCTACCAGTGACTTTAATTGGATGCCAAGGGATGATCAGTGGAGCTATCTCATGGAAGAGTCATGGAATTATAGAATTGTAGACCATCTCATAGAGGAGCCAGATGCTGCTGTAGTAGTGAAAGGAAGGCAGAGGGCAGAGGTGGGCCTGGGTAATGCCTACAGATAATGGATAGCTTGTTGATCTCATTGTTAAAGGCTTCTCTGGTGTGACCAGAGCTTGAGTATGGGTAATTAGCAGAAAAACAAGGCTAAAGTGCTTACTGTAATTCCCATTGCTGCCTCTTAACCTAATGCACTTATCTCATTACCAGTCAATGGAAAAGAATGCTCTGTCCCAGTGTTTTGCCCAAGCTAGAGCCCATCTATAGTATGAAGTGCAGGACTGAATGTAGAGAGTGACGGGAAATCTTCCAAATGAGGCAGAGGCAAACAACGCATTCACACTACAGTCACTACTTGTGTCTGTCCTGGGAACTTCATTACTCAGAGATAGGGGCCTATTACAGGATTTAATAGCAGTGACAAACGAAGTTATCTGCAAATGAGTTTAAAAATATGAGAATCGGAAGGGACAATTGGGGATCATCTGGTCTAGTCCTTTCTGAGGATATGCAGAGAAGTAAGTAACTTGTCGAAGATTGCACAGATTGCTAATGACAGAGCTGGAACCACATCCCAGGTCTCCTAATTCCTTAGGCTACTTTTTTCCTCACAACAATACAGATTATATAACACACTGAGGCCCCTTACTTAGGGGTTTAGATTTTCTTTTTCATATTTCAGATCAGATACTTGTGAGGAAAACCCAGTAGGAAATGTGAATTCTAGAATTCAGGATAGAGGAGAAAAAGAAAAAAAACCTGGGTTATCATTTCATGATTCTATTAGAGTTAGGAACTGTAGATTTTAAGGTGATCAGAAAAATGATAGGTAGGATTTCCTTTTAGGAGAAATCAACCCAAGGGAAATGGAAGACAAAAGGCTGAAATTCTGATGACTCCCAAAAAGCCAATGATAGCAAGGAAGAAAAGGGGGGAGCTGTCATAAAAGAGTGAGACGGACACACAAGGCGCCCATGGGTGAACTTCAGTTTTTAAAAGAGGCACAGAAAATGGAGGCAAGTTCTGGTAAAGAGAACCTGAATCCCAAAAGATTCAGTCTTATTGAACATATTATCAGGAGTGCTAAGGTTTAAAAATAGTTTGAGTCTAGGGAAGAAAGGTAAAAATAATATAAAGGGTTTTCAAGTGTTTTTTTCTTCCCCCTTAATTTTGGAAAGAGAAGAGGATAAAAGAAGGTAGAGGCCTTAAGAGAACACAAAAATGGTCTTAAAATACCTGAAGGCTGTCAAATGGAAAAAAGGATTAGATTTATTTTGCTTTAGCCCAGAGGGCTAAAAACAGCGAGTTGCACATTTGCAGATTTAGGTAAGGCAAATCTTTCTTGCAATCAGAGATATTCAAATGCAGAGTTGACTATTTGGGGGTGGGGTAGGTGGGGAGTGAGGGTCCCCTTTCCTTAGAATTCTTCAAATGGAGACTAAATTGTTATTTGTTGGGAAGGCTGTTAGGAACTCCATTGCAAACATGAGTGGATGAGATGGCCTCTCAGATCTCCCTAACCTTGAGAGATGCAGTGATTCTACTCTCTGGACCTCCACTGGCCAGCTGTATGACTTTGGCATGTCTTTTCATCTCTAGGGCTTTCATTTTTCTCAGTTGTAAATTGATGCAATAAGACTAGATCATTTCTAACATCTCTGCCAGCTCTGTATCATATGATTTTAAGTGCCAGTCTGGAGTCAAGAAGACTCATCTTCCTGGGTTTGAATCTGGCCTCAGATACTTAGTAGCTGTGTGACCTTGGGCAAGTCACTTAACCCCATTTTCCTCAGTTTCCTCATCTGTGAGCTAGAGAAGAAAACGGCCAACCACTCTACTACCTGTGTCCAGAAAACACCAAGTAGGGTCATGGAGAGTCAGACCAGACTGACCTGACTATACAACAACTCCCTACTAATCATCACCTACTAGTTATCACCTCTCTCTTGTTATTTCTAAAATGGAGGCCATGATTTCATGAGTGTGGTCAAATGGGATTGGACAGTGATTATGGGTTGTTGTGTGTTCATCGTTTTTAATCACAGTTCTCTTCCTCATAAGATCCAGGCTTCTTTCTTGTTAGATGGCTCACATAGAAAGAACATGGGTGGGAGAAGGCCAGCTGAATACATTTGTCTGGATACTATGTGGGCAGAAATATTTTGCCTGATGGTGAAGAATTAGCCTAGCTTCCACTCTTGTTTTCTAATGTAATGGCCATATTCATGGACTAGCTCAGCTGTGAGGGAGTCTCTGAAAATGAGTCATTCACGGAGATGGCTAGTGTAATCTGGTTTAGCCCTGTTGAGACAGTTTATCAGGGTGTGACCACTGCACATACTATGGCTTCTTGGAGTCACAGGTGAGAGTTGGGTGAAGAGGGACACTCAAAGTGGATGAGCAGCCCTGAAAAGGACTTGGCAAGCCCTCACACCGGAGCAGCTAGTCCTCCTTGAACAATCCATATACCCCAGTACAAATAAATAAATATCTGTTGACTGACTGATAGATGTTTCTGTCATGTCTGCCTCTTCACACAAGTTCCCCAGCTACATGCATTGCATGCCTATTCCTACATGTTCCTTCATCATACATGTTCTTTATGCATGTGTCTTGCAAGCATGTTACTACTTCTGTGTGTTCTCTGTGTATTATTGAATGCTCAGTGTGCCCTCTCCCATTGGTGGTATGTTAACCTGTAGAGAAATGTACCACATATGAAATGAGGGGGTCTTTTCTTATCATTTAATTTACTATGAGGTTTGGATAAATGTTTTTTAGCTTTGAACTAATACATCCTCTGACAGGTAAAGGTGAACACATTGGTGGAAGTTGTGGGCTTTGACTTTGAGTTGTTGTATTGGCCTACAGAGTGCCTTGAACTTGGGGTAGTTTTCTGGGGGCCCACAAGGGAGAGGGAACTTCAGTCTCATATTTAACAGGAATATTAGCAACTATGGGGAGAAAGAAGTAGGTAAGGAAGCTATCATAAGAAGAGGCTTCCCTGACTCGTCTTGCCATAGTTTATAGACACTGAGGTTAACCTTTCCCTCCTACAGTGGACCTTGTGTGTTCTAAAGTTTCCTGCACCAGACAGATCTCATTCCTTCCATCCTAGGAGAAGGGAGTGAAGCAATTGCAGATTTTTAAAGGCTCAGCATTAATATGCCTAGCAACAATGGTGATCTGGACATCCAGACAGCTCTTTTTGTGGTTACTCAAGTCTCATATTACTATCTCATTGTGTTCTGTAAGGCAGAGCTAACAGTCAATGGAGTGTTGCACCTGGAGTTAGGAAGACGTGAGTTCAAATCTGACTTCATTTGACCTTTGGATTAGGGTTAGGGTTAATTGTGTGACTCTTAGAAAGTTGCTTAACCTCTGTTTGCCTCAGTTTGCTTAACTGTAAAATGAGGACAATAATATCTCCTATCTCTCAGGGTTATTATAAGGATCAAATGACATAATTGAAAATCTTTTAGCATGGGATCTGTCACATAGTAAGTGCTTAATAAACGATCTCTTCTCCTCTTCCTATCAGGCCCTGGACAGATTGAGTCATGGGAATAGGGCTGCCCTGAACTCAAAACCTTTCATGGAGAAGTGAGAGGGATCAGTGGGCTACTTTGGGAAATGGAGAACAGAGTGTTCACACTTAATGTATTTTCTTGATTTTATAAGCGTATTATTTTAAACCATAGCATTATGATAATGTGATTAATACTGACAATGGTCATGAGGAAGGCAGAGGCAAGGAAGCCTCCAGCATTAATCCAAATATTGAAGAACTCAATACATGCCCCTAGGGACCTGAATCTAAAACGAGGATGTTACATTTATTAAACATATACTGTGGAGAGCATTGGGGTTAGGGACTGGAGGACATAAACAAGTCATTGAATACGTTCACCATCCTTGCCCTCCTAGACATTATAGAATATTCAGGGAATAAGACATAAACACAGATATAGTGAAAAAAATATACATGTGTGTGTGTATGTGTGTGTGTGTGTGTGTGTACAGTGATTTCCCATCTCTTTCTCCAGCTCATTTTACAGATAAGGAACTGAGGCAAACAGGGTTAAGTGACTTGCCTAGAGTCACACAGCTAGTAAGCGTCTAAGGCCAGATTTAAATTGAGGAAGATGAGTCTTCCTGACTCCAGGCCCAACATTCTATCCACTGCACTGCCTAGTTGCCCCAAAATTTTGATAATTATTTTGATTTAATTGATTTCCTTCATAGTCATATGTATTTGGTTTTATGTATTTAAGAACATTATTCTGAATAGGGGTCCTTAGGTTTCACCAGACTGACTGTCGAAGAGGTCCAAGACACAAAAAGATGAAAAACCTCTTAGCTGAACTGAAGTCCTTAGAATCCAAAGAAACAGAGAGAAGTTTGTTAATAAAATGAGAAAGTGGCAGTGGAAGCTTAGTTTCTTTTTGAACCCTTAGAAGACTAGAATAAAATCTCATGGGACAGGGCTAAATGCTCTTGGCTGCTCAGTATTCAGTTGGAGAGGGATTCATTTTCTTTTGCCCAATGCATTTTAACAGGAAGAAAAATGGATACTAAGAGCGATCCTATGAGGAAGAGTAATTGGATACAATTTCCTAAGTTCTTGAAAGAGGACTAAGAGCTTCCTGATGGACTCACCAAGGCCCACTGGGCCCTGAGAAATAATGACTTTATATCCTTCCAAGAGCATCAACTTTTAAAATTCAGTTCAGATGAAAGAATTGGCCAGGAAAACATGGGGAAAGCACTTTTAGCTCAACAGAAGCTTATAAATGGGGAGAATTATCGTCCCCTTTCTCAGGGCTGGCAGTAAACCTCTCTGTCTCTCACTGCTCCTTCTGAGCACTTAAAAAGCCAAAGAACAGCAATCAAAGAGCACGAGATGGCAGAGAGAGGAAAATTCCACAAGGCATAAGAGGAAAATTCCCAGGATGAACAACTGAGCAGGTATCTATGGGCTGATGAAGCTGCCACCTCCTCCAGTAACAGTCAATTACTTCTGTCAGAGTACCATAGCCCTACTAGTCTGTAAACTCCAAGAGGGTAGGACCCTCTGTCTGAACTTTATATCTCTTCTAGAATGCTCTCCCTGGGCTGCTCTCTAAATCAATCAATCAGTCTATCAATTATTTTCAAATCCTTCCTAAGTTCCAGAAACTGTATTAAACACTAAAAGCAACAGTAACACCAACTAGCTTTTATAGGGTACTCTAAGATATGCAAAGCAACTTCCACCTATTATCTCATTTTGTATTAGTTCAAAGACCCAAATAAAAATGTCCCTGAACTCAAGGAGCTTACTTTCTATCAAAATATCATGTGTATACACACCTGTATATATACACACGTGCATATAGCTCACACACATACATGCACACACATCCAATATACACACAGCACATGTATGCAGACATGAATGCATGTGTTTATATACATGTGCATACATATGTGTATACATATACATATGTAGCCAACTCATCACTCGTTCACTTTTCATCTCCAATCAATCGCTGTCTAATCAATTCTTTCTCCACAATGTCTCTTGCATCTACCAAGCCTTTGCATCTACACACACAACTACCACACTAATTCAAGCACTCATGATACATACATGTACATATGCATACATACAAACACACAAAGATGATTGGTTTTAGAAGGAATCAGAAAAGGTCTCATAGAGAAAATGATGCTTGAGCTGAACTCTGAAGGAACCTCGAGATTTTAAGAGACAGGTATGAGGAAGAATTGTATTCCAGGCACAGGGCACAGCCTATGCAAAAGCATGGATATGAGAGATGGAGTTGTCATATGTAAGGAATAGCAAAAAAGCCAGTTTGTTGGATTATAGAGTGTGTGATGTAGAGTTATGTATAATAAGGCTTGAAATGTAGGTTGGAGCCAGTTTGTGAAAGTCAGTCCATGTGAAACATGTGTTTGTTAAATTTCGTTTGTCATACAAGTCCAACTTTCCCACTTAGAAAGTCCAAGTCTGACTTCATGTCATCCAAGGGAGATATTTTCAGAACAGAAATTCAGGGATTGTGAAAGTTTTGGTGCTAAAGGGTTTTGGGCAGAGGGGGAAGAGGAAGATAGGAGAGATAGATATATTACAGAAAAAGCCATAGTTCAGTTTCCTCTAAAATTGCTCAAGCACCATTTCCTGGATACCAGTGCCTTTTGAAATGAGGAAATGGAGGAATTCCCTTTGATTTTTTTTCTGTTCCATTCCTGGTAAGATCCAAGTAATCTAATCTAAGCAGAAGCCTTTTGGGTTTTGATAAAGTCAATTATTTCCTGGTAGAAGCTATGAAATAGAATATATGCTTCTTGGCTTATTGGAAAGAACTTGGTTTATTGCCCATCTATTGACCTTCCCCTTTGGTCTGTCACAACATAGTTTTCCATTGAGAAAGCAAAGTGGATTGCTGGAGAAATTAATTATCTCATGCCATCTGGTTGACTCAATTCTCCCAATTATGCATCAGGGGCAGAGTAGAAGGGAATGGTTCTCTCCTACTCCTCAGAGGCATCACAGTCACAGAAGAAGAGACTGTGCTTTCCAGGGGTCCATCACCCCAAGAATCATGGACTCTTAGAGCTAGAAGAGACTGGAGAGATCATCAAGTTCACTCTCCCCATTTTGTAGATGAGTAGACTGAGGCCCACACAGAAGGGATTTGCCTAAGATGGAAGGTGGTACTGCAGAGGCCCCTTAAATTCGGTCCCTTATGATTCAAAGACCAGTGCCTGTTCCACTAGCCAGCTGGACGGTGAAGTGGATGGAGTGCCAGGCCTGGAGTGTTAGAAAAACCTGAGTTCAGATCCCGTCTTAGACACTTACCAGCTAAGTGATCCTGGGTAAATCCCTTAATCTCTGTCTGCTTCAATTTCCTCATCTGTAAAATTGGGATAATAATAGTGCCTAACTTGTGAAGATAAAATGATGTAGTATTTATAAATGCCATTATTTATATAAATAATATGCATTTACACAAATGTGTAATATTAATATTTAATATATATTATATAATCCAATGTGATATACAATAATTTATATAAATATAAAATTATATTTATATAAAGTTATTATTCATAAATGCTAATATTATTATTCCACTACACAGTGATGGATGCCAGCTTCGTTTCTCTTGTTCAGTTGTTTTTCAGTTGTGCCTGACTCTCCGTGACCTCATCTGGGGTTTTCTTGGCAAAAATACCGGAATGGTTTGCCATTTTCTTTTCTCCATTTCATTTTACAGATGAGGAAACTAAGGCAACCGGGTTAGATGACCTTCTCAAGGTCACTCCGTTAGTAGGTGTCTGAAGCTGTATTTGAGCTCATTTCCTGTTTCCAGGCCTGGAGCTCGTCCACTGTGACACACAACGTTGGGTGCTTGACCCTGTCCAAAAGATAGGCAGGCAGGCAATACATTTATTAAGTGATTATTATGTGCCCAGTACTGTGTTCATTATTATAATCACTGGAAATGCAAATACATGGGAAAAGAAAGACAGTCCTCCTCAAGATGCTTATAGTCTAATGGGGGGTAGATAATACTCAGAAGGGAACTGGAAAGAGGAGAATCTGGAAGGTCATAAGCATATTCAGGAGGAGAAAGAGGGTTGTCCAGCCTGGACCACTGCCTAAAAGGGGGAAGCCAGGTGGAAGTCACCAATGGGAAAAGGTGGCAGCAAAGGGGTGTTCCCAGGGTTAGATACGAGAGATCTGATGGAAACTTATTAAATTCAAATCCACCTTTCTTCTAAGCCTGTTTCTGCTCAAGAAGTCATCCTCCTGGTCACACAAAATCTCACATACAGACTCATCCTTGATATCTCTCTCTCTCTTTCTCTTTCTCTCTGTCTATCTTTCTCTGTCTCTGTCTTTATCTCTCTGTCTCTCACTCTGTCTCTCTGTCTCTCTCTCTTTCCATTTCTGTCTCTCTCTTTCTCCCTCATCCCTTTCATATTCATTCATCTTCTCAGTCTTATCCATTCTTTCTCTCCATCGCTTGCATCTACCCTTTTATCTCCACTCACAAAACCATGGCCCTAGTTCAAACAGTGAACACGCTGCAACTGTAGATTGACTTTCCAACTGGTCTCTCTGCTTCCAGACCCTCCCTATAGCCCCAGACACTGTCAACCCAGCTGCCAAAGTCATATCTTTGCCACACAGGCATTACAACGTCACTCTCAGGATCAATAAAATTCAGTGATGCCTTTTTATCACTAGGGATTCAATCCATACTCCTCCGTTGGACCTATGAAGTCCTTCATAATCTGGCTTCTACTTACCTCTCTGGACTTATTAATATTTTTCCTTTTCATTTGCTTTGTTGTCCAGCAAAATCCAGTTTGCTAGCTGTTTATTATACAATACTTTCCATCTCTTGCCTCTGGGCCTTTGCACAAGCTGTTTCCTATGCCTGGAATGCCCTCTCTCCTCATTTCTACTTCTTAGAATCTCTAATCTCCTTCAGAGCTTGACTCAAGTGCCACCATATATATAATTAAAAATATATATTCTGCTTCCCCCTGCTACTAGTTCTATTGCCTGCCCACCCCTACCCCCCATCACCTCATTTATTTTGCATATATTTAGGAAAGAACCAGGAAAGGCCTGAATTAAAGTCCCCCTTTAAGACATACTGGCCATGTTACCCTGAGTAAGTCACAGCTTCTCATTGCCCTGGGTAACCTTCTCAGATACTCAGCTGACCTGGCAGAGAGAGGTTTTTTTCAACCAAGAGTTCCCTAAACCAAGTCAACCATAGGTCCAATTCCTATCCCTCTAGTGAGAGTATAACTGTTTCTGTACACTGATCTACTTATATGAACCTCCAACTATTATTGGTTATGTGACCCTGGCCAAGTCTCTTAACTTTTTAGTATCTCAGGAAACTTTCTGAGGCTCTGTAGAGCAAGTATACATCAACACTGGTGGAAAGCATTTCCTCTACCAATAAAATCATAAGTCAACTGCCATACCTCCCTTCCCAAAATAATCGACTGCTGGATAGACTGCCCTTCACACTATTTAAAAACGCCTTCCCTCCTATTTTTAGAGCAGAAATATTACGGCTTGGCCTCTGAAAAGAGGCGGCCCAGAGAAACAGAAAGAATGCTAGCCTTGGAGGCTGTAGGACCTGGATTCAAATCTTGCACTAGATAGCTGCTAGCTGGATGACCACAGGCAAGTCATTTAAGCCAAAGACTCAGTGTCCTCATCTACAAAATAGGAATAGTAATATCTATATTAGAAGAGTACAATTCAATATAGTTGGGCGGTGCAGTGGCTACAGTGCCAGGCCTGGAGTCAGAAAGACTGAGTTCATACTAGCTGTGTGATCCTGGACAAGTCACTTAGCCTATTTGCCTCGGTTTCCTCATGTGTAAAATTAGGATAATAATAGCATCTACTTCCCAGGGTGGTTGTGAGGACAAAGAGTGATAACTGTAAAGCACTTAGTACAGTATCTGGCATATAATAAGAGCTATGCAAATGTTAGCTACTGATATTGTTCATCTATAAAATGGGGATAATCGTAGCACCTGCCTCCCAGGGTGGTTGTGAGGACCACATGAGATAATGTTTGTAAAGTGCTTAGAACAGTGTTTGGCTAGTAAGAGCTATAGTAAGAGCTATATAAATGTTAGCTATCTATCATAATTATATCTATTGTTACTCTATAAAATGGGGATAATAATAGCACCTACTTCCCAGGATTGTTAGGAGAATCAAATAAGATATTTGTAATGTATTTACCACAGTGTCTGGCACATAGGAAATACTATCTAAATGTCAGCTGCTGCTGCTGCTGCTGCTACTACTAGTACTACTACTACAAGTACTACTACTACTACTACTAGTACTACTACTACTACTACTAATTACCCCACAGTGTTGTTGGGAGGGTCAGGTGGGATAATGTATATGAATGCTTTGTAGTCCTTAAGACTCCTTGTAAATAGGAGTTATTACTATTTTTTCTAGACAAGAGGTTTAGAAAAGGAGAAAGTATCTTTAGAGTTGACAAGATGCCAGTTGCTTACCCCAAATGTCATCTTAGGTGTTCGTGTCACTTTATTAATCTGTGTATCCAAAGAGTGTATGAACCAGATCAAGAGTAGATGACAGCTTCCTAGTTACTCTGCAATGATACTCAGATCTCTTGGGACCAGAAGAGGTAATCTGGCCAGGCTAATTGGAATGGCTCTTTCCTTGTCCATCTGCACAAGCAGACAATTCAATGGGATGAGAACACGGAGTTCCAAGGTACCAATACATACAGTTCCTTCAGTTGTTCAAACATGCACAGATTCTCATTACAAGATAAGAAACAGGGATGCTGTGGAGACTGTTGACTGCCCTTGGCCACATGTGGCCAATAGCTCACTGGCAGTCTAAAATCTCAGGCACTCACTGTACCATAGTGGAAAAATTGAAAGACCTAGAGTCAAGAATAACTTAATTTTAAATTCTGTCTCTAACAATTCCTGGCAATATAATCATAGAAAAACATTAACTTGTATAAACCTCAATTTCCTAGTCTGTAAGTGGGGATAATAATACTAGCTCATATTGATACAGTGACTTAAAGTTAATACATATTATTTAATTTGAATGAAGGAAAAAGTATTTTTTTAAACATTGACTATGTACCAATCTTTATACAGAGATAGTGCTTGACTTCAATGTGCTTGCATTTTAATGAGAAGGGGAAAAGGAAGGGAATATACATTTATATTGCACTTGGTATGTGCCAGGTACTATGCTAAGCACTTTACAAATACTGTTTTATTTGATACTCATAAGAACCCTGTGGGGTAGGTGCTATTATTATCCCTATTTTTACACCCGAGGAAACTGAGGCAAACAGAAGTTAAGTGACTTGCCCAGAACCACACAGCTAGTAAGTATTAAAGGCTAGATTTGAATTCAGGTCTTCTATGAGCAGGTTGACACACCCCACCCAGGCACAATGGCAGAATTGACTTGATCATACTTCATGGGTCCAGAATGAGAGGGCTGGTGAGGGAGGGAAGAAAGGTGGTACTCTCAGGAGGACGGTGTTTGGTGCAAAGGTTGTGGTGCAACTGTCTGGAATGAAGACCACTTGACACAGTGAAACCATAAATCGCCAGTTGAAAGACCCTTTAAGGTAGGGACCCATTTTATCTTACAACTAAGGAAAATGAGGTTCAAAGACTTGCCCAGGGTCTCACAGCTAGTAAGCCTCTGAGAAAAGATGTGAACTTTGGGTCTTCTGACTCCAAGTCTAGTTTGTAATTCTCTACACCAAAACTCCCCAAAACAAAACAAAAACACAGTCCAACAATTAAAAACTCCAAAACAATTTACTATTTTCACCTGTCTCACGGTTATGATGAATCAGATAAAACAGTGCTTTGCAAGTCTTAAAATGCTATACAAATGTCAGTTATCATTTAAAAAAAAAATCACACATGCACAGAATGTTAGCCTGCAGAACGATGTTATAGTTCATAAAAGAACTTCATTTTACAGATGAGAAAATTGAGACCTACTAAAATTCTTTTATCAAATGGAGATAACTATTCTTGAAACCAGAGGCTTGATATCTGTTGATCATTCAATGACCTGGTGATAATCCACTTCAACACGAAGAGCCTCAGTTTCCTAAACAGTAAAATAGGGATAATATTCTTGCAGTACCTACCTCACCATCTCATTGATAGGAAAACACTGTAAATCTTAAATCACTGTAGGAGTATAAGTTATTATTTTCATTACCATTTAGACTGGGACTAGAGCCCACATTTCCTAGACTGATCATCATCATAATTCCTTTGTTTAAATTTATCATGTTGAGAAAAAGAGGTTGTACCATTTGGACACAGAGGATATAGTATGGAACCTGGCTCTGCCACTTACTACTAACCTTAGCCAGGGGTCCATTATTGTTCCAAAGTGCTTAGAATCTCAGAATGTGTGCTCAATATATGTTGCATCCTTCTATCAGCCCTGTGGAGTAGATGCCATCTCTCCTGGAGACTTTGAAGCTTTCAGAATAGTGATAGGGTGATAGCCACAGTGAGGTTCTTGTCTATATCATGTTAAAAAAAACCCTAAATATAACAGCTTTGGATTTAAAAAAAAAAAAAAACAGGTCTATGCTTTCATAGCTATTTGAAACTCTTCCCGAGGAACTTCATTGTAAGAGCAGTATTTTCCATGAAACTTATGATTTTAGAGCAGTGGTCTCCAAGTGGGGTCTGTGGACCACTGGAGTCATTATGAACTGATACCAATATGTATGTAATTAACCAACTAGATGGTTAGAAATGTGATAAAAGAGCCTCCTTGGGAAGGTTCATTGCAACCCTTACTTATATGTGCAGTGATTGATGGTACACAAACCTTCTGTATATATAGCTGCTCTTACTGACTTCATCATCTTAAGGCTCATTTTCAGTTCCTAGATGTGAGGTATTGGATTTCACCGCCCAAGGGACAGTCAATTATAGGTTTGTTTCCTGCACCATTACACCATCCCATTCCCTAACACATTATTACTCAACACTTCTCCCCACTATATCCTTGCCCACCCTTGGTCACTGTGGCTGCCTTGGGTCAGTTCCTTCCAAGGTCATAAGCTAACTTGGACCCTGGCATCCACAGTGGCTTTGTCTCTACAGGTTCTGAGGCAGTTTGCTGTTCAATTGTTTTAGTCATGTCCCCTCATAAAGGTTTCTTGGCAAAGATACTGGAGTGGTTTTCCATTCTGGGGGCAACAGCTTGTGACTAAAACTTTCACATACATTGTAATTTTTTGTGAGTAAGTACGTATATTTGGCATTCACTGAATAGGTATAGATAGGAGTCATTGCAGATCTTATTATATTATCTTTCTCAGACAACTCATTTCCTAAATTTCCCGAATTTTGTGAAGTGCACCATCACCACCCTTTCAAAATCTGATTTTCATCCTCCTCCTTGTCCTTGATTGCTTACTCAATAGAAACTACTCTCTCCAAAGTAACTGATGTCCTCTAATCGATGTTGTCCAATGTTCTTTTCAGAAGCTTCATCCTTATTAATTCTCCTGATCATTCTCTCCTCCAGGAGTCTTAGTCTTTCCTCTCTGCATTTCAGAAAACGTTACCTATAAAAACTCATAACTGAATCATGAAAAATAACGACAACTTGGGAACAGAATTCTCTCACCTGTTTAAAAATTTCCAATTCAATTTCAGTGGGCTTTGAACCTATTTGTTAAAAATATAAAAATGTAACACCTTTGGATTATTTTTCAGGAACAGCTGCTAATTGACATCAAGGAAAATGGAAATTTACTAGCTGAATGTCATCAAAAACTTTTGCATAATTGGTTGATGGATTTGAAAAATGAGCAGTATAATTTAATAAATCTGGCCAATAAGTCTTCTTCCATTTATAGCCATATATCTCTGTAATGCTTTTTTTTTTTTTTAAAAAAAAGATATGACAACCATTAAAACCAAATTTCAAAGTAAACAACTTAAAAACCAGGTCTTAAAATCACATCACAAGCTGTTAAATTAAAAATATAAATTGTTAAATAAAATTTTCAAAACTAAGCAAACATATTAAATTATATTTCTCTCACTAATAAATAACTACAAACCATAAATTTAATGAGAGCAAAACAATTTTGTACCTTTCATAAGTAAAGTATTATTTTAAAAATATTACTTCATATTTATTACTTTTTAATTTGTATTTTAGTATTAGTTTTTAAAGTACACATAATTATCAGTACAGTAGGACATGCATAAAATTTACATATAACACTATAGGCAATGGGGTAGAAGTCTGGGTCTGGAGTCAGAAGACTTGAGTTGAAATCCAGCCTTAGACATTTACCAACTGTGTGACCCTAAGCAAGTCACTGAAACTGTCTGCCTCAATTTCCTCAGCCATAAAATGGGGATGATTATAACACCTACCTCTCAGGATCTTTGCAAAGTGCTTTGCAAACATAAGTGTTAGTTATTAATATTATTACTATCATTAAAGTAGGGGGTGCCTTATTATCATCACTAGCATAGGAAGTATTTCATCCAGTTGCTCTGTGACAAATGAAACAATTAAAAATAAATATGAGTTACTGTGACCGCATCTGACACAGTTTACAAATTTTGCCCTGATATGAGGGAAAAGGTATATTTTATTTTCATGTCAAGGCAAATAAATTGAGTAATTCTACATTCCTTTTGGGACTCATATTTAGTAGAAACACAAATTTATTGTTCAGAATTCCTAGGACACTTATTTACTAACATGGATCCCCCCCCTCATCAGCCAAGAATCCTAATTTACAAAGGATGCCTGAGATTTTATAAAGTTTTCCTATGGACGTCTATAGAATCCTGAGCAGTTATCTTTATCTATCCATCTTACATTAAAGTTGCAAAACACATGCATATTTTCTTTTTACTCCATCTTCTGTGGGTGAGGTAATTATAGGTAGCTTGGTGACAGTGAAGAAAAGGATGAGACAGAAAAGGAGGAGACACTAAAAAAACCTCCATGGGAAGGTTCAACGAAATTTTTATCCATATGTTTTGTTATTGATATCACATAAATTTCTTCTATCTGTATGGTTGCTCTTCATCCTAATGGGCATTTTCAGTTCCTAGATGTAACACACTGGATATTGAATTATTAGAGTCCAAAGCGGTGGTTATGTTGTTAGCAACTTTCTGACCCTGGGGAAGTTACTTAGCCTCTGTGTGCTTCAATTTTCTCATCTGTAAAATGGGCATAATATTAACATCTACCTTACAGGGGTTATTTGTGTGGACCAGATGAGATAATTGTAAAGTGCTCAGCACAGTGTCTGGTCCATGAAACATTCTTAATAAATGTTCATTTCCTTTCTTTTTATTTTTTTCCTTATCAGCAATGAGAACAGATTGAGATAATGCTATCAGATCAGCTAAACTGAAGTGTCTGTTATCTCCTTTCCACTTCCATCTAAAAATGCTTTCAAGATGATCAGACTTAGCTGGATTCCATGCAAAACTTTCTGTTGGCTTATTTTGCACATAGCTCCTTTTAGTTGTTTGGGATTATAATATTGCTTATAATTTATTATAATATTGCTTATAATTGCTTCGTAATGTTTTGCAAATGAATTTGTATTTTGAATGAGTGTTGCAATAGACTGTTGTGTCTCCTTGGTGGGGATCCTAAGATCATAGCCTTAGAACTCAAAGAGATTTGAGAGGTCAGCTAGTTCAGCCACCTCATTTTACAGACATAGAGCATTAAATCCATGGAGGTTATGTGACTTGTTTGAAGTCACACAGATAGTAAGTGGCAGAAATGAAATGAACTCAAGCATTTGCTAGCAGAGGTGGTTTCCAGGCTCTTTTTTCCTCCTCACTGTGGCAAATGTTTTCAGAAATTAAACTTTCCTAAGAAATGGTAATGATCAGATTTCATACTTTTAATAATTCTTTAGAGTCAAAATTATTAAAATAGGGGGAGTGTTATGATAACATACTATGTTATCTTCATCTTTCCTTCAGACATAGTATTGGTTTTAAACTCTTATTCTAACAACCAAAGAGCTGTCTATACAATCCAGCTGATTCCAAAATGTCTATCATTTTAAAAACCGTATTTCCTATATGTGAATATAATCATTTTTATTTTTTACTGTATCAATGCTCACCATGTCCAGTGTCTTCCAACTGTTTCCTTAAAGAAAGCATTATGATTGCATTGGCCTCATGGTATATGATTATGGCTTTTCTGAGCAGTCTATTTTAATTTAATTGAATTAAATTTATTTCTTATTCATTTTCTAAATACTGACCTTATTTCCCTCCCATTTTCCTGCGTTTGTTACTTCTACAGAAATCCTATTTTGATATTATCATTGCAACTTGAAGATAAAATTGGGCTTTCAATGTCCATGTCAGAAAAGTGTGTGTGTGTGTGTGTGTGTGTGTGTGTGTGTGCGTGAGTGTTCACATACACTAAAATCTAGCAGGTTCCACTATGATGATTTTTTTTTTGTATGATCTTAACAGGGGGAGCTAGTAGTAGACAGAGCACTGTGCCTGGAGTTAGGAAGACATGTGTTCAAATGTGACTTCAGACACTTCCTAGCTGTGTGACCTGAGGCAAGTCACTTAACCTTGTTTGCCTCAGCTCTTTATCTGTAAAATGAGCTGAAGAAGGAAATGGCAAACCACTCCAGTATCAATGCCAAGAAAACCTCAAATTGTGTCATGGAGAGTTGGACATGACGGAAATGACTCAACAATAAAAATTGTTACTACTACTACTACTACCACTACTACTACTACCACTATTACTACCACCACCACCACCACTACTACTACCACTACTACTACTCAGAGAGAATCAGAGATGGAAGGCATCTTAGAGACCATCTAGTCTAAAATGTACATGATGAATAAAGGGCTCTCTAGCTATGTCTAGAGAAAAAAATTCAAGAAGCTGATTAGTACATCCTCAAACAAGAAGTTCACTCCACTCTTAGACTTCTCACACTGGAAATATGCTGTGCCTCTGGGGCTCCTTCCTCTAATTAGCTCATTCCACTGAGAACCCCTATTTTAAGAAAAACACCTGGGCCACCTAGGTCATAATTACTCCCCAGGCACTTTCCTTACCCCCCAACTTTCTCTAGTATACTCCTATCGCAGCTCCTTCTCCTTGGTTCTTCCCCTTGCTGCATTCTTTTATGTTACCTTCTCCCCCATTAAAATGTAAGCAAAGAGAGCAAGGACTGCCTCTCTGCTTGTATTCAGATTTCCAATTCTTCCCACAGTGCCTGACCTAAAGCAAGCACTTAAGAAGTGGTCCTTGCTTATTAACTTGACCATGGAACAGATAAAAAGAAATGACACGAGAAATTAATTTCACTCCCTGGTTATACCCTTGTGGTAGCTCTCCTCAGGTATGAGTCAGAACCAGTGCCTTATTAGTCTTGGTGTGAGAAATTCTAGGAAAAACTTGACAAGATCCTCCAAACAAAGTCAACAATTAGATTTCATTTTCTAATATTAAGAGCAGGGTGTCCAATTTGAGGGGTGTGATAATCCCATTGTATTGTGCTCTAATAAGATTACATCTAGAGAATTGTGGTGTCCCAGTTTAGGAATGACATGGTTGCCCTTAGGGCAATGAGCCAACATAAGTTGTTTCCTATGTCTAACTCTGTCCTAGGTGCTAGATAGGACCTTATTTTAATTTTTAAATAGAATATGCAATTCCTGTCCCCAAAAGTTAAGTTGTGGAGACAGAACATATATGCATAGAAAAACTGAAGAACATGCTTTTCAAAAATAACATGCCAACAAGTACAAATTAATACAGTACAGGATGAGTTATATATTTTGATTAGAAGCTGAATGAGTAGTAAAGCAAAAGACAGTTATGGAAGGTTACCTGGGGTAGATGAATGAACTTCAAGTAAGGTTGAGAAGGAGATGACTGTTGTAGACTGGTTGGAGAGAGAGGAAAAGAGGGAGTTCCAGGTTAAAGGAATACTTTGACTGGGTTAGATTGTACATTTGCGATGGTGGCTTTTTTCTCTTTGAGTGATGCTACCACCATGGTGGGGAGCTGTCCAACTGAGGCTCTTTTAGGAGAAGCTGAAATGTGAGCATAAAGCATGCACATGCATACATACACATAGGCACACAGGACAAGAGAAAACATACTACAGATTGTTTCAAAGTTTGATTAAATGAACTTGAACCCTCCTGGCATAGTAGATAGTATGGAGTCAAGGAAAATCTGAGTTCAAATCATTCCTCTGAAACTTGCTACCCTGTGGTCCTGGGCAAACTACATAGCCTCTCAGCCACAGTTTCTTCACAGGGTTGTTGTAAGGGTCAAACGAGAGAATATATGTAAAGCACATTGCAAACTTTAAATATTAGCAATTATCATATCATTGGTTGGAGTCTGGTCTAGGTCTGTTACATTTTACCCCTTCTAGCCCAGAGTTCTACAATACCCTGAGGGATTTGGGAGAATATCTGTTCTTCTGTCATTGGCTTAAGCCAGTTGTGTTTCCCCTCAAGGAGTAAGTGACTAGTATTCCAGTTCCATTTAACAACTTAATACAGCTTGTTTTTTTTTTTTAACAAAGCAATATTTACTTCAAAGGTATATAGCAAAAATAAGCATATAAACATTTCCCCCAATACCTTGAGGGTTTAATCCCTCCATATTTCCTTAGTGTCTAAGGAACAGAAGTGGATTAGGTTCATAGCTTAATTCGTTTCCTACATATTATTAGTCCCACCAAGTTCAAGACTACTGGGTCAGTATCCATGTTTCTTGTCTTTATTGGACTGGCTATAATAGCTAGTCTAGATAACCAGATTGGGATTCTCATGGCTCAAGGTTCTGGTTGTAAGACTCCACTCTGCATCTAGACACAAAAAGGACAAATAAAATAAGACCAAAACCTCAAGATAGTTTCTCACAACCATGTGACTCAAATAAAGGAGCTGATCCCCACCTCACGATGCCATTTTCTGTGAATGCAGGAAATACGGCAGACTGTGCTCAATCAGGAAGTTTTAAAGGCTCAGAAAACTCTGGCTACATAGTCAGTGGAAAAATGGCTGTTATCATCTATGTAGTAACCCAACACAGAATGCCCAAACATATACCAGAAAGAAAAGATAAAATATACTTCCATCTGCACTCTGAGTCTATTGGCTCTCTCTCTAGAAGTGGATAGCATGGTTCATCATGTGTTCTTTAGAATTATGCTTATTCATTGGGTTGATCAGTGGACCTAAGTCTTTCAGAGTTGTCTATCTTTACATTATTGTTAACAAGCTGTTGATTTGCATCCGTACAGGGAATTTTGTCAGGTATAGTAAAAGGCAGTTCTCACACTAATAAAATTACAGTTCTCACACTAGATCATGAACAAGAAAATATACTTATAGCAATATCCACCACTCTTGTGAAGAAAGTACACTGCAAATATTAACACAATACAGAAAAATGAATTATTGTTTAGTTTTTCAGTCATGTCTGACTCTGTAATCTCATTTAGTGTTTTCTTCTGACAAAGAGACTGGAGTCGTTTGCATTTCGTTTTCTAGCTTGTTTTACAGATGAGCAATAGAGGCAAACTGGGTTAAGTGACTTGTCTAGGGTCACAAAACTAGTCAATGTCCAAGGCCCAATTTGAACTCAGGTTTTTCTGATTCTGGGCCCAGCACTCTGCCCACTATGCCACCTAATTGCTCCAATTTTTTCCCCCTTTTTTTGTACCTAGTATTTACCATAATGTCCAGTACAAGGCAAACAGTAAACTTTTGTTGATTAATGGACTGACATTCCAAGATCACTTTGGGGGCCCCATATTTCATGGCTCATATTAAGATCTGCAGCATTTTAAAGATACGAGGAATAATATGGGTGGTGGGTTAGGACCAGAGATTCTGGGATTCTGCTCTTATACTCTTTGAATCCTGGATCCATTCCTTCTGAGTGTCCTCAAAAAGCTGATATGACACTCAAGAAGCCAAAGTCACATATTTTCTACCATTCTCCAGTGTCACTGTACTGTTCCATGAAACTGAACTATGCTCCCTGACCCCTGGTAAATGTGCAGGTCCTTTTTGTGGTCTGTACCCTGCCCAGACTCCTTTATCTGGTGTGAGGCATATTCTCCAAACTGTCGCACACCCCACCAGGTAACAGAAGACAGTAAACACAATTGGAAAACAAATACTGATGACAAAATTCGGCTGAATCAAGCCAAGTACAGGTGAACCATGCACCCACCCACTCCCTAGGACTATGTGGACAACTGTGGACACTACTCTCTTTATAACGTTCAAAAGAAGGGACTTTTGACACCCATTTTCCAACTCCTGGGTGGCCTGATTCAGAAGCATGTGAAGCTAGTAAAGAAGAGAGCTGCCCTTTGAGATGACAGCAATTATTACAGCAGTTCCAGGAACTCCTTTCTCTGTTCCCATGACAACCTAGACCAAATTGGCTTTGCAGTCTCCAAACAGGGCTTGAATGGGAAGATGATCTTCCCATAGCAGTAACTTGTTAGCTGTACTATCACCCCTTTCCTGTTTTCTGGCTGGGCTGCCCCTCCCAATCTCATCCTTCACTGGAGTATGAATACAATTTTGTCTGCCTAACAGATTCAACTGAAGGCAACGTAGGTCTTAGTATCTAAAGGTGAAGGAAAGAGAAGCAGAGAGCGAAGAAAATGTGAATCTTCTTTTTCATCATAGGTAGCTAAGGATGGAATAAGACTAGGTCTGATTACAAGATCACTGACTTAGATGTGGAAAGGGGCCTTCAGGGTCATAACGGCCCATGACTTCATGTTATTATCAATGGACAGTCCCATGTCTCCTAACCCCACAGAGCTGATTGAGTTGCCCAAAAGGCCTTCTATATAAAGGAAAGTATCCCAACTGGGATTTGAACTTGGGTTTTTTACTTCAAATACAGTGTTCTTTCTCCTGTCTCCTGTCTCACTGTGTTCCCCTCTCCATGGAAGGCCAACTTTGGTTTCCTCCTAGATTAGAGTGATAGTTTATAGAGAAGAAAGGGCAGCTATGGAGGCTGCATTTCAGAGGGGTACAGCACTCTTTCCTCCTTGAGGCTTTGAAGGAAATTGCTTATACTTAAGCGTGCCTCACCAATGTTACTGGGGCAATTAATACAAAATTCCTTCATATGGCCCCAGAGGATATGCTCCACTGGGCTCTTGGTGGATGTTTTTACTAATTTATATTTTTAAACTGAATACTCCTAGGGCTATTCACGCCAGCCTAAACCTCTCAAATGGGAAGGATTGTAGATAGAGAGAGTGAGGTAATTCAGTGAACATTTTGGTTCTGCCCTTGCATCTTCATGGCATTTGAGAGTCACAGTGCGTACAGAAGTGGCTCTAGAGTCAGGAACATCTGTCTTCAAATTTGACCTAAGATGCTACCTAGTTGTGTGACCCTGGGCAGACATCCCCATCTGACATCCTCAATTTTCCCTTCTGTAAAGTGGGCTCAATAATGAACTTATTTCTCAAGGAGGTTGTGAAGATCAAATGGTATATTAATTGCAAAGCACTTGGCACAGTACCTGGCACATAGCAGGTATATTAATAATAATTATTAGGTATTCCCTAATACCAAAACCTGTATTAATTAATAAATCGTTATTCCCTTTTTCTCATTTGGAATAGCCTTATATTAAGTAGAACAGATAGAGTTGGTATGAGTTGTGGAAAGTCAAGAATGGCCCTTGTATCTAAATAGTTTAATAAAAATTTAATTACTGTTATCTATTAACACTTTAGGAGGAATCAACTTTTCAATCATTAACAATAGTAATAACTAGCATTTATTTAATGTTTTAAAGTTTATTAAGGACTTTAAAAATTTTATCCCATTTAATCCTCATGACAACCCTTGGAAGTAGGTTTTATTATTGACCCCATTTTACAGATGAGGAAACTGTGGAAAGCAAAGGTTAAGTCATCTGCCCAGGTTCACACAGTTACTGAGTGCTGATTCTAGGAGATGTTGCAGATAGAATTCAAACTCAGGATGCCCTGACACTGAATCCTGCATTAGATACATTAGCTATGTGATCCTGGACAAATTGCTTATCCTCTTTGTGCCTCAGTTTTTTAATCTGTTCAATGAGGGGTTGAATTTGATTATCTTTAAGATTCCTTCCAGCACTAAATTGATGACCTTATCAGCCTAAGACTACAAAGGATCCTAGACTTGTCAGGCAAATGTCAAGAAGACACAAAGGGGTCTGAAAACAGATAGCACTATATTCACAATTTTGCTGATGGCCACCTCTAGTCCTTCTGGATCTCTTTAAGTTAAAATTCAACAAATATTTATTAAGTACAGAGCACTATGTTGAGTTCTCAGGGAACTGCACAGAGGAATTAGTTAGTCTTTGCCTTCAGTGAGCTTTCAAATCCAGTGGGATCTGGGTGAGCCAGGAGGTGAGTGGGGGTGGGGATGGTTGCTGTCCATTATTCTCAAAAAGTACTGAAATGGCACCACTATGTGAGAGTCAGGTTAAAGTGTGCCTAACTGGGATTGATCAGAAAAACACAAGCTCAGAATGTCAGAATGCTCTACCGCAGGTCAGGTCCAGACAGGCCATATGAATATTTGGGGTGGATTCTCTGAATTTGTGCATCTCACATTTCTTTTGAGCTACTTCAGTTCTGCTTTGCTCACAGAACACAGTACCTTCTCTGATGAGGGCATGCCAGGTTGGACAATCCTGTGCCAGGGTCTTCTATGTCATACAATCGATTCCAAAGTTCTTCAGAGAGACATTAAGAGTGTCCTTGTATTGATTCATCTAACCTCAGTGTAAGCATTTATTTGCCTTGTGTGAATTCTCCATAAAACAGTCTTTTAGTCAAGCATACACTGGACATTCAAGCTACGTGGCCAGTCCATTGATTTTGCACTCTGTGCAGCAGAATTTGAATGCTTGGTGTCTGGTAGCTTATCTTGCCAGGGGAGCATTAGCATCTTCCTAAGACAATTTAAAGGGATGTGATTCCATTTCCTGGCATGATGCTGGTAGACTGTCCAGCTATCACAGGCATACAACAATGAGATCAGCACAAAGGCTCTGTAGACCTCAGTTTAGTAGTCAGTCTCTCCCACACTTCGGAGTCTCCAAACACTGAGCTAGCTCTAGAAAGGCATGCATCAACCTCATTATTAGTGGTTACTTTCTGGAAAGCATACCATTAAAGTAAGTGAATTTATCCACAATATTCAAAATTTCTTCATTTGCTGTAACTGATGGTTCCACATACGGATAGTGTGATGTTGACTGGTGGAATACATGTATTTTCTTGGTGATAATTGTTAGGCCAAAATTAGCACAAGCAGCACAGAACTGGTCCATACTTTGTTGCATCTCAGCTTCAGAGGCTGCACTGGGTGCACAGTCATCAGCAAACAAAAAAAAAATAAACATGCATCAACTCTCCCTCCACTTTGGTCTTGGCTTGTAGCCTTTTTAAGTTAAATATTTTACCATCAGTGCAGTAACTGGTCTTGATGCCACATCGTCCTTATTGAAAGCGTCTGACAATATGGCTGCAAATATCTTGCTAAAAAAGCATGGGAGAAATCACACAACATTATATGACTCCTTTGATGACTGGAAAGGTGCAAGAGCATTATCCATTATCTAGAACCTGGGCAAGCATGGCCTCATGAAATTGATGTACAATGATATTGAACTGCTCTGGGCAACCAAATCTTGACAAAATTTCCATAAGCCCTCACAACTGAGAGTATCAAAAGCCTTGGTCAGATCATGGGGGTGGGAATATGACATATTCAAATAGCTATAATAAAATATAGAAATGGTGCGTATAGATGAGGTATGAACAAAGGCCTATGAGAGTTCTGAGGGTGGACAGATCAGTTTTAGAGAGGGAAATGTAATTCAACAAGCACTTATAAAGCATATGCTTTGTGGTAGGCATTGTATTAGGATCTGGGTTTAAAAGGAAAAAATTAAACAGTCCCTCAAAGAGCTTACTTCTATTTGGAGTCACAAGATGAACTTAAGAAAGCAAGTATAAAATGTATACAAAGTAATTTAAGGGAGCTCCAAAAAGAGTGCCAATAACTTGTGTGTTTGTGTGTATGTGTATGTGTGTATGTATATTTGTGTGGGTATAGGTAGATATGTGTATGTATGTATGTGTGAGTGGGTGATTGTATTCATGTGTGTGAGTGAAGATGTGGATGTATATGTAGTGCATGTGTCAATGTATGCATATTTGCATGTGTGTGTGTGGTGTAGCTGTGCATGTGTCAGTGCATGTATGTGTGCTTGTGTGTGGGAGTATAGGTGGATATGTGTGTGTTCATGTGTGTGTGAGGGGGTATGTATGTATGAATGAGGGTATGGATGTATGTGTGGTGCATGTGTCAATGTATGTATGTGTGCATGTGTGTATGTGTGTATGTGCATGTGTGTTGAGGGGTATGGCATATGGTGTGATTGGGAAAAGCTTCAAATAAAAAGCAGCATGAGTCATTCCATGAAGAAAGTTAAGCAGGGGTGAGCTGCATCCCTGCTTATCTTCATGCATCATATGCCCAGAGCGTATATATACCTCATGTGAGAGCATGACTCGGGAATCAGAGAAGGGTTCAAGTAGTAAATGGTATTTTGAGTTGAGTTGTACAGGATGGACAGTATTTTAATTAGCAGAGGCATGGAACAGGGCATTCTGAGTCTAGGACTTTGTGTGGGGAAAAAAGGCAAAATGACTGAGAAGACTTGGTCATTAGGTGGAAAGGCCAATAGCCCAGTTTGACATGGAATATTTGGAGGAGAGTGTGGTGAGGCAAAGCTGGAAAGGGCAGTAGCAGCCAGATTAGGAGATCCCTGCAGCGCAGACCAAGACAATTAAACATATTCTATAGCTATTGAGTTCTGTCATGTCCTCTTGTGGTAGAAGGAAATGAGTGTGACTGGGAGGAAGGTGAAGTAGAGGAATGGGATCTGGGATTTCATTTATATCTGGAAATCCCAGTGAGAAAATGCCCTTTGCCAATGCAGATCAGCACCTGCTCCCTAATTAAATGCCTTAGATGGAAGGGTGCATGGAAAAGCAGAGGTGCAGCTAGTGCTTGATCTTGAAGCTCTCAAAGGTTAAATGACTAGCCTAGGGTCACACACATGATGTGTTATTGGCAGGGCTTAAGCCCAAGTCATTCTGATTCTGAAGCTACCCTACATTCAGCATGCTGCTCCTCATCTGTATATTTGGGAAATTAAAATGGGAGCCACGTGAAGGACAGATCAGAAGCAGAACATCCTGGAAGGAAGCAATTTTTAAATATTTCAGACAAGGAATAATGAGGGCCTGGATAACAGTGAAAGTGGTGGGAATGAAAAAGAGGGGACAATTGAAGAAATAGTAAAAGGCGATTCCAGAAGTTAGCACAATGCCCAGCACAGAGTAGGTGCTTAATAAATGCTTGTTGTTGATATGACCTGAGGTGAAACTAACAAAAACCAGTATTTATATGGTGCTTTATGGTTTGCAAAGTGCTTTGTAAATGTTATCTTATTTGACCTGCACAACTCTGGGAGATAGATACTACAGGTACATATTTTGAGGAAACTGAGGCAACACAGCTAGTAAGTTTTGCAGGCTACATTTGAACTCAGCTCAATCATGACTCCAGGTCCAGAGTTGTATTCGTTGAGCTACATAGCTACCTTAAAATATCATGACTTGGCCATTGAGTGGCTATGGAGGTGAAGTCTGTCCTCATTCCCTTTCTTTTGTCTGTCTGCACTCTCCTGGTAGTCTTATCCATTCCAATAAATTCAGTTATTAACTCTATGCATATGATTCCTACTTTATATCTCCATCCCCAATCTTTTTTTCATCCTCAGTCTTGCTTTTCCAATTGCCCACTAGACATCCCCATACAGACCATCTCTCATCCCTTAAACTCAACATTTCCCAAACTCATTATTTTCCCACCTTCCCCTATACACCTCCTTCCAAATCCTACATGCTTTCACAGATTTTCTCCTTCTTTTGACATCACCCCCTTCCTTCTCACCAAAGCTCCAAACCTGAAAGGTCATCATCAATCCTCTTCCTCATCCCTCCCATCTAACCAGTTGTCATGTACTATCAGTTCTACCCTCCCAATATCACTAAGTGCTTCCCTTCCTTTCCAGTCACAGTTACCACCCCAATTCAAGCCCTTGTTGCCTCTCATCTGGGTCCTGCCATAGCTTCCTTGAAAAAGTGTACAATTGAGTTTATTTTTATTTTCAGTTCTGAATTTTCCTCCTCCTTCTAACCTTTCTGTTGCAGTATCCATTTTACTTATAAGTCATGAAAAACACATTCCTCATTAGCTGTGTTGAGAAAAAAGCAAGAAAAATGAAGTGACAGAAAATATGTCATAGCCTCTTAATTACTCTTTCTTGATTCTCCCTTCTCTAATCTGTCCTTTAAAGAGTAGTCAAATTTATCTTTCTAGAAGACAACTCTAATGACATGCTTCTCTTTTTAAAAAAATTTTCAGCGGGGGAAGAGCCAAGATGGCAGAGTAGAAAGATTCACATATGATAGCTCCGAACACACAACCCATATATTTCCTGAAAAAAGAACTCCCCACAAATTCTGGAGCAGTGGAAGCCATGCAGCAACGGGGTTGAGGAGATTTCTGTTCCAGAGAGCCCTGAAAAACCGGCACCAAAGGTCCATCGTGCAACGGACAGCGGAGCCCAGCCCTGCCCTAGTCGTGTGACCCCGAGAGGAGCAGATCCGAGTAGGCTTCAGGGACGAAACCTCCAGCGGGCTGCAAAGGTCCCTCCACCCACAGGCGCTACAGGTCAGTGAGAGACACTTCTGGGCTGGCTGAGAGGGGAGCAGGATGTCTCCATAACTCAGGCCCCCTTGAGAGGCAGCAGCAGCTGCAGCGTTGGCCAGGAGCTCCCGAAGCAGACAGGACCTCAGATCCATTACTGAAGATCTCTACATAAACCCCCTGAGGGAACTGAGCCTGGGAGGTGGCCCTGCCCCCAACTGAGAACCTGAATTTAATCTTACCCTGAATAGCAGCCCCACCCACCGCTGAAAGCCCTGAGGCTGGGGAGCAACATTTGAATCTCAGATCCCAAGCACTAGCTGGGCAGATCTAGGTGGGGGTGAAGAGGCATCTCAGAAGTCAAGTAACTGGCTGGGAAAATGCCTAGAAAAGAGAAAAAAAATAAGACCATAGAAGGTTACTTTCTTGGTCAACAGATGTTTCCTCCTTTCCTTTCGGATGAGGAAGAACAATGCTTACCATCAGGGAAAGACATAGAAGTCAAGGCCTCAGTACTCCAAACATCCGAAATAGATATCCAATGGGCTCAGGCCATGGAAGAGCTCAAAAAGAATTTTGAAAATCAAGTTAGACAAGTGGAGGAAAAACTGGGAAGAGAAATGAGAGAGATGCAATAAAAGCATGAAAAACAGGTCAATACCTTGCTAAAGGAGACCCAAAACAGTGCTAAAGAAAGTAACACCTTGAAAAATAGGCTAACTCAGTTGGAAAAAGAGGTTCAAAAAGCCAATGAGGAGAAGAATGCTTTAAAAAGCAGAATTAGCCAAAAGGAAAAAGACGTTCAAAAGATCACTGAAGAAAATAGTTTTTTCAAAATTAGAATGGAAAAGATGGAGGCTAATGACTTTCTGAGAAACCAAGAAATCACAAAACAAAACCAAAAGAATGAAAAAATGGAAGAGAATGTGAAATATCTCATTGGAAAAATAACTGACCTGGAAAATAGATCCAGGAGAGACAATTTAAAAATTATGGGACTACCTGAAAGCCATGATCAAAAAAAGAGCCTAGACATCATCTTTCATGAAATTATCAAGGAAAACTGCCCTGATATTCTAAAACAAGAGGGCAAAATCAGTATTGAAGGAATCCATCGATCACCACCTGAAAGAGATCCCAAAAGAGAAACTCCTAGGAACATTGTGGCCAAATTCCAGAATTCCCAGGTCAAGGAGAAAATATTGCAAGCAGCTAGAAAGAAACAATTCCAGTACTGTGGAAATACAATTGGGATAACACAAGGTCTAGTAGCTTCTACATTAAGGGATCGAAGGGTGTGGAATAGGATATTCCAGAAGTCAAAGGAACTAGGACTCAAACCAAGAATCACCTACCCAGCAAAACTGAGTATAATACTTCAGGGGAAAATATGGTCTTTCAATGAAATAGAGGACTTTCAAGCATTCTTGATGAAAAGACCAGAGCTGAAAAGAAAATTTGACTTTTAAACACAAGAATGAGAAGAAGCATGAGAAAGCAAACAGCAAAGAGAAGTCATAAGGGACTTATCAAAGGTGAACTGTTTACATTCCTACATGGAAAGACAATATTTGTAACTCTTAAAACTTTTCAGTATCTGGGTACTTGGTGGGACCATACACAGATGTACACACACACACGTACACGTGTGCATGTACACGTGAGCACGCACACACACATACACACATGCACAGACACAGAGACAGAGAGCACAGAGTGAATTGAATAGGATGGGACCATATCTTAAAAGAAATTAAGATAAACGGTGAGAGAGAGATGTAGGGGGAGGAGAGAGGGTGAAATGGAATGGGGTAAATTATATCTCATTCAAGAGGCAAGCAGGAGACTTTTTAGTGGAGGGAAAAAGAGGAGAGCTGAGAAAAAAACATGAAGTTTACTCTCATCACATTCAACTAAAGGAAGGAATAAGATGCACACTCATTTTGGTATGAAAACCTATCTTACAATACAGGAAAGTGGGGGAGAAGGAGATGAGCAAGGTGCGGGGGATGATGGAAGGGAGGGCAAAGGGAGGAGGGAGCAATTTGAAGTCAACACTCTTGGGGAGGGACAGGATCAAAAGACAGAATAGAAACAATGGGGGGCAGAATAGGATGGAGGGAAATACAGTTAGTCTTACACAACATGACTGTTATCGAAGTCATTTGTAAAACTACACAGATATGGCCTATATTGAATTGCCTGCCTTCCCAAAGGGAATGGGTGGGGAGGGGGGGATGGGGAGAATTTGGAACTCAAAGTTTTAGGAACAACTGTTTAGTTACTGTTTGCTACTAGGAAATAAGAAATACAGTTAATGGGGAATAGAAAGTCATCTGGCCCTACAGGACAAAAGAGAAGATGGGGACAAGAGAAGGGAGGGATGATAGAAAAGAGGGCAGATTGGTGATAGGGGAAATTAGAATGCTCAGTATATTGTGGTGGGGGGCGGGGACAAATGAGGAGAAAATGTGGAACCCAAAATTCTGTGAAAATGAATGTAAAAACGTTAAATAAATAAATTTATATTAAAAGAAAAAAAACTTTCAGTATCTACTTATTGTCCATAGGATAAGGTACAGAGTCCTTAGCCTGAAATTTGAGACCTTAATAATTCTTAGATAGAGGCATATTGGTGGCAAATTGGAGTGCTCAGCCTGGAGTCAGGAAGACTTGAATTCAAATCCATCCTAGCTGTGGAACCCTGGGAAAAGTAGCTTAACTTTTGTTGACTTCTCTTTTCTCATATGTAAAATGGCAATGATAGTAACTCCTACCTATTAGAGTTGTGAGGATCAAATGAGAAAATATTTGTAAAGGGTTTAGCTTGGTGCCTGGAACATGCTAAGTGCTCAATAAATGCTTATTTCCTTTCTTTATGGCCTATACACAGCTGACCTGACATTTAAGACCCCTATGATCCTTATTGCCTGTGGGGTAATGTATAACATCCTTAATCTGATATTTTATCGCCTGAAGGGTAATATACCTAATTCTTAGCCTAACGTAGAGCCCCTATGTTGGTTCCCACTCAATTTTCTAACTTTCTTCCATATTACCCCTCTTCACAGCATTTAAATGCCACTCCATCTAGCCTGTTAGCTCCTCTCCTCTTTTGTCACACCCTCTTCCTCGTTCTCATGGATGCTTTCTCCCACACCTGAAACGAATACTCTGCCTATTAAATCCTCTCTTCTCTTTCAAGGTTCAACTCTGTTGCCATATCCTTCATGAAGTCTTCCTTCCTTCTCCCCTCCATTGAAAGACATCCCTGCTTTTCAGTTTTCTTAGAGCATTTTATCTGGGTCCTTCTTTTGTGCTTTTCACATTGTAGCTTGCATCGAACTGATTTGTATATGTACATCCCCACTCACTCCCTACAATTAGATATTAGGCACAATGTGGGTGAGGACTCTGTTATTTTCACCTAGAGAGCCCCAAGCTTAGCATAGTGCCTTACATTTATGCAGTGTTTTGACAAATGTCTTGCAAATTGGATTTTGCTAAATTTGAAAGATGAATCAGTGTTATGAACAGGGTGTCTAGTAGAAGACTGATACTATAAACAGAAATAGGACAGCTAGGAAGTACAATGGGTAGAGCTCTGTGCCGCGGTGGGTAAGAATACTCATATTTCTGAGTTCAAATCCAGCCTCAGACACTTTACTAAGTGCTGTGATGCTAGACAAGTCACTTAACTCCACTTGCCTCAGTTTGCCCCTCTGTAAAGTGAGTCTGGGAAAGAAATGACAAACCTCTCCAATAACTTTGCCAGGGAAATCCCAAATAGGGTCACAAAGAGTCAGACATGGCTGAAATGACTGAAGAACACATATAAACAGAAAACATGTAAGAGTCTCATGAACTCCAACTGTTGGGGTCTCAGGACCTATGTCCCAGGGTGAGGAGGTAGGAAAAGGTTCAGAAGGGAGTTCCTTAACCTGTTCCTGAGGTTCTGCTTCCTGTCCTTGATTGTGCCTTTTCCAAAGTTCTTGCTGTTGTTCAGTTGTTTTTCACTTGTGTCCAACTCTTTCTGACCCCATCTAATAGTTTTTTTTTGGCAAAGATACTGAAGTGGTTTGCCATTTCATTCTCCAGATTGTTTTACAGATGAGGAAACTGAGGCAAACAGGGTTAAGTGATTTGCACAGGGTCACACAGCTAGTAAATATCTGAGACCAGATTTCAATTTATAAAAATTAGTCTCCTGATTCCAATCCATCCAAAGAACTGGAATCCCCGGTGCAGGATTGCTTTTTCACAATGAGCCCTCACTTGGCATTTTCACTTTTGTTCACGTTTCTGTCTCTCTCTGTCTTTGTCTTTCTCTCTCTCTCTCTTTGCCTGTCTCTCAAATAAAAGACCAATCCAGCAATATCCTAGAAACCTGTGCTATCTCTGCTTTAAAAAGCTGCCTGTAGGCAACGGGAGGGAGGATAATGTTCATTAGGGCAATGGAAGCTGCTACTATGTTCCTGCTCCCTTAGATTAATTGTCCTGCCTCTGCTTGTGGGAACAACAGGGAAGTTAGGAAGTGATGCAAGCTTTTGAGATATAAGAAATTCCATTTTTGACAGACTGCCAGGTAGATTTCCTTCATTCAGAAAACAAAACCACTGGATGGGTCATGAGGAAGACTTACTTCTATTAGCAGCTTCTACCTTCAACTCTTTCTGGATGTGTATAACCTTGGAGGAAATCACCTCCCCTTCTTGTACCTCAATTTCCCTATATTTTAAATGGATTTGAAAACTCCCTAGGTCTCCCTATTATTTATCCACCTAGGTTTTGTACTATGAAACCACCTTGGGAATGAGATAATCTAATACATATGAATAACCAAACTCTCTTCATAGGGTCCAAAGGAAACTCACTCCCTCCCCCAGCAAGGGGTCCCATTCATCATGATTCCCACCTGCCTCTTACAAGTATTATGGGTGTGGGTGAAAATAGACCTACAAATTACTCTGAGCTTTATGGAAGAAAAGAGTTATGTGACATAACCTTTCTTATCAAGAGACTAAATGAGTACGTGCTACTTCAGAAGAGTAATCAGGAAAGGGAGAAAACATCCTCATTCAATGCCTATACATGTCAGTCAAAGGAGATTTAGCTGAGCTGCCCACCTAGCTGTATTGCAAGAGCCTCTTGAATTTGGAATTTAAACAGTAATGAAATTAAATCACTGTCATCCCCCATGAGTCAGAAACAAATAAGCTCACGGGTGGAGCCGCCCACTTCTAGAATGATCTAACTTGTCACAATCAGAGAAAAGGCATTTTGTTGAAAGGATAGAAGCATTGAATGGTTTCTTTAGCACCCATCATCATCATTGTCATTATCCCCAACCCTCTCATTATCCTAATGATAGTAAACTTCTAAAGAGAGCCTTTCTCATTAGGAGCTAGAAGTAACAGTGACAGATTAACAAGCTTTATTTTTCCCAGGGCTCTGACCCACAGAACAGTTAGATCTACCATAAGGAAGACCTCCATTTTTATTCAGGTGAGTTTTGAAGGAGAGGGTAAAAATGGTTATAATCTTCCACAGAGAAACAAAATATTTAAACACTTAGGGAGGCAGCTAGGTGGTATTTGATGGAATACTGGGCTTGGAATCAGGAGGACTCATCTTCATGAGTTCAAATATGGCCTCAGACACTTACTAGTTGTGTGACCCTGAGCAAGTCACTTAATCCTGTTTGCCTCAGTTTCCTCATCTATAAAATGAGTTGGAGAAGGAAATGATAAAGCACTTCAGTATCTTTGCCAAGAAAACCCAATGGGGTCATAAAGAGTTAGATATTACTGAGAAACAATTATCCAACAACTAGCACTTAGGGAGAGCCACGATCAGGGGCAGGAAACCTATGTTAAACATTCCTGAGCAAAGACTCAGGGATGAACCTAAGGACCTCCCTGCAATATACAGGTATTACAGCAAAGTCAACTCAAGAAACATTTGAGTACAAAAATGATAACCCATAGTCCTAACCATCAAAGATATTGCAAACTGAGTGGGTGCGGGAAGATATGAACAAGAATGGCTGTAATTGAATTTCCAGTGAAGACTTGAGTGTTTTCCTGGTAGGTGGAAGGAAATGTGACTCCTATTTGTGATGGTCTTTTGTATGACCAACATTTGGTGGGGAGGAGTTAAGCTGGTAAGTGTAAGCTAAAGGGCTGCCCAGGCCCCTTAACAGGGAATAGCAATAATAGCTGTTATTCTGATCCCATAAAAATTGTTCCCATATAAACCAAATGAGAGATATTTGAGGAAGCAGATGGATAAAATTCCAATCTCATATCCATTTTGGAGATAAGATTCTTCCTTCAAGGCAGAAATCATAGTTCCTATGGGTTATGGGTCAGGGAAGGGAAGTATATTCCAGACTATAGAGAGTGCACATAAGGTACAGAACTGGGAAAAGTTAGACACTATTGGAGAATAGGGATTTGTGTCATAAATTTGTGTCATAAATAGGGATGACTATATTTAAGCCAAGGCTCTGGAGGTCAAGGGTTTTATTCATAAAAGAAGTGAAGCCAATGAAAGTTTTTAAGTGGAGTGTGGGGAGGGGTTGATGATCTGATCTTTGGATCAGTGAGATTCCTCTGGCAGCAATGATAAGGATGAGTTAGAGAGGGAAAAACACTGAGGTCAGGGAGATTAGTTAGGAGGTCATTATAATACTCCAAACAAGAGCTACAATGATGGAGAGAATAAGGATTTGTATTTGGGGTGGTGGTGGTGGTGTTATAATAATAGAATCTGTCAACTGTTGGATATGGGATGGTGAGGACAAGTGATGAACTCAGGATGATGAAATCACTAAGCAATAACTAAGGACTTACTGTGTTTCAAACTCTACAATAGTGCTGAGGATATAAAATGAGATAGCTCCTATCTTTTGGTAGTTTACATTTTATGGGGGAGAAAATATGTGATACAAAGTAAAAATACACTAGAAACACAGCAATTGTGAGGAGGGGGATTCCCAGGACTAGGGGTATAACGGAAAGCTATAGTGTTTGGAGAGCATGACCAGTCAATCACTTGGTACTCCAATTTTCTCCTTTTCTTCCTCTAGCTGCTCTCCAGCTTTAATATTCTTTCTAAAATTTGGTACCCGGAACTGAATATAATGCTTCGGATATGGTCCGATCATGGCAGAATATAGACAGCTATTAATCTTACCCTCTCACTTAAGGTAACAATCACAGTCACTCACATCTGTAGAGTGTTCTGTGACTTACAAAGCACTGTCTCCACAAAAGCACTCTGTGAGGTATAGTTGATCCTGTATTCAGTAAGTCCTGTGCTGAGATGCCTCATCACATTGAGATGTAAGTTTTTAAATAAATGGCCCTTCCTTTACTATTTTGGGAATTGCCTGTGGATACGATTGCATGTGAAATGTACTTTGGGTACCATAATCCTGGAAGAACATTCCTCTGGCGGGGGAGGTTATCTCTGCTTCAATCTGTCTGAACCTGGGGAAGTAGGTGGAGCCTTGCTAATACTAAGACAGTCATGGCCCCTGCAAACAGAATAGGGAAAATTGGCAAAAGGATGTTATCTTTGAACTGAAAAGGGAAGTATGGGTGAGTTTGAGGCCAGTGGAGGCAAATTACTCTTGAGGCAACAGAGTAGCTGGATTGGTCATGTGGTGGGATCAGAGCCAGAATTGGGGGAGATGAAAATAGGACTAATGAATGTAGTAGACATATCGAAAATTGAACTTAGTAACTTTGTCCTAAAACCTTCACTTCATAGGCAATAGAGAAACACTCAAGATTTTTCTGCAAGTTTAAGCTTTAGGACAAGTGAGAATAGGAACAGGAGAGTAGAGTGTTTCTGAAGACAAGGAAAGGGACAGTCAGTAGAACAGAGAGGTCAACAATGTTAAAAGCTGCAAAAACTTCAAGGAGAATGAAGACCGCAGAGGGAAAGGAGGGGGAAGGGCGGGAAGCAATCAGGTATTAAAGATCTTTGAGAGAGAATAACTCACTAATGAAAGCAGACACAATTGAAAAAGAGAGGATATTGTAAAACATAATTCGGGAAACTCACGATTTAACTGAGTACAATCATCTCTATAATCTCTAGTCAACATCCTGTGTTTCTTTGAAATTTAGCAAGAAATATTAGGAGATGGGCTCGTTTGAGGAGTTTTATTTCCCTCCTTCTGTTTCATCATTAAAGACTGAACCACAAATTTTCAGGAATATATTGATACTATATAGAAATAAATCAGTCAGACCCAAAAGTTAGCATGAGACAGTCAAATAAAAATGCAGAAAGGCAAAGTTGATCGAGGACCTCATTTCACTTGTTTAATAAACTTTTAAATGATATGGCTTATGTTACAAATTCAGAAGGAGAGAGAACTTGTGCTACCAGGGGAATTTCTTACAGAAGATCTTGAGATTTAAATGAACTGCTTGGTGGTGAAGTAGGTAGAGCATTGGGCTTCTAAGCCCAATGGAAGTCTCATCTTCGTAAATTCAGAGCCAGTCTCAGATACTTGTTAGCTGTGTGACCCTGGGCAAGCTGCTTAACCCTCTTTAGCTCAGTTTCCTCATCTGCAAAAATGAGCTAGAGGAGGAAATGGTAAACCACTCCACTATCTGCCAAGAAAACCCCAAATGGGGTCATGGAGAATTGGACTTGACTGAACGACAACTGCTGAGACTCAAAGGATGAGAATGATTTGGATAGCTAGGAAAGAAGCGGATGATTAAGTGTGTGATGAATAAACAAACTCATTAATAAATGATTCTGAGTTATTTTATGATAATTCTGCCAGATGTATTTATCACCAGTTAATTGCCATTCTCTTGTCCATTACTGTGGTCTGTAAAACTATCGTTAGCACACATTCAGTTAGCACTTGAAGATTTGCAAAGCACTTGACAAATATTAATTTATTTGATTCTCCCAAAACCCTGGGAGGCAGGTGGTATTATTTAATCTTATTTTACAGATGAGGAAATTGAAGAAGGCAGAGATGAATTAATTTGCCCAGGTTTACACAGCTAGTAAGTATTTGAGGATGGTTCTGAACTCAAGTCTTACAGACTCCAGTCCCAGCAATCTGTCGGAATCAAGCCTGATGAGCAGAAATAGAAATAGCATGGGGAGACTTGAGGAGAGTGTCAGTAGCAGACATGGGCGAGGGAAGAGTCATATTTCCCCACTGGAGAGCAATGACGGCATGACTAGCCTATACCGTGGCTAGCTCCTAAGAGTTACTTGCCATGTATGGTTATGAGGACATCTTGTCCCATGACTGGTTCCTGCCTTCCCACCAGAGACTGTTCTTGACATGGCACCTGGCCTTGGGACCCCCAGGGATCCATGTGTGTCATTATGGCAGGAAGGGACCATTTTAGCAAAGGCAGGATTGCTTGAACCCACTCCACCAAGAGTAGGTTGAAATCTAAACTTCCTACTCTTTGCTTCTACTATTCCCTCTGGAATCTTAACTCTATTGTTAAATTCTCTTCCATCTCAGATCATTCCTGTCAGATTCCTTCCATTTTCTGGCATTAACTGAACCCTGACTTTATCTTGAAGACAGCAGTATCTCTTGATACCATTTTGACAAATTTTGGGATTGGTTGCTCCTTCTCTAACACACATTGGTGAGTCAGGACCAGAAGGGGTTGGCACACCCTTTGCTCTCCATTACCACTTTCAGCTCATCCTCTTGACATCTCATTGTTTAAAATGAACTCAATTCTAGCCTGATCCTTGTGGCTGATCCCTGTGAAACTGCCTGTCACCCTCCCTTCTCCCCAGTAAGTTCAGTAACAGTTATTGCAAACCAGAATGCCACACATGTGAGTCTGATTGATTCCCAACCCAGAGGTAAGAAAAAGAGCAGCCGCGAGTCAGAAACAAAGCCATAGCTACAAAATTTTCCACTTAGGATAAATCAGTCTTCAGGCATTTGTTGTTTTCAACTCTTGGTGACCCCATTTGGCGATTTCTTGGCAGAAATACTGGAGAGGTTTGCAATTTTCTCCTTTCTGTTCATTTTATGAGGAAACAGAGGCAAAACAGGTTAAGTGGCTAGTCTAGGGTCACACAGCTTATAACTTTCTGAGGCTAGATTTGAACTCAGTAAGATGAGCCTTCCTGACTCCAGGCCTGGCACTCTATCCCCTGGGCCACTTTATCTCCACCCCCCTCCTTACCCTCTTTGAATTCCATGACCTAGTTCCTCAATGTCCCTTGCTTTCATGTATCTAAGGTAGACTCTCTATTTAGCCTTTAGCCACCCCCAGCCCCAACTCAATCGAGTATATCTTAAATGTCAGAATTCCTGGTTATGGCTTTGTTCATGACTCATGGCTGCCCTCTCTTTTACCTGTGGATTGGAGAATAGGGTTCAGTATACACTATTCTCCATGTGATTGCCTCCACACGTGTGAGGAGCTGGTTTGCAACAGCTGTTGCTGAAAAAGCAATTAGGCTATAGGCACGGAAGCTTATTTCCTCCAGGGATTAATCAAGATGAAAGCAACCCAAGTCTTATTAAAGCTAGTCTGTCAGTTCTTACCTCTGTTTTCTCCAGTCCCAGAGGAGAAATAAACCTCCTCTGCCCCTCTCCAGTGTTCAATCCTGGGGCTAACCTTATCCTTGGCTTCTGCTTCTGTGTGGTTTCCAGGGGAAAATTACTCTCAGCAAAATAGAAGCTGCTCATAGGAGACGTTTGTTTTTGGTTGACAGGATCACAGATTTAGAGGTTTAAGGGACTTTAAAGTTCATTGAGTCTAGCCTTCTCATTTTACATACAAAGAAAATCAGACCAACAGGTGTTAAATGACTTCCCCAAGGTCACATGGTAAGTAGCAGAGGTGGTATTCAAACCCAGGTCCTCTGATCCCATGTTCAGCACCTTTCCCTTATAATTCTGACCATTAGTCAAAACGTGTTTTACTAGAGGTGAAAAATCCCATTCTCTCAGACATTCCTATTGTAACAACAGATCCACAGGGTCCAGGGGCACTTTGCATGCTCACTCTCTCCCACTAAGGGAATCCCGGCTTTGGGCTCATGTGGGTGCTGAGTTCAGTTTTGGTGGCACCTCTTCCCTGAAGAAAGTGGTCAGTATCTTTTTTATACTTTCTGGTTTGTTATGATCCCATCTCAGAACTCCAGGGGAAATCACTTAAAGCCTCAGTTTGACTGATGCATATGCTCTTCCCTAAAGGAAGGAGAAGGGTACTTTATACATTGATATGCAGAAGATCAAATATAAGAAAGTTATTTATTTTTCACGATGATAGCATTAGCTCTTATGAATTCAATGAGCATCACTATGCTGATGGTTCTCAGATCTTCTTATCCAGCCTAACCTTTCTCCTCACCTCCAGATTCAAATCTCCAAATGCCTACTGTACATCATCAAAATGATTGGGTACTACCTTTCTCCAAGTCACTCAGACTCAGAACCTAAAGCATCATCCTCTGTTCCTCACCATCCCTCACCCATGGCCAATCAGTTCCCTAGTCTTGTCAATTTGACCTTTGTAGCATCACTTATGTATGCCCCCACTCTCCTATGATACTGCTACCATCTTAGTTCTTGTTGTTCAATATATCTGACTCTTTGTGACCCCATTTGGGGTTTTCTTGGCAAAGATATTGGAGAGGTTTGCCATTTCCTTCTCCAGATCATTTGACAGATGAGGAAACTGGGGTAAACAGGGTTACCTGACTTGCCCAGGGTCACATAGCTAGTAAGTATTTGAGGACAGGTTTTAGCTCATGAAGATGAGTCTTCCTGATTCCAAGCTCAGTGCTCTATCCACTGCACCACCTAGCTGTCTTGTAGCAAGCCCTCATCACCTGACACTTGGACTATCGGAATAGTTTTGTGGTTAGTTTCCTCACAGGAGCCATTATTCAGCTGTCAAATTGATTTTTCATAAGCACAAATCTGACCATGTCACCCCACCTCCCCATTCAGTAAATTCCAGTGGCTTCCTATCACCTCCAGAGTTAATACAAAAGCTTCTGGTGTTCCAAGTCCTTCATATCTAGACCCCTCCTACCATTCCAGTCTTCTTGGGTCTTATACTCCCCTCCACATATGCTGTGGTCCACTTACATTGACCTTCTTGCACAAATCTCCCCACACAAGTCTCTCCATTTCCCGACTCTGGGCATTTTCTCTGGCTGTTCTCAAATCTGGAATCCTCTCATTCCTCATCTCCACCACTTAGATTTCCTGGCTTCCTTAAAAACCTTTCTTAATCTCCCTTAATACTTGAGCCTTCCCTCTATGGATTACTTCCAATATCATATATATATATATATATATATATATGTACACACATACATATATGTATGCATGTATATATTTATATGCATGCATAAATATATATACACATGTATGTATACATAAACATATACCTAAATAAATATATAAATAAATATATATAAATAAAATCTTGTACATCATTGTTGGCATTAGACTGGGAGCTCCTCAAAAGCAGGGGATGTCTTTTGCCTTTCTCGGTATCTTCGGTGCTCAGCACAGTGCCTGGTACATAGTAGTCACTTAATAAATACTTGTTGACTTTATTTCTTCCATTAGAAAGAATTGCTAAAAAAACACAAATGCTCAAAACCATGTGTTAGGACTGTTTTTTCCAGACTGCTCTTCCAGGCAAAGCTCCACATATACTTCACTTTCCTTGTGATTCTCTGGTCTCCTTCTTCCTCCTTTTCTTTCTCTTCCTTCTCTCTTCTCTTCCTCCTCTCCAGGTGCCTCCTCACTTTAAAGGAATATCCATCCTGGGGCCCCCTCTCCAGATTTGTGACAGACACTCTTGGTTTACTGTTTCAGGAAAAGCTCCAACCAAACTTTACTCCCCTCTCTACTCTCTGGCTTTTTCCTTTGTCTTCTCCTCCAAAGTCACCTTGCCCCTAGTTAGGTACTTTTTCCTCACTTTTTTTCCCTCCACTTCATGCCCCTGAAAATGTGCCCCTTCCTCTCAGTGACTGAGAAGCTGAGAGAGAGTGACCAAATCTGTACTCCCTTTCACACCCCGTCCACCACACACCTCATTATTCTTTGAATTATTCTTGTAAAAAAGCTAACTCTCCTCCTCATTTCTCATATTGTTGGTGTGAACTAGGTGTTTCATCCCTGGAGAGAGCTCCAGGTGCTGGAACTACCTCTGCTCATGAAAATTGCTGACGTCTGCAATTCAAGTCCTACATAGTTGCCTGAGCTACCAATATGACTATTCCAGAATTGTCCAGCTTGCACATGTCTGAAGTGGGCTCTGGGCTCTGATGTTTTTCACTCCGAGGCTGGTTCTCTATCTATTAGGCCATGCTATCTGACCTGTTTTCTGAGCTGCTGTCAGTTTTGCTATCTGTCACTCAATCAGCAGACATGTTTTGAGGACCTGTTATGGAGTTGAGCTGTTCTTGGTGCTAGGAGAAATAGAGTAGTGAGAAAACATAATCTTTGCCCTTAGGCAGCTGATAATCATCTGAAAGGAAGAACAGGAACATAGTTACAATGAACAATATTACCTGTTAAATGCATTACAAAATTATAGAACTAAATTCTATGAGACAAGCAAGACAGGATTAGAGAAGGTTTCCTAGGGGAGGGAGCTTTTCGGTTTGGTTTTAAAGAATGGGTAAGCATCCAGCAGGGGTAGGGTAAAAGGAGTTACAATAAACAACCTGAGTAAAAGCATGCACATTTAATAGTACAGCTCTTGTCTAGGAAGGAAGGAAACAAACATTTATTAACTATATATTATATGCTAGTCAGAGAGCAGCTAAGTGGCATAGTGGGTAGGCCTCAGGGTCTGGAGTCAGGAAGACTCATCTTCCTGAGTTCGAATCTGGCCGCAATGCTTACTAGCTGTGTGACCCTGGGAAAGTCACTTAATCTAGTTTGCCTCAGTATCCTTATCTATAAAATGATCTGGAGAAGGAAATGGCAAACCATTTCAGTATCTTTGATCCCAAATGAAATCATGAAGAGTTTTACATGACTGAACAACATGCGCTAGAAGATGCTGCTAAACATTTCACAAATATCTCATTTGACATCATCATCTGGTACAATGCTCTAACGTGGAACCTATGAGATAGATTCCCATTTTACAGTGGAGGAAACTGAGGCAGTCCAGAATTAAATGGCTTGCTCTAAGTCATATAGCTAGTATATGAGGACTCTAAGCCCAGAGCTCTATCTACTATGCTAACAAGCTGCCTGGGAGCCCAGTTTGGCTGGAACCTAGAGTGTATGGAGGGGAAATAAGCTCATTTAACTTTAAGATTTATTTCAAGGCTTAACTTCTCTAAGAAGTCTCATTTATTCCAGGTATTGTGGATCGCTTTTCTCTGAAAGCACTTACCGGTTGCCTTTGGCTTACAACATTCCCTATACCTTGAATGGTGTCCCCTACTCCCCATCTCTACTTGCTAATATCCTATCCAGCCTTCAAAACCCAACTCAGGTTCTGTGAAACCTTTCCAGTCACCCCAGCTGGAAGTAAATGAGCTCTTATTTGAATGAACTTAAAGCACGTTGTATTGAAATTGCACAATTACCATATTTTAATTCTTTTTATATTTAGTTATGTGCTTCTTACTGACCTCCCCAAGATTATAAATGCCTTCATCCTAGGGGCCATGTATTTGTACAAACAGAATATTACACATCCTGCTTGTGGAAGGTGCTTGAGAGATGTTTCCTGGCTGGAAGGAACCTACTTCTGTATCTCTTTACAGTAGTGAGTCCATTTTAACAAGCTTCTCATCCCCCTCCCCTAATGAAAATAAATTTCTCTTTAAGGGATAATCCCCTACCACATTCTTAAAAAAAAATCCCTTGTTCTGAAGCAAATGTCTGATTATACACTGTCTGGACTGAGAACAAGGGAAGATAACAATAATAATATTTATATGTAACTTTCCTTTACAAACATTACCTAATATTTGCATCTACTACCCTAACGACCCTGGAGAGATAGGAGTTAATAGTAATATTTTAATTATTTTACATATTTTAAAAAATATTCTTTTTTTCAATTCAGGGAACAAAACAAGCATTTCTATAATACTGTGCAATAAAAAAGATGATTATACTTAAAATTGCAAATATACCATGTACGACTTATTTCCTCCAGATATCTATATGACACAGTTGTGTAAATTTCTTTTCTTTTCTTTTTTTCTCTCACCCTTCCGCCCCAGAGATGGCCACCATTAGACACAAGTAAGCATATATATGTAAAACCATTCTAAACACACTTCTATTTATCAGTTTCCCCTCTGGATGAAGACAGAATCTCTCCTTGTCTTTTATATTTAATTTGTGTATTTTTAAGAGTGAAAATGACTTAGTCGTTCCAAGTGTTTCTCAAAACAATATTGTTACTACATGTAATGTTCTTTTGGTTCTGCTTACTTGGCTCTTTATCATTTCATGCAAGTCTTTAAACACTTTTCTAATATTTTACATATTTTTATAGATTTTTTTACAGATAAGGAAATTGACGTAGATAGAAGTTAAATAATTTGCCCAAGCATTACACAACTGTTAAGTGTCTGAGAAACTGAATCCCACATTCTATCCACCAAGCCACCTTCAGAGCCAATTTGATCTAGTCACGACCCTTTGGATTCCCCTCCTCCTGAAAGAAAGGTCAGCTACACTTCCAAGGCACCCCACCAAACACACAAAAGGTATAATACACAAAAGTTGTAACACACAAAAGGCTAGGAACTTGGAGTAGGAAAAGAATCAGAGTGAGACATGACACTCCCCTTTTTCTCTGTCTGCTTTCATAATGTTTTCCTCTTTTTTCTTTTTTGCATAAAAGGACTCCTTTAGATCTTTAGATTCTGGAAAAGAAAAGCCTGTTTTCTAGTTATATACTTACTATTAACAAAATTTTATTATAAAGGCTTTGGCTTGTATTAGACTTTCTACATCACGTTTCTATCAGCTGGCTCTCCAGTCCCCAGCAGAAAAAAATTATACTTAATATTCCCCATGTGCCAGTCTGTGCACGTGTAGATAGATAGGTTGCTAAGCCACAGAAACAGCATGACCTAGTGCTGTTTATATAATGGCAATTATTGTTTATCCACTTTTCTGTATGGTACTTTTCAAAAATAAGAATTTAAAATCCTTGAATAGTGGCTGATAGAGGGCTAATATAGTCCTGACAACCAACCTTAGGGCAGTTAGTCATCTTGTATGTCCTTCTATGGGATCTCACTTCATCTGCCCCTCTCCACTAGTGGTGATCTGAGAATTGTAGGTATAGAGATGCTAATGAGATCACCAGCTGAGATAGTATAGAGGAAGAATTGCTGTCCATCCTTCATTCTCAAAGCGGAAGAAGAGAGAGTCAAAGATAGACCTTTGGGGAGTATTTTCCATTTAGCAAGGGTGACCTGGATAAAGATCATCCTATATCTTCTGTCCATTTTGTGTTAACTTCGTTAAGAGAATTACCCATTGCTGATCCTGCTTTCTTTCCTCTCACTCCCTTCTAAACTCTTTCTAACCTCTTCATTCAACTTAAACTCCTCTCTCCAAAGCTACTGATGATGTTTTAATTGGCAAATCTAATAACCTTTCACAGTCCTCATCTTTTTTCCCCTCTTAACCTCTCGTTAGCTTTTGGCCTGTAGATCACCTTTTTTCCTGTATATTCTCTCTCCAGGGTTTCATGATATTGATCTCTCTTATTTCTCCTCTCATCTTCCTGACTTTTCTTAGTCACCTTTGTTTGTATTTTCACCCAAGTCACCTGTGCTAAACACAAGGTAACCTCTAAAGTTCTATCTTTGGCCCTCTCTCATTCTCCCTCTGTACTCTCAACTGTTGGTCTCATCAACTCCGATGGATCTAATTCTCATCTCTTTCTATACCTATGATTCTCAGATTGCCTGATCTCTAGTCTTCCATCAGCAACTGCTTCTTGGATATCTTAAACTAAAATTTTTATAGACATAGTAAACTCAATATTTCCAAAATATTTTCTTTCCTCCAAAACCCTCCCTTTTCCCCAACTTTCCTATCATTGAAGATGGTACCACCATCCTCCCAGTCACCCAGGCTCACAACTTCACTGCCTTGACTCCATATTTGTACTACACATATCTAATCTTCACTCCTTTGGGTCTGAACTATTGAAATATGCCTACTAGTATGTCTCCCCAACCCAAGTCTCTGTGATTCCAGTCTATCCTCTACTCAGCTGCCAAAGTGATCATCCTAAAGTGGGATTTTGATCATGTCACCTAATTATTCAAATAAACTTCAGTGGGTCTCTATTAGCTCCAGGATCAAGTATAAAATCTTCTGACTTTTAAATCATCTTAACATGGTTCCTTCTGGACTTTGTATTCTTCTTAAACTTTACTCTTCTCCATTTCCTCTACAGTTAAGCAACATTAGCCTTTTCGTTATTCGTTACACTCAATTCTCCATCTCCTAGTTCCATTGCTCCATTGTTTCCTTCATGCCTGGAATGCTCTCTGTACTCATCTCTACCTCTTGGTTTTTGTTTTTTTCCAAATTTATTTATTTATTTATTTATTTTTGGTGTTCTACAATCACTTCCTTAAAATTAAGATTTTATCCCCCCTGCCCCCCCACTTTTCCCCCACTACCCCCCCTCCCCGCGACAGCATACAATTCTGTATAGGTTCTACGTATACTTTCCTATTGAGTACATTTTCACAATAGTCATGTTATGTAGTTGAACTAAAATAAATGGAAGAAATCATATAACAAATCAAAACATAATACACTAAAACCTATACATATACAAAAATGATCTGCTACATTTTGCGAATGACTTCCATATTTCTTTCTCTGAGTGTGGAAGACATTTTGTGTTAGAATACTACCATTGGGATTTTTTTTTTAGTAAGTTTTTGTGTTATTACAAAGTTCCAAGTCTACCAGAAAAAACTCTCACACACTGTGGTCATTGCTGTGCACAATGTTCTCCTGGCTCTGCTCCTTTCACTCAGCATCAGATCATATAAGTCCTTCCAGGCCTCCCTGAAGTCTTCTTGTTCATCATTTCTTATGGCGCAATAGTACTCCATTATATTCATATACCATAATTTAGTCAGCCATTCCCCAATTGATGGGCATCCCCTTGATTTCCAGTACTTGGCAACCACAAAGAGTGTTGCTATAAATATTTTTGTACATGTGGGACCCTTTACCATTTTTATGATCTTTTGGGGATACAGTCTTAGGAGCGATATTACTGGGTCAAAGGGTATACACATTTTTGTAGCCCTTTGGGCATAGTTCCAAACCGTTCTCCAGAATGGTTGGATGAGCTCACAGCTCCACCAACAATGAATTAGTGTTCCAGCTCTCCCACATCATTTTCTTGTTCTGTCATATTTGCCAATCTTATAGATGTGATGTGGTACCTCAGAGTTGTTTTGATTTGTATCTCTCTAATCAGTAGTGATTTAGAGCACTTTTTCATATGATTATAGATAGCTTTAATTTCTTCCCCTGAAAATTGCCTGTTCATATCCTTTGACCATTTATCAATTGGGGAATGACTTGTATGGTTATACATTTGAGTCAGTTCTCTATATATTCTAGAAATGAGGCCTTTATCTCTGAGCTTAGCCATAAAATTTTTTTCCCAATTTACTACATCTCTCCAAATTTTGGTTGCATTGGGTTTGGTTGTGTAAAAACTTTTCAGTTTAATGTAATCAAAATTATCCATCTTGCATTTCATAATGCTTTCTATCGCTTCTTTAGTGAAAAATTCTTCCCCTCTCCGTAAATCTGATAAATACACTATTTCTCGCTCCTCCAGTTTATTCATGGTATCAATTTTTATACCTAAATCATGTACCCATTTGGACTTTATTCTTGTGTACTGTGTCAGGCATGGGTCTATACCTAATTTCCGCCACATTGCTAACCAATTTTCCCAGCAATTTTTGCTGAACAGTGAGTTCTTATCCCAGAAGCTGGGTACCTCTTGGTTTTTTGACAAGCTTTACAATTCAACTCAAATCACACTTTCTAATATCCTCCACTACTTATTAAATCCATTTACACTCTACCTATCTATCTTATGTGCATGACTTTGTTATTTGCATGACTCCCTCATTAGAATGTGAGCTCTTTGAGGTCAGGAACTATGTTTTTCTCTTTCTTTTTAGTTCCATCACCTATCATAGTACTTGGCACATGGTAAGTGTTTACTAAATGTTTATTGATTCTTATAAGTGGAGTATATACCCTTTGCCTAAAAGTTTATGTGATTAGAAAGTGATTCTATTTGTTTGAGGCTGGTATAATCAAGGATAGAAGAATAATGCGATTTTTATTGAAAAGTCAATGAGATCAGGAAATGTGTACCTACAAAATTAGAAAGATATTGGTTCATTTCCTTTTTCTTTCACTTTTTGGACTCTAGGTTTGGTTGTGGTATAGCTGGGTAAAAGGATATGCTCTTGGAATATGGATCCAAATCATTTCTCAAAATGATTGGACCTAATTCACAGCTCCACTAACAGTGTTCTAGGGTACTTATTTCCTCACTACCTCTTCAACATTCATCCTTTGTCAACTTTGCCAATATGATGAGATAAAATTGCAAATATGATTTAATTTTCATTTTTCTAATTATTGGATTTCTTCCTTTGACAGCTTTTTATTCAAATCCTCTGACCAGTATGTATTAAGAGAATGGCTCCTAATTTTATGAATTTGGATCAGTTTCTTTTGTCTTAGAAACAAGATTTTTATCAGAGAAATTTGCTATATGAATTTCCTCCCTGTTTATATTACCGCTAATTTTACCTACATTGGGTTTGTTTTTACATAAAATCTTTTTAAAATTTTATACATACCCATTTTATCTTGCATGATCATTTTTACTACTTATTAATCATGAATCTTTCTATTAATAGATCCAAAGGATGGTTTCTTCCTCGTTCCTCTAATTTGTTTATGATGTGATCTTTTATATGTAAGCTATTTATTTGATAGCATGCCAGGATATGTTAAACAATAAACACTCAGAAACAATATGCATGGCATATCTTAAAGTTTAATTTGCCTTATTCACATTTTCTTCATTTTTGTAAGTCTAGACAATCCACAAAAAAACAAAAATTAAGCCCTGATTTGTAGAATTGTTTTAGAGACTGTTGTGAGCCAATTTAAACTGTCTCCAGCATACCTCTGCATATCCACTGGAGGTTGTCTTGGTATATGGTGTGAGGTGGTGATCTAATTTTTATTTCCACCAAACTACTGTCTAGATTTCCCAGCAGTTTTGTTAAATAGTGAGTCCTTCCTCCCACTGTTGAGTTTGGCAAGCAGTAGGCCACTGTGTTTTTTTTTTCTTTCTTTCTGTATGCTGTATATATAATATCTTCCCCTGACAAACCTCTCTATTGTTTAGCCAGTACAAAATCATTTTTAATGGTTTCTGCTTTGTAGTATAGTTTGAGATTTGATTCTGACAGAACCCCTTCCTTTCCACTTTGTTTTTACTATTACTATTTTATATTTCTTAGTGTATCTTGGTAGACACATCCCCCAAATTCCTATATACATCTTAGTGGATACATTCTTAAACTTGATATGGCTTCTGTGGTTATTTTGAATGAAATATCTCTTTCCAGTTTTTCCTGCTGAGGTTCCCCCCCCCCCCACGTCTTTTGTGGAGCAGTCATGTCTAACTCTTTATGACCCCATAGACCATAGCAAGTCAATGCTGTCTGTGGGGCTTTTTTGGCAAAGAAACTGGAGTGGCTTGTCATTTCCTTCACCAGTGGATTAAGGCAAACAGAGGTTATGTGATTTGGGATCACACAGCTAGTAAGTGTCTGAGGTCCTGTTTGAACTCAGGTCTTCCTGACTCCAGGCCCTGCAACAAGAGGAAAAGAGAGTGGAGGAATAAAGAGACAGAGCTAAGATGGTAGAGAAAAGACAGGAAGTTGCCTGAAATAATGTTAAATAAAGCCTTTAAATCGATTCTGGAGTGACAGAATCTACAAAAAGATGGAGTGAAACAGTTTTCAAGCTTAAGATAACTTAGAAGGACTTAAGAAAAGGTCTGTCTCAGTTTGGTAAAAGGAGAGTGCTGCCTAGCACAGTGTCTGGGGAAAGTCAGTGGGAGGCTCTTAGCCACAGAACAGATGAGGAACTGAGGCTCCTCAGTCTTGACTTAGCAGTCTAGTGGCACAGCAGGTCAGCTGTGAGGCCTCCATCTCAGTGCAGAAAACAAGCTGCTAGCTTGAAAATCCCTGGCACAACAGGCATAAGGAGACCAGGTGCCCATAGTACAGCAGGCAAGATGGTAGCACCTGAGGCTGCAGCCCAGAAAGTCAGTGACCAGGCCTCTGGCACCAGCACAAGAAGCTTGGGACTTTGCCCAAGGAGCGAGGCTTAAATTAAAAAAATCACAAAAAGGCTAAAAATTGAGTAAAAAATAAAAAAGAGCCCAGACCAAAGAAAGCTACTATGGTAACAGGGAAGATCAAAACACAAACTCAGAAGAAGACAAAAATGTCAAAATACCTACATGTGAAGCCATGAAGGGGAAGATAAATTGTTCTCAAGACCAAACGGTCTTCTTAGTAGATCTCAAAAAATATTTTAAAAATCAAATAAGAGGGGCAGAAGAAAAATGGGAAGAGAAATGAGAGTTATATAAGAGAGTCAATAGGTTGGAAAAGGAAGGACAAAATTCAAGAAAGCAATTCTTGCAAAATTACAATGGCCAAATGGAAAAAAAAAGTCTACTGAAGAAAACAATTCCTTAAAAACTGAAATTGGTCAATGGGAAAAGAAGAAAGAAACAAAAAAGCTAACTGAAGAACCCTTAAAAATTGGAATTGGAAAAGTGGAAGTTCATGACTCTATAAGACATCTAGAATCAGTCAAAATCAAAAGAACGAAAATATAGAAGAAAATTTAAAATGACTCATTGAAAACACAACTAACCTCCAAAAGTAGGTCCAGAACAGATGATTTAAGAATTATTGGATGGTCTAGAAGCCATTATATAAAAAAAAGAACCTGGACAGCATCTTTCAAGAAATTATCAAGGAAAACTGCCTTGACATCCTAGACAAGAGGGCAAAAAAGTCATTGAAGAAATCTACCTCTGAGACAGATCCCAAAATGAAAACTCCAAGGTGTAATGTAGCCAAATTAAAGAACTACTATTGGTCAAGGAGAAAATATTGCAAGCATCCAAAAAGTAACAATTCAAATGTCAAGGACCCACAGTCAGCGTTACACAGGACTTAGAAGTTTCTACATTGAAGTAGCAAAGGGCTTGAAATATGATATTCTGGAAGGCAAAGCATCTTAGATTACAACCAAGAATGCAGCAAAATTAAGCATAATATTTAAGGGATAAAAGATTGCTATTCTGTGAAATAGGAGACTTTAAAATTTTCCTGATGAAAAGACCAGAGCTGAACAGAGAACTGACTCTTCATATACAAGACTGAAGAGAAGCATAAAAATGTAAACAGGAAAGAGGAAAAAGATGTTATTAAATAAGGACAAACTGTTTACATCCCTACACAGGAAGATGATACTTGTAACTCTTGAGAACTGTATCTCTATTAGGGCAGTTAGAAGGAGTATACAGAGATAGAGGTTGACTTTTATGTGATGATATGAAAAAATTAAGAGGTGAGAAAAAGAATGGTATCGGAGAAGAGGAAAGGGGGAAGCAGAATGCAGTCAATTACATCACATGAAGAGACACAAAAGATTTATTACAGTAGAGGGAAAAAAGGGAGGGGGGAGTGAGCATTATTTAAACCTTACTCTCATCAGATTTGGCTCAAAGAGGGAATAATATATACACTCTGTTGGGTATAGAAACTTACCTTACCCTATAGAGAAGTAGGAAGGGCAAGGGAAAAAAAAGGGAGTGTGCAGATAGAAGGAAGAGCAGAAGGAGGATGGGTAAGGGAAAAGAAGACAAAACACTGATGAGGAGGAGAAGGGTGAAATGAGAAAAAATATAAAAAGAGAGAAAAATAAGATGGAGGAGAATAGTCAATTAGCAGTCATAACTCTGAATGTGAATGGCATGAACTCTTCCATAAAATGGAAGTGGATAGAAGAGTGGATTAAAAATCCGAATCTTATAGTACTTGTTTAGAAGAAACACATGGGAAGCAGAGATATACACAGAGGTAAAAGTTAAGAGTTGAATCCGGGTGAAGTAAAAAAAGCAGGGGTAGCAACCCTGATCTCTGACAAAGCAAAAGCAAAGATAGATCTAATTAAAAGAATAAGGAATGAAACCACATCTTGCTAAAAGGTACCAAAGACGATAAAGTAATATCAATACTAAACATATATGCACCAAGTGGTATAGCATCCAAATTCTTAAAGGAGATGAATTATAGGAAGAAATAGACAACAAAACTATACCAGTGCAGTATCTCAACCTTCCCCTCTCAGAACTAGTAAATCTTACCACAAAATAAACAAGAAAGAAGTTAATGAGGTGAATGGAATTTCAGAAAAATTAGATGTGATAGACTTCTGGATAAAAGTGAATTGGGATAAAAAGAAACATGCCTTTTCTCTTGTATTAGGACACGAAAATTTCACAATCAAATGCAGAAAGGCAGAAGTATTAAATGCATCCTTTTCAAATAATGATGGAATAGAAATTATGAATGATAAAGGGCTATGGAAAGATAGATTAAAATTAATTGGAAGCTAAACAATCTAATCCTACAGAATGAATGTGTCAAAAAACAAATCATAGAAAAGATCATTAATTTCATCAAAGAGAATGTCAATAATGAGAAAACATACCAAAATTTATGAGATGCAGCCAAGGCAATTCTTAGGGGGAAATTTTATATCTCTAAATGTTTACATGAATAAAATAGAGAAAAAAACAGATTAATGCATTGGGCATGTAACTAAAAAAGCTAGACAAAGAACAAATTAAAAGTCCCCAATTAAATGCCAAATTAGAAATTCTGCAAATCAAAGATTAACAAAATTTGCAGTAAGAAAACTATTGAATTAATAAATCAAACTAAGAGTTGGTTTTATGAAAAAAGAACCCACAAAAAAATAGATAAACTTTGGTTAACTTGATTGAAAAAGAGAAAGAAAGCAAACCAAATTACCAGTATCAAAAATGAACAGGATGAAGTCACCCCCAAGGAGGAGGAAATTAAAACAATCTTTAGGAGCTATTTTGCCCAGCTGTATGCTAATAAATATGACAATCTAAGTGAAATGAATGAATATTTATAAAAGTATACATTGCCCAGATTAATAGGAAAGGAAATAAAATACTTAAATAACCCCATTTTAGGGAAAGAAATTGAACAAGCCATCAATGAACTCCCAAAGAAAAACAATCTCCAGGGAGAGATAACAAATAATTCCAATAATATATAAACTATTTGGAAAAATAGGTGAAAATGAAGTCCTACCAAATTCCTTTTATGACACAAGTATAGTGCTAATATCTAAACCACAAAGAGTCAGAATAAAGAAAATTATATTTTAATTTCTTTGAAGAATATATTGGTGCAAAAATTTTAAAATAAAATGTTAGCAAAGAGCAATTTATCATAAGGATAATACACTATGACCAGGTGGTATTTATATCAACGATGCAAGGTTCATTCAATGTTAGGAAAACTATCAGCATAATTGACCATATCAATAGCAAAACTAACAGAAATTATGTAATTATCTCAATAGATGCAGAAAAAGCTTTTGACAAAATCCAACGCCCATTCCTATTAAAAAACACTAGACAGCATGGGGATAAATGTAGTTTTCCTTAAAATGATAAGTATATCTATTTAAAACCACCAGCAATCATTATATGGAATGGGAATAAGCTAGAAGCTTTCCAAGTACAATCAAGCGTGAAGCAAGGATGTCTATGACCACTACTATTATTATTTAATATGTACTAGAAATGTCAGCTTAAGCAATAAGAGAAGAAAAAGAAATGGAAGAAATTAGACTATGGAATGAGGAAATAAAACTATCTCTCTTTGCATATGGTATGATAGTATATGTAGAGAATCCTAGAGAATCAACTAAAAAAACTGCTGAAAAGAATGAACAACTTCAGCAAAGTTGCAATATATAAAATAAACACCCATAAATCATCAGTACTTCTATATATTACCAACAAAGCCCAGGAGCAAGAGATAGATAAATTCCATTTACAATTACAGTTATTCCATTATTAAATATCTGGAAGTCTGTCTGCCAAGGGAAACTCAGGAACACAACTACAAAACACTTTTCATATAAATAAAGCCAGATCTAAATAATTGGAAAAATATCAGTTGCTCATGGGGTAGACTGAGCTAATATAATAAAAATGACAATTCTACCTAAATTGATTTACTTATTCAGTGCCATACCAATCAAGCTACCAAAAATTACTTTATAGAGTAGAAAAAATAATAAAATGCATCTGGAGGAATGAAAGGTCAAGAATATCAAGGAAATTAATGAAAAAATGCAAAGGAAGGTGACCTAGCCATATTATATCTAAAGTTGTATCATGAAGTGGCCGTCATCATAACTATTTGATACTGACCAAGAAATAGAATAGTGGATCACTAGAACATGTGAGGTACACAAGACTCAGTAGCAAATGACTTTAGTAATATACTGTTTGTTAAACTCAAAGATTCCAGTTTCTAGGATAAGAACTCATTATTTGATAAAAACTACTGGGAAAACTGGAAAACAGCCTGGCAGAAACTAATTATAGGCCAATTATGTGGCCTATAATTATATTATATAATTATGTTATATATTATATAATTATATTATATATACATTATATATATTATATAATAACTGTATGCCAAGATGAGGTCCAAATGGTTATGTGATTTAGCAGTAAAGGGTGATACCATAAGCAAATAAGAAAAGCAAGGAATAGTTTACTGTCAAATCCATGAAGAAGGGAAGATTTTATGACAAAGCAAGAGATAAAGAACATTATGAAATGCAAAATGGGTCATTTTGATTGCATTAAGTTAAAAAGATTTTGCACAAACACAATCAATGTTACCAAGATTAGAAGGAATGCAGAAAGTGGGGAAATGGTTTTTTGGCAAGTGTTTCTGATAAAGACCTCATCACTCAAATATATGGAGAACTGAATTAAATTTATAAGGATACAAGCCATTCACCAATTGATAAATGATCAAAGGATATGTAGAAGCAATTTTCAGATGAAGAAATTAAAGCTATCTATAGTGAAACCAATATGCTCTAAATCACTATTGAGTAGAGAAATGTAAATGAAAAAACTCAAGGGTACCACCTTACACCTATCAGATTGGCTCATCTGACAGAAAGGAAAATGAAAAATGTTGGAGAAGATGTGGGAAAATTGGAACGCTAATGCATTGTTTTGGAGTTTTGAAGAGCAATTTGGAACCATGACCAAGGGGCAACAAACTGTGCATACCCATTGATCCAGCAATTCCCCTACTAGATCTGTATCCCAAAGAGATCATACAAAGGGAAAAGAACTGAGTGGAACAGGTATATTTAATAAAGACCCCTCAGGGAGTAGAATAGCTATATTTAGTGAAAACTTCTCAGGGGCCCCTTGTATCAGCCCCATTTGTCTCACTCGGCCCTGAGAAATTGAACAATAGAGATTCTGTTTTCTTAAAATTCTTTTTGTGCTACAAGATAGTCCTTGACAGGAAATGCCTTTACTCACTCCCTTATCTCCTTTCCTAGACATTACTCTATGTTACATGACAGTCCTTGAACAGAAGTTGCTCATTCCCTTACCTCTATTTTTCTAAAACTTACTCTTGTACATTTATTCTTTGTTGCTGTGGTAGATTTTTCCATGGACAGATTGTACCCTCAAGGCTCAGCCAATGGGCTAAGAGGAAGGGGGTTAGGGTGGGAGTATTGTGGTGAGGATCTATAAAAACTGCTGTGCAGGGCACATCCTCACCTTCCTCAGTCATCAGCATCTTGTTAGTAGGTGGAAGTGCCCTTTCTTGAGAAAGCTGAATAAATATTTTTCCTTTTTACTCCTTTGGTCAAGATTCTAATTTTATTAAGGGGGTCGTCCCACACAGTTTTGGTGTGTTGGCAGGGAAACTCCCCTTTTCCTTGGAATTTCTCTGGTATCAACTTGGGGGCAGGTGCCATGCCAGCTTTCCTGGTGGCTCATGAGCCTGGTTCCCAGGGAATCCTCCTTGAGAAGGGAAAGTTTGGAAGACAGTTCTTGACCCAGTAAAAAGGAAACAGTGGAGCTCCAGGGCTAACAAAGAAGTTATCAAGGCCACCAGATCAAAATGAAACCAACTCGGTATCATGAGTTTGTGTGCAAAGTGGCCCACCTCCACCCAGTTAAGCAAGATCTGTGAGACTTGGCACCATAACTGGTTAGCGTCCATAAGGCTTGTCTACCCAAGACCAACGAGCTCCTGAATTTGCCTCTCACCTAAGCAATTAGAGTCAGTAAGGTTTGGGTAAGTGCAGTTTAGCATCCTAAATGGTTAGAGTCCATAAGGTTTGGGTAGGTGTAATCCTAAGCAATTCGAATCTGCAAGGGCCGTCTAATCTCCCACTTAAGTGTTAGAGTCCATAAAGATGGAGAAGAATAATTCTAAGGAAAGTGGTGGCAAGTTACCTCATGTGGCAACTGATAGTCCTCTTGGGTCCCAACTTAGTAATTGGAATGAATTACCAAAATATAAGGGAAAAGATGAGAAGAGAATGATTAAGCATTGTTTAGTCTGAGCAGGCACTCAGCTTGGAGGAAATGTCTTCTGGTCAAAGTATGGATCCTCCAAGGACTGGGTTTGCCAAAAATTCAGACCCATATGTACACTCCTGTTTTGTTAAATGCCTTGTATGTATACACTGTGTTGATATTTCTGTGTCTCTGCCTTATTTGACACTTTGTAAGGTTGTAAATTTATCCAGTCAGCCAGCAAGAACAGAAAGTCTGAGCTGGACTGTCCTTGACAGAGGGACAGGGATGGAGGGAATTTATCCTTTTCTCTCAGACCAAAGACAGGCAGGCTAACCAGAATTTAACCATTTCCTGCCTCACCCAAAGGAGAAATTTTTGTGTAATGGGACACAACAGAAAGGTAATTGAATTCACTCTGGTCATATTTGGAACTGTGAATAGGTGATATATATCACTCTTAATGTTTCAGATAGGTTAGAATTTATCAAAGTCTAGTGGAAGCAAGTGGAAGATGAGCAAAAAAATCTCAAGCAGGCAACTTAGAAGGTCTGAGAGTTTTGAATTTAGGTTTAATTAGGTCTTGAAGCTAAAGTTGGTACTTTTTATTCAAATTAAGTCAATATATCTGATACCAGAGGAGGGTTTTAAAGTGACAAAAATAAATAATAAGAAGAGGTTTTTCTGTTTTTTTTTTTTTTAGGTGATCACTTTAGGATAAAGAAAGTTTTTGGGGCGGAGTCAAGATGGTGGAGTAGAAAGACTCACTGTATGCTAGCTCCGAACCCACAGCCCATGCATTTAATGTAAGAAGAGCTCCCCACAAGTTCTGGATCACTGCAGGGTGTGCAGAAACACAGTGGAGGAGATTTCCGTTCCAGAGAGCCCTGGAGAGCCATCCCCAAAGTCTGTTGCGCTCCGGAAAGCGGACCCCACCCCAGCGCTGCCCTGGCCACGGCCCCTTCCTTCCTTCCTTCCTTCCTTCCTTCCTTCCTTCCTTCCTTCCTTCCTTCCTTCCTTCCTTCCTTCCTTCCTTCCTTCCTCTCTCTCTTTCTCTCTCTCTCTGTCTCTCTCCCTTCCTCTCTCTTTCTTTCTTTCTTTTTTGTACAACATAGAGAGTTTATATGTCAAGGTGGGAAGTTCAGAATAGGGATTTAGGATTCTTCAGTTCCTTATACAGTTATCACTTCCACATCACACCTTTCCCCACAGAGGTTTTGATATATGACAGGTCAGCATTAACACACAAAGGCCAGCAGAAAACACAGAAAAAGAAACTTGGAAATGCATAAAATATACAGTATTGTATAATATCAACATATTTTCTCTTAATAACATGATAATTCAGACTGTTCTCTGATATAAAGGGAGGACCAAAAAATTTAATGAGGATTTTCCAAATTGCAAGGGTGCTGCATGTCTAAAACCCCATGATATGAAAGGGATAAAAGTACGAATACTTACCTTTATTCTCATTCTTCTTTTAAATTTATTTATTTATCCTAAGTTTTCAAAAATCATTTCCACAAAATTGTGAATTCCAAATTTTCTCCTCATCTCCCCCCTTCCCCTACCCCAAAATGCTGAGCATTCTAATTACCACAATCATCACCAGTCTGCCCTCCCTTCTAACATCCCTCCCTTCCCTCATCCCCATCTTCTCTCTTTTCTTATAGGGCAAGATAGATTTCTATACCACATTACCTGTATTCTTATTTCCCAGTTATATACAAAACCATTCTCATGATAGAAAGGACTAAAACTTTGAGTTCCAACTTCTCTCCCTTTCTCCCTCCTCACCCATCCCCACTGAGAAGGCAAACAATTCAATATAGGCTATATATGTTTAGTTTTGCAAATGACTTCCATAATAGTCATGTTGTGTAAGACTAACTATATTTCCCTCCATCCTATCCTGACCCCCCCATTGTGTCTATTCTCTCTTTTGACCTTTTCCCTCCCTAAGAATGTTGGCTTCTAATTGCTTCCTCCTCCCATTGCCCTCCCTTCCATCATCTCCCCTACTTATCCCCTTCTCCCCCATTTTCCTGTATTGTAAAATAAGTTTTCATACCAAAATGAGAGTGCATTTTATTCCTTCCTTTAGTCGAATGTGATGATAGTAAGCTTCATGTTTTCACTCTCACCTCCCCCTTTTTTCCATCCATTGAAAAGTTTTTTCTTGCCTCTTTTATAGAGATAATTTGCCCCATTCCATTTCTCCCTTTCTCCTCCCAAAATATTCCTCTCTCACTCCTTAATTTTATTTTTTTTAAATATGATACCTTCCTATTCAACTCACCCTGTGCTCTCTGTCTCTCTGTCTCTGTCTGTCTGTCTGCCTGTCTCTCTCTCTCTCTCTCTCTCTCTCTCTCTCTCTCTCTCTCTATATATATATATATATATATATATATAGTTAGTGTATGTGTTTGTTTGTGCGTATGTGTATATAATCCCTCCAACTACACAGATACTGAAAAATGTTTCAAGAGTTACAAATAATTGTCTTCTCATGTAGGAATGTAAACAATTCAACTTTAGTAAGTCCCTTCTAATTTTTCTTTCCTGTTTACCTTTTCATGCTTCTCTTGATTCTTGTGCTTGAAAGTTAAATTTTCTTTTCGACTCTGATTTTTTCATCAAGAATGCTCAAAAGTCCTCTATTTCACTGAAAGACCATCGTTTCCCCTGAATTACTATACTCAGTTTTTCTGGGTAGGTGATTCTTGGTTTTAGTTCTAGTTCCTTTGACTTCTAGAATATCATATTCTACGCTCTTTGATCCCTTAATGTAGAAGTTGCTAAATCTTGTGTTATCCTGATTGTATTTCCACAATACTCAAACTGTTTCACTCTAGCTGATCACAATATTTTCTCCCTGACCCGGGAACTCTGGAATCCAGCTACAATGTTCCTGGGAGTTTCTATTTTTGGATCTCTTTCAGGAGGTGATTGGTGGATTCTTTCAATATTTATTTTGCCCTCTGCTTCTAGAATATCAGGGCAGTTTTCCTTGACAATTTCATGAAAGATGATGTCTAGGCTCTTTTTTTTGGTCATGGCTTTCAGGTAGCCCCATAATTTTTAAATTATCTCTCCTGGATAGATTTTCCAGGTCAGTTGTTTTTCCAATGAGTTTTTCACATTGTCTCCCATTTTTTCATTCTTTTGGTTTTGTTTTGTGATTTCTTGGTTTCTTATAGTCATTAGCCTTCATCTGTTCCATTCTAATTTTTTAAAAAACTATTTTCTTCAGTGAGCTTTTGGACCTCCTTTTCCATTTGGCTAATTCTGCTTTTTAAAGCATTCTTCTCCTCATTGGCTTTTTGAACCTCTTTTTCCAGTTGAGTTAGCCTATTTTTAAAGGTGTTTTTGTCTTCAGAATTTTTTGGGGGTCTCCTTTAGCAAGGTGTTGACTCTTTTTTCATGATTTTCTTGCATTGCTTTCATTTCTCTTCCCAATCTTTCCTCCACCTTTCGTACTTAATTTTCAAAATCGTTTTTGAGCTCTTCCACAGCCTAACATCACTCAATATTTATTTTCGATGTTTGGTATACAGGAGCCTTGACTTTTATGTCTTTCCCTGATGGTAAGTATTGTTTTTCCCCATCTGAAAGGATGGGAGAAGATATCTGTTCACCAAGAAAGTAACCTTCTATAGTCTTATTTTTTCCCTTTTTTGGGGCATTTTCCCAATAAGTTACTTGACTTTTGGGTCCTTTGTCAAGAGTAGGGTATACTCTGGAGATCTTTAAGATCTCAGTTCCTCCAAGGTGGCACAATGAAATGTGTACACTGGTCTGGGGACAACCAGAAACTTTTGTGCCCAGAATCTGTGAGTAGCAGTTTCCTCTCCACACCCACCTGACCTCTGGTTCCACCTAACCATTAGTGGGGGCTGAGATTCAAATAAGCTGCTCAATTCCCTCAGGACCTTTGGGGGGTGGGGGCAGCGATGCCATTCAATGTGAGATAAAAATTAGCTGCTTGATTCCCCCAGGAGCATTACGTGAGGACAGAGTGCCCACATAGGGCTGAGGTAAGAATCAACTGCTCAGTTCCCCCAGGTGTTTTATGATCCAACAATGAGTGCAGGCTGCTGTGGGAGCTGCTGCTGCCTGAGGCTGGAGCTATGAGAAGATCCTGCTACCTTCTCAGCCAGCTGAAAAAAACCCTCTCACTGACCTTTGGCAGCTCTGGGTTGAAGTATCTGCAAATTGCGTTACTGCCACTGAGGATTCAGCCCTGAAAGCCTGCTGTGATCCTCCTTCAGGTGCCGTGCTATGTGGTCAAGGCTGGGCTGGGCTCTGCTCCCCATCCCGTGTGATGGACCTTTCCCATCAGCCTTTCAGGTCACCCTGGGCTGTAAATCTCCTCCATTCCATTGTTCTGTAGCTTCTGCTGCACTAGAATTTGTTTAGAGTCTTTCTTTACAAGTATTTTATGGGCTGTGGGGAAAGAACTAGTGTGTGTGTGTCTTTCTACTCTGCCATCTTGGTTCCACCCCTGAGATTCTGTTTTCTTAAAAATTCTTTATGTGCTATGAGATAGTTCTTGACAGAGACTGCCTTTACTCACTATCTTATCTCCTTTCCTAGACATTACTTCATGTTATGTGATAGTCCTTAAACAGAAGTTGCTCACTCTCTTACCCCTCCCCCCTTTCTAAAAATTACTCTTGTACACTTATTCTTTGCTGCTGGAGTAGGTTTTCTGTGGGTACATTGTACCTTCAAGGCTCAGTCAATGGCTAAGAGGAAGGGGGTTAGGGTGGGGGTATTGTGATCTGGGTCTATAAAAATTACTGTGCAGGACACACCCTTGCCCTCCTCAGCCATAGCCATCTTGAGCACAGGCAAGAGTGCCCATTCTCAAGAAAGCTGAATAAATATCTTTCCTTTTTACTCCTTTGGTCAAGACTCTAATTTTATTAAAGGGGAACATCCCACACAGCACTCATATGTACAAAAATATTTAAAGCAGCTTTTTTTGTGGTGGCAAAGAATTGGAAATTGAGGGGATGACCATGAAATGGGGAATGACTGAACAAGTAATGTGAATGTAATGGGATATTATTGTTATATAAGAAATGAGCAGGAAGATTTCAGAAAAACCTGAAAAAATTTCCATGAACAGATGCTGAGTGAAGTGAGCAGAACCAAGGGGACACTGTACACAGTAACAGCACCATTTTGCAAAGATCCACTTGGATAGACTTAGCTCTTCTCAGCAATACAATGATCCAAGAAAATTCCAAAAGACTCATGATAGGAAATGTTATCCATATCCAGAGAAAGAACTATGGAGTTTGAATGCATATCAAAGCATGCTATTTTCACTTTTTTGTTTTTCTTGTGGCTTTTCTCTTTGTTTTGGTTCTTCTTTCCCAACATGACTAATGTGGAATTATATTTAATATGATTGTACATGTATAACCTATATCAGATTGCTTGCTGTATTGGGGAGGAGGGGGAGGAAGAAAAACTTGGAATTTAAAATGTTACAAAAATGAATGTTGAAAACTATCTTTATATGTAATTCCAAAAAATAAATTACTATTTAGGGGGAAAAAAATAAAAATGAAGAAAAAACATGAGAAAAATACTTCCATATGGATCCAAGCCACAGAATTACTGCCTTTTGTCCTTTCAAATGAATTATTTTCCCCTCATTTCCCTGAAACCCATACAAAACTTCCATAGAAATAGTGAAATGGCATGGATGTCACTGGGCAAATCTGTTTCAGCCATGATTGGTTCAAATGCACAAATATGAAGAGTGCTAATCTAAAAAGAAATTTCTTTTGATTTTTACAATTGTTTTGTTCTATATATACAAAACTTTTCTTTGGGAAATGAAATCTTCTACATAGATTTAATGGTTTCTGTATTGTTTTTATTCTATACCCCACTCCCTTCTGAATATCACCTAAAATTTGATTTCTATTAATAACACATTCAGCACTGATCTTTTTTTTTTATAAATGTTTGAAAATTTTGCAGTAATTCATAAACTCCCTTCTTTGAGGAGGTGATTACCTTGTATATTCTCTATGCAAAAAGTCAAAATATCATAATTCCATGCATGATCTAAGGTACTCTGGTTCTGTGGGAGTTGCAATTACATGTGTGTATTCAACTCAAGCTCACTGTTAATCACCTTGATCATAATATTAGCTCATTTGTGCATAGAACTTTCTGGAAGCAAAAAGTTTTCATGCACATCATCAATTTGTTCTTCCCAATATTCTTGTTAAATGGGCAGGGCAGCTGTGCTTATCCCCATTTTACAGATTGGTAAACTGATATTCTGAGGAGTGAAGCTGCCTCCTCATGTACTTATAGCAACTGAACACTGAGGGTATATATCCAGCCTAGACCTTTTGATGCCAGGTCCAGGGATCTTTCCTTCACAATACTCTATTAGTGAAAGAAAATGATAATCTTTAAAGGCAGATATTCCAACTGATTCTATATTGATTTGTTTGGTTTTTTTTACTTTGTCATGGGTTTGTGTGAAAACCTCAAATAATCCTAATGTATAATGAAAATGTCTGACTTTGGAGTAGTAGGAAAACTACCTAACCACTCTATCCTGCATCTCAGTTCATCATCCTCTCTCAAACTCCTCTATGTCTTAAAGTGAGTTGGTCAACCAAGTAAAGCTAAGTGATCAGTTTGGTGAATCTATCAGATTTCAAGAATTATTTCCATGTGCACACTAAATTTGGAGGTAACCATAGCTTGTTTAGAGCTAGAACACCTGACAGAGCATTTAGAGGGCAAAATTGGATGGAATTCAATGTCTAGCTACAAGCCAACAGATCAAGGGCATTAACTCTGGGGCCTAGAGAGACAATAACAGCTGTTCTGTGTTAGGCATCTAATAGAAAAGGCAAAAATAGGGCTTTTATCTGAACAGGGAAGAAGAAGAAATGGGAAGAAAACAAGCATTTATACAGAAGTCACTGTCAGGCAACTGTTAAGTACTTTTTACAAATGTTACCTCAATCCTCACAATAACCCTGAGAGGTTAGTGTCATTATTATCCCCACTCTGTAGATGATGTGAAACTGAGGTGGAGGTTAAGTGACTTGTCAAGGATCACACAGCTAGTAAGTGTCTAAGATTGGATGTTACATAGGGTCTTCATAACTTCTGGCCCAGCAGTCAGGCTACTGCACCATTAGTGCAGAATTATGTGTGGAGTGCTGGACTTGACAGGGAAAAGACATGGACTCAAATTTGGACTTTTACCCATGCTAACTATGTGACTGTAGTCATGTAATTGAGCTCTCTTTGTCTCAATTTTCTGTAAGATAGGGATGATAATAACACTTCTACCTACCTAATGGAGTTATGGCAAGGTTCTAATGAGATTAGAATGTAAAGATATATATGAAGACAGAAATAGAAACAAAGAGACAGAGAGTTAGAGAAACACAAACCTGTGATTTCCCATGATATGAGGAACTCCCAGTGTAGAAGATCCTTCCATCACTAAAGCTCAACCAATTGCTTGTGACTATTGGGGAAGACAAAAGCTAGAGTTATCATAGTAGGAAATGACCGTTTAACTACTTCTCTAAGTAGCTTATGTTTTATTATGTCAAATATCAACCCTCAGGGAAAGTATAATAGAAGCTATAGGTTATTGTTTCATGTTTTAAGTCTTCATTAATCTGTTTTATGGGTCTATTATATTTTAAGCATTTCTTTTATGTGGAGAAAACAAATAGCTGTCCTAGACCTAATCCACATTAAATATTGAATATATTTCAGACTCTTTTGAGGAAACCCTACCCATGAGTCAAACATAAGTAATGTGATTTTTTCCCTAAGTGTCAGGGTGGAAGGAGTAAAAAGGCAGAAAATATGACAAAGAATGAATTCTATCCATGTGAGCCCATACCTAGAATTACTTAGTGAAAGAGGGTGTTCCTAACCCACTGGTCCAGTAGTAGTGCAAGATGGTATGTAATGTAATGTTGTGTTACATATATATGTATACATGTATATAACTATATACATTTAAGCATTTCTATATTGTTACTCAACTATACTTGTGTGTGTTCATGTTGTCACTTCCAATAGAAGGGGGGGACCATTTAATTTCATCTTTACATTTTTGCTAGGGGGCGCAATGCTGGATGGATTGACCCTTATTTGTTAAGTGAGGAAACTGAGGCTCAGGAAATTGATTAGAATTGACATAGCTAGTGAATAGCAGAGTTGAATCTCCAATCTATGATCCATGTCTTATGAATATGGACACAGGGCTCTTTTATATCATCACTACCACTTCCCTTTAGGTAATAAAACAGGGCACAGGGATGACTTTTCCCCCATTCTGTGCCTAGATAAAGAAAAGAACCTTCTCTGTAAGACCATGCTTGGGTGCAATTACTCTGTATCAAGCTCACCTCTGATTATAGAACCCTGAAACAGAATGGGGAAGGCAGAAGAGCAAAGGTTGAGGTGGGGGGAAATAGCCAACAGAACTGCATAGGCTAAAATTTCTTCAGTTCATACTGACCTACTGTTACCATCCTCTTACCCTTGAAAGTGTTGCTTTTAAGGAAGTAGGCTAAAAGTCCATGCCTCCAGGGGTTCTTGGGAGTGCTCAAGTTCAGGGAAGAATGGGGAGGGAGTGGTAGAGGAAGATACTTCCCCTTTATTCCCTACCTTCAGTTGCTCTTCTGCTCTCCTCTTTTTTTATTTTTATCATATTATTTTTTTCAACAAAGATAAGACAGAAACAGTTCTGGGACAAGAACTGCTATTATTCTTTCATAAATAATGAATTATGTAGTTGAATAAAATCATTAGGATGTAAGCTCATCCTCTGTATGCTCACTGAACATGTGCTCTGTACAACCCAAGAGTAGACATAACATGACAGGTGCCTCAGCCTGCTCCCACGTGATTTTAATCTTCTCTGCTATATTTTTAAAGCTTTTGTTTCATGTAGCTTGGAAACTGAGCATTTGGTACCATGACATCCATTAAAAAATATTATAAAGTTTTTATAGCAATGTGAGTCTGTGTTACTGTGGGAAATAATTTGATCTGTGAAATTAATGTAGACAGCAAATGCAAAAACTCCCAGAAATATCAAACAAATCTTTTATTGACCACAATTCAATAAAATGATACTTAATATATGCTAAAGACTGAAAATTAATTGAAGTCTAAATAACTTCATTTCAAAGAAAAGGTGGGTCAAAAAACAGATAATAGAAACAACTGATAATTTCATTAGGGATATGAGATAAGCCAAAATTGGAGGGACATAACCAAAGTGACATTTACAGGAAGACATATCTCTAAATACTTTGATCAACAAAAGAGAAGAACAAAGAAACGAACTGGACATGCAGTTTTAAAAATCCACAAAACTAACATAATTTAAAACCCAATTAAACTATACAACAAAACATTAATCATCCCAACAGTGTGGTAATGGTTAAGAAATACAGAGATCAGTCAATGAAACAGACTAAATACACAACATACAGAACACAATAGCCCAGTGTTTGATAAGCTCCCAAACTATAGCTGCTGATGTTAGAAATCACTATTTAACAAAAACTCCTAGGGAAACTTTAAAGCATTCTGGCAGGAACTAGGTCAACATCAGCACATTATATTCCCAGATAATCTCCAAATGGGTACATGATTCAGACATAAAGGAGTACCTCCTTTAGACATCCTACATAAACTAGAGGTTCAAGGAAGAAGTTACCTTTTAGATTTGTGGAGAAGAGTTTATGACCAAAGGATAGAGAAGACCAAAGAAAATAAAATGGACAATATATTATTTATATCAAATTTAAAAGGTATGACACAAAAACAATGCAGCTAAAGACAGAAGGGAAGCAAGTAACTGGGAAAAAATATACAACAGGTTTCTTCAATAAAAGTCTCACTTCCAAAGCGTAGAAAGAACTGATTCAAATTTCTAAGTGTAAGCACCCACAGTAGAATCAATCAAGGTGGAGAAGCAAAGGAAACAAGAATTTTGCAAGTACCTGCTATGCACCAGTCACTATGAAGTATACTGCAAATGTTATCTAATTTGTTGCTCAAAGCAACCTTAGGAGGTAGGTACAATTATTATCCCCATTTTACAATTGAGGAAACTGAAAAAGAGATAGAGTGACTTGATAGGGTCACACAACTAGTGAATGCCTTAAGCTGGATTTGAACTCTAGTCTGTCCTGACTCCAGGCCCAGTTCTCTGTCCACTGTACCACCTAAATGCCTCAACAACCAGTACGTACCTTCTATGTGCTAGCTAGTATGCTAGGCACTAGGATTACAAAACCAAAAAATGAAATGGGGGAATGCAAGTTTCCTGAGAAGAGGGAAAGTTTCATTGTTGGTTTTGTACATTGGTGCCTAGTGCAACACTCTATGTGTCCTTAACAACATACTTGTTAAACGGAACTGAACTGAATTGAACATGAAATGGGTATGGGAGAGAGAACTGAAAACTATGTCAAACAATCAGATCAAGGAAATGGAAATTTTAGCCTAGAAAAGAGCAGGTTTAGGATGGAGGTAGAGAGGGCCATGATTCCTGTTTGTAATAATTTGAAGAAAAGAGTTATTTTGTGAAAAACCAAAACCAAAACAAAACAACAACCGAAAAGGTTAGACTTCTTCTACTTGACTTCTCAATCACTTTTAACATTGTTCGGCCATATCTGTGACCCTTTTGGGGGTTTTCTTGGCAAAAATACTGGAGTGATTTTCCATTTTCTTCTCCAGCTCATTCTTTTGATGAGGAAACTGAGACAAATGGGGTTAGATGACACAGGGTCACACTGCTAGTGAATATCTGAGGCCAGATTTGAACTCACAAAAGATGACTGTTCCTGACATCAGGCCCACTGCTCTATTCACTACCCCACTGTCTATTGACGTATTGGATTAGATGATCATTGTAATATTCCTTCCATTTCTGACATTCTATAGTTTCATGATTTTAATTTAATACCATTTTTTTACAACTCTATCAGGAGGAAATAAGTCAGGTAACTTCTTGGAATTTGTGTTTGTGGAGGGGAGGAAGGAATAAGAGGCAAGAAAGAGTGACTTAATTTTTAATGAAATCAGAAGTCATAGAAACTTGTTGGATCAGGAGAGCATCTTAGACAATCTCTATTCAAGTGTTTCCCAAGCTACGTTCAAGGGAACCCTATACCCCAAATCATATGATTGGAGTTCCACAAGAAAATGTTGGTGTTAGTGAATTTTTACCTCCAAAATTCATTGAAAAAATGATCATATTTATCAAGCACCTTCTACATTCAAGGCATATATTAAATATGCATCTACAAAAAAGATGTCCATAAATGTATGAGCAATAATATCTTCAGTATGAAAAGGTTCATTTCTCCTCCTCTTCCTCCTTTTCCTTCTCCTTCTCCTTTTCCTTCTCCTTCTCCTCCTCCTCCCCATTTTACAGTTGAGGAAACTGAGGCTAACAGAAGTTAAATGACTCTTCCAGGATCACACAGCTAGTAGGCCTTCCTGACTCCAGGCCTGGCACTCTATCCACTGTATCACAAAGCTACTTGTAAGTACAGGAGAAGAAGGAAACAAATATTTATTTAGCACCAACTATGTATTGGGAACTATGCTAAGCATTTTACAAATATTATCTCATTTAATATGTAGGTTGGAATTGGTTGAATGATCTCTATACGATCTCTAAATTCTATTCTAACTAAAAAGCTATGATCTTGTAACTCTAAGGGTCTTAATTTTATGTCAGCTCAAGGAAAGAGGATGTTAAACCTATGGAAGAGATCCAAGAAAGGCATGAAAATGGCCAAATATTTCAAGGTCTACCATATGAAAGAGGGATTAGACATCCTATTTGGTCCCAGAGGGCAGAACTAGGAGAAGTGAGGGGAGGGTGGATTGAAAAGAGTCAAATTTAGACAAATTAGGAAAAACTTGCTAATGAAGAAAAAATTGCTTAAGTCCTTACTGACTTCCCTCTTATTAGAGATCCAGCAAAAGCTAAGTGACTTCATCAACTAGCTTGTTAAGGGAATCTTGATCAATTACAAGTTGAACTAGATGGCCTCTGGGGTCCTATCAAACTCTGAGTTTCTAGAATTGGGGAAAAATGAGGCCTAGAGACAGGAAGTGACTTGTAAAGGTCACATAGGAAGTTCTAAGACTAAAACCTAGGTCTCCTGATTCCCAGTTCAGAGCCCTTGGAAATTCCCTTTTAACCCTTTTTTGAGTTATACAGTGAGAATCCATTCTCCATGATGCCTGGAACTTTTTGGAAATGTTAAATGGTATACTAGTTCTCCAGGAAGGGACAAATATCAGCTACCCATTGTATTCACTGAATTAGATTCTATTTTGGTGGATGCATGTGAGCTGTCAAAGACAACACTGTCTCAGCCTGAGTTCTAGAGACAAAGCATGCAGCAACCACTTGAAGTCACGTTGTCCTTGAGCTTAACTCCTCTTTCTGTCATCAAAGAATGCTAAAGCACCCAACTGACACCCCATAGCCTAGGGAGAAATAAATAAGCGAGGCTAAAGTCTTCAAATAGAAATTGGTTTCCTGGCACTGAGACTCTGCAAAGCAAGTCACTCTGGAAGAATTCACTCCTGAACAAAAATGGACAGTTTTCAGATGAAGAAATTAAAGCTATCTGTAGTCATATGAAGAAAAATGCTCTAAATCACTACTGCTTAGGGAAATGCAAATTAAAAAACTCTGAAGTACCGCATCACACTTATCAGATAGGCTAACATGACAAAACTGGAAAACGATAAATGTTGGAAAAGATGTGGGAAAAATCAGAATACTAATGCATTTTTGGTGGAGTTGTGAACTGATCCAGACATTCTGGAGATCAGTTTGGGACTATGCCCAAAGAGCTATAAAACTGTGCATAACCTACAATCCAGCAATACCACTATTAGGTCTGTATCCCAAAGAGATCATAAAAAGGGAGCAGGACTCACATATACAGAAATATTTATAGCAGCTCTTTTTGTGGTGGCAAAGAATTGGAAATTGAGAGGATGCCCATTAATTGGGGAATGGCTGAACTAGTTGTGGTATATGAATGAAATGGAATACTCTTGTTCCCTAAGAAATGTTGAACAGGCAGACTTCAGAAAAACCTGGAAATATTTGCATGAACTGATATTGAGTGAAGTAAGCAGAACCAGGAGAACACTATACACAGTAACAGCTACGTTGTGTGATGACCGACTTTGTTAGACGTCCTCTTCTCCAAAAGACTCAAAATGGAAAGTTCTATCCACATCCAGAGAAAGAGCTATGGAGTCTGAATGTAGATCAAAGTATATTATTTTCTTTCTTTTTTCTGTCTCATGATTTTTCCTTTTTGTTCTGATTCTTCTTTTACAACATGACTAATGTGGAAATACATTTAATATGAAAAAACAAAGAATTCACTCCTGAATGAGCATGCATCTTGCATAGAGCAGTATGTTCACCTTGACTCACTTGTTGAACCCATTATCTCCCTAGTTCTTCACTATGACTCAGGTAAAGGGGAAATGTGTTCATTTCCATACTTTAAAGAGAAAGAATTTACAATAAGTTGAATCAGTTATTGAAGAGCACACAGCTAGGCACTGGTACAACTCATCACAGAATCTCTTCTTCAGGCAGAAATAAGATTCAATGACCTGTCACATCATTTATCTTTCCTATTTATCTAGTCCCTAGTTTATTCATTCTGTTAATTTTTACCTAACCAGATATCTTGAGGCCTACAGGCTAGATTTCTTTCTTAAATACCATGCCTTAAACTCAATTCACTATGGGTTTAATTGACTGGAAGACAATAGGTCCTTGCCCCAGCACATTTAATGGTTAAATTTTAGGTCCACTAGACTCCAAGTGAATGTAAATAGTAATTGTTTCTCTTTTGGCCAGTAATTTTGAAAGTCTTCTCCTCCCAATTTGATTTTTGTAAATGGGATCATTCCTTGACTCACTTCTTAAACAGACCTATTTACTGAATGGGCATTGGTCTCCCACGGCATCCTGGGTCATTTCCAGTTGTTGATCTATATCTGGCTACTGAACCCAGATACTTGTGGAGGAGAAAGTGAGGCTGATGACTTTGCATAGCCCTCTCTCACTCAAATCCAATTCAATTGCAAGTCATGTCATCATATTGCTGATGTCATGGGCCTCTTCCGGAAAGGGCGAACTACAACCACAACTGTGTGCTGAGGACTGTTCTGAGAGCGGAAGAAGCAGTGATGTTTAAATAAGCACATGGAGCCTATAGAGACATGAGTGGAGAAGACCAAAATGTGTAACAATAATAGATAATCTTTGATAGCACAATGGGTAGCTTAGAGAATGGAAAACCAGAGTCCTCAATGATATTTAAAGGGGAAGTCATGATGTTCTCTGGAATCAGGGAAGAGGGGAATTGAGGATGGAGTAGGTGGTATTTGAATTCAGTTTTAGAGGATAAATAGAATACTACACATATAACTATAATGCTATATAACACAGATATAAGTAGTAGATATTGTAATACTATCATATACATGACATATATAAGTAATAAGTAGTATATATAAACCATAATCTATAATACATATGTAAGTGGTACATGCACTATAATAATATATAGTATGCACATAAGTAATAAGTATATATACTATAATAATACATGTAATACTTACATATAAACAATAAATAGCATATATACCATAATGTCATAATAATATATAATAATATATAAATAGTATTACTTATATAAAAATGTATGTAAACAGTAATTATTACACATAATTACATAATATATAGGAACACTTATATGTGAGTAATAAATAGTACATATACTGTAATATCATAATCATATGCTACATATATAAGTAGCATATGTGCTATAATAATAATACTTATATATAAGTAATATATACCATAAGACTGTTATATGTATAATATTTATAAATATATAAGCAATAAGGAATGTGCATACTATGATATAATAATATATAATACATATATGAGTAATAAGTAATATATATGTATACATACCACAATACACACATGTATACATATACACATACATATCCTATACATATATGTAATAAGTGGTGTGTATACTATGGTATAATAATACACATAATATATAATAAGTACCAGGTGTACTATAATAATATACTAATATAAAATACTTATACATAAGTAATAAGTATCATATATACCTAATACCATATAACACTTATATATGTAAAAGTATGTGTATATATGTATATATACATATATATGTATGTAGTATTTTTCTTATCCTCTAAAAATCATTTCAAATGTCACTTCCTCTATCTAGAGACAAATGAGATAAAGGAAGACATGGGGGGCAGTGTGAGTCAAAGTACCAGGGTGAATAAACATAAGGAGGAGAATAGCCTAGTTTTACTGAAGCATAGACAAGAGAAGCAATTACAGAGACAAGTCCTATGAGAATGAAAGAAGAGGCATGGTGCCACAGTGTGGGGAGCTTGACATTCTAACCAATGAATTGCACATGGTGGACAGTATGGGGCTACATGCAGTTGCTGAGTGGAATCCTGACATAACCAGATCTCTACATAAGGAAGATTATTCTGGTTGCATTGTGAAGGATGGATTAGATCAGGGATAAAGGAAGAGAGAGAAAATCAAGATGGAATGATGTTAAGAGGCTGCTGAAATTGTCCAAACATGTGGCAATGAGAGTCTGTGCCAAGGTAATGGCAGTGGGTACAGATAGGAAAGAGGGAATAGATCTGAAAGCTCAGGAAGGGTAATCACTAAAATTTGACAGCTGACTGGTTGAGAGGAGAAGGAGAAAGAGTCAAAGACTTTAGGAGATGTGGGTGAATGATGGTATCACTGACAGAAAGTGACAGCTAGAAGGAGGAACAGAATGAGGAAAGAAAATGAACCTAAGTTTGGACGTGGAGAGTCTGCGGTACTGGTGGAAGAGGTTGATGAAGCTGTCCTGTAGGCTATTCCAAATGCAGGGCTAGAGCTTAGAAAAGAGGGTGAAGTTCTAAATTCTACAAATTACTGCAAAGATAACCAAACTTGATTTGGGCCCGTGTAACATGCAGATCCCTTCCATCAGTGAGAATACAAATAAAGCTGTACAAAATGTCTGCATCCTAAAATGTCCAAGTTGCTCTGTGTTCCCCAGACAACAACTACATTGAGGGAGAATTCCAGGAGCTATTAAGTCAATGGTGTCAAATACTGCAGGGATGGCAAGAAACATGAAGAATGAAAAAAAATCAACAGGTAATTGGTGATCTTTGAAAGCGGCTTCAGGTGAATGGGGAGATTATGCACGCTATCTTCTTCAATCTCATTTCACAACTGAGGAAGCTGAGACCCAAAGAGGTCTGTGCAATAAATGATTTGCCCAATATCATAGAGGTAGTAACCGTAACACATGACATTGGAACAAAAGTCTTTGGGCACTAAGTCTGAATTCTTTCCACAATACAACTGTACCACAACAGGTAGACAAGGAAGAAGGGAAAGCTTTTAGAGTATTAGGGAAACCTGAACAGACTAATGGGCAGATTTCAAATGGTTAGAGAGAGGGGGTGATTAAAAATGCAGGAGAGATAAAGTGATTGATAAAGTTAGGTCCAGGAAAAGTTTGGAGGGCATGGAACTTTGGAATAGAAATTGAGTGATTAGCCTTAGGGAAAAATTGAAAAGTATTCTACTGTGACCAAAGAGAAGGGACAAGAGAAAGCAAGAGGATGCTGAGAATGAGGAAATAGAGGAGGGAAAGTGAAGAAACTCACTAGGATGTCTTCAGTTTTCTCACTTAAGTAGGAGATTGTCATTTGCTGTGAGATGATGCTTGGTATAGTTTGGAGACTGAAGAGAGAAAGAACCGTTTGGAGCTATTGTGGAGAATGAGATAGAAGGCCAGTATATATTATAATAATAATAATAGCTTATGTTTATGAAGGAGCATAGACTTTTAAAGTTAGAAGGGTCTTAGAGATATTCTAATCCCAAGCCACATTTTTCATATAAAAATAGTTTTCTGGTTCGTAAGAAACCATAGGGGAGAAACCTCGCTTGGATCACCACTTTCTGAGGGAGCTAGGGCATGGCCATTCTCCTCCCAGATCTACTCATTTTCCAAACTTCTCCCCCTCCAATTCAGCAACCATACCTTTCCCACCCCCTGATTTCCAGCTCTTCTTTATAAATCTTTATCCACTAGAGTGAAAACTACTTAAGAATAGGAAATGTAGTTTTTGGTTGCTCCAGTGTGTAGCACAATGTCTAGAACACAGTAAATATTTTGTAAATGCTCTGTCTGTCTATCCATCTATGCATCTCTGTATATATGTATGTATGTATCTGTCAGAACGACTTGAGTCTGAATCCTTCCTCTAATACTTATTAACTCTATGTCCATGAGCAAATCACAAAATTTCAGAGTTGGAAGGAACCTTGGTGACCATCTAGTCCAATCCATTTCTAAAAAAGTGACCTCTCCCTATAACACATCTTATAAAGAGTTATCTAGCTTTTTGCATAAAGAACTCCAAGAAAGTGGAATTAATCAACATTTAATTAATTAATTAAACAGCATTTAAATGCCTGTTATATTTCAGGCACTGTGCTAGGTGCTGGAAATTCAAAGCCCAAAGTGAAACAGTTGCTGCCATTAAGGAGTCTACATCTAATGATATTTCCCTTCCCTTTCACAACCAGTTTCTTTAAAAAGGTCTACACTTCTTGCCTCCACACTTTCTCTTCTATTCCTCAACTCTTTTCAATGTGGCTTCTAACTTCATTACTCAACTGTTAGGGTTGGAGAAAAGAAAACTCAGGGCATTCATTTGGTCCATAAAAGTATATAAAAGGAAGGTAGATTAAATTCATTCTCCTTGGCCCCAAAGAATACAACTGGGAGTAATGGGCAGAAATTGCAAAGGAAAAGTTTTCTGCTCTATGCACGAAAACACTTCCAAATATTTAGAGATTTCAAAAAGAAGAATAGTCTGGAAGGCAACGGGTGTCCATTTAAGAGAAGATGAATGATGCCTTGTTGGGAATCTTGTAAAAGTGCTTCTAGTTTAAATCTAGGACTGAGTAAAATGACCTCTGCAGTCCCTTCCTACTGGAAGATTTTGCAACTTGAGCTTTGCCCTCAAGGATGGGCAGTATTGGAATCATCAGAGAGGTGGCAGGGGTGACATCGAGACGATCTGGTCAAGATTGCAGGTCAGAAACAGTCCTAATGCATTATCTGTTGACTTGGAAACATTCTGCAAATAGCTCTCCTATCTCAAGTTCAGATTTGAATCTCCTATCTCAAGTTCAGATAAGAATCTAGCTCAAATAAAGGAGCGCATTTGCATTATTTGGGTTGGCTATCCAGGCCACTCTTAATGAACTAATTGTACCCTCTCTTCTTCAAGTTGACCACTTAGATTTGGACTGAGATTCAGTCCCATTTCCTCCTCACATCATTAGGGGCACATCAAAACATAATTAGGCAATTAATTTCTTTGTCCTGGTCACTTAGAGCATTCTATTTAACCTTTTATGCCATTGATGGAGTTTTTATTTCTGTACATCAACACAGAGGAATAAACATTTACTTGCAAATTTTCATTTATTGGCTCTGGGTCCATCTGTACTAGGCAATTTATGACCAAAACATTTTCCTGGTTGCCACAGATGATGATTAATTCAAGTCTATTTATCATTTCCTTGTTTTTGCCTGTGTCATCTGGAGGGCTACCCACCAAACTGTTCAAGTAGCTGATGCCTAGCAATTCCAATGTTCCCATCCTTGATGAATGTGCTACTCATGCACAACCAGCTTTAACCTCTTTCCAGGTAAACAAAAGAGGTTTCAAGTGAAAGGAAGGACTCTTAGAGTATTTCAAAAGATCATAAGGTCATAGAGTAAACTTCATGAAAGGTCATCTAGTACAGTGGTCTCCAAACATTTTTAGTTGTATCACTATGACAGTAAAAAAATGAATATGCATTCTTAATATATATTATAATAACTGGCATTCATACAGTTCTTTAGGATTTGAAGAATACTTTATGTATGCTATCTCTGTGATATAGGTGCTATTATTATCATCATTTTTCAGATGAGGAAACCAAGGCAGCTGAAATAAAGGGAGACAGTGAATTGCTTAGGGTCACATAGCCAAACATACATCCAGGAGAAGATATGAACTTAGGTCTTCCTGACTCCAAGCCTGCTTATATAACATAGTGACTTTTTAAAAATTATATACATGTAGTTATAATCATGTACTTATATGTAAAATGATGTTTAAAAAATGCATGTCAATGGGGAATCATTGGAGCTTATTTACTAAAGGAATGACAGGAAAATCTGTTTTCTTTAGGAAAATCACTTTGGCCATTGTGGATGATGGACTAGAAAGGGAAGAGCCCTGAAACAGGGAGACAAATTAGGAGGATATTAAAAATAGTCCAAGGAAGAAGTGATAAGGCCTTAAACTGAGGGAGATAGGGGAATAAAGGAGGGCTATAGCTGTATGAGTAGAGAGAAAGGGGCAGATGTAAGTAAAATCAGCAAGATATGAAAAGTGATGGGAGATGTGGATGTGGGGTGAGGGAAAAGTGAGGAATCCAAGATGATATTGAAGTCAGTGTTTAGCATTATGAGCCTGACACATTAGTAGGTCCTTAATAAACACCTGTTGAACTGAAGTTGTAAGAACTTTGTTTATAGGGAGGTTTGGAAGATAGGTGGGTTTTGAGAAAAAATTGTGCCATGGTATCTATGAGGTAAATCACAATCCATCCATGCCTCTGCAAAGTGTGTGACCCCCTCTGTCCTACCCAAAATGAAAAGGCAGGAGATAGGGCTATTATTCCATGGCCATGGCCATTGCCTCCATGCGTACAGCCCATTCTTTTATGGTCATCTGGAGAAGCTGTGGTTTTATCTGGGAGTGGGGGCAGAATCTCTCCAAAGATCCCTGCAGCAGTTGCTGAGGGTAGCAGTTCATTTAGTTATAACTACCCTGAAGATGCAACAATCTCTAGGCTGAGTTTTTGACTCTCCATATTTCTTTCTCTAACATATTTCCAAGTGAGTACCTTCCCCTCACTCCTTTCTACTTTTCTCTTATGTGTTGTTTTCCTTCATTGGAATGTACCTCAGAAGGGAGGATGCTGCATAGCAGAAAGAGGGGAACAGAATAAGGGAACTTTAGGGGTAAAGGTCAGTGTGACACTAGGTCCCATGACTGGGTACGGAAAAAAGAAAGGGACTTATCTTCTCACTTGCCTGCCTGGTTACGTTCACATCTTTAAGTCAGGCCACAAATAACCTGAAGAGGATGCCTTGGTTTTCTGGGGCATCTCACTCAGTCTCCACTTTGAGACCACTGATGTTGTCTAACACCTTCATTTTATAGTGGAGGAAATTGAAACCTAGAGAGGTTAAGTGATTTTCTCACAGATAAAGAGGTATTAAATGGCGGAGTTGGATTTAAACTCATTCCTTGGACTCTAAATTTAGCACCCTTCCAAGAGTCCTATATTGTATCTCAGATCCAACACTGTCATTGGTAGATAGGTGAGGGGAGTGGTGCCATTAACTAGCTGTGGGTTTTTGGGCAAGTGACTTTGCCTCTACAGATAAAATACAGCTAGCTATCCCTATGGTACTTCAAGTACCTTCGTTATAAAGAATGAAAGGATCCAATTCCATGATAGCTAAAGTCTTGTCTAGCTCTAAAGTTGTCTATATTTTCTAGAGTGCCTTGGAGCAAATGAACTCCTCTGAGAACATGCCCCTGATCAACTCCCAACACAGGGTAATGAGCCTTTGTTTGGGGATCTAATTGTATTTCACTGAGAATGAATTAATAGGCTGAGATTGTAGTGGATTGTTAGGGATAAATTAGTTGGCTAGCAATGTTGTGAGACAGAGCTGCTCTTTTGTTCTGATAGATAAGTGATAGAGGGAACCATTTCCTGTCACTCTGATCTCTATCTTGCCACACAGATGGCTCCAGAGCAGAAAGTGAGGCTGGTGACCTTGCACAGCCCTTCCTCACTTAAATCCAATTCATCAGCAAGTCATGGCATCACTTTCCTGATGTCATGGCCCTCTTCCCAAATGAAGAACAAACAAAAAGCGATGAAGTCAGACCTTCTGTCCCCTTTTCCCTTTTTGGAATAAAGGCTAGAGAACAACCTCATGTATACTTATACAAAGCTCCACCAGGCTTACTCCTGCTTTCATGCCTGCAGTTCTTTATACTTTCCCAAATTTAGAGACATCTCCACTAAAAGACACAGATGCAGACTATCTGAGCCTGACCTGTAGTAGATACTTCTGAGCTGAAATTTGTCTGATCACCTATGTTGGATGCACTGTACCTTGACCCCAACATAGTGATGTGATTTTGATCCTCTTCGAGAATGGACAACCAACCAATATTCCCAACATCCTTTCAAAAATATAGGAAACAGTCAAAGTAGAATTAAACTTCTAAAACAGCACTAAATAAGATGAAAGAGACAAAAAAATCAAGCCTCTCTCTCGCCTAAAGGGGTAAACATTTGATATCCATATGGTAACAATTAAGCTTCTTAGAATAGTCTGCAGAAATCCAGGACAAGCCCCTAAGATACGTCCCATGACTTACCTGGAAAGGAAAATGAATGTGAATTTGCCAGAAGAGCAAACCGTGACATTCTGGGAAGTTTCTCTTTCCAACCCAACCCCATTAAGCCCTCCAGTCTTGGACAGGAGAGAGAGGATTGTCCTGATATAGTAACCACTTGTTATTCAATCATTTTCTGTCATGTCCAACACTTGTGACTCAATTTAGGGTTTTATTGAGAATGATTCTGGAATGGTTTGAAATTTCCTTCTCTAGCTCATTTTTTAAATAGATGAGAAACTGAGGCAAACTGGGTTTTAAGTAACTTGCCCAAGGTCACACAGCTAGCAAGCATCTGAGGCTGAATTTGAACTCAGATCTTCCTGACTCTATCCACTGTGCTGCCTGGCACGCTATCCACTGTAGCACCAGTTAACCACTTATTATTCAAGAAGCAGCCACAATGAGTGCTGAGCCTGGAGTCAGGAAGATCTCAGTTCAAATCTGGCCTCAGAACCTGTCACTTAACTTCGATATCTGCCTCAGTTTCCTCAATTTTAAATTGGAACTAATAATAATAGCACCTACCTCCCAGGCTTATTGTGAGGATCAAATGGGATAATGTTGGTAAAGTGCTTAGCATAATGCCACCTGTGAGGTAAGTGCCTTGCTTTCTATATGAAAGTTAGCTATTTTTATAATTATTGCTAGCTGCGTGACCCTGGAGTAGTCACTTAACCTTAGTCTGCTTCAATTTCCTCATATGTAAAATGGAGATAATAAAAACACCTGCTTCCTGTGGTTGTCATGAAGATCAAATGAGTTAATATTTTTAAAGATCTTTGCAAAACTTAAAGAATGAAATAAATGCGATCTATTATTATTTTTATTACTTAATCAGCACAGAGCCACTATTGACATCTGATTGATATTGTATCTCCTCAGCAGAATATAATTTGCTTTAGGACAAGGGCTGTTTATTGGGTTGGTCTTTGTATCTCCTAGTTTCTAGCCCAGAGCATTACATATAGTATGTATTTATTTACTATTTGTTGAATACAATTTTATCTGTGTTTTTTCTATAGTAGCTTAGAATGGTGCCTGGAACATAGTAGGCACTTAACGAATGTTGACTGATAGTACAAATTACAAGGAAGATACTCAATACATATGCAATGAATGAATGGCTGGATGGATGGACAAGTGTGCCAGGCTCTGGAATGATAGTACAAATTACAAGGAAGATACTCAATACATATGCAATGAATGAATGGATGGATGGATGGACAAGTGTGCCAGGCTCTGGAATGATAGTACAAATTACAAGGAAGATACTCAATACATATGCAGTGAATGAATGGCTGGATGGATGGACAAGCGTGCCAGGCTCTGGAATGATTCCATTTCAGCCCAGAATCTTCTGATTGTAAATGAACAGGGGATGGGGCAGAATTCCTCAGGCTTGCTGTAACTCTAGATTGGATTCACCACTAACAGTGAATAAACAATCTGAATAAGTTTTCCCATTACATTATTCAATGTCAGACTCATTCTATGTTTTCCTTCCACTATTTGTCATAAAAGATCAGTTGGAGTTGAGTGAAGCCATTTCCTATTTTGAACAAAGCTTACCCAGATTTGGGCAATATGACTGACGTCCTGATATTTGTCTCTAAGCTATTTGATGGTCAAACAAATAGCCAGCTTTTCTCTTCCCCTCTTTCAGCGGAAATGTGTTTTTGATTCTTCTTGGAATAAAACAATTTTTTTCTAAAGAAACCTTCCACTGAACTGAGACTACATATCAAAAAAATGGGACCATGACAAACACTTGTAAAGAACCCAAAAAGTGGTGGTCTTAATGGAAAATATTTTGCAAAATTTATTGCAAGATTAGGAAATTGATTATCAGCATGCTTTTTTTTGCCTAATGTGGTAACTTTGTCTTGGTGTTGTCTTTTCATAGTCTTCTGCACCTGAGGAAAACAAAGAAAATAAATCACCAAAAAAAATCCAGAAAAAATAATGAATATAATTCTGAATGAGAATGGGCAGCACCAGGCTTTCCATTACCCAGTTTTGCAATCTTGACTCTTTCTTTCAGCTCCCATAGCCTAGTAATTGACAAATTTTGTTAATTTTATTTCCACAGCATGTCACACTCATACCCTTCCCTCCACTCCCAAAATATCTACCCTAGATTTGGACATCCTTGTCTCTTGCTTGCACTATTATGATAGTTGGCATCAAAGTTGGCATATCTGCTTCTATTCTTTCTCCTCTATAATCCATACCATATATAGATACTAAATTGACATTCCTAAAGCACAAATCTATCCATGCAGTTTCTTCTGCTCAAAAACTTTCAGTGACTCTCTGTTGCCCCTGGAATTAAAAACAAAACCTCCTCAGCTTGACACTTAAGTCCATCTGCAGTTTTGCTCCCAAATATCTTTCCAGTTTATTTCATAGCATTCCTTTTTGCATACTCTCCATCCCAGGCAAATTTGTTTGCTAACTTTTCCCTATAGATAGCATTCCATCTCCTATCTCTGCACTTTGTATAAGTCATTCCTCATGGTTCTCTTCACCTCTGCCTGGTAGAATCTTTAGCTTCCTTCAAAGCAAAGCTGCCTCTGACATGAAACTTGTCCTGATCTCTCAAAGTATTAGCAATATACTCTTAGTTCTTACTTACTTGTGATTATGTGCCATCCATTCAGTAGTATATAAGCTCTTTGAGGGCAGGAACTACTTCATTTTTGTCTTTGTACCTCTAGCATCTGGTGCGGTCTTTTACACATAGTATAGGTTTTTTTGAATTGAATTTTATTGAATCAATTTGAAAAGATATTAATACATACTTTTCACTTACTTAGGCAAGTCACTTAATGCAGATAGCTTTGCCAAAACAAAAAAGAAAAGATATAAATAAATCTGGAAGGGACCTTAGAAATCCTATCTAGTTTGAAACACTCATTTTATAGAAAAGGAAAGATAAGAAATTAAATTATTTAAGAAGAAAAAGTTAAGAAGTTAAATGATTTTCCCAAGGTCCATCCAAGATGGTGTGTCCAGCCAGTATTCAACCTCAGTATTTCCAAATCTATTTCTAAATCTATAACTCTTTCCTTTGTGCCATGCTGTTTCATGAAAAAGACAGATGGTAGTCAGGCTATTGACTTGCAACTGAGATATTTATTGCCTTTGGTAAGGGTTGGGAAATTGGGTCAAAATCAGTTCTAGAGTAAAGGAAGAATCGATAAGGTAGGAGAGAATCTGTTAATGTGAAAGAGAATCTTGCTTTGCCCTTTCTCTGAGGATCTATTATCATAGGGTCACCTATAGGGTAGCCCCTAACCTTCAAACAACTTTCTCAGTGAATGAGCACAATGCCTAAAGTTTGTACGATTAAATTCGCCTTCAGGGTTAAGATATTAATACCAGAGGACAAAATGGGAAAAAAACCAAAAAATAAACCAACACACACACAAACAAACAAAAAATCAGTTCTCTGGGAGGGAAGAGAGGACAAAGCCTTTTTTTCTTTAAATCAGAACAACAGCAGCATTAAACATAAAAGAAATAGGATTGTCACTAGTTTCAGGATCCTTTCTTGCTGAACCCCATCAAACAAGACGATTTTTCCAATAGTAACCACAATGATGATGACTCCTCTTTGTGACCATATTTCTTTCTTGTTTCAAAGTGCCACTATAAGTATAAATGTCATTATTCCCATTTTAGAGATGATTCCACTGGGACACAGAATTGATCTAATTGGTTAGAGACAGAGTCAAGAATGGAAGTAGAAAGAAAGAAATTCTAGAGCACCCAGAGACTAGAAGAAAACATTATGATTTTGTTCATTTAGGGGATGAGAATGATAAAGCTGCCATTGACACTTTGTCCATATTGCCATCTTAACCAGCGTTGGCCTCAAATATATAGTGAGAAAAATTGGATTTATAATTCAGAGATATGTGTTTGATTGAATCCTTGTTTGACAGTCAGCAACTGTGTGAACATGGGCAAATCACTAAGCCTCTGTCTGTTACCTCTTCTGTAAGATCACACTTGTTCTATGTAACTTGCTGGTTTTTATGAGGCAAGTGTTTTGCCTTCAAGTGTTCTATTAATGTATTTTCACTATTACCAAATCAGGTAAGGAAACTGTAAGTGAGAGGACAGACTTGGAAGGAAGGCAATATACCAGAGGAGGTCACCTAACTGATGTTGTGGAAGCAGAGGCATGATCATTCCAGGTTCCTGTAATGATGTATCTTCAGGACATGGTCCAATTTTCTGACTCATGTCAGAGTTCAGATGTGGGTTAGCTTTTCCATGAAGGGTCACCTGAGTTTGTGTGGGAGAGTAGGTTAATGGATGTCCTCACCACCCTTGTTTCACCTACTACCACCACCATACCTACTCTGTCTTTCACCAGTTAAAGGTGGGGGAGCTATTATTTTCCCTTTTGGGGGTTCTGGAAGGGAAAGCCAGAAGGTGAGTAGATCTAACTGAAATCATTTATCCTGCCCTTTGGTCAAGGTGAATACTAAGCTAGAATTTTAATCTGTTACTTTTAAAAAACACCTTCCAGAAACTTCTAGTATCCATCCTCTGTGGTACTAGAGCAAAGTTTTCTGGTGAGCAAGGGAAAAAACAACCTGAGGGTGAATTCTTATGGACTATGTTAAGTTGTTAAGATTAATTTTTCTACTTTGTACTTTTTACTATCTGGAAGAATGGATTTGTAAGCTCAGTCAGTTCTAAGGTTAAGGAGGACCTGACCCTGTTGATTTCTGGGTCCTAGTGTCACTTCTTACCTCCTTGGTGTGATTACATTTCTGCGCAGGTCCAGAGATTTGTCCTCCTCCAACTCACCCAAGAGACTGTGGCCTGCTGCCCACTGTCCCCAATTAGATGTAGTAGGACCAAAGTCCTTCTCTGCTTCCTTGTCTTTCTCTCATGCTTGGTCAGGTGCTGATGAGCTCATTGCTGGGATTCTGAGAGCCAGAATCTTTAGAGGAAAAATGGGGCATTTGTTGCTAAGCAACAGCTTTAGATGTTCTCCTTCTGGTTTTCCCTTCCAGAACCCCCAAAAGGGAAAAAAAAACAACAAATGGCTCCCACCCTTTAACCTATGCAAGACAGAGTAGGTAGTGGTAGTGGTGAGGACAGGGATGGTGAGGACATCCGTTAACCTACTCTCCCACACAAATTCGGGGAAGCCTTCAAGGGAAAGCTAACCCACATCTGTTCTCTGATATATGAGTCAGGAAATTGCATTATGTCTTGAAGATACATTGTTACAGGAACCTGAAAGAATCATGCTGTGCCTCAGTTTCCACATATCAGGACACTTTTCTGGGGGAGTGGTACTGCGAGGACTGTGGGTAAACTCTCTGAAAATTTCAAGCACTATACATATGCAAACCTCTACCAAGCAAAGGAATTGTGATCAGTACAAATCTTGACAGAATTTTAGCACATGCACACTTACAGGTCCATCGTATTGACTAGTTAAACCTTTACCCTAGACACTTGAGTCACAAAGTAGAGGAACAGTTCATATTTCTATGGTGTGTTATGATTTATAAAGCACCTTCCTCATACTGGCCCTGAGAAAGAAGAAGAAAAAGTATTATCACCCCACTTTTCAGAGGAAGATAATTGATGTGAACTGATACCCTAGGACATACAGCTAGCACTATATTGACTCAAACCTAGCTGCGTGTACTCTATGCCCAGTATAATTTCTATTATGCCATCTACTTCTATAAAGAGGCTAGTTTCTAGAAGGCTAACTCCATGGCTAAGTGAATGTCCCTGGAATGTATTTAAGGATCTAATTCCTTATTTAGTCATCAATCATTTTCCATGATGAGTCAATGATTACTAAAAATATTAATTTGGGGATAAGATTGGTTATGATCCATTGACTTCTTCTGAAATAGAGGGTAATTACTTCAGGATCTACCAGGTAGTGGGTCCTTGAATAGAAGATGATAGATTGACATAGTCTTTAGCCACCAAACTTTTAGAATTTTTCCTCTCCATAAACTTCAGTGGAAAGATCAGGGAAACATTGAATTTCAGAGCTGGAAGAAAAGCCTGATGGCACTGAGTTCAAACTGTAACTGACTGACGATCTCATTTCCATTTTTCTGTGGATCATTTTAGTTGTGTCTGACTCTTTGTAAATCTATTTGTTTTGGTTTTTTTGGGCCAAGATACTGATTGGTTTGCCATTTCCTCCTCCAGTTCATTTTACAACTGAGCCAAACAGGAATAAGGAATTTGCCCAAGGTCACACATGCTAGTACTACATATCTGAGGCCAGATTTGAACTCAGGAAGATGAGTCTTTTTGATGCCAGGCCCAACACTCTATCCATTGTGCCACCTAGCTGCCCTATAATATCCTTAAGGAGTTAGGGAAACACAACCACCTCCCAAAGAGAACCATTTAGGAAGTTTCTTTTGATATCTATCCTTTCTGTAACTTCTACCCATTGTACCTCATTCTTCTCACTCTTTGGAGCCACAGATAACAGGTCTAACCCCTCTTCTACACGTTCCCCCTTAGAATACTTGAAGATGGCTACCATGTTATTCCCAAGCCTTCTCTTCTCCAGGCTCAACACCTCAGTACTTTAAACTGTTGTTTATATTGTATGATCTCCAGTCCTCTTACTCTCCTGGCCACCTCAACCACACCCTCATGGTCTGTACCACATCTAAAAGGAACTCAAGAGTTTTTCAGCTTTAGCTGGATGAAGAAAGAATACAACAACCTCACCACTTCATCAGTTTGGATGATGAATCTAGGCAAGAAAATCTTTGTCTTTGGCTACTGTCTCACACTATTGACTCATATTATGCTTGGAGTCCATGAAAACATTTTTCATAGGAAATATTATCTATCCATATACTCATCCTTTAATTGACAAGTTGATTTTACATTAGACTCAAATGCTGAACATTGATCTCTAACAATTTTCACTACATTTAAATTCAGTCCATCATTCTACCCTTCTGTTCTGCCTTCATCATCTCATGTGTCATCTAGGCCCCCAACTTTGTGTCATCAGCACTTTTGACATGTGTGGTGTCTCTGCTTTCATTCGCATCATAGATAAAAAAAAAAAATGTTAAACAGCCCAGTGCCAAGTATAACCCCCTAGGGCCCTTCTCCAGGGACCTTCATCCAAGTTGACTTTACACCATTAAAGAACTACTCTTTTAGGTCCAGCCATTGGACAGATTCCTATTCTTCAGTCATCTAGCCCTCCTCTTTTCATCTTGTTCACAAGGATAGGATGAGATGCTTTCTCAAGTGTTCAGATCTGCGATCTAATTGAAGTGGGTGCTCCTTCCAATGATATAGACTGCAACACATTTGATTCTATATTACAATCCAAAGTATATTCCATCTATACAATTAGAGTAACAGAGTCCTGGCAGGCAAAACACTAGTTCTAGACTCAGGAAGATCAAGGTTTAAATCCCTTCCTTTGATATATACTGGTTATATGATCTTGGGCACTTCACTTAATACTGGTGAATGTCAGTTTTTTCATCTGTAAAATGGGGCTAATGACCTCTCTAATATATATGTTGCAGTTGTGAAGTACAGATGAAATAATGTATGTATATATAAATTATTCTATAAATATTAAAACATTATATAAATTTCAGTTATCATATATTCATTTCCCCCGAATTAAAAATTTTGTAACTCGATAAAAAAGATATAAAGTTGATCTGACATGACCTCTTCTTGATGATGTACTATTCTTTAGTTATCTATCACTGTCTTCTTTTCTAATTGCCCACATGTCATCTTTATATTAATGTATTCTTAAATTTTTCCAGAAATATAAAGTACTCTGATCTATATTGGGAGATTCTACCTTCTAATCTCTATTTGACATTGAGAAATTTGCCCTCCTCCAGTCTTGGGGTATCTTTCCTGTCCTCCAGTTAAGAAGATCTGAATTCAGCCTGAAATCTAACACTTATTAGGCCTGTAAGTCCAGACTAGGTCACTTAACTACTTTTGTGTATTGGTTTCCTTATCTGTCAAAATGTGCTTTTTCCCCCCCCATTGACCCAACAGGATGTGTTGTGTTTTCAACCTTGGGGGTACTTTATAAAGGTGTTATTATTATTAATGGGGTGTTCAAGGAGGACTAGCCTCTGGTGTAAGGGCTTACAGAGCCTTTTTCAGGGTTGTTCATCCATCTTTGGTGTCTATCTGGTTCTCAACCGACTCTGGAAGAGAGAATGAGGTAGATAATTTTGTGCAACTCTGTCTCACTTAAATCCAACTTACCCACAAGTCATGACATCACCCTATGATGACTCCAAATCATTCAAAAGGACAGAAGTCATGAGAGTACACATGGTTAGTGCCTGAATTCCAGTAGTTACCCCAAAGAGATTCTTCAAATTGATTTGGCAGCAAGGTAGAGGATTGGAGTTGGAGTTAGCCAGATCTGAGTTCAAATCCAGTATTAGACACTAGTTGATGGTACCCTAATTGCTTATTAGTAGGACCCTGAGGAAACCACATAACCTCTCTGATTCTGTTTCCTTATTTATAAAATAAGGATAACATATACTCCACAGCATTATTACAAAGATAAAATTAGATAATATAAACAAAGCAATTTGCAAATCTTAAAGCATTATTTAAATACTAGCTGCTATTATTGTTCTGAGCACTCTAGTGAAGCCTTTAGTTAACTTGTATTGCTGGGATACCAAGATAAAAGCTGAAACTGTTCTTGCCCTCAAGGACCTTCCAGTCTGTCTATTTGTGAAGTGAGTGAAATATACACAAATGAGGTTGGCAAAGAGATGGATTAGGGCAAAAGCAGAATCCATCTAAAATGATTGGGACAGAAAAATTTCAGAACAGATCTCTTTCAGTTGAAATACTAGGAAATGTCACGGTAAGTTGGTACCCGAGGTGAGCCTTGAAGGAATAAAATGATTTCCACAAGCAGAGATCAGGAGGAAAGCATTCTAGGAAGAGAGGACAGTTTGAATAAATGCATGAAGACATGAAAAGATATAACCTTTATTTGATATAGATAATTCAATCCATATAACCAATCAATTTAGTGCAGAGAATTCTGTTAGTTTGATTGGCCAATTCATTTCAGAAGGTGACTATGGAGCTGCTTAGGGGAGATGGTAGCTGAGATGATGGTGATGGAGTCTCCCTCAGTCCTTCCATCAGCATGCCCCTGATACAACATCATGATTTTTTCTTAAGGATCTCACTAGCCTGGGATGAGCTGCAACAGCAATCTGTGAAACTCAGGCCACATTGACCTCTCGTTCTAGTAGAGTCAGAACTCCGGTACAGTGACTAGGACTGTGGCCCAGGGTGCCAAAATTTGGAGGGTGCTGACAGACGGCAGCATGGAAATCAATAATGATAATAATTGGCTTTTATATACTACCTGCACTGTGCTAAGAGCTTTGTAATTACCTCATTTGATCTTCACACAACCTTGGGAGTAGGGGATCTTATCGTCCCCATTTTACAGATGGAGAAACTGACACAGAAGTTTAGTGACTTACCCAGGGTCACACAGCTAGGAAGTATCTGAGGCTGTATTTGAACCCAGGTCTCCATAATACCATGTCCACTGCTCTATTTACTGCCCTATCCACTGCACCACCTAGTCGTTAATGAGCTTACTATCTAATTAAAAGCTACCAGATGGATCAGCTCTGATCTTCCCCCTGGCATGACTTATCCTTCACCTTAATACTGTCTTAAAGCATCCCAGAGTTATCACTATCATCACACCACAAATGAATTGAGGACCCCTCACCTCAGTCACAGATTTGCTAATTACTTCTTTGCCCCTGCGTTATTACTGAGAGATGATTACTGAGTGTCCTGACTCTCCCTGCTTCCTCACGTTTCCAAAAACCTCCCCAAGAGAGATATCAGCATCAGTGGATGAGAGAGGGAAGGCAATCTACATTCTAACTGCTTCCCACCTCCTTCTGATTGGTATTTTCTCTACACCTGACCTTCCTTCCCTCTAATTAGCCTCAGTCCCCCGCTAGAACAGCTGAGAATTGTCTTTGTTGCTCACAAGTAGGGATGCCACGCAAGCCATAACCTTGAATTTTTCAATGAGCAGAACAGAAAGATTGTTTACTGGATGATATCATAGTGACCTGTTTTTCTTTTTCTCCGTGGGAATCATCCACGGGCTTCTCCTTGGCTGAGTCAGGCTGGGAGTTCCACCTCCCATGAGGCTGTCCTCTGTTTCCCTCTCTTCAAATGGCATCATGTTTTTTTCATTTTCAATTTAAAGAATAAATCTTAGTAATCAGCTAGTTCAACCACTTCATTTTTACAAAGGAGGAAATTGGACCAAAAGAGTTTAGGTGAGAGATATTAAGTGGTCAAGTCATCTGAACCCAGGTGTCAGGACTTTAAATACTAAATACTTTAGCTTTCTTGAAGGGATGAGTCGAGAAACAGAGATGCAATTAATGTGAACCTTAGGTCCTGTGAAAGGTGCTTCTCTCTTCCTCCTACCTGAGTTTCATGGCAATGATCTTTCAGAGCATGGTGGGTTAGAACAGGCCCCACTTTGCAAGGATGCTTAGGTGGTCCATGACTTATATGAAATGACCCATTTGGAAGAGTATCAGTCCTACTTATCAAAGAGAACATGTAAGGACTGTCTTGGTTTTAAGCGTCTGTTCAAGGTCAAGAAATTGAATGGATAAGCCTGGAGATATGAAGAATAAAAATGAAACCAATTTCACATCATGTAGCTTGGGCAGAAGTGAGAAAGTTAACCAATAAGAGAGAAAGAAGTGAAGGTATTCTCATCCCTAGTTTGAGATAATAATGTGAACTTGCATTTGGATATTTATGAAATGTTTTTCTCACCATAACCCTGTGAGGTAAGCAATGCAAATATTATTATCCCCATTGTATAGATGAACAAACTGCAGCCTGAGAGGTCAATTGATTTGAGCAGGGTTATATTTAACAAAGAAAGAAGTATTTATTAGGCACTATTGTATGCCAGGCATTCAAAGGCAAAAAAATGAAAAATTCCCCATCCTCTATAGCCTTACATTCTACTAGAGTTGGGGATTCTTACTTAACCTAGGATCAGGGAACTGTTTATGAATATTTTGGATAGCTGTGCACCAATATAGGTGCTCTCCTTTGAAATTTTGTATATTTTCTTTTATGCACTTAAAAGTGTTATTCTGAGAATAGGTCTATAGGCTTCACCAGGCTGACTTACAGAAGAGTTCATGATACACAAAAGGTTAAGAATCCCTGAACTAGAGGAATAAATATCTGTAGCAGGAATCAAGCTCAGGTCCACTAAGTCCAGAACCCTTTTCGCTAGACCTCATTGACTTATTAGATTCATTCATTCACTACTTCTGTCCATCTATCCATCCATCTGTCAAGTCAACAAGCATTTTTGTTGTTGCTGTTTAGTTGTTCCAGACTCTTTGTGACCCCATCTGTGGTTTTCTTGGCAATGATACTGAAATGGTTTGCCATTTCCTTTTCTAGCTTCTTTTACAGGTGAGGAAAATGAGTCAAACAGGGGTAAGTGACTTTCCTAGAGTCACACAGCTAATAAGTGTCTGAGGCTGGATTTGAACTCAGAAAGATGAGTTTTCCTAACTTTAGGCCTGGCCCTCTTTCTACTGTACCACCTAGATGTATTTCTTAGGCATTTACTATGTGCCAGGAATTGTGCTAAACACTGGGAATAGGATATTGGCAGATTCGGTTAAGTAGTAAGAATCCTAACAGCGCACTACTACACAATGTTAGATATTTGTGGAATCAAACTAGAAAGACTGAGTCAGGGAGAGGACCTGGGAGGCTATTGTAAATGATAAATTTAAAAATTCATCTTTTTGTATTCTAGTGCTTTTTTTTTTCTCTTACCTCTGTTGATTTTCTCCAATTTGTCATGCCTATAGTATGTTTGGACATAGCTGTTTGCATAGTGTCTCTCTCATTAGACTATGAACTCCTGGAGGGCAGGGACTGTCTTTTGTCTTTCTTTGTATCCCCAGTGCTAAGGACAGTGCATCACACAGAGTAGGTGCTCAATAAATGCATTGACTCACTAGCTGTTATAGCATGTTAGGATTTACAAAGCACTTTTCTCACAAAAATGATAAAGTAAAAAATTATTGTCCCTGTTTTACAGATGGTAAAACCAAGGACCCTGAGAAGTTGAATGACTTGCGCAGGGTCATACACTCAGTAAAAATCAGTTAAGATTCTAATCTGGGTCATCTGTCTTTAAGATCAGAGGGTTATTTTTCCCCACCATGTTAACATTGTCAGACAGATATTAAATGATGGAGTCTGGACTTGTGCACTGGTGTCAGTGAAAATATAGAGCAAAGGGTAAGTTTGAGAGACATCTGAAGGAGAAAAATAACAGGATTTATTTATGTTTACAAGATCCAAAATACCTCCAAATTTTCAATCCCGGGAGACTGAGGGAAAAATTACCACTTGAAAGGAATGGAATGATGATTGTGTTTTGGAAAAGTTGAGTTGGATGTAATATCCTAGTGGACTTGTTTTCAAGGATGTTACAAATAGAGGACTCTTCTTCAGATCAAAGTTCAAGACCAGAGATGGAGAACAGAGAGGTAATAATGAATCATCCATGAGAGTAAGTGAGCTCAGTGAAAGGGTGATCCTACATCACAGAAAGAGAAGGCCAGAAGACCAAGGACAGCATCTTTGGGGGATTTATCAGTTGAATAGTAGAACAAAGAGATGCCCTAAAATAACCATAGAAAGTCAAAAAAACAAAAGTGCTGTTTCAAAGAAACTTTATAAAAGAAGACAGTTTTGAGGAGGGAATAGTCAATGATATAAAAATGCTAAAATGGTTTTTAAAAGAATAAGTGCTGAGGAAAGGTCACCAGATCTGTTAATATGAAAATTATTAATATCTTTGAAGTTTCAATTTCAGTAGAATGGTAAGAACAGAAAGCAGACCTGTGATAAGTTAGTAAAGAAGTAAGTAGGTCAGAAATAAGAGCACAGGGTATATACCACAAATTAGAATTTACTAGAGAAAGAAAGGAGGGAGATAGAATGGTAGCTATCAGAGATAGCAAGTTCAAATAAAGATCTTTCTATGATAGGGGAGAGATGAGCAGATTAATAGGCAGAAGGGAAGGATCTTGTGAAGAGAAATGAGAAAAAGAGATAACTATGGAATCAATATCTCAGAAGGGGCTAAATTAAATTTATTTTTTAAAAGTAATTACCATCATGGAGAATGCCTGAGACATGAGTAAAGTGATTCCCAAGCAGCATTCAAGAAATGGAGTCAAGGACCTAATCATTTCATTATTACTGATGAAAATGTATTCCAAAGATACATTTCTTTCTCAGGACCTTCACTAGAAGAATGGGTAGATATGGTGGTGTAGAGGAGAGAGCCCTCACTCTCTCCCTTGGCTTCAACTGTCCCATTTCTGTAGCAAATATCCACAGCTTGATCTCTAGCCTTGATCTCTAGCCTGTATCACAGTTTTGTATTAAAAACAGTTGAAGGGACAGCTTCACTGGATGTTACATCAAAGTCAACTTTTCCATTCATTCCATTTCTCGTGGGCATACTTTTAGTCTCCCAGCATTGAGATCGAGCTCTGTTTCTGCCATTAACAGTCTCCATGACCTTGGATGAGTCACTTACAAGTTGGATGAATGCCGTACTGAACAATGGGTCACCCTGCCTCAGATACTTACTAGTTGTGTCACCCAAGGCATGTTGGGAAGCCACCTTTCCTTCCAGAAGTCCTCTCTCTTTTAAACCTATGATATCTTATTGATACCAAGTGATTATAGATCTAGAGATAGAAAGAACGTCAGAGGATCACATTTTAATTCAACCTCTGATTTCCCAAAGGAGAAAATTGAGGCCAAGGGAGGTTAGTGAATCACCCAAGGTCACACAAGCAATAAACATCAGAGGGAGAATTTGAATCCAGGTTCTTGATTCCAGAGCTGACCACAGAAGGGTATACACAATGAGGGCAAACTTTGCTAATGCCACAGTTTTGACTTGGACTGTCTGAGTAGAAGCTGAGTGGAAACATTTTCCATCATCCTTAGCTTTGAACATTTTCCTTTATCTGAATGAGACATATACTGTTGCCACTCTACCCTATCAATATACACTATTAGAAAGGGAAAAGATTTTAGAGTCCATCTAATCCCATGCCTTCATTTTATAGCTGAAAAAACTGAGGCTTGGAGAGTCAATGAGACCAGTCTAAGGTCACCCCGACAATGGCAGAGCTCAGGCTTGAGTCAACATCTCTTGATTTTGTACTTTTTATAACAATGCTCTGAATGATTTATGAATCTGTCTTTGTTTTTATTTTAAACCTAACTTTATTGTAAAGAAACATTATTTCTGAAGATTTATTAATCCCATGTGCAGGGAGAGGGATTTATTTTGGAGAGGAAGGGAGAAACCTCTTCAACTGTTGCTGAAAGGCAAAACTGGGGCAGACATCTGGAGAGATGCAGATGTGACTCAGAGAGGTGAATGGTTTCTATATGTTCCATAATGCATGAATTCAGGTGATCTACAGGGAATGAAAAGATTGGGATTGGAGCATGGAAGGAGGGAGATGGAATGACAAGTTATTGAGAATGATACTATCACCATGATGTGAAACCTTGCAAGTATTTGTTGTTGATTTTTTTACCTCTTCTATTTTTTTTTTCAAATATTATTTGCAATAAGGGATAGGTCTCTGAGAGGGGGAAAGATGCTGGGAGAAACTCTGGTGATTGAAAAAACCCAAAATATAGCAATAACATTTATTTTTTAAAAAGAAATTAACACCATGGAAAAAACTTTCAAGATAAGTAAAGTGATTCCCAATGGAACTATGGGAGGGTAACTTAGAGTTGGTCATCATGATACTGAAATAGGCTGTTTTCTTTTTTTGATCTTTGAAGTATCCCCAGAAAGAAGGTAGGGCAGGTATTATGGTCCCATTTTGGTAGAGGAGGAAACTGACATTTAGAGAAGTTAATGGAGTGGCCAGGGAATTACAGATTTGGGACTAGAACCTAGCACTAGAAATTGAATTAAAGAATTTGTTCTGGGGGCGGAGCCAAGATGGCGGAGTAGAAGGACGCACGTTTACAAGCTCTGAAACCAAAGCCCATAGAATTAATGTAAAAAGAGACCCCCATAACTTCTGGGTCAATACAAGGTGTGCAGAAATGGAGTGGAAGAAATTTCCGTGCCAGAGAGCCCTGAAGAGCTGTCCCCGGGGTCCGTCGCGCCCCGGAAAGTGGACCCCACCCCAACGCTGCCCTGACCGCGGCCCCAGAGAAGCTGACCCGAGCAGGCTTCAGGGACGGAAGCTCTGGCAGCCGGGAAAGTCCCTCCGCCCACAGAAGCCACAGGTCAGTGAGAAAGAAGGCTGGGCTAGAGGAGAGGAGCAGAGCGTCTCCATGACTCGGGCCCCCTCGGGAGGAAGCGGTGGCGGCAGAGATGGGGGCAGGAAGCGGCGGAGGCAGAGGGGTGGGCGGTGGCTGAGGCGACAGCGGCCCGGGACTCAGGAATCCACCAGCAGCAGGCAGGATCTTCATTACGGAAGGTATCTGCATGAACGGCCTGAGGGGGCTGAGCCTGGGAGACGGCTCTGCCCCCACCCCACTCTATTACTGAAGGCCTCTGCATAAAGCCCCTGAGGGAACTGAGCCTGGGAGGCGGGCCCCCCCACCCCGCCCCCACCCGCTCCATTCCTGAAAGTCTCTGCATAAAACCCCTGAGAGAACTGAGCCTGGAAGGTGGCCCTGCCTCCACCCCAGCGCCAGGACTAAAGCTTGCCGTAGAAAGCACATTTGAATCTCAGAGTCCAAGCACTAGCTGGGCGGATCCAGGCGGGGGTGGAAAGGAATCTCAGAAGTCAAGTAACTGGCTGGGAAAATGCCTAGAAAAGGGAAGAAAAATAAGACTATAGAGAGTATTTTCCAACAAATGCAAATGATCCCGACCTTCGGATCTGATGATGAGGACGTATTCTTGCCATCAGGGAAAGATGTGGAGGGCGGGGCCTCAGTACCCCAGACACCCCAGGGGGGTGGTGGGTGGGCTCAGGCCTTGGAAGAGCTCAAAAAGGATTTGAAAAGCAAGTTAGACAGGTGGAGGAAAAACTGGGAAGAGAAATGACAGAGATACAAGAAAAGTATGAAAAACGGGTCAATACCTTGGTAAAGGAGACCCAAAAAAATGCTGAGGAAATTAACACCTTGAAAAATAGGCTCACTCAATTGGCAAAGGAGGTTCAAAAAGCCAATGAGGAGAAGAATGCTTTCAAAAGCAGAATGAGCCAAATGGAAAAAGAGGCTCAAAAGCTCACTGAATTTAATAGTTCTTTCAAAATTAGAATGGAACAGATGGAGTCTAATGACTTTACGAGAAACCAAGAAATCACCAAACAAAACCAAAAGAACGAAAAAATGGAAGAGAATGTGAAATATCTCATGGGAAAAACAACTGACCTGGAAAATAGATCCAGGAGAGACAATTTAAAAATTATGGGACTACCTGAAACTCATGATCAAAAAAAGAGCCTAGACATCATCTTCCATGAAATTATCAAGGAAAACTGCCCTGACATTCTAGAACCAGAGGGCAAAATAAGTATTGAAAGAATCCACCGATCACCACCTGAAAGAGATCCAAAAAGAGAAACTCCTAGGAACATTGTGGCCAAATTGCAGAACTCCCAGGTCAAGGAAAAAATCTTGCAAGCAGCTAAAAAGAAACAATTCCAGTACTGTGGAAATACAATCAGGATAACTCAAGATCTAGCAGCTTCTACATTAAGGGATCAAAGGGCGTGGAATAGGATATTCCAGATGGCAAAGGAACTAGGACTCAAACCAAGAATCACCTACCCAGCTAAACTGAGTATAATACTTCAAGGGAAAATATGATCTTTCAATGAAACAGAGGACTTTCAATCATTCTTAATGAAAAGACCAGAGCTGAAAAGAAAATTTGACTTCCAAACACAAGAATGAGAAGAAGCATGAAAAAGGAAACAGCAAAGAGAACTCTTAAGGGACTTACCAGAAGTGAACTGTTTACATTCATACAGGGAAAGACAATATTTCTAACTCTTAAAACTTTTCAGTATCTGGGTAGTTGGTGGGACCACACATACACATGTACACGCATGCACACACATACACACATGCACACACATACAGAGATAGAGAGCACAGATTGAACTGAATAGGATGGGACCATACCTTAAAAGAAATTAAGGTAAATGGTGAGAGAGAAATGTAGTGGGAGGAAAGAGGGGGAAATGGAAGGGGGTAACTATATGTCATTTAAGAGGCAGGTAGGAGTTTTTTTTTAGTGGAGGGAAAAAGAGGAGAGCTGAGAAAAAAAAAAACTAAACAAAAACCAAGAAGTTTACCCTCATCACATATGACTAAACGAAGGAGTGAAATGCACACTCATTTTGGTATGAAAACCTATCTTACAGTATAAGAAAGTGGGGGAGAAGGAGATATTGCCGGGGGGGGGGGATGATGGAAGGGAGGGCAAAGGGAGGAGGGAGCAATTTGAAGTCAACACTTGGGGAGGGACAGGATCAAAAGACAGAAGAGAAACAATGAGGGGCAGGTTAGGAGGGATGGTAATCCAGTTAGTCTTACACAACACGACTATCAGGGAGGTCATTTGCAAAACTACACAGATATGGCCTATATTGAATTGCCTGCTGTCCCAAAGGGAACGGGTGGGGAGGGAGGGATGGGAAGAATTTGGAACTCAAAGTTTTAGGAACAACTGTTTAGTATTGTTGTTGCAACTAGGAAAGAAGACATACAGTTAAGGAGGAATAGAAAGTCATCTGGCCCTACAGGAGAAAAGAGAAGATGGAGACAAGAGAAGGGAGGGATGACAGAAGAGAGGGCAGATTGGAGATAGGGAAAATTAGATTGCTTGGGGTATTGGGGTGGGGGGGAGGGGATAAAAGGGGAGAAAATTTGGAACCCAAAAATTTGTGAAAATGAATGTAAAAAGTTAAATAAATAAATAAATTAAAAAAAAGAGAAAAAAAAAAAAGAATTTGTTCTGTGAAATTTGGATTCAATCAAAGGGATGCACTCAAGGACCTAGAGGGCCACATGTGGCCTCAAGGCTGCAGGTTCCCTACCCTGAAAGTCTTTGGACACCCACATCAGTGATTATTTTTACTATTCCATAAGATTGCTCCATTCATTCTTTTGTGGACTCCAAGTCCCATAGGTAGTGTAACCAATTCACAGGATGTTCCTGCGTGACTTTCATATTTAGCTGACAGATTTAAAAAAAAAACAAAACAAAAATCCCACACAACATAACATCACATGTTGTCACTCACTGGAGACGATTCCCTTGTGACCAAGCAGCTGTGGATGCTCAGAAACACAAGTCATTCCAGTTAATGTTGACAATAACTTATGCTCTGAATTCCCCTTATGGGATTGCTTCTTTCTGAAAGCAAACTTGTGCTAGCATTACACCCTGATGAGGAAGAGCCAAACAGACATCCCTAGAGACGCAACCTCTACTGATTTTCTCAGATCCTCTTCTACAGATGTGAAAGATAAGGCATACACTGTGTTAAACAGTTGCCTGGCTAACCAATATGTAAAGTCACAGTTCCAAGACAGGGGAAGTTTACAGGGGTACAATTCAAGTTCATTCTTGGTGTCCTATTCCAGATTTGGTGCTCCCAGGTCTTATTTAGCTTTTGTTTTGGTCAATTAGCAAAAATATAGATAGTCTGGTTCCCATTGCTCTTTAGAGGGAGATCCAGCCTCCTCTTTACTAAGGGAAGTAAATAGCAGGTATGATTAACAGTTAGCATATATACCAATAAATAGCCAACATGGCTAGAATTCTTGGTGTATCCTGGATTATCCCCATAATACGACTCCAATGGTGTGACTAATTGCCAACATATATATTTATTTCTATATCTATATCCACACACATACATGCATATGCACACATATATACAACACAAATCTACATATATGTGTGTAGGTATATATGATATGTATACATCCATCCATATATATCATTAAGTAGCCAATGTGACTAGCCTTCCTGGTGCTTCTTGGATGATTCCCATTAACATAACTTCAATGGTATGCCCATAGAGAAGCAATGAGCTCTAGCAAACACAGCAACAGACTTGAAGGCAAAAGCCCTGGCCTCTGAAGTACCTTCATTTGTCTCTCTGCGAACCATTCATTTTCTCCAGAAAGCATTTATTAAGCACCTACTCTATGCAACACAGTACATCAGGTGCTAGGATAGATTTAAAAGAGGACAAAACAGGATCTTTTCTTCAAGGAAATCTCTGTCTACTGGGGTGACTCAATGCCTATCTAAATATATAGTAAAAGCATAAGAACTTTGTGGTTTTCCCCTGAAGTCTTCCTCTGACACCTCAGGAAGCAAGAGGATTATCTACCAAGGTTTCCCTCCATGGAGGTTAGGTGAGTTCTTTTCCTTAAAAGTTAGATCAATGGAATACAGTAGACATCCAATTTATAGCAGCAAATACACATAATAGCCTTGTATTAGACAAGTGCAAAGACAAGATTTTGGGATAAGAATTCATTATTTGGTACAAGTTGTTGGGAAAACTGGAAAGCAGTATGGCAGAAACTGGGCATGGACCAGTATCACACCATTTGCCAAGATATGGTCAAAATGGATACATGACCTAGATATGAAGAGATATTTCACAAGATAATTAGAAAAACAAGGAATGTATTACTTATCAGATTTATGGCTAGGTGAGCAACTTATGAATACACAGGAGATAGAGAGGAAAATTTGGAGTAAAGTGGATAATTTTGATTACATCAGCATTGATCATGTGTCCTTGGAAGTGGGGAGGGATTCAGAATGTGCTCCAAGAGATGGCCCCCACAAGAACATCTCCATCTATTTTTTTCATGGAATGTACACTAATTGAACTGCTACAGCAAAGCTCTGTACCTGTGTGGACCTCCAATGGGGCTTCTCAGGTAATTGTAAAGATTCCGTCTTTGACAGACTCAGTATTTCCCACAGAGGGCCCTCAGCCTATTTTCCATCTTAATCACCATGCTAGATTCCATTGACTTCTTCCTTGCCTCAGGTAATGACGTAACCAATCAATCAATACACATTTATTAAGTGCCTCATATGTGCCAGGCAATGTGCTTAGTGTTAACCACTGTCACTACCTCTTACTAAATCTTTTTGGGGTTAGGATAATACTTTGCAACACTTTCCTTTTATCTCTTACTAAGAGTTAGAGGAAAGAGTCATCCTCCTGGTGAATATTAGACTATGAACTCCTTGACTAGACCATGAGCCTCTTGAAAGCAGAAACACTCTTTTACCTATCTTTAGCACAGTGCCTGACACACAAAGCACTTTGTTCACTATTGACTGACTGATTCACACCAAGAGAGCATGAAAATTTTCCTGAGCTTCAAGTTAGTTTCATCAGTACATTACAGTACTGGTGGTATCTTTAGACCATGGTAGGGGATGGAATAGGGGGAAAAGTGTCGTTCTTGGTGCCCTCAGCTTCAGATCTCCTGTAATTCTTCCTTATTAGCATGATAGGTGGCTGGTGTCTTTCCTTGGGATGATGCATTGACCCACTGCAATGGGACAAAGACCTGAAAGCTACAAAATTGGGCAGCAGGCCCCCCAAAACCCATGCTAGGATGGCCTCACTTGGACAGCAACAAAACAGTGCATTGCCATTGGTTTTCCAAGGAGAACCAGGATCTCACTCAGCTTCATAAGACTGGTTTCTCACCTCTGAATTCACAGGCAGGGAAGCAATAGTTTTCTAAGTTGAATGAGACAAAGAAGCTTTTGGAAAGAAAGCATCCAGGCATCAGAGATTTCAGAAAAATGAGGATGTGTGTCTAGAGCAGAAAAAGCCTGTTATAAGCAAGGCCAGGCTGAAAATAAACCAACAAACAAAAAGAAAACCCAGAAGAGTTTTCTGGACTCTCATAGACTTTCATGTGAAAGATCTATTAACCTTATTCTGTTTGTTTTTAGAGCATAGAAACCAGGAGCAAAGAGTGAGAGCTGCAAAAAGGCAGATTAGGATTGATGCAAGGAAAAGTTTATAAGCAATTGGAGCTATCCCCAAGTCTAATAGGCTGTCTCGGAGATAATGGCTTCCCCTTGGCTAGAAGCTTTAAAGTGAAGGTTGAGTGGCCATTCATTGGTCATACATTAGAGGGTCTCATCCTCCCAGTTCTTAGAGCTATGAATCACCTGGCAAATTACTGTGTATTTACTTATAATGTGGTTGACTTTGATTCTGCTTTTTCGGGACCAGGCCTGTTACCTTTTACCCTTTCAAGGTTGTCTTGATGAGGTGATTTGGGAGTCTTTTCCCCCTACCATTGACTTGGGCTAACATTGACTGTGTATTCTCATTTTATGGGCCCAGAGACTGGAATCCTAGTTCTATTTAGCTGTTTGATGTCAGACTGGCTTCTAAAAAGGGATATTACTTCAAAGATATCACAAGAACATACCAACATTTTCCATGCCTGGGGGATATAATCCTCCCCTTACATCACCTCAGTCTTAGAAGGATTAGGCTCAAGCCCTACATAGTCTTTGGTCCCACTAATTTTATTCACAAAGCAAAATGCTGGCTTCTCTTGGGTTAGCTGTAACAAGAGGTCTGGATTGTCTTTTGTACACATTCCATGCTGGGATTGTCAGTGGTTTCTCAAGATATCTGGCATTTCACCTTCAGTGTAAATAGTGACTTGGGACACCTTAGAGGATTCACTTGGCCCTTCTGGTTTAATTTCTCCCAGCTAAGGTATCAGAAATAACAAAGCTTCCTTTATCTCATCATCTCAGAGACATAGCAATGGTTAATCAGATCCTTTCCAAGTTGCCCAGGGAAAGAAAGGATAGAAATGCAAAGTGCTCTTCTTCTAGCCACAAGTGGGTTACAAGTAGCTTAGGGAGGAAAACAAACTTGAAGTTTCTCCACACTGGAAAAGGAGTCTAATAATTCCTCCTTGCTGCCTCCCAGGGTATTTATCTGGATAGATGCATCTCTAGGCACATAATTTCCTAATCCAGATGTAAGGAGGAGCATGTATAGTGAGGCTCTCACATGTTGCTTCCCCCGTTCCCTTGCCTGGAGCATGGGGCGTTCATGGTGTGGCTTGAAAAGAGGACAAATGGATATCTCTAGCTTCTTTAACTCCTATATATCTTCAAGAGGCATTCTAATTTCCTGCCAGGAAGGGAGGCAGGAAGTTGGGGCTAGAGGTCATCACTCTGCTCTCCTCAGAGAGAGAAAGTATTGGACTAGAATTATAGCTCCTTTAAATATTGTTAGCAGAGTTGGGGAATCTGAAGCCTTGAGGTCACATGTGGTCTTCTAGGTCCTTGAGTGTGGCCTTTTGACTGAGTCCAAGTTTACAGAACAAATCCTTTTATTAAGGAGATTTGTTCTGTGAAGTTTGGATTCAGTCAAACGGCTGCACCTGAGGACCTAGAAGGCCATATGTGGCCTTGAGGATGAAGGTTCCCCATCCTAGTAGGGGATATGATCAGGTTCAATGTAATTTCTGATCACTGTGTCATTATGGGGGAAGAAGGACCACATTATATTCAAGACTTAATTCCCTTCCCCCTAAATACCAGTTCCACAATGAACACACATAGGAAAAAACAAAGAAACCCATTTATGTAAATTGGTAGTAAAACAGAAATCAGAGAAAGTACATGTAAGACAATAAAGCATGAAGGAACTCTCCCACTGAGAGGTGGATAGCTCAGCTCAACCAAAAGAGAGAATCCTAGATCCCATCCAAGGGGAACTTTCCAAAGTCTCTAGTGCAATAAGCAAGGGACAGGAATATGGAGGAGACTGCTAGCTCCTTTCATGCCAACTTCTTTCCAGAGTCTTTTCCTTAACCAACTGAAGTGAGATTGGCCTCATTCATCTTTTCCCTTGAACCTGGGAGCTAGAAGCACCTAAATGGCTCAAAGTTTGGAGTCCTGAAGGAGTAGCAAGAAGACTGGACTCTGTCATTCCTGCCAGCTCAGCTCCTCCCCTCATGCAGAGCAGGGCATTCATCTCCACCAACAATGAGAGGGTCCCACACTGATGGGCTGTGGGACTGGGGCTATAGATGTTCTCTGATCTCTCTCCCCTGAGTTCTAGTCCTTATAGGACCAACTATCACTTCTACAGCTTCATCTCTAATGTTCTGGTGTCCCCTTAAACAAAAAGTACTCGAAGACAACATCTTTTCCCCAAACTCTTATTTCTCTTACTAACAATCATCATCTTCTTATTCAGTCAGTGAACCCTTAGAGATATCCTCCTATATGCAACCAGTTTTCTGGTCCTATTGATCTTACTCTCCCAATATCTCTGATATCTCTGTCTCCCTCTCCATTCACATTGACATCATCTCACTTCAGACCCTCATCACCTTAGAACAGAGGTGTCAAACACTGGTGGATTGTGGTCCTCAACTCTCTCAACTGTAAGCAAACCAGACTAAAATGTAATTGGGAAATGTTTCACAAAACAAGTAAAAATATATCATAGATAATGTTCATTTTCTAAATCAAGATGTTACCTGCAGGAATCTATTTCTATTTGAGCTTGACACCACTGAACTAGACTCTTATAATTATCTTCTAAGTGGCCTTCATGCCTTGATTTAGCTGCCAAAATAATCTTGTTAATAATTCATGGGACTGCCCATGTTACTCTTTTGCTCATTAAACTGCAGTGGTTCCCTAGTGCCGACTGGGTAAAATACAAATTCCTTATCTTGGTATTTAAGGATCTTCATGATATGGCGGAAATCTATTTCTGTCCTAGTCTCATTTTATTCTCTTTAACATACTCCACTTTCTGACCAAACTAGTCACTTAAAACTCTTTTCTTGTCCCCAAATTCTTTACAGTCTCCATGCATGGAACATAGTCAATCCATCAGTCAGTCAACAAACATTTAGCAAGCCCTTACCATGTACCAGGCATTGTGCTTCACCCTGAGAATTCAAAGAAAGGCACAGACAACCACTTTTCTTGGGGAGCTCTCATCTTAATGAACCTTTTGATGTTCTCTTGCTTCAAGACCCAACTGAGATGGCATCTCCTCTGTGAAGTTTTCCTGATCCCATCCAAAAGTGATCTCTCCCGCTTTGAATTTCCTCTAGCACTTGTCTACCCTTGTCTGTTGTTTTTATTTTACTTGACCTTTCATGATGCTTATTTGTGCCCTCGTCTTATGCCCTCTGTAAGAGTGAAAGTTTCTTGAGGGAAAGGACTGCATTTCTTTTCCTCTCTGCATCTACAGTACCTAACACAGTGTCTTATATAAAGTAGGTGCCTAATCACTGTTTCTTAAATTGATGTTGTGATTTTGCATGTGGTACAAAGTAAATTTGCATATAGTACAAGAAAGGCTCAAAGCCTCCATGGACAATAACAGAGAGGGGTCCTATGTTTCTAACCTTGCTAAGGGCACCTAGGTGCCTTGTCCCAGTTCTGGGAAGGGGCATTTCGCTTGGAGAATAACACTTCAGATCCTGCTCCTGCAGCCTCGGAGAGAAAAAAAAAGTGATCTCAGCAAGCAGGGACAGGTGCAGACAACATTTGACTTCATTTGAATTTAATTTGAGCTGGGGAAAGAGATGCACCAGAGAATTCTGTTTTCATAAGGAATGCCCATAATACCACTGTCCAACATTAACTGAGGCTGTGCATGGATTCCATTTGCCCTGCAGCTGTCATACAGACTTGCAAGAAGAACTTGCTTTTCTAGTGTGCCATGCAAAAGAGGCTGTTGGTGGGGTGGAAGAGACATTCTTCCAAGGGAACAATTCTGGCCTGTCCCAGACAGAAGGGCTGGCAAATAACATGGTGCTCATCTGTGGAGTGCCTGCTGAGACCCAATACAGCAGACATTTTGCTCTACTTACCTAATTACTCTGCTACCCCTGGGGAATGTTTTTTTTTAAAGCTACAAAAATAAAAGTAGCGTTACCTAGCAACCCACTCATTAGATGTTGTTTAGCTATCTCCAGGTAGATTAAATCATCTGTGATCTCCAATAACAATGCTTGAGCAGCATCATTCCTAATAATTGACTGCATTTTCTCACTTGATCTTTTCACAGCCTATAGGCATAACTTGATAATAGTTTATGAGTAGCACTGACGTCCATACTGTGCTTTATGAATGTATGCATCATCTCATTTGATTCTCACCAAAACACTGTGAGGTAAAGAATGGGACTATTTTTATCTTCATTAAAGAGCTGAGGAAGCAGGCGGAGAGGTGCCTGACTTAATGGCCTGGCCAAGGTCATAGAGCTAGGAAGAAGTGATGATGGGGCCACCTCTGCAGTCAACATCCACACAAGCCATCCCTCATGCCTATAGCTCACTCACTTTTCCTCTCCACTTCCGAGAAGCCTTGTGTTCCTTTTAAGGACTTGTTCAAAGACTCTCTCCCTATTACTCTTTCTGCTTTGATATCCCAAGAACCTAGGAGTCTATGAGTATTACAGAGCATGAGGGGATGGAACTTGGTTCTCAGTCTGAAGTATGGGAAATGAGAATATTCATGATGGGTCTCAACTTTCTTCAGATTGAATCCCAACAAAACAAATCACAATATCAATTTAAGAAACAATGATTAGGCACCTACTGTATGCAGGATACTGTGTTAGGTACTGTAGATGCCAAGGTGAAAAGAAATACAATCCTTTCCTTGAAGCTGAAGGACTCAGCTTCCTCCATCCATGATATTGTTCCAGAATTAGAGACCTAGAACTCAGTGTGCATGCTACTTATTTCCCATTTTGATCCTTCACTCCTAGGAATATTTCTCAGAATTACTCTTGATTATCTGTGGCTATCTGGGGACTCTTTCCTTTCTGATTCCCATCTAGCTTTCTGATGTGGGAGATGAATTTGGAAGAGGTTGGGACTAGCCAAGGGGTATCTTGAGTTGTTTAGTACAGTGCATAGAAAGAATCAATGAATGAAAAAAAAAACCCAACACATTCATTGGGTGCTTATTACATGTTATTGCCTGGCCCTCTCCTTACGAAAAGTGCAACCCCAGCCACTACCTTGTATTTGTAACTCGTTTTTGTCTCTACCATCATTCCCAAGACAATGTACTCCAAGAATCACAGAAAAATCTTCTACCATATTCTCCCAGCTTAGGAAGGCTTCAGTCTTTCTGTTGGAATCCAGGTAGCCATAATCCCTGACACCTCCAACCCTGACCAGCTGACCCAGGGCATATCTGGATGATTATAGCTGTGCTTTCTGAAGTCTCTCCTTCCTCTGGGATCTATCTCTAGTCTCCTCTTCTCAGGGTAGAGGCCAAGGAGAAGGGCATAAACAGAAGCTATAGGTGTCATTGGTATGATGACCTTCCCATATGCCAGCTGAGAAGACTAGGCACCCTTGTGTATAACCCAAGACACTTTGGTCATGTGTCTTCCCCATTTAGTCAGATACAATAATCATTTCTGGATCAGTTCAGTCCCCAAAGTGGATTTCTTAGAAAGTGTAATATAATTTGGCTCATGCATTTTTGACACAGAAGAATAAAAAATAAGTTATACTTCTCTTGATGGATAAGCAGCTTTAGATATCAATGTCAGAAAGCTAAAAACAATGGAATGAGGGTTAAAAAAGGGTCTGTTATTTTCCACAAATAAAGGTAACAACAGTAACAATATTCTACATTTGTAAAGTGATAAATGCTTGCAAAGTGTTTTCACAGATGTGTGATACTCAGAATAGCCCTGAGAAGTAGGAAAGTTAGGTGTTTTCATGCTCATTTTATAGGTGGGAAAACTGGGAGTTTCAGAGATCAAACTGATGCCTTGGGAGGGATAACCTAGCTGGTGACAGGCCCAGTCCTAGTCCATTGCCTCCAGCCTTTGAAGGCCTGACTTCTTGTGGAATTGGAAGTTTGGAGATGGGCAGAGGAGGAAGGTAGAACTAGCTCCCAGAAGAAGAAGAGACCTCAGAAGTCACAGCTACAGTCATGCAGATGTGCCCTGGTCTTCATCTCCATCTGATTGAAAATCAACCAACCCTAAAATGAAGAAGGCATCAAATGCATGAATCATTCATTAGATCCCTCCTCTGTTCCAGGGAGCAAAGCCAAACCTTGTGATTTCAAGTCTAGTGCATTGTGAACAACAAAATGAGGCCTGCAGGGAATGAGGCCATTTTCAGGACATGTCACAGCTTCCTGAAGCCTCTCCAGACACTGGAGAGAAATTTGATTGGTCAGAGCTTTACTAAGCACTTACTATGTGCTAAGTGCTGGGGATACCAAGAAAGGCAAAACATGGTCTCTGCCCTTCATGAGCTCTCAAATAGGTGAAGACAACCTGTAAACGGCTTTTGTATGTCATTTTTAGTCATGTCTGACTCTTTGTGACCCCATTTGGGGTTTTCTTGACAAAAGTACTAGAATGGTTTGCCATTTCCTTTTCCAGTTCACTTTACAGATGAGGAAACTGAGGTAAACAGGGTTAAGTGACTTGCTCAGGGTCAGAGAATTAGCGAGTATCTGAGGCTGACATTGAATTCAGCCTTCCTGCTCCAAGTCTGGTACTTTATCCAGTGTACCACCTAGCAACTCCAGTATATAGCTAGGTAAATACAAGATACAGATAGTGTAAATGGAAGACGTTTGGGTGTACAGAATGGTTTGGAAAGGCACCTGATGAGTGATAACCTCTTTGAAGGGGTTCTCCAAAGGTAGCTGGATAGTGAATATTTCATAGAGTTTCATTTCCTATTCGATGGTAACTCAATGAAACTGAGCATTAGTAGAGCTTAAGTAAGTAGATGAACCCAGAAATCTAATCTGCTGATGCTCACTGTGGAGATATTCAAAGAACACTGGACCTGGAGTAGAAGGCCTGCATTAAAATCCCACCTCGTATACTTGGAAGCTATGTGATCATGGGAAAGTCATGGAAGGTCTCAGAATCTGTTTCCTCATCTGTAAAATGGGGGTAATGATACTTCTACCATTCCTTTGATAGATTCATTATGATAAAAGAGTTCTGAAAACCTCTAAGTGCTTACGTGAATATGAGTTATTATTACTCTGGAACCTGCAAAATGGAAGCATTGAATAAATGGTTGCTATGGTCTTGGAGTCGGTTGTTTGAGTCTGAAACTATCTTCCTGGGAAATGGTGAAATACCTGAATAAATCAGGGAAAAAAAGAACTCACACTTTTCTGTTCCCACCGTTGGATCTCTACCCACTATGCTACACAGCCTCTCCTTTGCTTCATGTAAGCCAGAAGAGCCAAAACATTAGGGTTATCCAAAAGTGAAATGGGAGGCCTTAGGACTGTGGTGTTGAACTCCAACAGAAAAGGGTTACTAATTTGTAGAGAAACCACCTATTGACTTAGTTTTGAAATGTAATATTATCTGATTTTTAATTTGTTTTGTTAAAAGTTTCCCAACTTCATTTTAATCAGGTTCCTGCCTCATCTGGGAGAGTTCTGGGCTGCATTTGGCCTCAGTCCCATGTTTGCTATCTCGGTGAATTCTACCTCACTGGGGGTGGAGAGGGAGGAAAGGGAGAGGCATAAAAGCAGATGCCAGATGCTCGCTGCAGGGAAAGTATGTTTTAAAGGAAATTCTTACAGAGGCAGTGTGGCATACTGGATAGAGTGGTGGCTAGAATAGGGGTAGTGGATAGAGTGATGAGCTGTGAGACAAGAAGAGGAGGGCTTCATATACATACATATACATATACATATATATGTATAAGTAGATAGAGACAGATAGATAGATAGGTAGATAGATAGATAGGTAGATAGATAGATAGGTAGATAGATAGATAGATAGATAGATAGATAGATAGATAGATAGGTAGATAGATAGATAGATAGATAGATAGATAGATAGGTAGATAGATAGATAGATAGGTAGACAGATAGATAGATAGATAGATAGATAGATAGATAGATAGGTAGATAGATAGATAGATAGATAGATAGATAGATAGATAGATAGATGTATGGATAGATAGATAGGTAGATAGATAAATAGATAGATAGATAGATAGATAGATAGGTAGATAGATAGATAGATAGATAGATAGATAGATAGGTAGATAGATAGATAGATAGATAGATAGATAGATGTATGGATAGATAGATAGGTAGATAGATAGATAAATAGATAGATAGGTAGATAGATAGATAGGTAGATAGATAGATAGATAGATAGGTAGATAGGTAGATAGATAGATAGGTAGATAGATAGATAGATAGGTAGATAGGTAGATAGATAGATAGGTAGATAGATAGGTAGGTAGATAGATAGGTAGATAGATAGATAGGTAGATAGATAGATAGGTAGGTAGATAGATAGGTAGATAGATAGATAGATAGATAGATAGATAGATAGATAGGTAGATAGATAGATAGATAGATAGATAGATAGATAGATAGATAGATTGACAGATAGACAGACAGATATATTAGTCCTGTGACCTTGGCATGCCATTTCAATCTTCACTTGTCTGTAAATTGCTTTACAAAGTTTAAAGAACTATATAAATGCAGACTATTCTTATTGGTCAGTTGCAAGCTGTACTCAAGTTAAGTCAACAAGTTTATTATTACTGTGTACCAGATCCTGTGCTAAGAACTGGGAACATAAGCAGAAAGGCAATTTCTGCCCTTAGGGGAAAATAACGCATAAGAGGAGGCCGGAATGTGGAGAGCAGGGGAGGCAGGTGCTCAGCATGAGGACATTGTAGAGAAAGTCTGGGAGGAGAATCAGGGGTACGGACTGGAGAGGAATGAAGACTGCCTTGAGTCTATGTCCTCCCCAAGAGCAGGGACTGTTTTATGCCTTTGTAGACTCAAGGCTTTACAGGACCTGGCACTTATTGGGTGCTTAATAAACGTTAGGTAATGAATTGACTGATTAAGTGATTAATAAGGTTCCTTCATGTTCTTAGATTCTCTGAAAAAGGTCTAAAAAAGGGAAGGCTAAAGAAGAGTTTTAGGAATGCTCTTCAGAAATATTATCTCATGGGAAATTCAGAGAAAGATGGGGAAAAATTATAGCTTGTTCCCACAAGAACATAAGACAAGAAGGAATATATTCTAGAAGGGAGATTTATTTGAGATATGAAGAAATAGTTTCTGATACTGCCTTCTGAACCTCTTTTGCTGAGGGCTAGATGCCTAGCTTTCTGAGGTGGGTAACACGCAATGTTACCTGGAAACAGCAATAGACTACTCCTTTGCAGTCTTGTTTATGCATCTTGATTTGTGGTCCCATTAATTCACCTCAAGCACATTGTACAGTGGCTCTGTCCTTTAAATGTGCAGATGCTGCTAATGGTGTTTACAGGGCAGGTAGTTCAGCTGAAGGTTTATTTTTTTGCACATTATGCCTGTTGCTATGTTCCCACTGGCAGCAGCAAGGACTATGGTCTTGGACAACAACAGCAGAGGTATCGCTTTCTGAGTTTCTATTTTTGGCTGTGTAAGATGTGAGTCCTTCATCCTTTCCAGGCTGACATATAAGTGGAGCTGGCCTTAAGAAGCAATAGACTTTGATAACTTTTTCTCCATTCAGCTGTATCCTCAACCAAGTGGTTGGAAAGTCATGAATATATCCCTTTTTTATTGGTTTTGTTAGTTATTCTCTGTTCTCTGGCCCCAGCTTGTGCCCTCCTCGCCCGGCAGGTGATATATGTAAGCCCTTGATTGTAAGAGAGGAAATGTGGTTGGCCCAGGGCAAATCAATCACCCTATGTGTATAAACACCCAAAGCATACGCTCTATTGATGGTGAATCAGCAAAGTGATCATCACATATCAAGAATATTTGGCATATCACCATGTTGTAATTAACTCATTCTTCTCATCTTTTTCAAAGAACTCAGATAGAAATGATCCTAGGACTGGTCACTATGCTATCATTATTCTTTCATGTTTATAATCTTTCAAATTTCAATTTCCTTTACATTTAATATTCTGTAGACTATTTGTGCAAGTGAAAAAAAAGACTTTGTAAATGAATAAAGAATTGGGATGTTAACTTGGCCTCTGTAGGTCCTCTGAAAGCATTACCAGGACAACTCAAGTAGTAACAGGTTGATGACATGATATGATATATATTTTTCACTGTTCCCACATGACTTTCAGAGCATCATAGGTGTAGAGCTGGATGCAATCTTAGTCCATTAAGTCCACTTCCAACCTTTTACAGATGAAATAAATAGGTGAGACCCTGAACAGTAAAATGAATAGCCCAACATCACACTGGCTAACAGTTGCTGAACCAGAATTATAAGCCACGTCTTTTGGTTCCAAATCCTGAACCCTTTCCATTGCACCCTACTTGTTTGGAGATTATCAACATTCAGTCTGGCAACAGACATCACCTTGCAGAATCATTCTATTTCATCTCAAAGGATTGTTGAGGAATGGTTTTATTTGTGATAATACTTCAGTTCTGGTAGATTGTGTTTATTGAATTTTCAACAATATTTGGGCATCTAAACTTGTCCTTTGGGGATCTCTTTTTACAAAGATTAGCAAAATATTTTATTATTGATAATATAATAATCTTATTCTCATCTTTTTGATGAAGTTTAGGTAGAAACAGTCAAAGAGAAAGCTGCTATCCCCTTATTTTTCATGTTAATGTTCTTTTTGTTTTTGAGGCAATCAGGGTTAAGTGACTTGCCCAGGGTTATAAAGCTAGTGAGGATCTGAAGCCGGATTTGAATTCGAGTCCTTCTGACACTAGGGCCAGTGCTCTCTATCCACTGCACCTATGTTTAATGTTGTAAAGACTGTTGCACAGATATCTAAAATGACTGCTTTTTGTAGCTGAGTAAAAGTATCAAGATGTAAGCTCACTTTCAGCTTAGCGGTCAGGCAATGGGGGTACATATTTTAGGTTGACTCTGATCTCTATGCAGAACCAACAGTGTTGGTTCCAAAGTCAGAGGGGCCTGCTCTATACAACATCTATAACAGATAAAGGACCAAAAAGAAAACGAACAAAGAAAAACAAAAAACCCAAGTTATCACCTGGTGGCCAGCTTCCTAGTAATGACCCTTTCTGAACTTAGATACTTTATTCCCCATATAACAGTTACCTGATAATCCAGATCCAAAATATTTTTAGATGATTCTATTGTTAAATGGTTTTTCAGTCATGTCCAACTCTTCACAACCCATGCAGATGAAACTTTGTAATATCTCAAATCACATCTACTATGTCTAAGAGTCAAGACTTGAACTCAGGTCCTCCTGACTCCATAACCAGCCTTGTAACCACACTGCCATGTAGTCTTTCACCTTATTGTACCTTAAGATTCACCAATTGCTTTTCGTTACATCATTTAATTTAATCATCAGAACAACCCTCTGTGGTAGGTACTTAAAGTAGCATTATCTGCATTTTACAGATTGGAAAACTAAGATCTAGAGGAAGTGACTTAACCTTAGTCATCCAGCTGGTAAGCATCCATGGTGGGGTTTGAACTCATGTCTTGCTGAACTTCCAACATAATACACTTTCCTTTACATCATATTGTTAAAACACTCTACCTAGATTATGTGACTTACTAATTCCTATCTTACTCCGAATAAATGTATAATGGTAGAATCTTAGCCACAAAAGCAAAAGATATGTTTGGAAAGGGGAGATTTTGGGAACCTCATAAATCACATGACATAGGCTGCTCCTAACCTCTACCCATTTCCAGGATTTGGCTAGAGTCCCTAAGGACCAGATCTTATCTTTGGTCATGTTTTAAGAATGTAAATGTTATTATGCAGAGACAAAATGGCTGAACAAACCATTAGCACTGGAGTCATGAAAGGAGGACTGAGTCCAAGTCTAGGCAGTGAGAGTTACAAGCTTAATTACTTACAAGAGACTTCTCCAAATCTCTAGATGTCTCAGAGCCTCAGTTTTTTTCATCTCTGAAACTGGAATAATAATATCTGCACTCCCTAACCCACAAGATAATTAAGAGAGATAATCTATATAATGTGTTATCTACATATGGTTCATTCCTGTAGGAAGCAGGATGACAAACACAAAAGTAGCTGGACTTGAGTCATGTGAGTTGGTTTGAAGTATAGCTCTACCATTTACCAGCTAGTGACTCTCCATGGAGGAGTCACCTAATTTCTGACTCTTAGTTATAAAATAGGGATAAAAAGGAAAGCAACAACATATGTAAAATTATTGGATACCTATGAATGATTAGGAGTCTAACAGCACTCTTTGGTGGCCTTTGCATCTTTCATTAGAGCACTATTCACTCTGTCTGACTCTTCTTTACAAAGCCCTTCCCTTGCAATCATCATAGGATCAGTCCCATTTTACAAAAGGGGAAATTCAGCAGTTTTTCTTGCCCCAAATTTCACAACTATTGAATCCTATAGTCAGGATTTGAATAAAAAATCTACTGATGTCAGACCCAGTATGCCCATCCTTCTCTATATCAAATTACTTCTTGTTTTACCTTTTCTTTTCTTCACTGTTACAGTACCATATACTCTCCCCCATCCTCCTCCCACCTTGGATGGGGTTCCGTAGCATAGAGATTAGATCTGTAGAGCTAGGAGTAATTTGTTTTTTTTCTGCTTTCATGGAAAAATAAACATGCAACAATTATCTTGCTTCAGTTTAATTCCAAGAGGCGCAACTCCTCCAGGGAAAATGAGTAATGCCTCACTCAATTGTAAGACACATTTCCTGAGCCCAAAGGTTACTGGTACAAGCAACAGGAAACCACAAACCTGCCCTTTTCAGTACCAAGGAGAGAAAATATTCCCCTAAAAGGCCAAAAATAATGGAAAAGCACGGCACCATTTTACGACATCCTTCATTAAACTGCCTTCAATGACTTACGTTTCCTACAAATCAATCGAATCGGTGACATAACGTCTACAATGTTCAACTTACTCTAGTACATGATAACTTGGACAGGGTTTCCACCAGCTGGAAGGAAGCTGGAATAGAAGGCACGGGATGGCGCATTTGATGCTTGGTCTTAGCTCCTTTCCTGCCCAAGGACAGGAGACCATTTTGATCTAGGTTCACTGGAAAGTAAATGCCCCATTTCAATCATTTCATTCTCTTGCGTTTCATTGCCTTTAATCTCACTTCAGCAAACTTTCCCATTGTTTCTTCTATCAGGGGAGGGCAGGTGAATTAGAAGGCCTCACTTAGGTTCTCTCTATGTGTCACACTCTATTGTAGCACCTGTTCCCAGTAACTCAGTAACAAGTCTTCTGGGAGCCCTCTTTGCTTCTATTATTTGGAATGCCTAGTTCCCTTCGAGACTCGGTGAAGTGCGTTCTCCTACAGGAGGCTGTTCAGGATCTTTCCCTCTTCTTTCCAGTTACTTGTGTACATCTAGTATGGTTGAATGTAAACCACTTGAGGGCAGGGGCTGTTCCATATTTGTCTTTGTGTCCCCAGTACCCTAGCAACAGTGACTGCAAAGTAGAAGCTTCATAAATAGTTATTGAATTAAACTGAATTTGTATTCTACTTATGCTTACTACCTAACCTTACATAAGTCATTTCTCTTCTCTGGGACTCAGTTTCCACCTTTGTAAAATGAGGAGTGTTAAGGTATATAAAGTCCTAAGTAATGAGGGCAGAAGTTCCAATTGTGCCTACTACCTATGTAATCTTAAATAAAGCACTTCTCTGGGACTGAGTTTCCATCTCTGAAAAATGAAGGGTGTTGAAGCATATGGTCTCTAATTTTTTTTTGCCCAAATGTCAAAATCTTCTTATAATGATCAAACATAATAGTTTGGAGCCCTGACTGAGTCAGAGACCAATGACAATCGTGTACCACGATTATTACTCAAAGCTACTAATAATATGCCACTTCTAAAATAATTATCTAAAAGTGTTTTTCACTTTCATTTAATGATTTTTCCCTCACAACAACTCTGTCAGAGGTACAAGTTATTATCTCCATTATGTAGGTGAATAAACAAATACAGAGAGTTGATGTACCTTGCCTAAGGTCCTATGGCTAGTACGAGGTAGATCCAAGATTCTAACCTGGATCTTTTGACTTCGAAAGAGTCAGCTGATGGCACAGTAGAAAGAAGTCTGGGCTTGGAGTCAGGAAAATACAAGTACAAATTTGGCCTCAGATACTGACTAGCCATTTGACCCTGGTCAAGTCACTTAACCTCTGCTTGCCTCAGTTTCCTCAACTGTAAAATGGGGATAAAACACTTACCTCCCAGAGTTGTTGTAAGGATTGAATGAGATAATATTTGTAAAACACTCAGCACAGTGCCTGGTACATAGTAGGGAATTAATAGATGCTTGTTTCCTGTTCCAAAGTCACCTCCCAAATATTGTTGTTCAGTTGTGTATAACTCTTTGTAGTCCATGGATATAATTTATGGAGTTTTCTTGGCAAGGATACTGGAGAGATTTGCCATATTATTCTCTAGTATGTCCCCATTCTACAGATAAGAAATTGAGGAACTGACTTTCCCAGGGTCACACAACTAGTAAGTATCTGACCCTTGGTTTGAACTCAGATTTTCCAACTCCAGGCCCAGTTCTCTATCCACTGCATCACCTAGTTACCCCCAAATACAGAGAACTACAAAATACAGAGTACAAATATAGTATGCTACAGCTAGACTGCAATTAGTAAAAAAAAAAAATGAATCCCATGTAATGGTCACATTTCTGGAATTCACACTGCATATTTCCACTAAGCTAGAACCGATTACCATATTTTGTATGAGTATAACTTTGAATAATCTGAATTCAATACATGCAACCACTTAACAAGATCCATTATTCACATTAATTGGAACCTGGCTACATATCATATAGCCTATCAAGAACTTACTGAGTCCCCTTTATTCGAACTTTTCCAAGTTTAAAGAATAAGCAGGGTAATAAAAATGTCACTTCAAAAGCTATCACAAGCCCAGAGTAGATTTCTTGTCCCATTAGTGATATAAACATACAATTGCAAAAAAGCCATATATGGCCAAGGGGTAGTCACAAGCCTAGCTCGTGAATTCATAGAATATTTAGTCTTAAAGATGAAAGGGGCCTCAGAAAGCCTCTAGTCCAACCCCCTCATTTTATAGGTGAGGAAAAATAGATCTAGGGAGATCAAGTCACTGGCCCAAGGTCACCTAGATAGTAAATGTCAGAGGCAGGAACTGAACCCAGTTCCACTGGCTCTCAGTGGATTTTTAAAAATTCCCTTGTACCATGAAATGTTTTTGTTTCTAATACCCTTACTTTATAGATGAAGAAACTATAATTCAGAGAGATTGAGGCTGTATGAATCAGGATTTTAACAGTGGCTTTCTGACTTCTGGGTCAAGATACTTCTTCTTGCAGGCAGCAGGAGAAATGGGAAAGCCTGAAGGGGAGCCTTGGTTAGCCTAAGTATGACTTGGATGAAAGGTACAAAATGTCCATGGAGCTGGAATCTCTTCCAGGAATAATCTCCATTCATGTGTAATGAAGCTGGGTGTAGGCAACCTTATAATATATGATAATCATGATAATTTATATTATTATAACATGCTATGTCTACCTTCTCATTTGATCCTCATAATTATCCTGTGAAATAAATACATCCACACAGAATATATTTATATGTTTATCTCCCTTTTTCCCATCCCAAAGATTCTGGGCTTATACAAACAGTTTATTCCTAAGGTTCTTAATTAGATAATAAAAACTCTTACTTATATGGTGCTTGAAGGTTAAACACTATGCAAATATTAACTTATTTCATCCTCACAACAACCTTGGGAGGAATGTGCGATTATTATCTCCGTTTTACTGATGAAGAAATTGAGGCAGACAGAAGCTAAGTGACCTGTCCAGAATCATATACTTAGGAAGTCTGGATTTGAACTCAAGTCTTGCTGATTCCAGGTGCAGCACTCCTAGCTGCCTATAAAGATCATTTTCTCTCGTTTACTCTTCCTCAGTCTCAGGAAAAACTTTAAAACAAAACTTTTATAGTTTAAGTGTAGGGTCCATTACCCTGCCTTCCCAGTTCCCATTACCCCTCTGCAAAGGTACTCTATGTACAATATGGATATTATTAAATTATATCAGCTAGAGTTTCATTTCCCCCACAGAAAGGGTATAAAACACAAAGGACTGTCAGTGCAGTTGAACAAATGGAGGAACCATGAACCACACAAATAACCCATTAGATTCATTAGGGCCCCCCCCTGCCCTGAAAAGGAAAGGCAGTTATACAGAATAAATATTCCCCATTCACCTCACACTGGCATCATCTGAACAACTCACAGAAATAACATAAAGGGTTGGCAAGTTCCATCCCCTCATGGCACGGTTTTAATCCCAAAGCTTCAGGATGCTTCTGTTGGTAGTTGTCTTCTCTGAGAAGCATTCTGCTAAGTAAAGTTCCTGTTGAGTGACTGGTACCCAACTGTCAAACCCAGTGTCACCCATAAAGTAACCCCGGGGCTGAAAGTCCTCTCTCGGTATTTATGATCTCTGACCTATATTTAGTAAAGGAAACACAAAGGTAGAAAAAGTTAGCCAAGAAGTCAAGGTCTATAAACTCTCCTCTTAGGGAGATAAGTATATGTCTGGGTGGTAGTTCAAATCTGGTCTCAGACACTTACTAACCATGTGACCTTGAGCAAATCACTTAACCCTGATTGTCTTTAAAAGAATCTCTCCCACTTCCATTCGTTTCTACTGTAAATCACTATTACTCCTCATTGTTGGGATGGGGCAAGAGAAATTCCTTCCACTGTCACTCACTTTGCTGCATTCTAGTCTGGAAGTCCAATTGCTCGCTCTCATAGACTACATCATGGGTAACTACAATAACAAAAATTTTCTGTTTCACAAAAATGAGAGTTACTAATTATCTTGGAGGAAGCTCAAGACATGGGAACATATCTAGTTCTGTGGTACCATAAAGACCAAGGTCTCCCATTGCATTTCGGGCCATCTCTAGTCATCCTGATGAATATCTGGTCACTGGATCCAGATGGCTCAGGAGGAGAAAGTAAGGGTGGTGACCTTGCACAGCCCTCTCTCACTCAAAACAAAGTCAAGTGCAAGTTATATCATAATTTCTCTGATGTCATGGTCCTCTTTGAAAACCAAGGAGAAACACAATGGCCCCCTAATTAACTTGAAGAGATTATAAGGCATCACTGAATTTATCGAAGGTTGCCTTAATCATTCATTACAGATAGGGCAAGTACTATTTTCAGATAGTCAGTGGTGGACTTGGGACTTTGATATATGCCTTTGCCTCGAAGTGCAGGATTCTTTGACTAAGTAATCCTCTGCCTTTTGTTCTTTCCAGTAAACTACAGCCACATAATTTGGCTCTTCCATGTCTCCATGCTTTCTCCCCCTACATACTACCTTTGAGTAGAAAAGGATTTTATATTTAATTCTGTAGGTAATAGGGAATCACTGGACTTTATTGGTTAGTGGGGTGACATCAGGTATTCACTTTAGGAAGATCACTTGGATAGATTGTGGTGGATGGAATGGAGTGTGGAGAGATTTGGGGCAGGGAAAGCAATTTGGAGACAAGCCATAGTACACGTGAGAGGTAATGAGGATGAGGAAATTAACTAGGGCGACAGATCTGTCAGTAGAGAGGGAGGTCATTCTTGTGTAAGTGTAGACACCTGCTAAGATTTAACAAGTAGCAGCCAGACATACTAGGAAAAATACTAGGCTGGGTGGGGCTTCAGAAGCTTGTCTTTAGCCCTGGCTTTGCCACTACCTAGGTGTGTGCTCTTGGACAAATCTCTTAAGCTTGATTTCTTCAATGGACCAGATGACTTTACAATTCCCAGTGGCATCTGTCCCATGATATTTCTATTTGAACAAGGGACGAAATTCCTTTTTGGCTAAGACTTTTAAACAAATTAAGCTCTAATTGGGCAATTTTTTGGCATGAGGGCAGTGAGTCAAGTGGATTGAGGTGCATCCTTGAAATGACATTGTGGAGCAAGTGTTGGACTCAAAGAATGTTAACCCCTTTGAGGGTAGGGCTTGTTTTAATTTATGTCTTTTTTTCTCAGTACCTTTACATAGTGCCTGCACATGGTAGGTGTTTCATAAATGATTGATAGATTGAAATGTTCCTTGGGAATGCTAGTTCATTTCTCATTTCTGTCCAACCCTCTGCAAGCCCTTATAGAGGATAAATGAATTTCATTGCATAGCCCCTATGCCCTTAGGACAATACAATGAAAGCCATCTATCTGATATTTTTCCATCATCGAACTTATTTAATTAACAAATCTGTTGACAGAAAAAGGCAAGGGAAACCACTTTCAGGTAAAGGGGATTTAAAGTTTGACTTTCCAGAAACTTGCTCCTGACCCTTCAGTTCTTCCAGCTTTTCTCCTGCCAACTGTTTATTATCTAATCCATAATCTGCTGAGTCCTAATGCAATTCCATCATTCACTCCTCCGCTGACTATGGGCTCTTTATCTAAATAAACAAATAAATATTTATATATGAATATATTTATATATATTATATTATAAATATTTATCTCTGCAGGATGGAGATATTGAAAGAAGACTGGACTCGGAGACAAAAAACTGCACTTTACATCCTGGCTCTTCATCTAATTAGCTAAGGAACCTGGAGTAAGTCATTTGTATTACCTGAGTCTCTGTTTTGTCCTTCTGTAAAAATGGGCTGGAGTTGCACTGCCTCCCTCACTATTTTGTTGTGAGGATGCAAAGAACGTTATGCATGTGACATCCGATGAAATCCAACAAGCATTTATAAAGCACCGCTATAACCCCTGCAAAAAGAACCATCCCTGACAAGAAAACGTTTGCATTCCACAGGGAAATGCAAGCCATCAACAGTGTCAGACTAACATTGTTACTACTCCGCCTTTAGGACACTTGCTTGCTCAGCTTTCTATCACAGCTGGCTAATGCATATTGTTGTGCATACACAGGTGTGTCCTAAAGACCAAAGGAGATGCAGTCAAACGCTTTGTAGGGCGGAAAATGTTACAGAAAGGTCAGCTGTTGTTGCTGCGTGGTTTGTCTCCTTGTCTCTGCAATTAGCTTTGAAAATAGATGCATCTGTAGCCAGGTACAACAAAACATGGTTTCTTTGGACTCTGGTCCTTCCCTGGATGTTCCTGAAGAATATACCTTTGACTAGGATACCTGGTCCTTGCCTCCATTTTCAAATGTTACAAATAGAAATGGGGGCCACCAAATCATTAATGAGGAGCCTTGTGGACATACTGACTTAGCTTTCAAATGTAACATTATCTAGGTTTTGTTTTATTTTTTATTTCATTAAATATTTTCCAAAGACATTTCCATTTGGTTTTTGAAACTTGTTTGGAAGTGTCATGGGTCTTATGTAGTTAGGAGTGATTGACATTTCTTCCATATCGTCATTCTCTGTCACTTGAAATCCATGGCTTGTTCTAAACGCCAATCTAGGTATCCCCTCCTCCCAGAGGGATCCCCTCCTCTTTCCTCCTTAGGAAAGAAGACTTTCCTAATCCTCCCAGTTTACTCACTCCTTCACTGAACAGTTTACAATGATCTTTCCTTCCTCACATTTCTCACAGAGGACTGCCTATATGCTCAACAGCTCCTTGTAGGAAGGTTACTTCTGCATACTTCATTCCTGCCAGTACATGGTCTATCCTATCTTGTACATAGGGACTGGACTTGTGCCTTCCTTGATACAGGGAATACCCATATGAGAAATGATCCTTGCTACTCACGGTTTTAGAGAGCTGCCTAGAACACTGAAAGTTCGTGTGATTTGTCCTGGGTCACCCAGTCAGTGAGGGTCAGAAGTAGTATTTGAACCTGGGTCTTCCTGACTCCAAGGCTAATTCTCTGTTCGCTACACCATGCTGCGCATAGTCTGGGCTTGATAAATGAGGGTTCAGTTGAATCGATCTCTGACATTTGCCGAGAAAACCATAGATCATGCCTAAAGGAAAACACATCTTGCCCGCAGAAGGTGTTTAACAATTGATTGTTTAATTGTAATGATCATTTAATTGAAATGACTTGAACATATGAAACATTTAGTTAATCATTTGGATGACTCAGACTCATGATAGCAAACATCCTGCTATCTGTATGCATTGGTATGGCTGAATTTTTCAGTTTTCATCTGATGCTTGATGCTGTCTGACAAAAATCCAAATTGTCCCCTCTGAGACAACAGAGCTGAAGTTCAGAATTGTGGGAGATACAGACCTATTTGTAAAGAAAGACACAAATATATTTATATATTTGTTCACACACTCCCTCCTCTGGTCCTCAAGTAGATATTCCATCCTGAAATAGACATTTCAATGAGAGTTGGTGAGGCTGCTTGCTTTTTTTTGGGTGATGTTTTTATTTTTATTTTTTGGCTCTATAAGGTTTCTAGGTACACATTTTGCTGGCAGGCTGATTATAGGTGTAGCTGATCCATATTTTCTAGATGTGTTCTCTATTCTGTCAGGCTAATCACCATCTTACCAGGTTCCTTTTCCCTGTGCACTCCTTTGCAATATGCCAGGTGTTGGTTCACCTTTTGCAAATCTCTACTGAGAAATTAGAGCATCCTGATGATTTTCATTTGGAAATGGGTGATGATTTTATTACCTAGAAGGGTTGCTGAGAACAGGCGATAGGAATTATCCCCAAAATAACCCCAAATATTCCTGCTAACACCTTAGGTTCCTTGAGATAGCTTTCTTTCATTCTGCAAACCAGATGCAAACACAGAGAAAGAATGTCAGAGCTCAGAGATCATCTAGAGTATATTCATCCTTTTACAGATGAAAACTGCGGGTGCTTATTCATTGATTTCAGGCTGGGAAAGGGGTAATGACTTCTCAGGTGTCGAAGGCTAGTGATAGAGTCAAGTCTAGAATTAATTCCCATTTCAGAACTTTAATTCCTAAATTCCCATCTTTTGAAAAATCATAAAGCCTTTTTTTCTTTTCTGGAAGCCCACACATCTTGAAATAGATATCTGGTTGGGTATTGGGGTAAAGTTTTTCTCTTGTGTGTGCTTTCTTTCTTTCCCTTCTCTTTTCTTTATCTCCCATTTATTCATTTGGCATTGTTCATGCGTCAGCCTGTCTTTTCCTCATTTCTCTTCCAAGGGTTGGAGGAGGCAGAGGGGAGGGGAACCAGTGCCACAGTGCTGCCATCTGATTGGCTGATTGGGCTGGACTGGACTATAAAAGAAACGCGGGCAGGTTCAGAAGGAAGACTCTCAGAGGAATCTGACAGCATCCTGTCTGAGGCAAAAAAGACTCAAACAGAAGCGACAGCTGCTCCTGCCGTGTTTCTCACCCGCACTTTGAAGACAAGCAAGAAACCAAGATGTGCAAAGGACTTGCTGCCCTGCCAGCCACTTGCTTGAGGAGGTAAGGTTGTTTGCATGCGTTGGTTATGACAGATGTGCTCTAGTAATCTGACACCACTTGTGCAAGGTGTCCCAAAAGTCTTGGTGCGGCTTGGAGCTCAACCTGCAGACTTTGAGGATATCCTGGGTTTGCATTCAATCAGTGTAACACCAAGCTCCTAGACTTTTCTCAAAGATTAGATATGAATAGTGACTTAAGGAATTTTTTTTCTGCTTCACTTCCAATACCTATATGCTCTATAACTGGTCCTCCCTTAGAAGTCTAGGGTAGAAGTGTGAGATTTTTGTCTTGAATGTATAGAAATCTGTATCATTGTCTTTGAATGATTTTTAGTTAGTATTTCTGGTATGTGGATTTTCTTAGTGCATCCGTTTTCATGCTAGCAATGAGTATCGACTAGACAGTTTTCCTCCAATGACATATCACATTGTTGCTATAAAAAGTATACTATGGTGTAGAAGTGTGCTCTACTTGGCTGTTTGACCTTGAACAAATTAGCTCCTTTTCTCTGAGTTTCAGTTTATTCTTCTGTAAAAAAAAAAGTGGAGAATTAGAGTGGGATAATCTCTGGGATTTCTTTTGGTTCTAACATTCCAATTCTTGAATTTTATCATTCTGTCCTAGTATGAGTGAAATTCTTTACCAAAAGGGGTGTTAAAAACTGATATTCATCCAAAGCCTGGTGACTTGGTGTCTTATGTTTTCTATAACATTTATTTGGAGTAAATAGCATAGGGACACATCTATGCCTTTGGAAATCACTTGGTTTTACTACCAGAACTTATGATTTAATTAACAACTGATAATCTAGCCAATGCAGGGAGCTCATCCCAGCTCCTCTATGTTAGCACACAGGTCTCAGGCTAGCCATGACAGTCAGTAACCACAATGTGTTGAACTGTACTCTTAAAAGTTTTTAAATGCTCTTCTACTGTTCATCTGTCAAAGAAAACTCACTTTAAGACATTTTCGCTTATTTTGAAGATGTATGTTAGAAACTCACGGTTAACTCTTATTAACCTGTCACACTCCCCCCCCACCCTCTGTAACTTATGTGGTGTGCACAGAGTCAGTGTATGCTGAGACATAAGGCTATATTTTCATATAAACAGAACATGTTTTCAAATCTAGCCTCCCTCCCTCCTTCCCAGATTTTGAAAGGCTCTATATGAGTGCACTATGATTGAGAGGAGGTTTGCACTGCAGACATTGTGTAAAGGAATCCACAGAGGATTACATCTTAAAGATGCATCCATGTTATTTAACCTTAAAGGCAATTTCAGCTGCTGACATGTATACAGATCTTAAGAAAATGGACCAGAGAAATGCCTCCAGGGCCCCCTAGCACACAAGGCACTTGAATAAATAAATGAATGCTGCTGTTACAATAATATCTTTCCTTCTGTGCTTGTCTTAAAGTGGAATAAATTTCAGTTGTTTTTAAACAAATTCAGAGCAAGGTCATGCATCAGAGAGAATAACTTTAATTTCTTACTGATAATGGATTCCACTTTACCCTCATTCTTACTAAAGAATTTGCCATCAATTCCAGGACAGCCTCCTCCCCTTGTCTTTCCAAGGACAGTCAGAAAGATACAACAGATCTTAGAAAGGGGGCAGTCATGTCTGGATTCTATTTTGAACCTTGAATAGATCAGTGATTCTTTCTTCCCCTGGTCTAGGGCAAGTCACTCAAGCCTTTCTGGACCTAAGCTGAGTCTCTGCAAAACAATCAAATACATTAATGTGGGGAGGGAGGTATACTTTCCTAACAGTTTTGGACTTCCCCTTAAAAATTGGACCTGAACTCTGCCTCCTAGGTGAGATAAGAGTCTTTGACTAGGAGAGCATCAACCCTCTCAATTTACAGCAGAAGAAAAATGAGGTTCTGAGAAATGAAGACATTTGGCTAAGGTCACACAGCTTTTGAGTAACGCAATGAGGGCTTGCACCTGTAGACATCTCCTGCCTTCCTGCCCAGAACACTTTCTACTAAGCCATAGATTTCTTCTGTCCCATCTACCTCTAAAATGTCATTCTTCTTGTGATTTGAAAATTGCTAAATTACTGGCTAGGAGAATGATCCTGCATACAAATGGACTGTTAACCCAGAGCAATCAACTGGAAGCTAGTTAGGGAATTTAACTGAAAGTTGATTAAAAAAAATCCTCCTTGTGGACTTAAGTGTAGCCTAGCTACACATCAGTCATAGATAATATGCTTTAATTAAAGCAGGTGGTTGGTGTTAATGACTATACCAGCTGCTTTTTCCTAAGTCCTGAACTCAGTCCTTCTCCCCTTTTCCCAATCTTGCACATGTTTTTAATCTCCTTTATGAGCTATTCAGTAACACTAAAATGGTGGTGGGAGGTGCAGAGAAGCGGATCCTAGCTTTAGCCCTAGCAGGCATGTATGACCAGAAAGCTAGTCTTTTTTTATTTTTATCTTTTAAAGTTTAACAATCCCTTATCTCTCTTTTCCTCCATCCCTTCCTCTTGCCTTTACTGGCACCAAACACCCTCCCTTAGAGTCCAACAATTCCCTCCACACCAGGTATCAGAAACCCATAGTAAAGACTGAGCTATGAATGCCTTGTTGAAGATGCAGGAAGCATCCAGTGACTCCCCTCCCTTCCTCCCTCCCTGATAACTGCATTGCCTTTTTGTACTCGTCAGCACTGCAGTGTAGTGTCTGAGTTTGCAGGCAGCCAGGAGGTAGGCTGTGATTTCAAGACTTCCAGTAGGTGGTGGCACTATGAAGGAGCCAATTCTGCACAGTTACTTTGTCATATTTGTAGTGACTGCTTGCTTTCCTATTAAAAATTAATATATGTAATAATTATCCAGATCATATCCCTGTATTTGGAGGTGGTAGGTTTATTCTTCCAGGGAATGAAAATAAACTTTGCAGTTTAAACCCATGTGGTCCTCAGGCACTGAGATGCTTGGTTTCCATATGAAAGTCCCCAATAAAAGTAACTCTGGCCTTCCCTGGTCATGAAAATGAAAGGCAAAAACAGAAATCAAATCCAGACATTTGGATTGTTTTCTCTATGTTCCATTTATAGACTAACTGCCTTTCCTACCTTCATCACTGAGTGTAATGCCAATACTAAGCTTATGCCTCTCAATTCTTTCATCTTTATCAAGGCTCCTTTAGGGAAATCAGAGACATGATTATCAATTTATCTTTTTTTCCCCTTAATTTTCCCTTTCACAGTGCAAAGGATATGAAGCATCGCTTAGGATTCTTGCTCCAGAAGACAGATTCCTGTGATCAAAATTCTTCCCATAGCAAGAAGGACAAAGCATCTACTTCCCAGAGGTAAAGATAGGTCCCAAATAATGCCACCATGTGCCGATCCCATAATGGGCATTTCATTTCAGAGACATAGAAGAGACTAACCTTCTCCCTTTACATGGGGAAACCGAGGCTAGAAAGATAATGACTTGCTTAAGCTCACATAAGGAGTGAGTGGAAGGGTTAGAAATTGAATTAGAAGTCTGAAAATAATATGAGCCCCCTTTTCTACTATGCCATGCAGGACCTAAGAGTCAGAAAAGCTGGGTTTGAGCCTCTTTGCTCTGCTATGTACTAGTCAAGTGATTTTGAAGGTCACTAATCTTTTCTAAACCTCAATTTCCTCTTAGACAAAATAGGGACCAATCCTTCCAAGACCTACCTTACAGTGGGCATTCCAGGATCATATGAGCTAGTATTCATGAAGGGGTCTTGTAAAGACAAGGAAGTTTTACTAATGTAAGCAATTATTCTTTGTAAAAAAAAAAAAAAAAAAAAGCAAATGATCCAGCCCACCCCAGGATCTTCAGAAGTTCTTCTATCTATGTTAGCAAATTTCTCTGTGGTTAAGAAGCTAGCACACCTGGCCCCAAGCTTTGTATCAGCATGCCAGTAATCTAGCTTTTTATAAAAAATATTTCAAGATTCAGCAAATATAGGTTTTATCGGTATTGTTTAAAGAGGAAACCTGAATACTGATATTATTGGCCTATGGGAATACAGTCAAAAGGATTTTTTGGTGGGAATACAGTCAAAAGGATTTTTTGGTGGGGGTGGGGTGGAAATGGAGAGGAATGGGAGGAAACATGTCCCCACTCTACTTTTAACTAAAGATAGGGTTTAGGTCTTACTGATTATGTCAAACCTCCATGTTCAATTGTTCTCTCTCCCAATCTATCTCTCTTGCCTCCAGAGTGAGCCATGAAGAAGTCAAGAAATGGGCTGAATCCTTGGAAAATCTGATTAGTCATGACTGTAAGTAGGCTTGCTCTCCATTCTATAATGAGGGACCAAGTATAGTTCTCTATTAGCATTTAGATAATTCACAATTATCCTTTTCAATGAGAGTACTTTTGTGTAACATATGGATTGTCCCCGATAAGGCGCCATCCTTTGTACGTGAAGATGGCACTAATGGCCTTTCAGCTTGATCAAAGCAAGAATTAACAGAGTTGTCAGAAGAGGGATGGGTCTCCTTTTGAGACGGTGGGTTCCTCTTCATTGGAGGTGTTCAAACAAAGATTGAGTTACATTGTAGGTCTATCACAGAGAGGACTTGTATACATCAGTTCCAGAAGGTCAAACTGAATGACTTTTCAAGTCCCTTCCAATTCTCGTTGGGGAAAATAGGTGTCCTCTCAGCTCAAAAACATTCACCACTTTTGTTAAGGAACTAGAACTCACTAGTCAAAGGTGTGTTAGTGAATGGAAATTCAGACTCTATATAGCTTAACAAGTCATGAGAAGGAAATGTACAAGTTCCTTTATCCAAGATCAGATGGTTCTGACCAAGCACGTTGTGAAAGTACTCATATCTAGATGGTAGGACACACTTAGCAAATTTGAGAAGAAAGGTGAAATACACATGAAACTTCCTTATTTCCTTGCAGATGGAACCATGTGATTGGAGGATTCTTTAGAAGTCCTTTTTTTCCCCTCCCACAAATAGGAGTTTTCAATCTTCTAAGGACTAGATTATCACATGATGCTTGGTGAATCAGGAATGCTTTCCTATTTCATGACTTTTTTGGGTACAGTTTCAAAAATTTTTTTTTCCATTAAAAAAAAGCTCTTGAAGACAGACCTAGTAAGGGACTAGGCAAAGACTCCACAACAACCAGCCCAGGGGTATCTGACCCTTTTTTCCTTTACCCACAAAGGAAAGAACATCAGATGGATCAGCCCCAGCAGTCAAGGTGCCTAACCCTAAATTCTGCCAGCTAATAGAAATCTTGGGGGAATACTTCCTTCACCAGCCTAGTCCTTCAGTTTTGTCTTAAACATTTTGTCTTGTCCTCACAAGAAGAGTCCAACATGACAAACAGAGGTATATTCCCTGTTTTGTTACAGGTGGCTTGGCTGCTTTCAAAGCTTTTCTGAAGTCTGAATACAGTGAGGAAAATATTGATTTCTGGGTCAGCTGTGAGGAGTATAAGAAGATCAGATCACCCAGCAAACTCAGCCCCAAGGCCAAGAAGATCTACAACGAATTCATCTCTGTCCAGGCAACTAAAGAGGTGGGTATCCATAGTGCAGTGTTGTCCTGGAGAGGAGATGGGGAAAGGAGCCAGAAGAGAGACGAGCGTAGCTTCTTAGGGCTGTAGTGCCTGGTCTGTGCCTTTAGTTATGGAATACATGTAGCAAAGTATTCCCTGCTTCCAAATGTTTCATGTTCTTGAATTGCATTATAATATTTTGATGTTATATTATACATTATACTATAATATATCAATATTATATATTGATATTATTCAATAATAATTGAATTATCTTTTGCCCAAATTATCTGAGGGCTTAAGACTTTATTTTTCTATTTGTTAGTGGTGGTGTGGTTGTAATGGTGTGTGTGTGTGTGTCTGTGTGTGTGTGAACTAGCTATCTGGGGTTATTCCTCCTTTTGCACCCTATAGGGTCATATGTCCTAAAAGAATTCTTGACTCTTCTCCCTAAGGTGAATCTAGATTCCTGTACACGAGAGGAGACCTGCCGGAACATGCTGGAACCTACAATAACCTGCTTTGATGAAGCACAGAAAAAAATCTTCAACCTCATGGAGAAGGATTCCTACCGCCGTTTCCTCAAGTCCCGATTCTATCTTGACTTGGTCAACCAAGCCGGTAGCAGTGGCTGTGGATCAGACAACCAGAAAGGAGCCAAGTCCCCCACTTTAGACTGTCCTTTGGTCTCTCAGTGTGCCTAAGCCCCATGGGGAGCAGAAGGGGGCACTTTCAAGACTCTCTCATCTGGACCCCATTAAGGCAAATTACTGATCTGTATTATTAAGCATCAGTGCTGTAAACAAATAGTAGCCTAGCATCTACATCATGTCCCCATGATAGCACTTGCCATCCCAGCCACTGCAGGCATGTGCAATGGTTCACTTACCTGTAGATGTTTGATTTCAGTGTTTAAATGTCTGTTTGTCCTGGCATTCATCAGGGCAGGAACTTCATCCAGGTCCCCTTTCCCCATATTCCTTTTAAGGTTGCCATCTGATTCTCTAAAATTCATTGTCAAGGCCTTAAGAGCTTTCCTTGCAGCTCTTTGATCCAGGGCTGACTGCCCTACATCATGTGGTATCCATATGTGCATATGTATGCTGTTAGTCAATGCTTTTTGCTGTAGATTTTGTATGAGGGTGACCTATATCACATATGCAGACACAGCTCTAAGAGGAGAAAAAAAGGACCCTAGGTGCTCAGAACTACAGTGTATATGTGTGTGTGTGTGTGTGTGTGTGCGTGTGCGCGTGTTTGTCACAGGTGATCATTGTACTTTTATCCTGAATTTAAATAGAGAAAACCATAACCTTTCCCCTTTGCTAGGCAAGCTTAGAAAGAAACCTTTAAGAAACTGCATGCTGGATTTGTAATGAACTCCATGTAGAGAATGAAGCAATCTCTAACTTACCTTATTGGGCAGAGCAAAAGAAAAGTATGAGTGACTGTTGGGGCCGGACTTACTGAGCCCTTAATATGCTTCGCTCTTCCTCTGCTCATCCTGCAAAGCCTCACGTGGTCACCAGACTACAAGGGACTTGTCCATCATTCTCTTTGCACAAGGTTTTATTAAACACACAGGTATTTTGTGCGTGCTTCTTAAATGATGGCACTGGAGATAGAGATGGAGGACTATTTGTACTAAAAGAAGAAAGGGAGCTCAGGTCTTTGCAGGCCTACTTACCAAGAGCAGTATTCTGCCCAATCCAAATTCTGTTTAGTGATCAACCTGTAAGATTCAAATGATGTTGCAGAATTCAAAATGCTCTTCCCCACCTCTGTCCAAGGTACTCTCATCATTTTTTTTCTTTCTGGTGACAACAAATACTCAAGAAAAGGAATCTTGGAGTTTAACCATTTAACCCAGCCCCTTCCGTTTATAGATGAGGAAAGTGAAACTTGGAAGGATGGAGTGACTTACCCAATTAAATAAGATAATATATGTGAAAGTGCTTTGTGACTATCATTTTATTTATTATTATTATTATTATTGTTAAGAATTATTAATCTCATCCCCAAGGTCTCTCAGCTAGTTCTTGCATACAGTTACTGTAGGTTCCATGGTCCCTGTTAAGAAGGGAAAAGTTTCAGTTTTATAAAGGAAGGGGAAAGTGGCTTGGGGCATCCCCAAATCCCCTGAGTGAATTCTCTTTGGGAATTTGGACCCTTTGATTCCCTCCAATTCCATTCCCATGCATAGCCTGCCCACAAGTTCTTGTCCTGCCCTGCTGGGAACATGGCAGGATCTTGGATCATGAGGCAAGAAGAAAATCCCTACAGTTGGCAACTACTTTTAGGAATCTGCAGGCAGGCTGAATACTTGAAGACTTCTCATTTTTGTTATTTATGACTTAGTTTTATATAATGCTGTGTTTTATGTTTTCTATGTTGTTAAGTTTTTTAATTGCAAGATGTTTTGTCAATTACCTTTGAATGGTTGGGGGACTAATTTTCTTCTCATTCTTCTGGAGTTGCCATTTTAAATATGTAACCAGATTTACAGATGTATGTATATACATACATATATATTTTTTAAAAAATTCCTTTCCAAATTTTCATATGTACAAGAACACCTTTGGCTTCTGAGTTACTCCCTCAGGCTGCAAGATGAAAGCAAGAGAAGTTTGTAATGTGCCTGTGTGTGTGTGTCCATCTAATACTATTTTGTATTAGAGAGACAGGTTCTTTTCATTGCCTCCTCTTACTCTTTCTGGCAGTCACATTCACACTTCTTTCCTGATCTCCCATTCCTGAAAGATGTCCTTTGGACTCCCCTCTGTCAATGTGATGTCCACATTGGACTCCAGGACTCGAGTCCCCAGCCTATAACTACTCTGGTTTATTGTAGTTGTCTTGATGTGTATTCTTGAGCTGGTATATTGTGGGTACAGAGACTGAGGGGTACCCAGGAGAACATTCAGAATGAGAAGTAAATTATTTTATATAAGAGTTTTAGAAGTGTGGCTTTCCTTTGTATTTCTCCCTCAACTCCAGGCTCCATCTGGCATAATGAGCTTGATTGCCAGTGATCCACGCAGAGACCATTCTGTCCAAATTGTGCATGATTCCCCTTGATACCCTTTCTGTGCTATGTGGCAAATACCATACAATTCAATGCCAATGCTTCCAGTGGGAAAAAAAAAGCCTGATATTTTATTAAGGATGAATAAATGCTTCATACAAAATGACTGCTTATTAACATGTTAATGAACTATGATTGGGGATGGTGTCATAGAGTGGAAAACCCAGAGGGATGAAAGCATTTAGCCACCCACCCTTTTCACCTTTACATCATATTCCATGCCAATATTGTCAAAAGAGAGCAGAAACTGAATCTCTCCAACTTTCAGCAGCCACTGAAGACCAGGGGAATTATGACTAAATGCTCTATTAAACAGTTCATCTAGAGGTTTTCATTAGCTTCTCTTAATTTCCCAGGACATGCATTCAAATTTCATACCTGAACTTCCTCCCCACTGTAAGATCAATAGGGGATGGGGGCAATGACAGGAGGAAATACTAGGAAGATGGTGTTTAGAAATCCCCACAAAATTGCTTGAGATTGTTCCTTTCTCCTTGTTGATCTTCTCTCAACAGATGTGCAACTTTCTGGTTTGCTATTTTGGGTACCCTTCTCCTAAGTCAAGGACCATTACCATAGTCGATTCCTTCTTCCTCCTACGATGCCTTTTATTGGTGTTGGTAGGTACATCGTAGGTCAACCAAACGATGACTGATACATTTAGTGTTGGAAAATATGAGAAAGGGAGGAGGATGTGGAAAAAAAGAGAAAAAGGCAGAGAGAGACAAAGAGAGATAATGACACACAGAGAGAATCAATTGATTAAAGGGTTACAATGGACAGATGAGAACATTTTGTTCCAATGGTCATGAAAGCAGCTAAAGCAGGCACTGTGGAGTGATGAGAGCTTCTTCAGGCATCGCAGATGCCAAGGTCATTCACTGTGTCCTAGGTCATTACCAGTCATCTTGACTTTTGTCCTGCTCCTGGAAGACAGAGTGAGGCTAACTTTGTGAAACTCTGCCTCACTTAAATCTAGTTCACCTGTGATGTCACTGGTCCTCTGAAAATGCAACTACAATGTACCAGGTATTGTCATAAGTATTGAGAATACAAATATAAAAAAGAAAGTTTCTGCTTTCAAGAAGCTTATATTCTAATTCTAAAAAGGTAAGACATAAAAGGGAGCAAAAAAGCTGGTATTAGTTGGTTCTAGCTTGAGAGCAAGGTGGAAAAGTAGTCCAGAGAGACTGAGGCAAAGCCAGATTAGAAATGAACATGATGTTCACGGAGGTTCTCAAATGAAGGTTCCATAAGAGGAACTTACAAATTGGAGTAGGATATGCCACAAGGGTGGAGGATTGCCACTGTAAGAAGGCTTAGAGATCATTCAATGCAAATTTCTCATTTTGCATGTGAGGAACGAGAGGCTCAGAGTTAGTAGATGACTTGTCCAAAGTTACACGGGTTATAAGTAGCAGAGCTATGACTTGAACTTAGGTCTTTTCACTCCAAATCCAGTTTTTTCCATGATGCCAAGCACTGCTTCCTACCTAATGTCTTCTGTAATCCTACCTCCTGGGGTTTCTGTGAGCACTTTGCAAACTTTAAAGCGTTATATATACAGGGTAGCCATTACTATTGTATGATAAATTCCATGGGTTTGACCATAATTTCTATGTAAATGACTCACAAATTTACAAATCTAACTTTTATCTCTCTCTCGCACTCTAGACCCTACATTTCCAACTGTTTACAGGACATCTCAACCTAGACATAAGATACATACATCACTCTCAGTGTATTGAAGACCAAACTCATTATTTTTCTATAAAACCTAGTCTTCCTCCTAACTTTCCTATCATCTTTCCAGTTATTAGTTTCACAATCAAGCATCAGTTTCAACTTTTTAAAAAAATTCCTATCACTTTCCAAGTCTTGCCATTTTCACCTCCTTAACATCTCTTGCATTCATCCTCCCTCTCTGCATTCATAACACAATCTCTGTCATTCAGGTGCTCATGCTCTTGCCTAGAGTAAGGCAACAGCACCCTAGTTAGTGTTCAGCATCCAGTCTTTCCCCTCTCCAATCCATGTTTTACACAGCTGCCAAATTAGTATTCCTGAAGCATAGTTCTGACCATGTCAGCCCCATAACAAGGCATTTCTGTGGCTTTCTATTGCCTGTAGAATTAAAAAAAAATAACTTTGGCATTTGAAAGCCATTAAGATCTGACTCCGGAATATCTCTCCAGACTGATTACATATGCATTCCATGTCCTAGGCAAACTGGCCTCCTTGATGTTGCTCATGCACAACATCTAATTCCCGGTATCTGTGGCTTTGTACAGGCTGTCCCTCATGCCTAAAATGCTGAGCACAGTGCCTGGCAATATTAGGTGCTTAATAAATGTTTATTGATGGATTTATCTTCTTATGCTTCACCTCTACCTCTAGGAACATCTAGTTCCTTTCAAGGTTTAGCTCGAGTGTCAAGGGAAGGGAAGAAAGGGGAAAAAAGGAAAGAAGGGAAAGGAGCTTAAAAGAGAGGCCAACATCAAGGAAACTATGTGAAGTGTTGAGACAAAAAAAAAATAGTCCCTGCCCTCAAGGAGTTTATAATCTAATAGCCTTGATCCTGGAGGCAATAAGGAACTATTGGAATTCAATGAGTGGAGTGTGTGTGCGTGCATGCGTGTGTGTGTGTGTGTGTGTGTATGTGTGTGTGTATGTGTGTGAGAGAGAGAGAGAGAGAGAGAGAGAGAGAGAGAGAGACAGAGAGAGAGAGATGATCAGACCATATATCATTTTGATGACTAATATTGATTGTACTAGCCAGTTGGCTCAGTATAGCAGGAACTGATGACCAAGGTTACTGGTCTTGGATATGAATGGCACACATTCAAGGCCCAGTAAACATATAAGAAGGCAGTTAGGTGGTGCAGTAGTTAAAGAGCTGTTCTTGGAGTCAGGAAGACCTGAACTCAAATCTAACCTCAGATATTTACTAGTCCTATCATCTTGAACAAGTAATTTAACCCTGTTTGCCTCAGTTTCCTCATCTGGAAAATGAGTTGGAGAAGGAAATGGCAAACCACTTCCATATCTTTGCCAAGAAAACCCCAAATAGGATCATGAAGAATGGGACATGACTGAAACACCTCCCCAACAAAAAAGCATGGAATGACTATGTCTCCCCCACCTCTTTTTATTTTTATTTTTTTGCTAGAATACTTGTGGAAGAGGTGGAGGGCCAGATGAACTCCTATTTATTCCTTTTCAGAAAGCCCTGGAGAGCTAGTCTTAAAACCTAGTCAATGAATAGGTCTGGTTAGCCAGAACCACAGTAAAATTTCTATTTTAACTAATAGTTAGAATTTACATGTTGCTTTGAAATTTGCAAAGTGCTTTACAAGTATTACCTCCCTCCATGCTCACAATAGCCCTGGGAGGTAGGTTCTATAATATCCTCGGATTACATATGAGGAAACCTCAGACAGGCCTTAGCTAAATGATTTGCCCAAGATAATACAGCTAGTATCTGAGACTGGATTTGAACTCAGGAAGATGAATCTCCCTGACTTCAGGTCAGATGCTCTATTTACTGTGCTACTTTATAGTCAGTATATATATACATATATATATATATATACACACACATATATATGTATATATATATACATATAGATATATGTAGAGAATTTATATATATATGCCACTTTATAATCAATATATCTATCTATCTATATATCTACATGGCAAAATGTACTTTGTATTTAATTTCCCATATAGTATTTTTTCCTAATAGACTATAAGTTGATTGAGGGCAGCAAATTTTTCACTTTTTATGTTAATTTTTGTGGTTTTTTTTAATATTTTTTATTTTCATTTTTGTATTTCTATTATCTATCTCACACAATTATCTGGCACATAGTAAGTGCTTAATGAATTGAACTGTAAAAAGAACCTAGGCTTTCTGACCAAATAAACTTATGCATGGACTCTCACTGCCAGTGAGGGCCTGTATCACTTGTTCTCTCCATCTCCAGTTTTCTCAGTAATTGTTGGTATTTAACAAGTCCAGCAAGAGCTAACCCACAATTTTGGAAGATGTGGGAGGAAATGAACCAAGCAAAGCTCACAGTACAAAAGCAGAATACCAGAGCAAGTATAAATTTCAGATATATAGGACATATAGCTAGAAGGCCCTTAGAGGTCATCCATTCTCCTCCATTTGCAGTTGAAAAAACAGGACCGGAGACATCATACAACTTTCATGATATAGGAAATAGCAGAGTCAGAATTCAAATCCAGCTCTTCTGACTCAAATCCAATGTCCTTCCCATTATGCCGTTGAGTTCACATATGTACCAGACCCAAGCAGGTAAGGAAAAGTTGTGAACTGATTCTGAGAACAAAATCCTGGATGTGGAGGTGAAGTCCAAACAGGAACAAGATTAGGAAAATATCAGACAGGGAGGAAGCATGAAGCATTGGGGTCCAATTGTCTCGCTTGAGGAATCAGCCTGAGACAGCAGCAGTCTTTGATGCCAAAAGCATGCAAATTTAGCTGAATCCATGCAACTGGGGGACTGTACAGTTTAATGAACTGAACTGAGAAAAACAAATTAAGGCAATCGAAGAAGAGACATTTTTAAATTAAGAAAAGAAATGGAATAAAGCATAAGTACTGGAGGAAGATAGCAGGCTCAGACTTATGTTTGTGCACCATTCCATGGTATCCATGATGCCAATTGACTGACCTTGCTGGCACCTGACCACGTGGATGATGTGCTAACAAAATCAGCATCCAAAAGATTTTAGAGGGCTAGAATTTTGAGTCCAATCTAAGAAGAGAAAGTGTCATGGGGGTAAGTGTAAAAATTTTACTTGGTCTCAAAAGAATAAAATTCACAGGTTTATTACAAGGAAGACTTGAAAAAGAAAGATTTGGCTCAAAGTGGGCCAATGGTATCATTTGGATACCAGAAAAAGTCCAATGCAGTCTCATGCTACATTAAGAAAGGTATAGCTTCTAGAAACAAGGAGGTAATCGGCCAACTGTACTCTGTTTCAGTCAGACCCTATCTAGAGCACCATGTACAATTCTCTATGTCACATTTTAGAGAATACATTGGTAAGCTAGAATGCATCCAAGAGAGGAGGCAAACAGGATGGTGAAGGGGCTCTGGTTCATGCAATATGAGCATCAGTGAAGGAACTTGAAGTGTTCAACTTGAAGAAGAAAACACCCATTTGGGTCTTCAAAGAGGTCTTTAAGAATTTGAATGACAGGGATTGGGCTTCTTCCACAAGGTCCCAGAGGGAAGATCCCATAGTAGTGGGTGAAGGGGTAAGTATAGGCTTGAGATCAGGAAAATCTTGACAATTAGAAGGGAACTGCCTGCCTTAGGAGATAACGGGGTCCTTCTCACTGGATGTCTTCCAACAAAAGCAAGGCCACCATTTATCAGGCATGTGTGGCTTTTTTAAATTTTTATTTATTTAATTTTTAATTTATAGAGTAAAACAGGCATTTCCATAACATATTATAATAAAAATGATTGCATTTGAACTTGCAAATTATGTACAATTTGCTATTCCTTTTAAATATGTAGTAGTTTTCTTCCCTCCTCCTACCCCATCCTAGAGATGACTGTCATTAGATACACATATATACATAAAACCATTCTATATATATTTCTATTTATCAGTTCTTTGTTTGGATGCAGATAGTATCTTCCTTTATATGTCCTTTGTTTAGTGGGATTCTTTTCAGTAATGGGCTAAACTCTGTGGCCACAAAAGTCCTTTCCTATCAGAGATTCTATGGTTAGAATTCTCTGTATCTCATCCATGCTATAGTTGTTTGACCTTTGTATTTAGCTGAGCCAAGTTTGCTAAGAAATGATTTGTTTTGCTGTGGGAACCCTGTTTTCTGTTGGTGGAAGACTGGATTAGGGTCCTCTATGCTACAATATTTCTTTTTTTTGTTTTCATGGTCCTGAAATTTGCCGTTTTCCATATTCTCTGACTCAATAGTACTTTTTGTATGTGCTATCACCACCACCATTTCCCTCCCCCCCAAAAAAAAACCTGTTAGGTTGACTTTTTAGTTTATGTTATTTCTTCATTGATAGAAATAGATGTTCAAAGGGAGTCAGGGTCATACATTTACTGTGGAAACTGCACGCAGTCAAGACTCAAAATGGAAACCCAAAGATTGCTCCGGGATCCGGTCACGTTGCTCCCAGCTTTCCCTTGTGAGGACATCCAGCTGTCATGATGGTACTGGAGTTAAGTGGGAATAACTCCAAGCAAGGGTCTGGCCAAAACAACAGGATGTCCAAATCAGTGCTGAGAGAGACTGTGGGAATCAGGGTTGACCTTAGAAAGCAGCTCTCTAGGGTTGATCTCAAGGGCATTGCTTTGTCGGGATGGAGGGTGGGGCAAGAGGGAGAGAAAAAAAGAAAAAAGTTTTGTTCTTAGCTTTAAAATAAATAAATAAACAGATTTCATTTGTAAAATTCCCAGCTCCTTCCCCTAAACCATCTGTCATTCTTTCTGGAGCCATTTTGTCTCAGGACAGTATATCCATGATGTTTCTTCTCCACAATGTCAAAGTGTTGGAATGAAGAATTCTGATGTGGCCACGTTCAATGTGGTGCCTACTTGATGCTCAGCTTGGACGTCCATATACAAAGCATACTGCCTTTGGGAATCCTCATAAGGATTTCTCTTTGATATGCTCACTCAAGCTCATCAAAATGTCACCCATTTATTTATCTGTGAATTTTCATAGGAACTTTGAAGAAAGAGTTTTAAGTTGCATAATAGAGTAGAGGAATCAGATAGGGATTCAAATGAGAATGCTCTCCTTACACTGACCTATCAAGCAGGTAGTACAGTAATTGTTCTTTCCCAGAGATGAGGAAATATAGGATCAGAGAAGTTAAATTACTTAATAAGGCTCCTTCTCTGGACACAGTTGTGTTTGTCAATGTCTTTCCTAAAATGTACAACCCAAAGTGGATCATGATAATCCAGCTAGGATCTGACCAGGGCAGAGTCATCATCTTTAGACAGGGCAATTTTCTTCATGCTGCCTATGAATGCATTACTTCTTTTTTATTGGCTGTTCAGTTCCTCTTTGGACTTATATTGACCTCAAAACATAGGAAATGTGCAGCTTTTTCAAGTGAACTCTTATCCATTCATGTTACTCCTTTGTTGCTCTTATGGTTGATTTTTTAAACTCAAAGGGAATATTTTATGTTAACATTGATATTTCAATCATCACTCAAACATTTTCTGAATCTACTTAACTGTATAGTCATACTCTCCACCTTGCATATAAACATATTTTGTAAGAGATTTGTGAAGTACCTAGCTAAAATCTAGCAAAAACTTGGCTACAGGATCTCCATGACCTATGAATCTAATAACTTCATCAAGAAAAAAAATGAGGTCAGTCTGATATGATGGCTTATTAAATATATGTTAAACTATAAATTTAATAAATAATAAATTTTAACAAATAAATACAAATAAAGAAAAATATGTAACTTGTGATATAAATATTTATGCTTCAAGGTTTTACAAAAACATTCTTCACAACTCTCTGAAGATAAGGATTATTAGTTCCATTTTACAGATAAGGAAAGTAAAGTAAGTCATTTACCAAAGGTTGCATAGTTAATAATGGAAGAGTCAGGCATTCCACAAATACAGATCCTCCAGTACTAAGACCTTTCTATTAAATCTTTTTAAAGGAGCAGACTCTCGGCAGTTCACTTTTCTGGGGCATGTCAGTTTCAATGTTCTGAGAAAAGCAGTATTTGAATATTCTCAGAGTGTAGTTGCTGATTCACATATGATAGGCTAGAGAAGGGTCAATTACCACTTACTACTAAGAACGAAAAGAAGCGGAGATGGAATACTCTGTGCTCTATTGCTACTTGTTAGGAAGAATGAAGAAAAAAGAAGAAAAAAGGAAAAAGAGAAGGAGAAAGTAAAGGAGAGAAAGGAGCTATGCCTTCGTGTTGCCCCTTGTTTGAATGAACGGTGATTAAAAAGAATGCTGCCAAACCAGCAGAGTTGGAAAGACTATTTTCCAAGAACAGAAAACGGATCTTTTCCTTTCCTAAAAGAGGGTCACACTACTTCAAGTGAAGGCATCATTTAAGCCTCAAGCTGGAAGTGACAGATACTATAATTGCCATCCAGGAGTAAGTCCAGATGAGCAGAGGAGGAGCTTTTAGTCCAGCACGGTATGAATCAGTTCGGCTTAGCTGTCATAAATCACACAGAAGAAACCCCCATCAAACAATATCTTTTGGACATTTACTGAAGGGTCAACAGTTCCAGAATTATAAGTTGCATTCACCATATGCATTCCCTATACACGTACTGTTCTAACACTTGGTCTTCAAACATGTACCCATTCTCCCCATGGACATGACTTGGTGCAAGAGTATGATTCAGGTTTATGATTGGAATATTATGTAAATATGTGCTTGCTTTGCATTTTCAGTAAATATTTTATTTAGTGCCAATTAGCTATCAATGGATGATCTTTTAATGGAAAATATGCAAGTGAAGCTTCATGAGACAACTGGGTGGTGCAGTGGATAGTCAAGTTTACCATAAGCATTAAGCACTGCTATGTACCAGACACTAGGTTAAATGCTGGGGTATGTAGAGAGGCAAAAGACAGTTTTGGCTCTCAAGGTGCTTACAGTAGAATGGGAAAACAACATGTAAACAAACATGATACATACACACAAGCAATATATATAATACATATATACAATATACATATATGCATATGTGTACACATACACACAGCTTGTTTGTGTATACACACATGTATACACATGTGTATGTATGTTTATATATATATACATATATATGATTAATTGGAGATGGTCATCAGAGTAAAGACACTAACATTAAGGAATAAAACACTTGACTTGGAATCAAGAAGATCTGAGTTCAAACCCAACATCAGACATTTACTAGCTGTGTGTGTCATCCTCATCAAATCACTTAATCCGTCTGCCTTAGTTTCCTCATCTGTAAAATAGGGATAATATTTAAACTTACCTGCCACAGTTGCTATGATGTTCAAATAAGATAATATTTATAAAGGGTTTTGCAAACCTTAAAGTTCTGTATGAATCATTATTATTATTTGTAGTAGATAGCAGGGATAATCATCTTAATATACTTAAAGTGTTGAGTGTAGCAGCCTTTCTACTCTGGGAAAACCCTAAGTTGTCAGCTTGGAGGCAGGTCAAAGGGAAACAAACCACACAGAGAGAAAGAAATGAGTGTCCTCAAAAGACCAAGAGATTGGTTGGGAGATATAGAAAGACCATGTACTGCATTGCACCAAACAGGTACTGCACCTTCGAAAGAAAAAAAAGAGTGTGTAAAGTGCTTTGTGGAACTTGTCACTATATAAATGTTGACTCATCATTATCACCATCATCATCATCTTCATCCTCATCCCATGCTGCCTTGTGATTTTTGCTTTACTTTTAGAATGCTCACAAACCAGTGCCTAAAATAATGAGCTCTAGAACTGTGCAAAAAACCAAAGACAAACCAATTGGCTTATAGCTTAAAGAACCAACCTTGAGATGCTTAAATCAAGATTATTAACACCAGTCTCTTTTCTGGAACAATATTTATGGAAACAGCTTGAAAAATTAAACCATGCGAAAGGGTGGAACATCCCTCTGAACCAATAATGTCAAAAAGATTTATGGAATAGGATGGGGAGAAAATTAGAAGGGAACTCATTCCCTCCTCTGTATCTCTCTGCTGATGTTGTTTTGCCCTGCTTGGGTTGTGTCCCTTTTCCCTCTCCATCAATCAAGGAATCTCAGAACCAGAAGGAACCTCAGAGACCCACTAGTCATGAGTCCATCTCACGTATATATATGTAAAAATCCCCTTTATAGCATCCTTTATTGGTGCTCACCCACCCTTTGTTTGAAGACTTTCATGAGTCCAGTCCTCTTTGGGACAGCCTTGATTGTTCAAAAGCTTTTCTTTAGATCTAACCTATTTTTTTTCCCTCTCATTCCTAATCAGGATTCCTTCTTTTGCTCTCTAGTTAAAGGTTAACAAGGTTAATGCTCTTTGATATGCAACCTTTAAATATTTTAAAGACATGATATCATGTTCTCCTTTACCCTGCCGCAAATTTTCTCTTATCAGAGTAACGTCCTCTACGGCTCTTCATATACCTTGGTCCCAAGTTCCTTTACTGTCTTTATTTGCCTCTAAGTGTCCTCCAGCTCGTGGGTTCCTGTTATTATGATGCTGGGAACTGGATGTCATACTTCGGATGTGTTCTGACAAAGGGAGAAGACAGCAAAACTGTTATCTCCCCTCACTCATCCTGGACACTATGATGAGCTCTCCCAGTGAAAGTTTGCTTGTAGTTCACGTTGTGGCTCAATTCCTAAATGCCTCCTAGATTGTTAGAGCTAGAAAGGACGTCTGCATCAATCTAGGCCAGCCACTTAATTGTTCTCTCTGAACTCTTTCAGCACTTGAATCTACTACAGGAGAATGTTGGTAAATTTTTAACAACTGGCACTTTGGAGCAACTGGGCAGCTACCTGATGGCAGTGGATAGAGTGCCAGGCTTGGAGTCAGGAAAATTCTTCATGATTTCAAATCCAGCTTCAGACATGCACTGCTTATAAATACTAAATAGTAACTCTTTTTCTTTTACCCAGGAAGCCTGAGGATCTTCCCTTCCCAGTTTGATTCTTTCTAATTAAAGGGGCCATCCCTTGAGTAACTACTTAAAGAAGCCTATTCATTGAATGGGTGTATCTCATTCAAAGTGAGAATCTGATAAGACCTTAGCCTAAAATGGCCAAGGTTTCACATTGCATCCTGCGTCATTTCCAGTTGTCCTGATGAATGTCAGGCCACTGGACCCAGATGGCTCAGGAGAAGAAAGTGATGTTGGTGATCTTGCACAGTCCTCCCTCACTCAAATCAAAGTCATCTGCAAGTCATGTCATCATCTTGACGTCGTGGTCCTCTTTGAGAGGGACAAACACAACAACCTGTATCATCCTGGGCAAGTCACTCAATCTTGTTTGCTCATTTCCTCATGTATAAAATGAGCTGTAGAAGGAAATGGTAAACAATTCCAGTATCTTTGCCAAGAAAACTCCAAATGGGGTCACAAAGAGTTGGACACAGCTGAAAACAGCTGAGCAAGAAAAACACTAGGAAAAAAGTACACATGACACATTTTAAAGTTTGTATTATTAACATATTCTCTATCACTTTCTTAAGTCTAGACCATCAGCAAACAATAAATCAAGCCCAGACTTACAGCATTTGCTGATTTATGAGGTATAAATGTTTACACTGAAAATTTTAATAATCGACTTGAGCTGGTTTGAACTGGTTCCAGAACACCCTTAAGTTTGTATCACATAATTTATTAATTTGCTACATGGTGTCATGTATGGTCCTTTAAGGGATTTCTATATCTTATTTCCTCTGTTAGACTATAAACTCCTTGAGAGCAGATATTATATCTTCTACTTCTTCTGTAACTTTCAATGAGACCTTGTGTAGCAATGAGTGTTCTGATAATACTTATTGAGTATGCAGTACAATCTGGTAATAGGAGAATAATATTATGCATGCCATATCTATGCAGATACCGTGTTATCTGGGGCATGGTGCAGATAAATCTCACAACTACAGAATTCTGAGTCCATAATTCTGAACAGGGACTAGGGACAATGTGATATAGGAGGAAAAACACTAGCTCTGGATTCAGATCCTATCTCCAGCATTTACTACCTGTGTGAGCTTGAGCAAGTCTCTTAAGTAACCTCTCTGAGCTCATTTCCCTCATCTGCAAAAAGGAGAGAATTGAACTAGATGTCTTCATGAGTCTCTTCCAGATCTAGGTCAGTGATTCTGTTGGCTTATTTTTTTCCTACCCCCCACACTGCATTAAGCTTAAACTCTTACACATTATCTAGTGCTTGATGAGTACATGTTGGGTAGATGATTAAAAGAACAAATGTTATTGGTAATATAGTTACAAATGGGTGCTGTCAGGAGGGCATTTTCTTAAAAGTTGTGAAAATTAGAGAAACAAAAATGTGCTAGTGAGAAAGTGAATAAAGATAATATATTTGAATAAGAAATATTATGGGAAGGGAAGTATGAGCCAGTCATTTGCTGTTTAAATAAACCCACTGACTTCCTAGTTAAATAAACATATTAAAAAGACTTCAAACACTGGACTGAGATTACTGGGGTTGCTGGGCTTGCCTAGTTATTGCAAAATGGTCTGCAAAGACCACAGACCATTAGAAAAAACAAACTACCCCAATTAAAAGGAAAAAAAAACCCAGATGATTCTCCCATGATTTCAAATTCTCCTTTCTTAATAGTCTAAAAAATGGTGCAGGACCCTGGGCTTAGAGTTTTCATGGACTGGATTCAATATTGCAGGCATCCTTATAAAATTATGGCTCTTTGGGTTCTATCTAGCTCACATACATAGTAGTTGAATAAAAGGGTCTCTAATTCCTAATTCTAAGCTTGCAAGGTGATAATGAATATTAGGGACAGGGCAGTCTCTCTTTTAAGCCACAAAAATAAAATTCAGAATATGTATAAAATGTTACAAAAGAGGACTGTGAAAAATTAGCATAATTCTCCTGTGCCTCCCATGTGTCTCACCTTTCCCCAGGGCCCTACCCAGTCCCTAAGATTCGTAATACTACCCTCTGATTTGGACTTTCCTTAGAAGGGAAATGAACTTGGAGTTTCCAGAAAGGCTATCCCTTTCCCGTTACATATGAACAGTCAAGGGAACTCATCATAGTAGTAATGTGAAAAGTCTACATCTTTTAGTCTCCCATGTCATGACTATTATATTATAATATTAGTTAATATTATATTCTAGCTCTTGGGGAAAAATATGTAATCCTTTTCTCCAGGGAGGATAATGCTGCCCAGGGGCTCCCTTCTCTCTTCAGGATGATGGCCCCTGGAACTTTCAAACTTGGGCTTTCTATAATGGTAAGTCTGGCATAGCCCAGGAAATCTCCTTGCTTGGCCCAGGTTGGCAGGGGTACCAGGTGGTACTCCCAACACTTGTCCAGATCAATCCTCAACCTCTCAGTCTGAGATGTTATACCGCTGACTCTACAAGTCTGAGGTACAAGACTTGAACTCAGGTTGCATTGGTAGGAGCATCTGCCCCTACACCCCACAGGACCTGGATCAGCAGATCCAGCTGTTAGCTTTGCTACTCTTTGATCTGTGCATTGAAAACAACAGTATGATGTTAAGTATTGAGAAAGTTGTGAGTGTAGCCCCCAGCTGAAGCATCGACTTTTAAGAGGTGATTTAACACCAAGGAAAAAAACAAATGACCATGACTAATGTGAAAATATGTTTAATGTGAATATATATGTAGATGCTATATCAGACTGCATGCCATCTTGGGGAGGGGAGAAAATTTGGAACTCTAAAGCTTGTGGAACTGAAAGCTATAAATAAAAAAATTAATAAATATTTTTAAGAGTAACAGGCACCATTTCTGGAGGAGGAATATGTTTTAGACTTTTATTCTTCAAATAAATATTTTTTTATGCCTCAAAAAACAAGATAAAATAAATGAGACTTTTAATGACTAGGAACTAGGCTTGACTCCAACCTCTGACACTTTCTACCTGTATGACATTAGACAAGTCACCTCTCTGAGGCTCAATTTCCTCATCTATAAAATGGAGATAAATAATGCTCCCATTACCCATGACTTAACAGGTGGGTGATATAATTCAATAAACACTTTTTAGAAGCTAAAAATGTTAAGGTATTATATAAGTCTCTGAGGACACAAATAAAACAGTCCCTGCCCTTGAGCAGCTTATATTATGAGGGAGAGAATTCATACACAAATAAGTACAGTAAGAGTAGAAAGGAGTAGGAAAAGACAGCCAACAATTAGGGGTGAGGTAGCAGAGAAAGGGTTACGAGGGACATGAAGAAGGAGCACATTCTATCTATGGAAAATGGTGAGTTTGAATGAACAGAGGAACAACATGGAATATGGAACCTGCAGAACAGGTAAGTAACTCACTTTGACTAGGCTTAGAGTTGTGAATGGAAATCAGGTGAAATGAGGTTGGAAATAGAGGCTGGAGCCGTATGCTAGAGGATATTACAAGCCAAGCTAAGGTGGGTTTTTTTGATCATTTATTAGATGGATAGCAGGGAATCACCAAATATCTTTGAATAACGGAGCAGTACAGTCACATTGGTGGCCCAGGAAGATTATGTTGCCAGTTTTGTGGAAGAATAACTGGAAGCAGGGAGTTAAGCTGAGAATGGTTCAGCTGAGAAGTGCTGGAAGCCTCAACTATGATGGTAACTGAGAATAGAGAAGGTCATGGTGGGGACAGATCAACGAGACTTGGAACCGATTGAATAAGGTAGGGGTAAGGGATAAGGGAAGCACTGGATGCAAAGTGTTTTCTAGACATTACCTCATTTGATCCCCTTTATTGTTCAGTCTTTTCAGTTGTATCTGGTTCTCGGTAATCATTTTTGGAGTTACCTTGGCAAAGTACTGGAGAGGTTTGCCAATTCCCCCTCCAGTTCCTTTTACAGAGGAAGCAAATAGAGTTAAGTGACTTGCTCAGGGTTCCACAGGTAATATCTAAGGCTGAATTTGAATTCAGTGGTACCTCAACCAAAGCAGTGAAGTATGGAGAATGGATAGCTAAAGGTAAAGAAAATGAGTTCTGTCTTGGATATTTTTGAGCTTGACATGTTTATGGAACATGAAGACTGAGCTAGCTACCCAATAGTTAGTTGGCATGGGACTAGGATTCTGGAGAGGTACTTAGGCTGGAGAGATAAATTTGGGAGTCATTTGCATAGAGATGATAGTTGAACTCCTGGGAACTGATAAGGTCTCAATAAAGAATATACAAAGAAAAGGCCCATTATAGAGTCCCATGGGACAAATATGCTAAGGGGGATGTAGTAAAGCAAGGGAGACTGAGAAAGAGTATTCATACATGAAGCAAGGGAACCAGGAAAGTGCAAGTATCGGGGGGGAGAAGGAGGATACTGACAAAATCAAAACCCGGAAAGAAGTTGAGGAGGCTGAGGAAATCAGATTTCACATGAGATCATTGGTAACCTTAAATTCAGCAATTCATTGAGAAGTCACAAGGGTTTGGAAAGAGATGAGGAAGGAGAGGTAGTAAAGGTAGTCAGGTCTCCCTAAGAATTTGACATTGTCTATGAAAGGAAAAGAGTTAGAGCAGAATCACTTGAAGCATCAAGGTCAAAGTCCAGAAGAAGACTTTTAAGGCTAAGGTTTGTAAGCACTCAAGGAAAGAGCCACTAGAAAGAAAGATAGTAAAAAACAAGAGAAATTGAGGGAATGATCAAAAGGAAATGTTCCTGCACAGAAGAGAAAGATAGACTAAAGGAATAGATTGAGAATTTGGTCTTCTCAAAAGGAAGAAACTTCTTCCTCAGAGACAGAAGGTGAAAAATAGGCAAGATGGATGCGTCATAAGATGTATGGAGCAGAGCAGAAGGGGAAACCTATGGTAGATGGCCTCTTTTTTGTCAATAAACTAGAAGTCATGTGATCTGCTAAGAAAAGGGAACAGGATCTCAGGAGATTTAAGTTCCTTGAGTGTAAGGGTTCCATCCTACCTTCTTTGTATTTCTCATAGAATAGGTCCTCAATAGATGTGTTCCAAAGTGTATTTGCTGCTTTCTAGAATTATCTATGTATCAAAAGAGAGAGAAAAAAACTTTTTTAAAGGGCTGACATTAGTGTTGGGCCCACATCCCAATACTCTCTTTAAGAACAGACTTGACAAATATTTGCTGGGTGTGGGAAAAGTGATTTATCAGTCCCATTGCTAAAGTCAACAAGCTTTACTGAAATGAACCACTGATGCTGAGCTGGTCCAGCTGTGGCTACCTTCTCTTGATAAATACTGGACTATCATGAGTGAGAAGTCAGCTTAACTGAAATCTCAAGGGCCCAAGCATTTCCAAGTAGCATCCTCTCTGTCTCTTCCCAAATGGATTTTGTCTCACAATACACACTGAAAGACGGTAAATGTAGAAAGATGGTAAAAGCTAAAAAAGCCCACAGAGATTGTTTAATTCAGAAGTGTCAGACACGAGGTGTGTAGCTGGCTACAGCTTCTGACACTCCTGAGTATGGCCTGAACCCAATTAAAATTTAATTGGGATATATTTAACCAAATAAATAAAAATACAATAAACATAACATTATGTTTTAAAGATGTCAACACATAGTTTGAAAGGATTAATGGTTTCTGTTTATTGACATCACTGCCCCAATTCATCCTCCTCATTTTACAGATGAGGAAATGTCTCTGTCCCCAATTAATTCAGATCTTTTGCTCCCTAATATCATGTTCCTTTCCACATATCATGCTTCCTTTCTATAAAAGCTCCTTTACAACCCATGATCCTGAGGGTCTGAATTTACCACTGCCAGAGTCTGGGTTATCTTAGGGTGCAATCATCTCTTTAGTTCTAAGTTTCGTTGGCCAGTGTTGGGTCTGTGGTCTGTAGTGACCACAGAGTGAGAGAGTGATGTTATGTGTAAGGAATAGGTGGGGGATGGAAGAAAGAAAGGAGAAAGAGAAAAAGAAGTGAGAAAACAAGAGACAACTAAAGGAAGAAACTTAGAATCTCAGAGTTGGAAGAGATTTCAGAGGCATTCTAGCCTGGTCTACAAAGTTCCCCAATAAGTGGTCATCCAAGAAAAAGAGAAGGGGGACAAGTGGGAGAGGAGTACCACACCTCATGTGGTTCTTTCTGCATGCAAAGTGCTTTCTAGACATTATCTCAACTGATCTCATCGTCGTTGGTCAATCTTTTCAGTAGTGTCTGACTCTTTGGGATCCCATTTGGGGTTTTCTTGGAATTTCAAAAATTAGAAAATCAACCAATAGATAAAGCCCCAAACGTACCAAGGAGGAAATCTTGGAAATGAAAGGAATGGACGTATTATACTTTTGCTTTTAAATAGATGACTAACAAAATTAAAAACCATTCCTTGAAAAAAACTAAGAAAATCATCAAAACTTTAGCTGACCTTATTAATAAGAAGAGGGAAGGAAATGATATTGACAAAATAAAAAAAATAAAAAGGCAAAATCACAACAGAGAAGGAATAAGGAGCTATTAGACCTGCTTTGAGCTGTGTTCTCTCAAATTAGGAATTTATCAGAAATAGAGATTAGCCTACACAAACACAAAAATAGTTAAATAAAAATAGAATCAAGTAAAGGACTCTGGAGGAAGAAAATCTAGCTTCAAGATTTAACTTTCTCAGACATTTGTTTCCTGTGCTACCTGGAGTAAAAAATTTAATCCTGCTGGGTTAGAGTTTCTTCATCTGTAAAATTGGGAGGATGGACTAGATGTTTTTGGAGGACAATGCACTGGGCCTGAAGTCAGGAAGACCTGAATTCAGATCTGGGCTCAGACATTTTCTAGCTGTATGACTCTGGGGAAACTACTTAACCCTGCTTGCCTCAGTTTTCTCATTTGTATAATGAGCTAGAGAGGGAAATGACAAACCACTCTAGGATCTTTGCCAAGAAAACTCCAGAAGGGGTCACAGAGAGTCATACATTACTGAAAAATGACTGAACAAAATAACTCTAGATAGTTACCTGAGGAGTACCTGATAGGTGTGGAAGTACATTCCATCTTGGGATGTATGAACTTAAGAGCTAGCTATAAAGAAGCTACCAAAGGTGGAAAAAATCTAGATGGAATTATTTGGTTGGTCAGAACTGCTGAGGATTTATTTTATATAAAAAAAAAAACTGGAGTGATCTAGAACAGGAAATATATTCTCATAGCTTGAGGAAACTTGGTTCAGGCCTGTGAGGGTTTATGGAAAATAGCAAGTCGATTGAAAACTTTAGAGTGTCTGGCAGCTTAGCAGTGGAAGCCATCCAACCAAACTTCTGAAGAGAAGGTGCTAGAGAAAGAGGAGGTGAGGAGCCCTGGCCCTGCTCTCCATCTCTTCCTTCCTTTGGCAGGAGGAAGATCTTGTGAACATAAGAGGCCTTTATACTTTCCATTGGCGTCCTCCTCCTAGCAAGGTCCTCAGAACAGCTGGCATATCACCCACATTGGGAGCCAAGGGCAAACCAGGCACATGTGGAGAGGCAGCTTCAAGGTCCTACAAGAATCTCAGCAGGAAAGTAAAAACGTGCCTAAGAGGATCATCCTTTGGATTCCAGTGAAAGGATTCCAGGAACTGTTTTTATCTGACAAGAAAATGCTGGGGAAAATGGAAAGCAATTTGGCAGAAATTTGGTTTAGAACATCTTACCTCATATACAAACTCAAAATGGATTTGACACAAATATTACAGATTTTACATAAAACAATCAGAAGAGGAACAGATCAAATGCCTTTCACAGCTGTAGCCAAGGGGTAAAATCTTATCATGATGAAAAGAAGGGAAATTATTTATTGGGGACAAATCTTTGCATTTATTATCCTTAATATCTTTAATAGTTTCACATAACTAAACATGCATAACCCGTATCTGATTGCTTACCATTTTGAGGCGGGGGGGAGGACAGAATTTGGAATTTAAAAATAAATTAAATGTTAAAAATTTAAAATATTATCTTTAATAATTACTATTCATAACTTAATAATTAGCTTTAATAACAATATTTAATAATTATCTTTAATAATAATAATGACTATTTTTAATTATCTGAAATACAAACTATGCAGGAAACACAAACAGATGAGGGTTAAAGCTATTCCCTAGTGGATATGAATAAGAACAAATATTTCCCCCCCAAAATGCAAGCTAATAATTGCCAAAGACTACTCTAAATCACTATTAGGAAGAGGATTAAAAAAACCTAGGTTTTTATCTCACTTCTAGAAAACTGGCCAAGACAACAAAAGATGGGAATTGTCAAAGGTGAAATGGTTCTGAATGGACAGACACACTAGCACTCTTGTTGCTGAACTTATAAAATTGATTGAATGATTCTGGGAAGCCATTTGAAATTATGCTAAAAAATAATTACAATTTCCATACCCTTTGACCTAGGGATCAAGCTGCTAGGCATATAAGTCAATGAGAAAAAGAAAAATCCCATAACACACCAAAATATTTACAGCACGCTTTTTTTTTTTTTTTTTTTTTGCCACAGCAAAGAACTGGAAACAAAGCAGATTCCAATAGCCGGGCAAGGAATAAACAAATTAGTTTCTAGTACAAGATGTCCCAAAAGTCTCTTAGTGCCATGGACACTAGGATTGCTGGTACAAACTGCCCCTGAATGTACACTATTACTCTCCTGTAAGAACATCTGCCACTGAGATGTCCATGACCCACCCTCTCTGAAAACTCTTATTTCCACTGTCTTCATACATCTCTCCCCTCCCGGTTAACTCCCTTACTCAGAAATTACATTCTTCTTGTTTCCTTCTTCCTTCCTGGAAGTCTGTCAAATGTCAGTGAGTCACTGCCAAGCAGTTAGAACAGATTGATGCTTCTGCCAAGTATGTGCCACCCAGACAGTTTCCTGGATCCTTCTTGTCATGGTAAATCTTTGATAGAATGTTAGTTCTGGAAAGGACTTTAGACATCTTGTCTTGCAATCCTCCCATTTTAAGAAATGAGGCAGGGGTCTAGAGATAGAAAGTAACAGAATGTTGGGTAGAGACAACAGTCAATCAATCTAAAGGTAAGGCAACAAATAATAAGCTGTTACTAAGCACCAGGCATCGTTGGCTTCACCTTTGACAATGCTGGCCGGGTGACATTCTGGTGCCATCTGATTATTATCGGGTTAGCAAGAGTAATCATTTCAAATAGAAATCTAGTTTCCTATATCTCTCCTCCTTTTCATAGCCAAGTCCCTGTGTTGGAGAGGAGTCTTCTTGATTAGCTATGGAGTCAATCAAAAGGCCAGCCATCTTCAGTTACTCATTTGCTTCAGTACTTGGTCTCATTAATCGACTCCTTTGCTCACGGCAACTGGTAAAGGGAGTGGAGTCAATGACCTTGAAAATCTGAAAGGTTTGGAGCATATTTTAGAATGCTGATATTCCAGAGTCCAAGTTTTTAGTTCATACAGTACTGATGCCCCAAAGAACAAGGAGTAAGCTTTAGAACTCCAGCCCAGCAATCATCAAGACAAGAACAAATTTGGTAGAGATGCTGCCTTGTCATGAATTTGGTGAAACCAGTGATATATGGGATGTGAGTTAAGTTTGGAGTCCATTCTCCCCAGAGGCTGAGGTGATATAGGAAAGATATGCCTTTGAACTGTGGAGAAATATGTGTACACTTGATCTTGATATAACAGTAAAGCAAATACCCCTTTGTAAAAAGCTCGTTGGTTAAATGAAACTGGGGGAGGATCCATTGTCCCCTAATAATGGGTGGAACATAACTGAGAGCTCAAGGCAGCCTATAGAAGGCTCTAGAATAGTGGATTAGAATATAGTTGCTGTACTTGGATTGGATTGAATTAGGTTAGAAGTTACCAGATGATCTACAAGAGGGAGTTCTTCCTTTCCTTTTGAGTAAATGTCCTGGGATCTCTTTTCTTTCTCACTGCAGTCCCCAAATGGAAATGCCTCTCCTGTTTCTCACTTTTAGTTCAAAAAAAAATCTTGATAGGGTTCTGGGGGACTGCCACAGGGCATGATGAATGAATGAATGGTTGGGCAAAAAAAAGCCTTTATTAAGTGCTTACCATATATCAAAAACTGGAACTACATGTACAAATGTACAGTTCTCCAAATTCACATTCTGATAAGGGGGACAACACAGATAAGAGAGTGATAGTATAGTGATAGGTTGTTTTAGAGTGGGAAGTGACAGGGTTGAATAGTATAATTGGGCAGTTTATCTACATGTCTTTTTGAGAGGTATTGTTTTGTTCATTTCATTATAGTTCTCAGAGCAAGAGATAGAAAGGTAGTGCTGGTATGTATAAGGCAATAAGAAGGAAAAAAATACCAGGAACTTCTGTTCCCGGCGAGTGTACAGTTAAGTGGTTTAACTCTATAGTCTCCAGTGGTCCACTTTGGAAGGTGGAGCAGGAGTGATGAAATGAAAAATGTCAAGGGTATAGTATCCAGGTTAGGAACTGAAGCGCACTGCTGGTCATATTTATTGAACAAAGATATTGGCTAGGCGGCTAGGAGATGATGCTCAATGCTGAATATGAAGTCAGGAATACCTAAGTTTGAATCTTACCCTGAACATTTACTAGGTTTATGGCCCTAGACAAATCACTTAACCTCTCTTGGTCTCAGTTTCCTGAACTGTAAAATGTGGCTAATAATACTGGAAACACCAGTATCATAGGATTGCTGTAAGGAAAGGTTTTTTTTGTCAACTGTTATATGCTGTATAAACATAAATTGTTACATATACCAGGTTTCTGTACATATTCTAGGCTGAGTATTTTACGTAGAATCCCATGCTAAATGAGGGAAAATAGGATACAGAACAAATTTAGAACTCTCTCCACCCCTTCCTCCCCCACTACTCCTCCAGTGTAGTTGTTTCATGAATATTTTTCAGTCTCCAAGTCCAAAGGCAAAATAAAGATAAGACAGAGGAAAACAGCAAAAATAAAGGGAGTTGAAAGATGGTAAAGAAAACTCTCTAGATCAAGCTAAGGAATGCTATTTGGGGATATTGTATAGTCGTATCATTTTAGATGTGGAAGGACCTTGATAAAAATCTAGTCAAACCCCCTCCAGAAGTCCAGAGAGACCCACTCAAGGTCATACAGTCAGTGGCAGAACCAGACCTAAAAATCCTAGACCAAGGTGTTCTGGCTGACTTCTTTGGGGGTAATATATTTGGAAGCTCAGGAGTGAGACTGGGACTGGATATACAAAATACTTACATACATCATGGGCACATATGTGTGTATACTGAGTAACCCATAAAAGATGATAATTAAATTCATAGGAGTTTTATAAATTCACTGAGAAAGAATAGAGAGAGAAGTGCCAGTACAGAGTCTTGTGATGAAGGGTGTGGTTGTGCTTTGTTGCCGAAGAAGACCATGCCATAAGAGAAATGATGACATGACTTGCACTTGACTTTGTTTTGAGTGTGGGAGGGTTGTGCAGGTCACCAGCCTCACTTTTCCTCCAAAGCCATCTGAATCCAGCGACCAGATATTCATCATGAATATGGAGATGATCCAGGATGAGGTAATTGAGGTTAAGTGACTTGCCCAAGGTCACACAGCTAGTGAGTGTCAAGTGTCTGAGGTGAGTTTTGAACTCAGGTCCTCCTGACTCCTGTACTGTTGTTCTATCCACTGTAACACCTAGCTGCCCATAATTAGGGGTACAACATGGATGAAGATCCAACAAAGGAGACTTAGTAGGAGAGTTCACTCAGATAGGGAGAAAACCAAGAGAGGGCAGTGCCACAAAGCCAAAAGGTAAGAGAGTCAAATACATCTGAGAGCTCAAGAAAGATGAAGTCTGAGAAAAGATGATCAAATATGGCAATTAAGAGATCCCTCAGAAATTTAGAGAGAATTTTAACTGAGTGCTTAAGTCAGAAGCCAGACAAAGGATTGAGGACTGAGAGGAGAGGACATAGAGACAATAAGTGTAGACAGCTCTTTCTAAGAACTTGCTGGAAAAGGAAAGAGAGATATAGGATGACAGCTTGAGGCAATGGTTAACTGGTTAATGAAGTTTTAAGAATGGGGGAGACTCAGATACGTTTGGAGGCAGAAGGGAAGAAAGAAAGAAATAATGGAGTGTAAATATTAGAGAGATGGAATGATTGAAGGAGGTGACTGCTGAAGACTAAATATATGCTTACATATATATATAAATATATATGTAAAGATATATATAAAGATATTTATGTAAAGATATATATGTATATATATATATATACAGAGAGAGAAGAGAAGAGAAGAGAAGAGAAGAGAAGAGGAGAGGAGAGGAGAGGAGAGGAGAGGAGAGGAGAGGAGAGGAGAGGAGAGGAGAGGAGAGGAGAGGAGAGGAGAGGAGAGGAGAGGAGAGGAGAGGAGAGGAGAGGAGAGGAGGGAAGGGAAAGGAAGGGAAGGGAAGGGAAGGGAAGGGAAGGGAAGGGAAGGGAAGGGAAGGGAAGAGAAGAGAAGAGAAGAGAAGAGAAGAGAAGAGAAGAGAAGAGAAGAGAAGAGAAGAGAAGAGAAGAGAAGAGAAGAGAAGAGAAGAGAAAAGAATGTGTTCAAGAGCACATGAAGAGAAGTTGCATTTAGCAAGAAGGACTACTGCATTAACAGAAACTGGAGAAAGGAGGAAAGAGTACAGGGATGATGTTAAAGGGATTGGATAGCCTACCTAGCCTTAATCACTGAATGAGTGTTGCCTCAGTCAAACTGAGACCTGTGAAGACCTTAGCTTAAGAATATCAAGGTCTCTCATGGGCCACCTCCAGTTGTCCTGGCCATGTCATGGTCCTCTTCCAGAATGAAGGTCAAACAACTGTAATGACAACGAACAACAATCTGTATTGAGTTTGTGCAAGTTAGAATACATGTGAAGACATCCTTAACATATATGTGATTTGGTGTAGGAATTACTCAACATGTAGTCCGAAGGATTGGTTTCAAGTCCAAGCTCAGCCACTTACTAGCCCATGTGTTCATACATTTGGAGTCACCTAGTTCAATGCTCTTAGGTTACAGATAACGCTCAAAGAGGTAAAGCGATTTGCATCCAAAGATGGGTTGGCCAAGGTCACAAAAGGAATCCGTGTCATCAGTGGGATGTGAGCCCACATCTGATTTCTCTCAGTGTCTCTATTTAATCCTCTACATTTCCCCCTATAAAATGAGCATCCTTTTATATGCACTCTATCCCAAGTAGGTTTAATTTGGTGGTTATACTAAAATATATATTTAAACATAAAATGCTATATAAATATTGTTTCAATCAGTCAATAAATGTTTATTAAGCACCTACTATGTGCCAGAAACTGGGCTAAGCACTGAGAATACAAAAAAGGCGATTCCTGCCTTTAAGAAACTTATAATCTAAAGGTTAAAATTTAATTTCAAGGAGACATTGTTCTTCCAAATATGATTATATAGGGAACAGTGCTTTGCAAATTTAAAATAATGTTTAAGTGTTATCATTGTCGTGCTTGTACTAAACCTTATTCCATAAAGCATCCTTGGTGCGTGAATGGTGGGTGGAAATTTGTATGTTCACATAAGACACTGGCACTCAAATAGGACACTGGAATACAGTCCTAGGCTGCATTCATTGTGTTTAGCTCTTCAGGGCTAATGTATATCATTCATTGGCTTCCAGAATCAGCATGTTAAAAGTTGCTTGGTCATAATGGGTTTTCTCCTAGATACTTAGAGGCCCTTGGATGGAAATCATCTCCTCTCCAAGAGGAAGATCTTCTTCTAAGAACTCTCTCCTAGGCTTCCATCCATCCTTACAGATCTTGCACTAAGTGTTTTGGCTTGACAATGAATGAGCTGGAAAGAAAGAAATCAATCTCTTTCTTTTTCATTTCTCCAGGAAGTTGATTATATTCACATTTTGTTAGAGTATCTTTTTTTTTAAACATTTTTTCTTTTAAAACATTTTTTCTTTTAAAAAGATCACTCCCACTCAAACTGCAATGGTACCTGCCAAAGAGTCATACACTTGAGAGGTCAAACTTTGATTCACTTATCCTATTTGTCCCCCAATGTATATATGAAGAGATCCTGAATGCACCTACCAAACTGTAAAACACTTGAGGGGATACATTATGTCATCTCTTCTCTCTATCTACAGCTTTGCACATTGTGTTGCATATAGTAGGAGCTTAATAGATGTTTGCCAAATTGTTTGTTGGATTGGAGTGGTTGCTAATTGCCTGGGCTCATCACTTGATTGCTTCTGTGCATGTCTACAAGTACAAGGGGAGAAAGCAGATTCAGCTGGAATGCCCTTTGCTTCCAAGTTTTCCATGTGTCTTGTCAAGTTGGCTGCTTTGGAAAGAGGCCTTGCCAAAAGGGTGGTGTTTGTCCTTACCATTTCCTAATAGACTGAGTGCACGTATATTTGCACAAAGGGCTGAAGTCAGTTTGGACCCCAATAAGAGTAACACAGGCTTTTAAGGGACTTAGATCCCATTTGGACCCAAAGAATTCAATTCCCCCTTGACCCTTAAATGAGAGCATTCATTGGTCTTTGGTCATTCCAAACTTGAATTGCCCTAATAGTAACATTAGCATCCTTCTAGATTATGGACAGGAAAAAAAGGAATTGGATTGTTTTCTCTTTTCAATCATATCCTTTCTCAAGCCCACCCCAGCTTTAGTCTTTGTGGGAGGGTGAGGAGAAAGAAAAGGAAGTCAAGGAAAAAGAGAACCATAGCATTTTAGAGTCAGATGAGACCTGAGAAATGATCTAATCCCACCCCCTCCTTTTACAGAGAGATGAACTGATGTCCAGAGATAAAAATCAACTTCTTTAAGGTCACAGAGATAGTAAATGGCACTCCAGACTAGGGTAAACCTGGGAAAGTATTGCCTTTCCCCCTAGCTCATTGGATGAGAGAGACCGTTCTTTAATAAGCATCTAAAAATTTCTTCCTGTGGGATTCAAGCATCCTTTATTGCCTTCTGAAAATAGCCTCCTGTGTCCTCTGGGAGATGTTAACTATTCAATCTCCCCTCTCTATCTCTCTGTCTCTGTCTCTGTCTCTGTCTCTTCCTCCCTCCCTCCCTCCCTCCCTCTTTCTCTCACTCTTTCTCTCTGTCTGTCTCTCCTCCATCCTAGTAAACTTTACAAATATTTATTGACTAACTATTTTTCTCTCTCTATGTCCCTGTTTTGGTGTCTCTTCCCACTTTTTTCTTTTTTTGCCCTATTCTCTCTCTCCCTACTTAGTTTATTTGGCCAACACAAGCAGTAGTCTGAGGCAATCGTCCATTCTTCCTGTTATTGAAGTTTCTAGAACTAGCAGTAGAACTCTCTCCTCCCTGGAGTCCATGTGGTTACATGACTCCAACTTCTATGACTCCTTCCCTAAAGTCCAACATCTCCATGCTTCTTCCCAATAACATAGATGAAGAAACTGAGGAACAGAGATTAAGTGACTTGCCCAAGGTTACAGTTACTTGGTAGCAGAGTCAGATCTCTGATTTACCAGGACTTTTGTCTCTCAATTGAATGCCTTTTTTTTAACCATAACATGCTTCCTGTCAAAATAATAAAATATAAAATATTTTATAAAATACATAAGTTGTTAAATATATTTTAAAAATAAACCAAATCTATCCAATTAAAATTGGGCGAGTCATTTAACATCTCTGGGTTTCCATTTCTGTAGAATTATAGGATGAACTAGTTAATTTATCACATGATTTGAGGTTGAAGTAACCTTATTCATCATCTGATCCAACTTTCTAATTTTACAGATGAGGAACTGAGGCCCAGAGAGGGTGAGTTACCCTAAGGTTACATTGGTAGTGATTGGCAGAAGCGGGGCTCAAATCCCAGGTGTTTTGATTCCATATCCAATGATCTTTCCACTATATCACAATAATCTCCATTGCAACCTCTAGTTGTATTATTTCCTATATCTGTAATGTTCTCTCTCTCCCTTATTTCCTGTTGGATTTAATTTTTTTTGTAAATAGCATTTTATTTTTTTCCAATTACATGTAAAGATAGTTTTAAACATTCATTTTTTAAAATAAGATTTTGGCTTCCAAATTTTTCTCCCTCTCTTCTTCCCCACAACAGCAACAATCTGATAGAGGTTATACATATGCAATCATATTAAATATGTTTCCACATTAGTCATGTCATGAAAGAAGAAAGAAAAAAGGGGAAAACCTTACACATGCACACACACACAGACACATGCAACACAAGGAAAGAAATAGTATGATTGAATTTGCATTCAGATTTCATGATTCTGTCTCTGAATATAGATAACATTTTTCATCATGAATTTTAGAATTATCTTGCATCACTTTATTACTGAGAAGAACTAAGACTATCATAGCTGATCATTGTGCAGTGTTGCTGTTAATGTGTACAATGTTCTCCTGGTTCCGCTCACTTCAATCAGTGTCAGTTAATATATGTCTTCCCAGTTTTTTTCTGAAATCTTGCTCATCATTTCTTATAGTAAAATAGTATTCCATTACATATATATGCCACCACTTGTTCAGTCATTTCCCAATGGATGGGCATGCCCTCATTTTCTAATTCTTTGCCACCACAAAAATAGTTACTATAAATAATTTCGCAATGCATGTAGTTTGCCATTTTTGTGATCTCTTTGGGATATAGATCTAGAAATGGTATTGCTGGATAAAGAGTAGGCACAGTTTGATTGCTTTTTGGTTATATTCCAAATTGCTTTCCAGAATAGTTGGATTAGTTTACAACTTCACCAAAAATGCATTAATGTTCCAATTTCCCCACCTCTTCTCCCACATTTGTCATTTCCCTTTTCTGTCATATTAATCAATCTGAGAGATATGAGGTGACACTTCAGAGTTGCTTTAATTTTCATTTCTCCAATCAATAGTGATTCAGAGCATTTTTATAGGACTATAGATAGCTTTAATTTCTTCCTCTGAAAATTGCTTATCCATATCCTTTAATCACTGATTATCTGAGCAATTAATTGTATTCTCATAAATTTGACTCCATTCTCTATATATTTGAGAAATGAGGCCTTTATCAGAAACACTGTAAAAAAGTTTCCCAGTTTTCTGCTTTCCTTTTAATCTTGGTTGCACTGGTTTTGTTTGTTCAAAACCTTTTTAATTTATTGTATTCAAAATCATCTATTTTGCATTTCATAATGCTCCCTATCTCTTGTCCAGCCATAAATTCTTTCCTTTTTCATAGATCTGACAGGTAAATTATTCTGCTCCTAATTTGCTTATGCTATCACCCTTTATATTTATATCTTGTTCCCATTTTGACTTTATCTTGGTGTAGGGTGAGAAATGTTGGTCCATATTCAGTTTCCGTCATACTACTTTTCAGCTTTCACAGCAGTTTTTGTCAAATCATGAGTTGTTATCTCAGAAGCTGGAGTCTTTGGGTTGATCAAACAGTAGATTACTGTAGTCTTTACTAATGTCTTGTGTACCTTTTTGTTGAATTTCTACCCTGCCTTTTACAACTGACTCAAATAATATTTCTTCCAGTAAGCCTTTTCTGGTTTTCCCAATTAATAATACCCTATTCTATTTTACCCAAGACTTCTGATGGCACATTTAAAAATTTTTCTATAATTCACTTAAGACATATTATTTTGTATAAGAACTTATTGTGGATTTATCATGTTCCCTTACTGGACTTTGAGTGGTATTATCACTAAGAGTATGAGGGCTGTCTTGTCTAAAGTTTGTAATTCCCTCGGCACCTAGCAGGAGGGTTGCTCATACAATCAAAGGTCAAATATTTGTCGACTGAATGAATGAGTTCCTGGAATGAACTTCCTTCAAGATACGTTTTTTTGAAACTTCAGCCCAGCTGCTTCCTTCTCTCTAGAGAACTGCTAGTCTTCTTACTTTTATTCCAAATTATCTTTTGGGGGGTGGGGGAAGAAATCAGGGTTAAGTGACTTGCCCAGGGTCACATAGCTAGTTAGTGTCTCAGGCTAGATTGGTATTGAGATCTTCCTGACTCCAAGTATACTGTATAGACTCTCACTTAGCTGCCCACAAATTACCTTTAGTTTCCTTCTCTCTTTACATGTAGTAACCCCCACAAATATAAGTACCTCGATATCAGATGTCATTTTCTTCATTTTTGCTTTTGTATTCTCAGTACCTAACACTAAGTATTTGAGAAATGTTTGTTGAATGAATGAGAAGGGTCATACCAGTCTCTGAGCTTTGCTGAAGATAGACCAAACCAAAGCAAAAACAAAAGAACTTTCCTGTTCTAGAATATAGCCACATGCCTAGGCAAAGCAGACTACTTTCCTTATATGCTCTTCCTCATCCCCTACTCATTTCTTAGCCTCTACTCATCTGGCCTTAGTCCCTACCAGTTGAATGAAGCAGCAATTCTAAGGTTACCAATGATAGTTTAATGTAACAGCAAGGGCCCTGACAGACACAGGACATACACTTTAATTAAGCACATATATTACTCACTTAGTTCAGGTGACAAAGTTAGCACCCTGAACTTCAAAGATCAACCAACAGAGGACTTCCAACTGTCTGCCTGTAAGCAATATATATCACAGATCAATAGACATATCCAACTGTCTAATCATACATACATAGTTACCAGAGAGAGAGAGAAACACTAACATCTGGGTTTTCAAAGTTGGGGGGCTCCTTCGTGGCTGCCCAGATTCTCCTCTGGCATACAAACCTTCTTTCAAAAACTAAGCTCCAAAGTAAAACCTCACCCCAGAATATTTATACACTTTTCAGAGCCAGAGAGCATCATAACCCTTGAGAACCAGTGGCTCATTAGAAATTAAGAAAAGATGTGGGTTTCCCCTAATCAAGCTTTCCTTAATGGGCAGGTCCATCAATGGATGAGGAAGATTTTTAACTCTCATCAGCATTACACTTAGACAAAGAAACAAACAAATGTCTAAGTTATTTTTTTAAAATCCAATGATTTTTTAAAGTCTCATCTTTCTTGAACTCTCTGAACCTTTGGTCACCATCTTTTCTTGGATTCTCTTTTCTCTGTTGGCTTCTGTTATCTCTTGATTCCCCCCACTTCTCAGTCTTCTGTTGCGTCATCTTTCATGTAAATTTATCCCTCTAGGAGGCAGAGTGGATGGATCCTTGGGCCTGAGTCAAGAAAATCTGAATTAAAACCCAATCTCTGATACTAACTAGCTGTGTGACCTTGGGCAAGTCCCTTAACATCTTTCTTTCTGAGTTTCTTCAACTATAAAATGGGAAGAATAATAATCCCTACTTCCCAGTATTGTTTTGAAGACCAAAGGAGATAATATTTGTAAAGTGCTTAGCACAATGCAAGGCACATAGTTGATACTTGACAGATGCAGATTTCCTTCCTTTTCTTTCCTCATCCAAAGGTCACCATTTCCTTCTCAGAATCCTTATTTTCCTCATAGCTTGATTCTGTAGTCATCTCCTCCAGGAAGCCTTCCTTGATCTCCCTGTTTGTCAGTACTCTCTGTCTTCTCTTACCTTGTATTTATTTATGTACATATTATATCTACCAAGAGAATGAAAACTCCTTGAGCACAGGAATGGTTTTTCACTTTTGACATTAGTTTTTGACTAATGTGCCTAGCACAGTGTTTTCCCCATAAGAGTTACTTTAAAAGTATTTGTTGCTGAAGAGAAAGTCTTTATGATATGAAAAATGGGACCAGGGGACTTGAGATTTTTAAGCTGATTTGTTTCTACTAAAATCTGCCACATCCTCTACAGGTCCATTGCCTCCCACTGTGGGACAGGTAAATGAATAAATGTGCCTCTTCTCTGCAGCACAAAGGGGCTAAGAATAAGTGTTCCTTCCCTTTGCACAGGCTAAAAATACAGGCTCCTTGACCCTCTTGTGTGTCCTTAGTTATTCAGAGGTGTTTGGGCTGGTAAGATTTGGTAAAATGAGGATGAAATTATCCTCAAAGGCTATTAATCCCTTTTAGAGGGATAAAGCAGAGCTTCAAAGTCCCCAGGAGTGAAACAGAAATGGAATTAGGATGAAAAACTGCTCTTCCTGCCCACAATAAATAACGTTCACTTAATTGGCTTCCTCTTTTTTTAATAGTAAGTAAATTGTCCCTTGGATGTGTTGGTGAACACTGGCTGATGGATGATTGACCTATTTATCCACTGAAGGGAACACAGCTTGGGGGGCAGAGTCCAAGTAAACTTAATTGACAATTACCTATGAGGAGAAGGAGAGAAAGGGTCACATAAGCTGATGAAGTAAATTTGAGAGGTGCTATAAGGCTTTGTCTGTCCCCTAATATCTTCCCCACTGGAGTGGCCTTGTGCCTGGCCAATTAGGCCTGAAATTCTCACTGAAATGTATTACTTTGGGTTAGACAATCCAAAGTCAGGAGCTCGAGAGTCTAAAAATCCATGATTAAGATGTTTACCTATCATCCAGGAGAATAGGGATGCAGGAAAGGTTGTCATGGACTGTTAAAGCTGAAAAGGACTTCATAGATCACAGATATAGAATACAAAATTATAAAGTCAATCAGCATTTACAAATTGCTTACTAGGACCTTAGAGGGAATTGGATTCAACTCCTATATTTTAATGATGGAGGAACCAGAATGAAATGACTACTTAAAGTCACCTGGGTCATTTAATCTGCTTCCTCTAAATTTAAATATTACAGTAATTATTCTGGCCCCTTACTATCTGAAGGTCAGGTAACCTTCTCCAGAACTCTTTGGAGTAGGGTGGCATCAATCTAGGCTGTTAGTTTAAACCTTCTCCACCTTTATTCTTCCAATCGTTGCTGTCCTTCATACTTGAAGAGGACCATCATAAGCCATCTTAAACCCATCATGGAACATCATAAACATTCTGCAGAAGACAATCTTAGATTGCCTTTCACTAAAGTGTTAAGATTGATTTTTTAATTAAATGAATCTCCCACTTACGTTATTCTGTCTTATGGATTTTCGAATGAACTGGTTAGCAACAACTCTATCATTCAGTAGAATTTTTGTGAGAATGCTGGTGGTATGTCAGTGGTACAACAGAAGAAAGTCATATCTGAAAAGATTTTTTTACAATGATTAGTTGAGATTGGGTGTGTTTGTCTCTTGGTGCCGAAGAAGACCATGCCATCGGAGAAATGATGACATGACTTGCACTTGACTTTGTTTTGAATGAGGGAGGGCTGTGCAGGTCACCAGCCTCACTTCTCCTCCAGAGCCATCTGAATCCAGTGACCAGATATTCATCAGGATGACTGGAGATGACCCACGATGAGATAACTGGGGTCAAGTGACTTGCCCAAGGTCACACTCAAGTGTTTGAGGTGAGTTTTGAACTCAGGTCCCCCTGACTCCTGCACTGGTGCTCTATCCATTGCACCACCTAGCTGCCCAGTTGAGATATAAACATTGCTTTAAAAAGTTATACATGCCAATGAACTTTAAATGCTTGATTTCTTTGGTCTCATGACTTGAGTTGCACTATACTGTTGTCTATTACGTATACAATGGTATTATATCTAAAAAAGGACACACCTTAATTAAAAATAATTTAGAGTTAAAAAGTGCTAACCATTACCTGAGCCTTCAAAGATTCGTAATCTTTTTGCTGGTGAAGGGTCTTACCTTGATGTTGATGGTTGATGACTGGTCAAAGTGGTGGTTGCTGAAGGTTGGAGTGGCTGTGTCAATTTCTTAAAATGAGACAACAATGAAGTTCACTGAATCAATTGACTCTTCCTTTCGTGAGAGATTTCTCTGTAGCACACAATGCTGTTTGATGACCTTTTACCAAGAGTGGAACTTTTATTTCAAAATTGGAGTCACTGTTTTATCAACAAAATTTATGTGATATTCTTCAATTTTGTGGTGGCTCAGGGAATAGGAGGGCCATCTCCAGTCATCCTGATCTGTATCTGGTCACTGCACCCAGGTGGCTCTGGAGGAGAAAGTGAGGTTGGTGACCTTGGATAGTCTTTCCTCACTTAAAGCCAGTTCACTTGGATGTTGTGACAGCGTCTTCCTAATGTCATGGTTCTCTGAGAACAAAGCACAAATAACAATGCGGAATAGGGAGGCCTGAGGAAAATGAGAGATTCATGGAAGGCTGTTCTGAGCCCTTCCTCAAAATGGAGTTTCTGGAAAGAATTCAGTGACAGAATTTTAGTGCTTGGCACTCTTCTGGATTGTTCTTTTGGAGTATTTTGGTTTTTGAATGTCCCTCTTAAAGTGTGATAACTCTGTAAAATATAATTAATGTAAGAAAGCTGGTGACTTATAAACTCTTAGTTTACAAATAGCTGAATATAGAAATAACTGGGTATGCCAAAGGGCTCCCCAGCTACTGGCATATCTCTTTTGACCTCAGACACTTCCTGCTATTGATGTCCCTCCCTCAATCCCATGATTCTAGAACTCTCCTCTGCCGCAGCTACAGGGGTCACCTGGCTAGACCCCCAGCCCACCTGTGTGCTATAGGAGCTCAATTCCTATTTTGCCTAGGAAGCTTTTCAATTGTCTGAGCCTTCCTAGGTTTCACCCTCCTGCCTCTTTCCAGTCCCATTTAGAGCCCAGAGCAGTCCAAAACTTAGTGGGGCCAGGCCTCAGAAAAACCCAATTATCAGAGTTTGCAGGGTCAAGATTCTAGGGATGCTCTTGCAGCACTGAATTTTGAGTCTGTATATCTGGATCCTATATCCTTGGCATAAACCAATGAAGAACTCCAAACCTCAACTTCCTCATCTGTAAAAACAAATTACTTACCTTTCTACCTCACGGGGCCCATGAACTAGAGTAGTATGAACCAGTTCTCCCAGGGCTTAGTTTCCAGATTCAAATGTAGGCCAATTTAAGTAAATTTGTCATTAGTGTTCCCAGTACCCCTAAACTTTCTCACCCTATTCCCTCCCATAATTCCAAGCTCTCAAGCTGTTCCTTTTCTGGTCATTCAAGAATAGTTTCAGATGAATTCTTTCACACTGAAGGGTAGGTATTATGTGTTACTCTTCCCAGGATTCTTTAGAATTTAAGAGAGAGTCTCAGAGAGAGGACAAAGATGAACAAAACGGCATTAATCACCAAGAGGGTAAAATTTCAGAAATCAAGAAAGAGAAGCATTTTCTGCTCCCCTGATAACAGAACAATCAGGGGAAATAGAATTTGTATAATGAAATGCAAGTCACAGCTTCAGTTGCTAAATAAAGAGTGTGTCAGAATGAGTGTTCAGAAAAAAGACGCAAAGGGGAAGCCAAACCCCCTGGAAATAGGTTCATTGCAGCCTCCCCACAGCAGTAGTGGCTCTTCCTAATGGCTCTTTTCTAAGTAGTTCTGGGAATTCCTCTTGTTAGGGGGCCTGAGTATTTGGGAACACAATGTTGATGCGGATGGACTAACAATGGATTTGAATTCAGAAGATATGAGTTCAAATTCAGATTTTGCCACTTGGGCAAGTCTTAGCCTCTCTGGGCCTCAGTTTCCTTCTCTCTAAAATTTGCAGGTTAAACTAGATGGCCTCTGAATTCCCTTAACTCTCTAAATCTATGATCATATTATTTTTTTCTCAAATGTAACCCCACTTCAACAGCTCACACTTTAGGAATTAATGGTTATTTCTCTCTAGAGGTACAACACTTATTAGGGGGCAACTTTACCTTCATCTATAGCCTGAAAAGATATTCTCCAGTAGTTCCTTCATTGGAAATGGGTAGCAAATGACTCACCAACAGAGGAAACCATCAGTCAGTTCATTGTGCTGTGGGGATTACCTACCTAAGCTGGAGCTAAATCTTCCCCAGAATTCTGAGGATTGTTTTGTCTCCCTTTACCTACCTTTTTTCTGCTTGGCAAAAACCATAACACTAGACTATAAGCTTCACTAAGGCAGGGACTTTTGTTTTATGCGTGTTTTTAGCTCCCAAAGCCATTAACAGTGCTTTGCACCTAAGTACGGTTTGGGTGAATGGAGGAATGCCTTAGATGAGAGCCTTTGGGTGAAAGTAGAACCTCTCAGCAAAATGACCAGATCACCCAAATGCAAAGATCGATCAGGACTATTTAATCCAAAGTGTGGTTGTATGTGTGTTTTTGGGGTGTGACTGCCACGCATGCTACAGCTTCCTGGAGTCACACATAAGAGTTAGGTGAAGGTGGACACCAATGGTGGATGAGCAGCCCTGAAAAGTGGCAGGCAAGCCCTCACACCAGAAGCCCTTACACACACTCCTCCCTCTGCGTGCGTGCACGTACACACACACACACACACACACATACACATGCACATACACACACACACACACACACACACACACACACCATTCCCTGACTGATAAGTGGTCAAAGGATATTAACAGGCAGTTTCTAGATGAAGTAATCCAAGTTTTCTATACTCATATAAAAAATACTCTAAATTACTATTGATTAAATGAATGCAAACTAAAACAACTCTGAGGTACCACCTACACCTCTCAGATTAACTAATATGACAGAAAAGGAAAATGAAAAATGTTGGCGAGAATGTGGGAAAATTGAGACACTAATGCACCGTAAGATGAGTTGTGAACTGATTCAATCCTTCTGGAGAGTAATTTGGAACTATATGCAAAGGGCTATAAAACCATGCAACACCACTACTAGGTCTGTATCCCAAAGAGGTAAAAAAAGAGGAAAGGACCTAAAAGTACAAAAGCATTTATAGCAGTTCTTTTAGTGGTGACAAAGAATTGGAAATTGAGGGGATAGATGAACAAGTTGTGAAATATGATTGTGATGGAATACTGTTGTACTATAAGAAATGATGAGCAGGATGCTCTCAGAAAAATATGCAGAAATTTACATGAACTAACACAAAATGATAAGAATGGAACTAGGAGAACATTATACAAAGTAACAGCAAGATTGTACCCAGATCAACTGTGAATGACTTACCTATTCTCAGCAATGCAGTGATCCAAGACAATTCTGTAGGACTTAGGATGAAAAATGCTGCTTGTCTACAGAGGAAGAAATGATGGAGGCTGAATGCAAATCGAAGCATATTTTTAAAACTTTATTTTTCTTGGTTGTTGGGTGTTTTTTTGCCTTTGTTTTCTTTCACAGCATGAGTAATATGAAAATATGTTTTGCGTGACTGAACATATATAACCCATATCAAATTTCTTGCCTTTTCAATGAAGGGGCAGAGGAAAGATGATGGGAGAGAATTTTAACTTAAAATTCAAAAAAATTTTAAAAATTATTCTTACATGGAATTGTGGGGAAAATAAAATATTATATGTATATATACAAGCACACACACACACACACATATATATATATATATATATATATATATATATGAATGTGTGTATTTATGTATATATGAAGAAAAAAAAACAAAGAAGTTCTGAAAGATGAGATTCCTAAGGAATAATGCCCTAACAGGTTACTCTTCCTAGGATTCTCTAGATTTTGAAAGAACCTCATATTCCACCCTCCAACCTCCCAGAGAGGACAAAATTAGACATAATGAAGCAAATCACTAGAAAGCAACATTTAGGTAATCAAGGAAGAGAGGCTTTATCTGCTTCTTTGAAAATGCAATGATCATAGAAATGGAATGCATGTAGTGAAATATAATTCCTCCTCAGAAGGAATACAGGATTGTCTTCAGGGAAGTATGGATTTGGAAGAGGAAAATGGCATCTATATAAGGAGAAAGACCTAGAGCAGACTTGAAAGGACAGAACAGCTTCATATCTAGCAGGAATTAGAGGGTAAAAAGCATGATCTTGGAGGAAAACACTGAGAATTCGTGCCTTATGTCCCAGTGAGTGGCATATGAAAAAAGGGCTTAATAAATATTTGTTGAATATGAGAGCCGTGAAGGTTGATGGAGCCAGCAGCAAAGGAAATAGGAGAGATCAGTTGCATAGCATCGTCTGGATATATTTTGATACTTCTATAACCGTAGTGAAAGGGATTCAATGTGCATCAATCTGTCTCACCTTGACCAGAGGAAAAGGAGCTGAAGAGAGAGATGATATCTGACCCTATGCTCCAATTGATACAGTGAGTCTGAACAGCCTATGCCTTCTCCTATTACAGTAAGAGGAAGCAGAGGCAATAAAGGTAAATTTAAATATCACTGCCTTGCAGGCCTGGAATATGGCATTCATTTTGTGATTCCTCTCTGATTCTTGTCATTCTGTCTTCATTTAATGTCTTTTGTAATTGAGCTTTGTGCCTCATAAATGTTTATTGAGTTGAGTTTTTGGATTTATGCTTTTTGTGTGGTCTGGTATAAGGGTTGCCTGGTGGCTGCTCAAACTAAGGTTTTTATATAGTTGATAAACCTAAACTTCACAATGAATCTGAGAAATAGTGAAGCAGTACAGAGGTGTGAGGATCCTATGGCAACAGAGTGCTAAGAGACAACCATAAAATGCATTAGAAAGTCTTTGTGTAATGTAGCTTTCAAACAGGGCATTTGTTGGCTTTGAAAGATAAAGGAGCTAATTCCCGTTCTGGCATCTTTCCAAAAAAAAAGTAGTTCCTGCTATTGTCTCAGTTCAAATTCAGACCAATGGTGCTACTGCTTATGAATGATCCAACAAGGGTCTAATGATGCCCTGGATGGAGCAGGGGATCTAAGGTTTAGCTTTAACATGTGACCTCATTTTGTGAAAAGTGAAAAGTGTGGGGCATTGGATGAGATTAATGTTTCTCACTGATCTCAGGAATGTTTTAGGCATTATACAAACATACACACATCTATCTACTTCTCTGTCTACATATACACACATATGTATATATGCAGGGAGGGAGCGACAGAGAGAGACAGAGAGAGAGAAATAGACAGAGAGACAGAGAGAGAGACAGAGAGACAGAGACAGAGACAGAGAGACACAGAGAGACAGAAATAGAACCAAAGCTGTTATTTATATGGAGTGTATCTATTGATATTTATCATATTAGAAGTTAAAATGTCAAGATTATTATGAAACTACTTTTGACCTTGTGGATGCCTTGAAAGGACCTGGAGAACTCACAGGAGCCCTCAGACCACTTTTGGAGAGTTGCTATTTTAGATAATCTTTAAAGTCCGTTCCAGCTCTGTGGGTATTTGGCAGACCCAAATCTGGTCATTTTTAGATGCCCATTGTGTTTCCATGTGTTGATCATGTAATGAATGATTTTTCTTTAAAAGGGGAGCAATCAGCCACCCATAGGGTATGCCCTAAGAAATGCCATGCCTCTCTATTTTCCTCCAAAATATCTCCCACACCGTCTTACCATCACACCTAAAATCTCCACCATTTAATTCACTTTTCTGAGTTTTGGAATTACTCCATTGTTAAGTTGCCTTTATTTTGATATAAGGGAGTAACTCATTAAGTCAGTGATCCCAAAACAAAGGAGTTATTATACAGGGTCCCTGAATATATACTGCCATTCTTATCTTTATTTAGCACCAATAAAATGGGTAACATGACTTGGTAGAAAAAAATTAATCAAGTATACTTTCTGTAGGCTAAGAATGACTTTTACAGGTGAATTATATTTTTTAATAACAAATGAAACAGAAATTAATTTTTAAATGCTGCTATTTTGCTAATAGCTTGCTGCCACTGCATTTCCTTAATCAATGAATATTAATAGCACAACTGCATTTTTCTCAATCAATATTATTAATATAACTATTTCCATGGTGAAGGGAGGTGGAATTTTTAAGAAGGTTTAATGTTTAATTGGGAGTTTGTGCCCAAATAGCTGGGGGATCACTGCATCACTTGGTTGGGCATTAAGGTGTCACAATGGCCTAGATGAGTATGTCAAATTAGTTGACATTAGAGAGGTCAAAATATAGGCTAGAAGCCACTGGGTGGGGAGAGGGAAGGACAGGGCAGAGATATTTGCTGCAAGAACATGGATTCTACCTACTTCAGTTTTGCTCAGACTGAAGAGATGGAAATATACTTACTCCCTTTGATAGAGAGCAAGATGCAACCTCTGTTATCCCTGTGATTCATGTTCTACACAATTGCCACGTTGATATTCCTAAAACATAGCTCTGACCAGCCCCTTCCTTCCTCAAGAAGCCCCCGTGGCTCCCTTTTCACCTCTCACATTAAAAACATTTGAAATTTCCTACTTGGTTTTTAAAGCCTTTTATAATCTGATTACATTCTATATCTCCAGGCATATTACACAACATCCCTCCCCCCCCCACCTACACACACACTTTTTGTTTGAGACAAACTAATTTACTTGTTGTTCAGAGTATGCTTGTAAATGTTTAACAACGAGCTTGCCAAAAAAAGTCATGCAGGACACACTTTTAAATTTAATCAGCTTTATTAAAATTTGCTCCTTTGCTTTCTTAAGTCTAGACAACCAGAAAAACACTAACTCAAACTCTGACTTGTGGTGTTTGCCAATTACTGAAGTGTAAATGCTGAGACTGAAAATTTTAACACTTGTTTCTCTTGAACCTCTGGTTGGAGCTTGTTGGAGCACACCTCTGCTTTAACATTCTATAGCCCTTCACCATGACTTCGATCAAGCAATTTCCCATATGTATGGATCCAACACTCTCCTTCACCTCCACTGGAGGGCAGGGATTGTCTTTTTGCCTTCTTTGGCATTCCTAGTATTTGTGACTGGCACAGGGTAGATATTTAATAAATGCTTATTGACTTGACCCATTGAATTCCCCAACTCTATTTAAGACTCAGCTCAAGAACACCCATAAGAGGTTTGAACCAACTGTCCTAGCTGCTAGTGTTCCCTCTTTCTCCATAGGTAGCTGCTCTATATTTATTTTCTGTATATTTGTATTTACATTTACATATTTTGTGTGCATTTCATTTTACTTACCTGTGTACATGCTATTCCTCTCCCTCCTTCCCCCCACCCCCATAGATAGAATAAAAGCTTCTTGTGGGCAGGTATTATTTCATTTTTGTCATTCTGTCCCTAGTGCCTTGGTGTGTCACCAAGAAGTTAATAAATGTTTGCTAAATTAAACTGAATTCAAGGGAATTTGAAGTTCAGAAGGTGAAAGAGATAACCATGGCTTTCCTGACTTTTTATTTGATGCTCCATCTTTATTCTCTGCTCTTGCTCAGGCATTCCCCAATAGCTAGAACACGTCTCCTCCTGAGCTCCAATGATTAGAAATCCTAGTTCACTTCAAGACTCAATTCAAATACCATATTTCTCATGAAACTTTTCCTGAATCTGCAAGCTGTTAGTGACCTTTCCCATTAATCAGAAATAATTATTTTGTATAGTATATTAATAAATGCTCGTGGAGGTAATAAGGGGCTGGAAACAAAGTAGATGCCCATTGCTTAGAGAAGTGCACAAATTGTGGTGCAGGAATGTAAGGAAATATTACTGTGCTATGAGAAATAATGATTATGAAAAGCATGGAAAGACTTACATGAATGAACTGATGCAAAGTAAAGTAGGTAGAGTCAGGAAATCAATAAACACAATGGCTACAAACATGTAAATGGAAAGAACTGCAGCAAAACAATAAGAAGTGAATATTGCAGAATAATTACTAAGCATGGACACAAAATAAAACTCTTTTGTAGTGATGGGAGATCTATGGACTGGAACACTACATTTTCAAATTTTTTCAAGGTGTTGATCAGTTTAGCTAATTTATTTCTCTTCTCTTTTTAATATTCTTTGTTATTGAATAGCTCTCTGAAAGGGAGAGCAGAGAAGGATGCTAGAAGAAACTTAAGTGATATAAAAACAAAAGGCATTTAAAAAAATAAATTCTTGACTTATGGTAAGGACTTCCATTGGAGTGCCTCTATCTTAACTTTGTGGAGGGAAGTAACCTACTGAGGCTGCCACTGTGACTTTGGTATATTGTGGTTCATTCAAGATTGTCTTATTGAAAGGAAAAATCAAATACCTCACTTATATGCAGCCTGGTAAAGTTTACAAAGTGCTTTCCTTATAAAAAACCCCACTCAAACCTAGCATAGCATCTGACCCATCGTGGATGCTTAAAAATGCTTACCAGCTAACTGATGGATCCATATGACTATCCCCGTTTTATAGAAAACTGAAATTTAGATGGGTTATGAAATTGACCCAAGGTCATGCAGCTAATGAAGAGAAAAGTAGGACCCCTTCAAGTCCAGGGGTCTTTCCATTGCCACACTTGGCATAACAATTTGAGGGCCAACAGGGAACACAATCAATCAATTAAGAAATCCAGTTGATAGTTAAGAATATGATGAGGGGACAGTGAACAGATAGTCGGACCTCTACTGGAAGACAGTGAATCAGGAAAGGCCAACTTTTATGCCAGTTACAGAGACTTTTAGTAACCATATCAGTCAATTTCTCCCTATTCATTTTCATGCATTTGACCCAAAGGTACAGTGAGGATAACTACAATCCCTCCAGAAGATTTATTCTTTACAATGTGTTTAGTCATTGAAAGTTTGCTACCTTGTAAAAGGAGGCAGCCTAGGACAGTGGAGAGTGTGATGGATTTGGAGCCATAGAATTTGAATTCAAATCCTGACTTTGTCCTCTAGTGTCTACATGACGTTGACTAAGTTCCTTTTCCTATCTAGATCTCCATTCCTTCTACTGTAAAATAAGGGAGTTGGGCTAGATCAAGTTAAAATACCTTTTAATTTTAATTCCATGTCTGCTCTTTCTGTTTGGGATGGAAAAGAACTTATGGTCAACATGCCGCTAGTCTGCAATGTTGGGTTTTTTTTTTTTTTTTTGCCAAAAAAGCACTAGGCTATTTGAAAGAAAATAGTCTTTGGGGAGGTTTGAATAGGGTGCATCTAGCAGGTGAAGTGTTGGGGAGGGGTTTTTTTTGGTCTGTTTTAAATTTAATTTCTTTTGTCATATGTAAAGTAAAGGCCATGATGATCCTAACTCCCCTGCACAGACTGGTAAGAAATGACTAACAAAATTACTTAGAAATCCAGATTTCTATATAAATACTGATTACATAGTCTTTCTCAGACTCCAAAGGAATGAACAGAATGTGCTACCTGTTTGTTCTACTTGAGGTTTATGTGTCTTCTGAAGTTTCCGGCTTTTTTTCTGATCTCGCTTAGACCAGTTGGTAATGGTACCCATTTCTGACACTTTATGGCCTCACTTGGGAAGTAGGCACAATAGCTATTGGCTCCCAGGGGGTCCTCAAGGGCATATAGAAGAGCTCAGGAAACATGGGGTCTAGTCCAGATCCTACCATGAACTACATGCATGATCTTGAGTAAATCATTAAAATTTTCTGACACGTCTTCTTGCGTCTCTAAAAGATGTTGCCAATTAACACTTGCCTGGACTCTTTCCCAGAGATGGAAGGCCCAAATGGGAGAATATTTATCAAGTTCTTTGCAAAGTTTAGAGGGCTATAAAAATTGCTGTTGCTGTTATAACATAGTGTGAAAGTTACTACAAACCAAATCTCCAGAGATTTGACCTGTTCAGGTCCCAATCTGGAATGGGTTGCTCTTTCCCTAGGCAAGACAGTAGTGCCAGCTCCCATTGACTCACTGCACCATTGTTGGGTTGAGTGTGGACACCAGAACAGTACTCTACAGTTCAGAACTCCCAAACCATTCTACTTTAAGATAGTTCTAATCATCAGGGAGTGTTTTTTTTTTGCATTAAATCTACTTTTCAACTTTTAGGCATTACTCCTACTTTTCCTCTGGGACCAAAGAGTCTAATACTTCTTTTTTATCTTTCAAGTACTACTTTCAGCTATCATGATCTCCCCTTCTGCCCATTCCAGCCTCCTTTAGTTCCAGCTACACATCTTCAGTTCCTTCAGTCAAATGACATATGGCACAGACCCAAAGACCTTCGCTATTCTGGTTGGCCTCTTTTGAGTACGGTAAAGCCTGTCTTTTCTAAAAATATGGTGCTCAGAACTCAACAAAATATTCTAAATTAGGGAAAAAGTCAGTAAGATCATCAACTCCTTATTCTTGTACACTGGGCCTTTCTTAGTGTAGTCCAAATGATCTTAGCTTAGCTGTTATCTCACATTGTTTATTCAATCACCTTCTTTTTTTCAGATGAACTAAAAACTATTGGATTCTTACTATAAGGAAAACTGGTATTTTATTAATTTGGAATAACACTTCCATTAAAGCCAGGCAGAAGAGTTCACTCCTAAAGTAACATGTTTAGATATATTGGAAACAAACCAAAGAATAGTAGAGTTCTTGGCACACAGTAAACACATTGAATGCTTGTTAAGTAATTGACAAGAATCACTTCTCAAGATAGTTTTAATGTACCAAAAAAGTTCACAAGGTTTTATCCTTGATCATTCCATCTAGATGATGTTTTTGAGGGAGCAAATTCAGCTCTGATCTCTGAAATATTTTCACACATTACCACCAAATGTTTGTGCCATCTGTACTGTTTTAGGCTAGTCATAGATCCATGGAGCTATGGTTCTCAGCAATTACAACTCAGAGTCCTGGAGAGCCTTATCACATGACAGGATTGTGTAGGATACTGAAACCAACTATTCCCAAACATATTCAGAGACTACTAGGCAAGAAGTAAAGCATGAAAGAGATCAAAAAATCTTAGAGGATCTCAGCTCTCATATGCCCTTTTTTGAGGTGGACATGGGAGGGAGGAGTCCAAGATACTTAAATGTTTTTAAATATGACAAACTAACTTGTTCTGGGACAGACTGAAAATAAATCCAAAGAAGCATTTGTTAACTCCTCATACACAAAATTACGATCTGGGGTCTTGTGGTATCCCATTCAAAGCTTTCTCATTGAGTCTACCTTAACAGATGTGTAGATTTCTAATGCCAAGTCAAAAAAGACAAGTGAAGACTATAAACTATGGGTCATTAATTTCAAACGATATAAGGAATTGGATCCAGCTACTAACGATAACCACAGCCTTTGCTGTGAGTGTATCATCTAACAGCTCAACACAGAGGGGGGACATTGCAAGAATGGCATGAAGAGTGGGGTACTCTCGGTAGTGCAGCAGATAAAGCATTGGACTTGGTCAGAAAAACCTGGATTCATTTCTCCCCTATTAGACACTAGCTGAGAGTCACATAATGTCTCTCACTTTGAGTTTCCTCATTTGCAAAATGGGATAATAGTAGCCTCGATCTCACACGGTTAATGTAAGGATCAAATGAGATAACACGTGTAAGGTGTTTTGCAAATCTTAAGGCTCCTATAAATACTAGCTAGTATCATGATTACATCGCTTTTATCTTTCAGCCCAATAGATCAGTTGGCATTACAGCTGATCCCTCCTAGGATCGAAAATCTCCTAACTTGGCCTTTCTTCCTTTCTCCAGATGTAACAGACTAGGAAAAAGAATCACATCTGTAGCTAAAACATATTTTTAAAATGTCTTAAGAATCAAGGAGCACTCACATGAGGCTGTTAACATATAGATGTGAATTTAATATACTATATATGTGATAATGGTTACATAATACAAGTTGGTTATTTTATTCATCACAGTATATGTCAGGATACATAAAACATTGGATAACAAAATGAAAAGGAAGATATTAAATGTTCCTGCAGTAGATGGTCATTGGATAAATGTCAGATCATAGATTTCTAAACTCTTTCCCAGTACTTGGGTTGAATGAACTAAAAGGAAAGTGAAATTGAGAGTTGAGGCAAATATTAAATTGTGGACCACCCCTCCCCCTAAGTCCTGCTTTTGAGGAAGAGGAAATGCTCCTTTAATCAAATTTATCAGGATGACCTGATTCTACTGTTCTGAGCCACTGTCAAATTCTCCAACTCTTCATTCTACCTTTGTCAATGTGACAGTTTTCCTTCACAGTAACAAGGGTCTCTAAAGTTGCCCATTTTCTCTTCCAGACAGTTAGTTCCCAACCACTATCTTTATTTCCCTTTGCCAGAGGTTAAGTTTGAGGGCAAGGACAATTTTGGAGAAGAATGAGAAGCTTGAAGGAAGGAAAAAGGATAGATACCCTACACAGAAGTCATTTAAATTGGTCATGCATGCTGAGGAATAGTTTGTTCAGTAAAAATCAAAGAGTAAATAGATTAATATTAAACAATAAAATCAAAATAAACTTTCTAAAGTATTTCTTTTATTTTGGTTATTTTTTCTCTTAAAATCTTATGCAGGCTCCCATTCAGTTTCAAGAACCTTTTTTCAGATCGGAACATTAGATATCTTAAAGATTAACTCCTCTGGCAGATCCCAGACATCCCTGCTGGGGAAAAAAGATGGTTTTACCACCAGTAGCTTCAGGAGGAATGATGGAAGTGAAAGGTGAGCTTGGCTCACTCCAGGAGCAACTACATGACAATCCCATTCAGGATACTATTGAGTTTCACTATTATCCTAAGTCAAGAACCCTCAAAGAGTTAGCAGGCTCTTGGGGTTCGGACTCCTTGGGTCATGGAAACTCCCCAACCTCCCCAGCCCAACTCCTGCCTTCCCAGCTCACTCCAGAGCAACAGGAATGAACATGCGGCCCCAGTTTTACTGTAATCAGAGGCCTGCCTAGAGTTAAATTGCAGCTCCCATGTAGCCACTTCTCCATCATTCAATGAATTGTAAAGGGTACTGATTATTAAGAAGCCAGTGTCTTCCAAACAATCTGAAAAGGGGCAGCAGGCAGATATTTGGGTTTTGTACAAATCAGGGTCTGATGGCTTGCTGAGAATTGTTTCCTAGTCATTAGGAGTATTTTTCTTGGTGATTTGTGACAAGAACTTAGCATGCAGCTTTGATTTCCTTTAATGGATGGTGGACACATATGTCTGGTACCCCTCTGTCTAGCTCACCCCTGTCTGCCAGGAGGGCTAGGGCTAAGTGCAGCTAGATAGGACATTTTTTATGGAAGGAAGTTCTTTTCCTGAAACATTCTTGGCCAACAAGATGTTCAAATGTCATACAAGCTATGGCTGAATGATGAAATTAATGCTCTTTAAGATTCTTTTTAAAATGAAGCCTATGAAGATTAAATATTCAGGACAAGGAAAGGGAAACACATCTGTCCATCACACAGTCCTCATAGCACTAAGCGGAGGATGAGGGATAGAATGAAGCCAAAATAATAGTATCAGAAAGCATTTGTTCCCCAGAAGCAGACCAGCTTTGGTGCTTTGAAGTCTGAAAGTTAAGTTAAGCTTTGAGTGACATCACAATCCAGGTCAGATTGCTTCAGCCTTGGCCCCATAATTAAATTGGTGGGAGATTCTGTAGGCATTTCAAATTTATCGGAGGCATGGGAATGGATTGTTTTGCTTGTAAGCATATTAAGTGTAAGCTCTAATTTTACAAAAACCAACTCTAATTTTACAGAAACTGGAAAATGAAAGGTACACAAATAGAGACCTTCGGTTGCCACTGTACTAAATGAGTTGAAATTAGGGAATTTTAACTTAGAGGAAAGGAGATATCACATTGTTTTCATACATTACAGCTTGTCAATTGCCATCTTGATCTCAACCTTGATTTTGTACACAATGAACTTATTTGAGGGAAAGATAGACAGAGAAACTATATAAAAGTCACTTTTCTCAGCAAGTTTCAAACTGTCCCTTCATAATCATGTTGATCATGCAATCTTATCTGTCCAGGATATAACTGAAGGGGAGAAAGAGGCTCCAAACTCCATTTATACTTTCAGTTAGCTCTTTTGGCAGTGCCTGGGTTAAATTATCTTTGCTTCTCTGAAAATGAAACCTCCCTCCCAATTCACAACATCTGTCTTGGAGTTCAGATGAGAGAGAGAGAGGAGAGAGAGAGACAGAGAGAGAGAGAGAGACAGAGAGACAGAGAGAGAGAGACAGAGACAGAGACAGAGAGACAGAAAAAGACAAAGACAGAGAGACAGAGAGAGACAGAGAGACAGAGACAGAGAGACAGAAAGACAAAGACAGAGAGACAGAGAGAGACAGAGACAGAGAGACAGACAGACAGACAGATAGACAGACAGGCAGGCAGGCAGAGAGAATGTGTTTCTATGTGTCTCTACTCATATGTCCATGTCGACTTAGAGCAAATAAATGGGAAGAATATCGCCCAGATTTTACTAAACAATCATTATCCTGTTTCTTTGTTCCATCCCTGCCTCAGGTTATGTTCTGGCCCAACTCAAAGCCATAGCAAGTCCAGGGTTTCCTAAGCTAGTCTTCATTTTTTTTTTTTTTTGGATGGGGGGATCTGGGATGAGAAATACATTCCCCACTTCTGTTGAGCCCTGTTTGCTTCCTCCACAATCCACAACCTCACACAGTCCAAGCCAACTTACAGCAGCAGTTATATTTTCACAAGGAAGGAAAATGGAAGCACCGCAGTGCTCCCTTGTCATTAAGTCTCATACTTTCCCAGGCAATTTGCTCAAGGGAAAAGGAGGGGAAAGAGGCAAGACTATTACATTAAAAAAAATTCTGGAATAAATATCCCAACTTCTTCTGTTCCTCAGAAAAATGAATTATTTTCATTGTGCTTCCATGGAAACCACTTGTAACACAGGAACTTTTTAGTAAATGCTCTTTTTGCCTGATTCTTTAAATAAAAGAGATTCTCAGATAAGTTTTTTCAGAGACTTAAAAGTACTTAGTTTTTTTCTTCCAGTTTGAGTTTTAGTATTTTTTTCCTTGTTTATGGTCTTTTCTAGTCACTTCATCTATTAGGAGGATGTCTCTCTGATATTTAAAACATTACCACACTTAATTTGGGGGTGTCTACTGAAAAGAGCTGGCTTGACAGGCTTGGAGACCAGCATACCCTTAGAACCTTGTCCTCCTGCTAATGAAGTTCAGGAAAAAATCTCTAGAAGACAGTTCTACTCCATCATCCTCAGTTATCATCTATGCTGAAAACCTTCAAGTTCTGCCTGTGTGACCCCAAACAGATGCAGAAAGACTAAAAAGTCAGGTTATAGATAAATTCAAATAGCAGAACATTAGATATATTTTGGACAAAATATATCTTTTGACTGAATTGTTTTTCCATATTTGTGAACATTTTAACACAATTAAAACCAGTCTCCAAGTCTCCTCAGTCTTTTTAAGACTTAAAATTGTCAAAGAGGGTCCTACTTTCTTTGACCCCTACCATGAAGGTCTGAACCACATACCCCAAGAAGTTGTCACATTTTTCCACTGTTGTTTTTTTTGTCTGTGTTGACAGCTACTCTGGAAATTGTGGGCCAATAAGTCTTCTTTGGGGTTTCCTTTTCCTGTGGTTGGTCTACACTACCCACTCAATAAGTAACTGTCCAACCCCAGGCTTCATATTCTCATTGCAAATCTTTTTTTTAAAGCCATTGAATAAAATCTTGGTTGTCTGAGTTGTTGGAACAAAGAGCTATACAATTGTGACACTAGGAAAAGGGGAGGGTTCATGGACAGACATAGCTATCTAGACAGAGAGTCATTCTCTACTATGTCATGGATTGATCGTTGTCAGAAGAGAGCACCTGACCCAGGATGACAGATTCATAGCAGACATAAAGGAAACCATGGGCAGTGACTTTTGGCTCATCTTCTTCCACCTTGACTTTTGCAAGATGTGAAGCAATCCCTTATCAAGACAGATGAAATAACCGGTGAAAATTCTGCCTAGGCGTGGGTTAGCATTAGGGTTAGCTTTGTCTTAAAGCACAGAGTGATATTGGACAATCCTCCTACTCTCCTTAAGAAACAACTGAATTGGAAAGGAATAATATTATGAATATAGAGGACTGACAAAAAAAAGAAATAAACAGAAAGAAGGGGATGGGAAAGGGGAAATAGATTGCTAGAAACTAAACAATTTATTCTTCTACTTTAAGTAGGATATACATTTTATTACTTCTGCTAGTATCAGAACCCTTCTTCTCCGAGTGAAATTTATCATCAAATTCTCAATTTCCCCAACAAATTTGTTCAAAGACATGATTTAAATATGCTCAGACTTTCAGATTCATTTCTATGTTACAACAATTTGAAGAAAGATAGTTTTGGCACATCTACTACAGGAGAAATAGCAGGTTGCTTACTATACTAAAATAAACAAGAGTACAAACATACCACAAAATACCTTGGTACCGTAAGTTAAAGGCTATATCAGGCATCTTGGGGGCATGAATGGCTACTGTGATTATGAGTTCACTTGTGCTGATAGCAGAAACTGAGGAAAGAATTTGGGTTGCTAAAAGACCACATTGTTTTGGAAAATACTGACTACTCTGTTTCCCTCTGGTTCTAGGGATAGTCATTGTAACTTTCCCCAAAGAAAACAAGAGTGGTTCAAAGATAATGCTATTTCTTAATAATTGATTATTGATAATAATTGATAATAATTGATGGTATTGGGAAGTAGGTACATGTCTTAGATAGGTCTACATACTTTATAGTTTTTCTAGGTGTAGAACAGTTGCTCAACCAAGGAAGCTGAGTATTCTGTGAAAATATGCAACTTGGTGAGAGAGAGAGAGAGAGAGAGAGAGAGAGAGAGAGAGAGAGAGAGAGAGAGAGAGAGAGAGAGAGAGAGAGACAGAGAGAGAGAGACAGAGAGAGAGAGAGAGAGAGAGAGAGAGAGAGAGAGAGAGAGAGAGAGAGAGAGAGAGAGAGAGAGAGAGAGAGAGAGAGAGAGAGAGAGAAAGACAAAGACAGAGAGAAAGAAAGAAAGAAAGAGAGCAAGCCTGGGAATGAAAGGGGTACTTAGGATCTTAATTTAAGTATTGTCAATGTTCTCATTTATTAAAGGTCTTAAGCATGGTTAGAATGAGGGCAAGGTGCCCCAAGGACTTGGACATGTAATAATTGTTATAGAAAGAGCATTTTCCATTTCTCCCCATCTATACTATTTCTCAACTCATTGCATCACAAGTTGGTTCTGCATTCTACCCCAGACATAGCCTCAAGAATGAGATTGAACAGAAGTGGGCTTTATTTTGCACAAGTTGGTGTTGGCGGTTTTAGAAATTTTAGCTTTCTGATGTATAGAAAGCAATTTAAAAGTCATCTTTTGAGCCAAGACTGTGGACTAAAAAAAGACCACACTGTCATTACTGGGCTGGTGTTGTACACTATAATCTTGTCTTTTCTTTGTAAGGGAGAAAAGCCTCTAGAACTATTAGACTGTTTTTATATGAACATAAATGATTGATAATGGTATTTTTAACTTTCAGCCTACACGAAGAGGCTGAAGGAATACTCAAAATTTTGAAAAGTATCTTTAAAAACAATCCAAACCTATCATGTTACCTAGCAAGAGATTTCCTTTATAAGAACAGATCAGCACTTGTTCAGTAATTTGTAATCTAAGAGAGTCGTCTGACCCTCTGGAAAGTTAAGTGATTTTGTTGTGTGTGTTTTAAGTAGGTCTTGGGTCCTGGTCTTCAAAAGTCCAAAGTTGGCTCTGTAGCCAGTGCACCATACTGTCTTTCAATAACTTAAATAATATCTGCTTAAGAAAATAGGGAGTGGGCTACTTCACAAGATCCCTGCCTCTTGCTGGATAGACATGATAGTTCAGAAATGCTGGAAGAAGTAATCACACTCATTTTGGCATTCTTATTCCCTCCGGGTCACAACAACAACAAGTCTATTTGACAACTCCTTAACTGACTTTTCAGAATTAGGACTGTTGTCATCCCAGTTTGTAATCATTTGGGTGCATTATCTAAACTGGATTTACCTACATCCTTCATTAGAGTTGATTCCCCTCATCGCCCCCTGCTTTCATTCTGATATGGGGAATCTTTTAGCACACTATGTGACTGACTTGAGTGGATGATGAGGCTCTATGTCCTATCCATACAAGAAGAGTAAAAGGCTTGATGGCCACCCTAAAAAATACAGTGGAAAGGATACAGATCTGCACGGAACTGAATAATCTCTGTGAGTGCCTTCTAACTCCAAGATTCTGAAGTTTTATGACTTGGTGAAAGAGGGAACAGTGGTCAAACTTGAATATATCCAAAACAATGTGGGGGAAAATAGCTTAGCAACACTACCTGGATGTTTTCAGGTTGGGTAATCTTCAGGGTAGGGCTACTATGGAAAACTGTGTAAGTTACTGGAAAGAAATAGAAAGGTTGCTACTGGGGGGAAAGACCCAAGATGCCTTTCACATTGCTACTTGATCAGTTCCTGATAAAACTCCGACCGGATGAATCTCGGCAGGGAATCCTTCTCCATCAGGGCATGAATCCTCTTTTGGGCCATGTCAAAGCTACTTGGTGAAGGCTCCACCAGGTTCTTCATGGTCATGGCCTTAGTGAAATGGTCGATGTTCACCTGCAGAGAAGGACACAGGGAGGGGGAAAATTCAATCTTCACAGCTTGTCTGGAGAAGGGAATATATCACATAAAAAGGAGAATGGGAAGGAAGAAAGAAGAACTAGTTTTAATTTATGACCTCTTTTTCCTTTTGGCCTCCAATATTGCTGAATTTAAAGTCATGCTCTTTCTCCCTGAAACACTCTTCTTTCTAACTTTCCTATTCTTTCAAGGGCACCACCATCCCTCTAGTCACCCAAGTTCAAAATCTCAAGAGTTATCCTCCATTCAGCACTCTTCCTACCCATTCAGTTACCTACACTCATTGATTTTTATCTCCCCTTTTTTTCTCTCATCATCCCTTTTAATTTCACTCACACGGCCACTAGCCCAGCATAGGGTCTCCCCACACCTTACCTGGAACACTGCAACGATCTCCTGACTTTTCCTCCTGCTTCTTCTCTGTCATCTATTTTCCATGCTGCTGCCAAACCGACATTCCAACCCTGTCACTGCACTCTCAGGAAGCCTTGGTTATTCCCTTTTGCCTTCACAGAACCATAATAGCTAATACTAAGTCTCCAGGGTTAACAGATAATTCATCCAGGGTAAGGGCTTTGGAATAAGGATAGAATACAACTCATCTATTTGGCATGCAATGCCCTTCATAGTCTGGCTCCAGTGCATTTTTTTTTCAGACTTATTCCACATAATTCCTTCTCATATATCCTAAGTTTCAGTCAATCTGCCCTACTTGCCATCTCCTGTCTTTCTTGAGTGCATTTGCACAGGTTTTCTATCTATCGTCATGCTTCCTTCCCCTCTACCCTTTGGAATTCCTAGTGCCCTTCAGGTTCAGCTTAGGCACTTTCTCCTACACAAAGAGTTCTCGATTCTCTGTCAGCACTGCCCTTATTGATATTCTCTGCCCCCTCCAGTTACTTTGCATTGGGTTTGCATATACTTTGAATTTACTTATCTGCACTTTGAATACTGTGAATTTAGTAATACCTAATATTTACATGACATTTACATGTGATAGTAAGTGTGCTAAAATCTTTACAAATATTACCTCATTTGATCCTCACAAAAACCCTAGAAGGTAGTTGATATTATTATCCCCATTCAACATTTAAGGAAATTGAGGCAGATAGAGGGTAAGCCATTTGCCCAGTATCTCTCAGCTAGTAAAGGTCTGAGAGGCTAGATTTGAAGTCGGGTCTTCCTGACTCCAGGCTGAGTGTTTCCAGTTTACTTACATCTTGTACCCCTCTAAGCTCCCTGAAGGCTGGGGCTATTTTGTTATCATCTTAGTATACCTAGCCTAGAACAATACTTGACACATAGTAGGTATTTAATAAATGCTTGATGAATTGAAAGAATTTGGAGGCAGAAGAACTAGATTTGAAAACACTGATATTTGCTAGCTGTGTCTCTTCCTTCATCTGAAAAATGGATTGGAATAAAATTGTTTGTACCAGTAAATACTCTGGGGTAACACATACAGCTGTGCTGGATTTGAAATTCACAAAATTAGGCTCAGTTCCCACCTCCAATCTTGACTACGGAGGTGATTCTGAAAACATCATTTAATATCTCTAAGTTTCAGGTTTCACACCTGTAAAGTGAAGATAAAAATAACTTCCTGCCATGTGCCCATGAGTCTCAAAGGAGAGAGCAGATGAGCCAAACTTTGGAGAATGAGAAACGTCAGCTCTTCATATAATGTGCCTCACAACATTGTTGTGAGAAAAGCTTCTGATACACCCTGAAACAAGATGGAAAGGTGGGCTATTGTTCTATTATGACAGGAGAGAGCAAAAGTAGGAGATAGAAAATGGTGACTATGGGCTGGAAAACTCAGCAGGATGAAACTTTCCAATTTCAAATTAGGAATAATACTTATAATAGTAATATTAGTAGCTAAAAATTATATTAGTGCTTACTACACAATAGGTGCTTTATAATTTTTGTCTCATTTTATCTTCACCACAAGCCTGTGATACAGAAGGTGCTTGGGGTTGAGAAATGGCAGCTCTGACAGTTCGGGTTGATGCATAATTTGTAGGATCCTTATGTGTCATTCTGTGGTTAAGAAATGGGCAGATGTTTGTTTCAGACAAAGTTTAAATGGTTTGTTAGAGACAGGGACAGGACCTGGACCTGTGCTTTCAGCAGCAGAGTGATCTCCCAGATGAAGAAATTCCCTCTGTCTATTCAAGTTTGCACATTCTCTGCAGCTTAGCAAAGTGCCTAGAACACCGAGTGATTAAGAGACTTGCCCAGGGTCACCCAGCCAACACGGGTCAGTGGGGACTGGAAGTTAGGTCTTCTTCATGTTGAGGGGCACTCTCTATCCACCATGCCATGCTATGGCTTCCAAAAAGTTTATTAGACCAGATCCAAAATAAAGAAAATGAAGTATCTGCTGGTTATCCTGAATTGGAACACTAGGGAGTGCTGCAGGTCGTGTGATGTTCCTAAGTTCTCATGGGCTAAAGCCCAGAACCATAAATTGGGAGACAGCTCAGAAAATAACAGGAAAGCTTCAGTCCTCGAACTGGGCAGAATGAGTTATTGCTTACGGAGCAAAGGAGAGTTAGGCTTAGGAAGCCAGAGTTAAGCAGCAAAACATGCAGTAATAGAAGATGAACTTTCTATCTCTCTTAGCACAATCAGATTCCCACGTTTCCTCACTATGGGGCCTATGTCCTCAATGGTGCTCAGTAAATGTTAAATTGAAATGGATAATTGAGTGGGTCTCTAAGGTCACATCTACGTCGTAGCTTCCTTTAGTTCTAAACTGTACTGTATGTTCTTTGATGCTACAAGAATAGATGATCAGTCAGATACTTACTAGCTTTCCCAAGCCCTGGGAAAGTCACATAACTTACCTTAGCTTCAGTTTCCTCATCTGTAAAATGGAAACAATAATACCACCTACTGCATTATTGCGGGGAGGATCAAATCAGAAAATACATATATTTGCATTATATACTTTGCAAACTTTAAAATGCAATATATAAATGTTAACTATGATTGCTACTATTATCAGTCTTAGCAACCATCTCCTACACTTATGTTCAACTCACCAAATGGTCCTTCAACACCTATTCTATTGGGTGCAGAGTATGGTGCTGGATGCCGGGAAAGATAAACTTTTAAATAAGATAGAATATTCCTATGCTCATGGAGCTTATAGGCCAGTAGGATGACAAGATACATAAACAGCTATAATAGACTAATATGCAATGAATGCATTATAGAGGCACAGAAAAAGGGCTTTTTGAAACTGAACCAAGAAAGTTGACAGAGGAAATCAAAGCAGTCTACATGGAAGGGGAGCTACTTAAGTTGTACTTTTATTTACATCATATTTAACAACTTTGTCATATGCACAGCTAGGTGATGCAGTGGATAGAGCACCAGTGCAGGAGTCAGGAGGACCTGAGTTCAGGTCTCACCTCAGGCACTTGACACTCACTAGCTGCGTGACCTTGGGCAAGTCACTTAACTCCAATTGACTCATCTTGGGTCATCTCCAATCATCCTGATGAATATCTGGTCACTGGATTCAGATGGCTCTGGGGGAGAAGTGAGGCTGGTGACTTGCACAGCCCTCCCTCACTCAAAACAAAGTCAAGTGCAAGTCATGTCATTATTTCTCTCATGGTATGGTCTTCTTTGGCAATGAAGGACAAATATACATATGCACAAATATACATTTATGTATTTATTCACTTTAAGCAAGGCAGCTAGGTGGCACAGTGGATAGACTGTTGAGTCTGGAGTCAGGAGGACCTGAGTTTAAATCCAGCCTCAGATGCTTACTAGCTTTATGACCCTGGGCAAGTTACTAATCCTGTTTGCCTCAGTTTCCTTATCTTGTCAAAAGAGCTGGAGAAGGAAATGGCAAACTTCTTCAGTATCTTTTCCAAGTAAACTCCAAATGGGGTCACAAAGACTCAGGCATGACTGAACAACAAATTTATATACTTTATACTTAAGTTGTATGTGTTTCCATTTGTACTTGACTTCCTCATAAGAATCCAGGTAGGATTATTTCACTTTTTGTACTTGAATCCCCAGGCCTAGCCCAATGCCTGACACTTATTTGGGGCTTACTAAATACTTGGGGGCTTATGGAGGGATTGATTGAGAGCTTTTGAGGAATGGCCAGAGTGGGTTAGGGAGATGCAAAGTAATTTAGAGTAAATGGAACATGGAGAACATGGAAGAGAGGCAATGAAAGGAAGCTGAAAAGGTAGCATTCCCATGGATGGTGAAGGGCCTCAACTGCCATCTCAAAGTGGCTTAAACCATACTAAGTTTGGAAAATGGAGGAATGGTATGAACAGAGGTAAGGAAGCAGTGCACAAAAGACTTAAAGGCCAGCAGGTGTGTTAAGAGGCTATGGTAACACTTCAGGAGGAAATTGATGGAGGCTTGTGTTAGGATGGCATCCATGGGAATGGTATTTTAAGTGTAACTGTAAGAGAATGTCCTAATTACATGTGAGCCCCTTGGTTGCCCCCACATTCCAGCTTCTTCTTATATATGGTTTCTCTCACACTGCCCTTGGACCACATGAAACTTCTGCAAACCCTGGAGACTCATCACAACTGAGGTTCATTATTCTAGCTCAAGGGAAACATTGCCTTCATGCTCCCCTGTGCAAACACAGGGGCATCTTAGGCAATGACACTGTGCAAAATTCTGGCTGCCTTGGCTGGTAGAACAAACTGTCATTAGAGTATGACACTGGAGAAGGGATCCATGGACCAAGTTACTCACTGGTGACCTCTAGCAGCAGTTCTGAATTATCTCACAGCTAAGTGGTGCAGTGGATAGACCCAGGAGGGCAGGAAGACCTGGGTTTCATTCTTACCTCATATTCTTCCTAGCTGTGTGAACCTAGCCAAGTTACTTAGCCTCTCACACTGTTTTCCCCTCTCTAAAATAGAGATAATACTAACATCTACTTCACATGATTGCTGTAAAGCTCTCTGCAAACCTTAAAGTGCTATATAAATGTTTTTTTTCAAATGTCGGCCACCTATACTAATGGAAGGCAATCTGAAAAAGCAGGTAATTCCCCCAATTCTACATTTAGGACTTGGATTGCATTATTTGATTTAGCAAATTAATCAAAAAGCAAGAACTTTCTGTGCTCCTGTGCTGGACACTAGGGTTACACAGATAAAAAGAAGACATTCCTTTCCCTGGAGAACTTCTATTCTACCAGGGGGGGTAGCAACAACAAAAAAGGAAGTGGGGGAGGAATTAATAGTGGGGATGACCAGTGGAAGCCTGCTCTAGAAGGCGTCCACTGAGCAAAGTTTGAAAAAGAACCAAGGGATTCTAAGAGGTAGAGATGGAATAGGAATGTGTTGCAGATGGAAGTTCAAAGGCAAAGTCAGATGGGAAAGGAATAAGCATTTACTATGTGCTAGACATTGTGTTAATCTTTATTTTTAAATTTACAAATATTATTCCTATTGTTATCCTCATTTTACAGATAAGAATACTGAGGTGGACAGAGAGCAGTCAAAGGATCATGGGTGGTAACCAAGAAGGTCAGTGGAGCTTCCTCATTGTGGAATTCTAATCATCTCTCTAGGCCTCGTTTTTTCCCTATGTAAAAGACAGGTGTTGCATTAGACAATCTCTAAGGTCCTTCTGTCTCTGATCCCATGTCCATAGATTACTCATACCCTGCCACTCTCAAGGTCACGAGAAAGAAAGGTGTTTAAAAGGGATGAGCTCTGGAGTCCCAGCACTGACTACAGAAGAGGGGATGCTAGGGGACAGAGCAGTCCCCACCTAGCAGGTCTGTTTTGCTCTCACACTTCCTCACTTTCTGCCTCCTTGTACTTAGAGCAGGAGAAGACCATACTGCAGTGGTGACTGACGGAAAGAGCCACTGGACAACAGTACCATTCATCAAGAATCACTTTATTCTGTTCAGTTGTTTTGAATCTCATCCAATTTACCTCTTTCCAAATAGTTTCCTCTCCTCCTTTCCTCCCTATACTCCAATGTTCGATGCTCAAGCCTCTCTTTCCTACTATAGCTTCCAAAGCTTCTCAACTTTTTGGTGTTTGTCCTTGACCCAACCCAGGGAGGCTCTCCCATTTACTTGGTTAAACCAACCTCTTTAGGAGCCTCAGTCTGAATGAATTCTTCATAGATTTTCTTTGCCTTCTCAGCCATCTTGATGGGTGACTTGATTTTCTTATAATCCTCACAGGCAATCCAGAACTCAATGTTCTCCTCACTGAACTCAGATTTCAGGAAACTCTTGAAGCTGGCAAGTCCATCTAGCAGGGGAGAATAGAAGTAGAAAAGGTGAGATGTTATTTAGTCTATCTTTGAGGAATTTTCTAGATTTGCAGTCAGAGTGTCAAACAGAAGACAGAAACCTTTTATTTCTGACTTTTCTCTGAAGTTCAGAACGTGTAAGGACCACACACCTTTGCATACTAAAGAGGGACTGGAAATAAAGAGAAAAGAGAATGGAAAGTCAGTCAATAGGTATCTATAAAGGGCCCAATATGGGTCAGGCACCGTGCTAAGCGTTAGAGATACAAAGAAAGGTAAAAGACAGTTCAGCTCTCAAGGAACTCACAGTCTAATAGAGGAAACAAGGTGTAAACAGCTGTGTACAAACAAGCTATATACAGGATAAATTAGAAATAATACAGAGGGAAGGAACTGGGTGGTGATGGTGGTCAGGCTTCCCGCAGAAGGTGGGATTTGAGCTGGGGACTTGGAGGAAGCCAGAAGGCAAAGATGAAGAAAGATACCATATGAGACAGAGAAAATGTTCAGAGTTGGTCAGTGGAATGTCTTGTGTGATGGAGTAAGGAAACCATTGTTACTGGATCACCACCCCATCATCAGGGTGGGGGTTAAAGTACAGGAACAATGGAAAGTTAATGAGGCAGGTTATAAAAGGCTTTGAATACTAAATTGAGGATTTTATATTTGATCCTGGAGGTGATATTGAGGGAATGGGATTGCCTTTGGAGTTTACTGAGTAGGGAGGTAATGTGATAAGACATGTGCTTTAGGAAGATCACTTTGACAGCTAGGTGGGTGGGGATAGTCTGTAGCAAACAGACCAACCAGTAGTAATTACAAAGGCCACTGGGGATTTGAGATTGGAGATTCATCTGAAAGCTTAGGGCTGAGTAAGTAGATTTGAGAACCATCAGCACAGAGATGATAAATGAATCCATGGGAGCTGATGATATTATCAAGTGAAATAGAATCATGGGAGAAGAGAACTGAGCCCAGGATGAGACCTTGTGGAATACCCACTGTTAGTAGGAGAAACAGTATGAAGATACAGCAAAGGAGAAATAGTGGTCAGATAAGTAAAAAGAGAAGCAAGAGGAAATGGTCTCACCAAAACCTAGAGAGAGGAGAATCCCAAGAAGATGGTGATCAACAGTGCCAAAGGTCGCAGAGAGGTCAAGATGGGTTGAGAAGAGTCATCAGATTTGGCAATTAAATGATCATTAATAACCTTGGAGAGAAGACTTTCAGCTGAATGATGAAGTCAGAAGTCAGAGCCTAGAAAGTTAAGACAAGTGACAAATCTGTCCCCTCCACTCCTCGACCCCTGCTGCCTGGTGCCCAAATGTTCTACCTCTCTCCTACTGTTAGAATGGGAGCTCCTTGAGGGCAGATGTTGTCACTCTTTGTACTTGTATCCCTAGCTCCTAGCACAATGGCTGGCACAAAGTAGACACTTAACAAATGCCTGTGAATGGATCAAAGGGTGATCAACAAATCCTCATTTTACAGTTTAATATAAATATTTTGAAGCTCTGGGACCAATGGAAGCAACTAGAAACTTATTCTCAGGAAGCATGGGAGGTATAGGAGGGTATGTTTAATGTGCTCACTGGTCTCAGATGCCCAATTCTATAACCCACCAGGACTGAGCATGACTTATGACCTCCCTACACTTCATTCATGCATGATCAGGACCATTTTTGTCTTTGAATCCCCAATTCCTAGTAGTGTTTTGAATACAACAGATATTTGAAAAATATTTGCCAGATTGAATCATGTCTCCTGTTTGTTTGTTTTTTTTTATGTGGCATGATTATCTATCTGTTCACAACTTAAAACACCTAAAACGCACATTGTTCATGAATTTCAGCCTCTTTTCCTCTTCATTACCACTCCATTCCTAAGTCACAAAGTAGTGAGAGGAACAGACTCTGCTGGGAAGAAAAGGAGGGAATCCCAATCCAGATCCTTCTCTTTCTTTCTCTCACACCACATTTGTATGTATTTATTCATGACAGTGGATACATGAATGTGATAGACAATGGGGGAAAATACCAAAATAAGAGAGAATATTCCAATTTTCCATGAATTCAACACAAATGATGTTATTAAAAACTTTCCATTAAAATTAAAAGTTTTTAAATTAAAATGAAAAGCTTTCAAATATCATTTTGCCTCCAGAGAGGAAAATCCAAGGAAAAACCTCAGCTACCTATTTATAAATACTTCTAAAGAGGAGGATTTTAACTGACTCCTTTCCCTCCTAGGTGTTCTCCTAAATTCTATTATCCTTGTTTAGTAAATTCATCCTTCATTTAATCTCATTCCACTTCCCTCTCATTTAAGAATTCTTTACTTCCTCCCAATATATGTCCATGTCTATCAGATTTCCCTTCTTTCCCTAGCCTAAATAAAATGCCCTACATACAGCAGGACTTCCAAAAATGGTGCTGATGACCAAGTAAAATGGGGCCTTTTTTCTTTATGTCTTTTTTTCTCTTATCATCTCAGACCATTTTACAGTCTTCTGAAATGTCACTCAAAATTAGAGAAACAGGGTGAAGGGAAGGATTAGCTTCAACCAAGAGCCATCTCTCAGTGATGATATAACCCAGGAAAGTCACAATAAGCTTTGCTCACCCATCACTATATTTATTCACATGAAATCAGGTTAAATTTCACATCACAGGGAACTTGGAAAGGAAAAAAGAAACTATCAAACATCCATCTTGAGGATTTCATATGGTAGCAAGTAGGTGGCAGCCCATTCCATTGCCTTAGTGATGAGGAGAAAGAAGAGGAAGAGAGTTTGCATACATGTCTACGTCAGGTTATTTTCAGTGCTAACTGAGATGGGAGAGCACCCCTACTTTTCTTCACAAAGTCTTGGCACTGTAGTACCAGCATTTCTGTGACCAAAAACAACTTTGGCTCATTTAAGTCTCTGCTAGAGTCTATAGATACTCGTTTTTTCCCATCCTTTCTTTGATTGGGGTGAAAGGAGTTCTTTTGCTCTTGATTTTGAGGCATGAATGTGAATCAATTTTCTATTTGTGACTTTGTGATTTTTTCTTATTTAATATTTTACTATTTTTCCATTCATATGCAAAAACAATTTTAATTCTCTCTCCTCCTCCCCCCCAATTTTGAGTTCCAAATTCTTGGCTTCTGCTCTCCATCCCTACACTGAGAAGGTGAGAAATTTTACAAAAGTTACATAAGTGATATACATGCAAAACACATTTCCGTTTAAGTAAGCCTGTGAAAGAAAAAAAAAAACAGACAAAAATTTCCAAGAAAAATAAATACAAGTATCTTTAATCTGTATTCATGTTCAACCAGATCTTTCTCTGGAGATTGACAGTACTCTTCATCATCAGTCCTACAGAATTCTCTTGAATCATTGTATTTTTGAGAATAGCCAAATTATTCATAGTAGATCATTATACAATATTTCTGTTACTGTGTACAATGCTTTCCTAGTTCTGTTCATTTTACGTTGCATCAGTTCATACAACTCTTTCCATGTTTTTCTGAGAGCATCCTGCTCATTATTTTTTTAAGTACAACAGTATTCCATCACAATCATATACAACAACTTGTTCAGGCATTCCCCAATTATTATGCACATCTTCTCAATTTCTAGTTCTTTATCTCCACTAAATGAGCTGTTATAAATAGTTTTGCTCTTATAGATCTTTCCCCTTTGTATTTTCTATCTCTTTGGGAAACAGATCTAGTAATGATATTGCTGCATCAAAGGGTATGCATGGTTTTATAGTCCTTTTGGCATAGCTCCAAATTGCTCTCCAGAGTTATTGACTCACTTCACAACTCCACTGACAATGCATTAGTGTCTCCATTTTCCAACATTCTCTCCAATATTTGTTATTTTCCTTTTCTATTATATTACTCAGTCTGAGAGGTGTAAGGTGATAGCTCAGAGTTGTTTTAGTTTGCATTTCTTCAATCAATATTGATTTAGAGTATTTTTATGTAACTATGGATAGCTTTGATTACTTTGTCTGAAAACTACTCTTTCATTTCCCTTGACCATTTATCAATTGAGGAATAGCTCTTATTTCTATAAATTTGACTCAGTTTTTTATATGTTTGAGAAATGAAGTCTTTATAAGAGAAACACTATAAAAATGTTTTACAATAATGATTACCAACTACGCATTTCCCTCCATTCTATTTCCTCCCTGCTTATCCTACTCTCTCTCTTTCTCTCTCTCTCTTTCTCTCTCTCTCTCTCTCTCTCTCTCTCTCTCTCTCTCTCTCTCTCTCTCTCTCTCTCTCTCTCTCTCTCTCTCTCTCTCTTACCCTGTACATTCTCAAAAATGTTTTGCTTCTGACTTTCACCTCTCCCAAATAGCTCTCCTTTCTATCAACCCCCCCCATTTCTTTTATCCCTCTCCATTTCCTGCTTTTCTGTATAGAAAGATAGATTTCTACACTCAACTGTGTGTATTATTCTCTCTTTGAGTCAATTCTGATAAGAGTAAGATTCATGCACTCCCCTCCCCACTTCTCCCATTTCCTTTTCACTGTAAAAATTTTTTAAGCTTCTTGTATGCCAGATAATTTATTCCATTCTACCTCTTCCTTTCCCTTCTCCCAGTGCATGCTTCTTTCTCATCTCTTAATTTTATTTTCTTCTACATAATCGGACCTCTGCTTTCTAAGTATACTCATTCCAACTGCTCTAATAATGAGAAAGTTTTTTTTAGGAATTGTAAATATCATTTTCCCATGTAGGAATGTAAATAGTTTATCCTTATTCAATCCCTTATGAATTCTCTTTCCTGTTTACCTTTTTCTGCTTCTTTTGCATCTTGCATTTGCAAGTCAAATTTTCTATTCAGCCTTTTCATCAGGAATGCTTGAAAGTCCTCTATTTCATTGAATATCCATCTTCCCATGAAGGATAATATTCAGTTTTGCTGGGTAGGTGATTTTTGGTTGTTATTCTAGCTCTTTTTCCCTCCAGAATATCATATTCCAACCCTCCAATCCTTTAATTTTTGGAGTCAATACGTCATGAGTTCAAATCCCACTTCTACTCTACACCACAATTTCCTATTCATAAAATGAGGAGGTTGGATCAGATTATTACCTAGACCCGCGTCAGTTCCTAGATCTCCAGTGAGAGCATTTGGTGAATCAGTGGTCTTACAGTGTGAAGTGACATTAAGTACAGCTAGCATTATATAAAGTTAATGAGAGCTTCTTGATTAGGGGAGGCTTGTTTTGTTGAAAGGCAAAGATCTTCCCTGCCCATTAATAGGTCTCAGGTGGAACCCATTAAGGAAAGCTTGATTAGGGAAAGTTTGTTTTGTAACCTTTTGTTAATTGTTAATTTCTAGTTCCTAATGAGGCAATGGGTCAGGAGGCTTGTGCCCTCTGGCTCTGAAAAGTGTATATACATATACTCTGAGGTGAGGTTATGCTTTGGGGGCTTCTTTGGAAGAAGGTTCATGTGCCAGATGAGACTCTGGGTAGCAGATGTTGGTGCTTCTCTCTCTGGTAACTATGTATGTATGTAATGGTCACACACTTAGATCTGTCTATTGATCTGTCATGCATGTATTGCTTATGGTCAGACAGTTGGAAGCCCTGGTCTTAATTTCTTTGTATTTTCTTTTTTGGCATATGTGGTTAAAGAAGATTGTTGACCCCTCAAAAGTTGCTTTCCTTCTAGAAAAGCAGATATAAGAACCTGTGCCAGCACAGGGTACTTGCTATTGCACATGAATGGAATTAAGGAAAGAACATTGAATAGAGCAATGAATCTATTTCTTAATTACTGGCATCTCTAACAGCTGATTAATTTTATGTTTCAACTCCTTACAATTGACATCCTTTTTTTCCAAGAATGATTTGAACCTTCAGTTCCAATAGATTAGTAGTGTCATCCATTTTATACATCAAGGTTAATGCTAATGGGTCATGGTTAGTCATTTTCCTGTCACATATGACTCTATGTGATCTCATGGTGTAAGAACAGCTTACTGAAATTGGAGCTGGATATGTTTTTCTGGAGTAGCTGTAGAGAAGGGAAACACTGTGAAGCTGGTGTAAATTCTGTGATCAAAACTAGTCCAGTCAACAAGTTTGTATGCCTACCAAAAAGAGTGAACAACAGGCTCATGACAAGGAGATCGCCACTTGCAGCAAGATGCCATGATATTCATCATCAGTTTCTATGCTCCCACCATGACAAATCCTGATGAAGTCAAAGAAAAAGTTATGAAGACTTGGAGACACTCGTCTGCAATGTGACTAAAGAAAACAAGCTTACATAAAATTCTGGGTGACTTTAATGTTAGAATAGGTTCAGACTGCTAGATGTGAAGACTTGTGCATCTCATGACTTTCTCACCACCAACACTCTTCCATTTACCTAAATGCAATGAAACCTCATGGATACACCCTCACATCAAGCTTTGGTATTTAATAGACTGTGATTGTAAGAAAAGGACTGCTCAGCATGGTGTGCCCACATCAGAAAGGGTGCTGTGCTCTTTGAGGAAAGCAAAATTGAGACAGCACAAAGTAAATGCAGGATGTGCAAATTTGGGATATCCACCCCAAATATTCCCATGGACTATCTGTGCCCGACCTGTGGTAGAGCATTCCAAGCTCCTATTGGTCTTATTAGCCACAGTCAGACACACTGAAATTTCACTTTATCATGGAGACATCATTTTGGTCCTCTTCGAAGATGAAGGGCAACCACCAACCAACTAAATGTTATGTACACTTGAACTAAATGAGATAAATGAAAAGAGTACTGAGACTTGAGCTGTACTCCTATTTCTGATGTTAATACAGCATCTCTAGGATGAAGATTCTCTTCTTCCTCATGTCCTCCTCTGGACTTTCCTCAATTCCTCAAATCCTACCTTCTTCATGAGGTCTTTCTAGCTCCTCTTCTCTCCAAACCCCTCACTGCTAGGACCTTCCCTCTGAGATGACTTTCCATTTACTCTGTCTATATCTTGTGTGCACATAGCTGTTTTCATGTTGTCTCCCCCATTAGACTGGGAGCTCCTTGAGGGCAGGGATTGTCTTTGGACATTATACGAGCGCTTAGCGCAGTGTGTGGCACATTCCTACTGACCGACTGAGGACTTGTTTTTGCCTTTCTTTGTGTCCCCAGTGCTTTAGCACTGTTCTTGACAATAATTAAGTCTTAACAAGTGCTTGTTGAGGAACTACTAGTCACTCACTTACTGTCGTTTTGAGCAAGTCCCTTCACATTTCTTGATCCATTTTCTTATCTATGAAATGAGTAAGGTGGTCTGCATGAGCTCTAAAGGGTCCTTCTGGCTCCAAATTACTTGATTCTACAGAAGTTTGGGGGCCTTGGGCATGGAGTGGGTTGATTAGTTCAGCTAGGACACTGCCAACGAGTTCAATATAGTGGTTTCAATCCCAGTTGAGGCCAACTAGTTTGAGATTATATAAGTTACTGATGGTCTGATAGAGCTGGGCTTGAAAATCATGGTACTAGTCCCAGAGTTCTGATCTTGATGAGAATTTTTGGTAAATCATTTGTCACCCCTATAGAAAGCAACAGCCCTAGTTAAACCAGGATCAAATAAAGCAAGTGTCTCTAGGAAACACTGTGACCTTGAGAACCTTTTTGGAAAAGTAGATCTTGAATGGAAATTTCTTGATGACTGAGTGTGTTATCTCAATTCCCTGGACTCACATATTGTCATTGGGGAGGATTATTTAATAATGCCATTCCTAAGTGAAATTGTCTAGGGTCATTTATTTTTGAGTCTAAAGAAAATACAGTTTGTGAGTCCCTCCAGACCTTCTGAATGAAAGCCAGATGATCCTCTACAACCACAAGAGAACATATAGGAGCCGGAACATTTTTAGGGTATTGCCACACCAATGATTAAGGCCCTGAAGAATCTGAGATCACATAGGCTGCAGAAGAGAGGACTAAGATGTGACTTAATCATGGTCTTCAAAAAACACAAAAGTCTTTTTTTTTTTGAGGATCGTACCCAGTTGTTTTCGTTTCCACTAAGGAAAGATTAAGAGAAAAGTAGTTTTACTTTAAGGAGTCATGGAAAGTGCCCAGAATTAGCACAAAGGCTGTCCAAGCTCATTGTAAATCATAACACAAGACCTACAGTGAATGTGATGTGTCCTTGCTTGGATATGTAAACTGTTATACTCAATCAGAAAGATGTAATCTTGGAAACAAAAATATTTACATACCAGGTTTTCTGGCCCTTTGGCTTTCCCCAAACATTTAACAGCTCCAAGGGCTAATGTTAGATATATTACCACTGTGGGACATGAGATGTGTTGGTTTTTAGCTTAACAAATAGGATTGATGTGCACTGGAATTAGGTTTTTGAAGGAAAGGCTTCACTGCCTGGCATAAAATCATTGGAATGGAATGGAAATTTGTGTCTAATGATAGTCATCTCTAAGGTGGGGGTGGGGAGGGAAA